>CM018680.1:22579554-23288215 GCA_009363875.1 Mikania micrantha
ATGGCGACAGTGGAACGTATGACGATGATGGAAATGATGATATGTGCTAAGGTTATGGACTATGTGTATGAAATGATGTTTATGATATATGTTTTTAATGTTGTTTTACGAAAACTAGAACTCACCAGCGTAAGCTGACTTGATTTAGCATGTTATGTCAGGTTAAAGCTATGATAAGAGAGAGCATGGAGCTCGGGCATCAATCCAGACGATCCGTTGGTTTTGGCAATTCGATATGATTTTTGATACAGACACTTTATTAAATTCTGTTTATCAAACTATGTTTTACATTTCCGCTGCATGATTATGAAAGTTTTTAGTTTAAGAGCTATGTGTTATGATGAAAACAACCTCTGCGAGGTGGCCCGGTTTCGGGCCTCACAAGATCTTTGGGATAAATGAGTGGCACATAAAAAAAGTGTCACTAAAAGGCTTTAGTGGCACTACTTCTAGTGGCACTTTTATTGTGTGCCACTCATTCCTATAAAAGTCAATAGTGACACTTTTATGGTTTTCTGTGACACTTTTTGGTGTGTCACTATATGACATTTTTTTGTAGTCAACCCGTGACCGGATGATGACCATTTTTGTGGATTTTCGTGTACAGGGTTATTCCTTTACTTTTGATTTCGAGTACTCGAACCATTTTCGTGTAGAGAGGTTCGAGTACTCCTAGAGTAGCATAAATAGATATTTGTACTGTTTTAAGGTTGGATTCCCGAGGCATTGCTCTTTAGACGTATTGAGGCATTGTTCTTGTGAAGTTCACGATTTATACAAAGCTTGCATTTTTACATCTCTTCTGTTGATTCTAACCTGGATTCCGCACACGTTAGAGTCTTTTGGTCTCAATTGGAGTGATAAAGCTCGTGTCTTGATCCAGATCTGGACCTATAAGTGGTATCAGAGCCTTCGAGCTATTTTCTACACCAAGGTAACAACTTTTTCGTGCAAGTTTGATACTTTCTTGATCAACTTCTCATCATCTAGCAGTTGTCAAAATTTGGAGCTCTAAATCTTGAAGAATTTTTCTCTGGAAGTTTTTAAGTATTTTCGAGTTCTACCTTCGAGAACACTGCTTCGAATACTCCCTTTCGAGAACAATTTTCGAGTACTAGAGTTCGAGCACTTGGTTTTCAAGATCTCAGTTTCGAGTTCAACATTTCGAGTACTTCTGTTGAGCACTCAAAATTCGTGAACTCCTGTTCGAGTACAAACATTTTGGTATAAAGCTTCGAGTACTCTTGGACCTTCGAGTACATCTTGGATTTCGTGTATTACTTGGACTTTGGATACTTGGACTTTGGGAACTTATTGAATTCGAGAACTAGGACTTAAAAATTTTCTGATTATCATGGCTTCAAAGAATCTGACCAACTTGTCCAACCTGCTGAATCTAGACAATGAGATAGGCACGGGAACTAAGCCACCGAGGCTCGTATCAGGAGATAACTTCCAAGACTGGAAGTTCAGATTCCTGTCATTCATCAAGTACACAGATCCCAAGATATGGAGATCGATAGAGGAAGGGCCCTATGTGCCTATGTACCAGAGTGAGCTGAACGGTGTGATTCCCAAAGACCCTGAGTTGTATACTGAAAACGACATCGTACTGAAGGAAAAGTATGATAAGGAGTATGCCTCAATCACTACATATATAGTAGAACCAAGTTTTAATAAATTGATCTCAAAAATATCTAATGTCTCAAGTAGTTCAAAACCAGATATGTTTTTTATAAACGTAACATCAAATTTAAAGCCAGAGATTAGAACCTGTGAAATGGCGATTGTCACAGTCTCCCCCGGTTAAGAGGATTTCGTCCCGAAATTCAACTGTTGACGGGTTCAGTAATTTCTTAATTAAACAAATGTGGGTATTTGAGTTTCGTTTGTAAATCTCGTCACCATGTAATACTCTAGTCCTGGTTTAAAGTCCCTTCGAACATTAATAATCGGAATGCGTCTAATTTTTTTACTATGCCTTATTCTAAACCTATGCACCGATATTTTCCCGATACGTCAAACGAAGTTTATGTATAGGGCATACGTAGGGTAAAACCCAGCCGCCAGCCCACCACTTTTTCGATGCACCACGATCATACCCTTGCCCGTAGTTAGAGTTTGGACCAACTTACTAGCGCACAATAGAATATTTTATGTCATGAAAGCTTTATGTTTTGTGTCTAGAAGCATTTGCGTTATGTATTTCCTCTCTTCAATCAGAGAATGTAATAAAGCCATATAAATAAATAATAGCTTGAATTGAAGGTTAATCTAACTTTTCAAATAGAGACGTCATAAGCACATCACCTAACATATGTTTATATGTATTAGTATTATGTATAGAAGTCAAATTTGACACGCAATATTTAACTAAGATTCTATGATATAATCTACTAAAAGTTAACCACTTAATCCAATAAGTATCACAGACAATATTTTAGTACAAATGTTCAACTTGTTGATAGTGGCTTTGCATGGTGTCATCAACATACACATGTGTTATTAGTTTACGAGTTGATCGTCATCACTAAGAAATTACGTAGTCGTTCGTGATGATTTTCAGGTTGGAGTTAGTGCATTGTACTTTGCTTAGCAAAATTCAAACGTCAAGAGTTTGGCAAGGTTGCTTATTGTTTCTGATCGAATAGGTAAGCAAACCTCGGCAATAACAACTGCTTCTTGATTGTCAACTTGTTTAACTCCTATAATTAATGCACATCCAATATCATCCATTTTTCTTTTGGACAACCAGACTAGATACACCTAGGCTTGAAACTTGGTCAGATCAATTCTTTATCAATAAGTTCTTGCAATTGACTGGATAATTCTTGCATTTTGGATGACGCTAGTTTATAAGGGTTTGGCAACAAGATCCGATCCAAGTTCAAGATCAATCTACAGCTGGAGGAAAGAACGTCAAGTCATTTGGAAAGATTTCCAAATATCCTCGATTGATGGGCATCATCTTTCAATTTTTTTTCTGTCTTCTTCTTTCCCACTTCATGAGCTAAGAAAGCGTAGTATTGTTTCCTAGAGTATCTTCGTGTCTTCATGCAAGAAATAATCTTGAGACTTCTTCTTGGCTCCTCTCCCAAGGCGTCTCCGATAGATAAAAGAATGTGCGTGAGTTTTTTAGAGTAAATGTTTCAGTTTGATTATGAAATAATAAGCCCATACAATCAACTTCATCTAAGCTGCTAAGTTCTATATGAATAAGATTGAAGTTACACATATATTCTTATAGATTTATTGCATAGTTCCTAACAATGTTGTGTACATTGACTTGTTTACTATCTGCTAATTCTATTGTGTAGGGGAATATCTGACATCCGTCAATTTTTAGGTTTTAATCTTGATTAAACTCTAATTTTTTGGAACAATATTAGACTCATTTAAAACATGGTTTAAATTCAACAAGTTAAATGAAAAAAAAATTAAATAACAATATCTGGATAATGATGTTATCTATTTAATTCGAATTTATATTTTATGATCAAATCCATAACAAAAAACTTTGGTGTTATAATAAAAAAAATATTGCTTACTAACACGAATATTGGATCTTAAAAACATAATCGAATAAAATATATATATATATTTTTAGAAACATGATTATACTCTTATACATAACCTTATTATTTTCGTTTAACTCACTCTCTCCCATCATCATTCAAAATATTAAGAAAACTACATATAAATACATATATATATATATATATATATATATATATGTTATTAATCTTGATGACTAGAATAAAAGTAATAAAAAAACTAAATAAATTAGGAATTCAATAGTTGAACTTGACGACAACATATATCTATATATTTCAAAATCAAGTCATGTTTTATTATATTTTTTTTCAGATATATATGTGTGTACACATAGAGAACAAAAAAAAAATCAAAGCCATGCCTCTCCTCACCCTTATTATAGCATCTACAATGCCCACTCTCTTTCTATATCCAGTCAACCAAGTAAAATCCCATACCCATTGAAGTTGCCAACAATTTATGTAACAACTTTCCTACTCTCTTACTAAAAGAGACATTCAAATAAATAAAACAATACACCATGTTTATTTCAAAAGCCCAAACCGTTCAACTATTATAAAAGAATGCCTAATATTTGCAAAGAAATCACACCCAACTCCTCAAACTTTCGGTCGATCCCTACTATTTTCTATTTTCTTATATTACTAAGAAGCCATCTCAACCTCTTTTGCACAAGAATTAAAAACCCAACACCACCTTGATTTCTTAACAGTCACCCATCCTCCTTATTCGGCTTTGGCTTTGTGCCAAGACACACATCAAACACCACCATCTTGCTCTATCATTTTCGTAGCAGTCAAGGAACAAACCCGAAGCTTCTTGACTCGCCACTACTCTGACGACTTCATCACCTTTGTCACTAAGAGTCATCTTTCCCCTTGCTTGCTAAGGTGAAACCTATTCTCTAACGTTTAATTTAAAATTATAAACACACACAGATACACATTTCTGATTTTAGGACATAATCTATCCCAACTTTAACGAGCTATAACTTTGTCTTAAAGGCACGAAAATTTGCAAACTCAAACTTCAAAATTAAGTTCGTTATGTTATCTTCCCAAGAACTACTTATATGTTTTCTAATCAACTAAATGATACCGAAACAGCCTCTACAAAATCAATGCACAGATTTAGACCTCACGATTTGGATGGCTGTTTCGCCCTTTTTCGGAGCAAAATCACAAAAATGTTACTAAATGAAAGTTGTTCGGGACACATTAAAGTGCCTGACTATAAAGTTTCATAATTTTGAAAAATGTTTGATATTTTAAAAGTTCACTCGAAAATGTTAAAAAAACTATCCAAAAACAAAAATTTCAAAAATGCATACTTACATATATATTTTTCATAAAAATACCAATAAAAAATAAAAGGAACATTAATCAACACAACGATAACATGAAATTTTATAAGTTCTCTAACTCAACCTAAATCCATAATATTATAGGAATCAAATAGGCATTCAAACATAAGATGATATTCACACCCTCAAGATCCGGGATTTACACTAACAGTGAGTTTCACGACCCTATTTTCTACAATATTTTAGTAACTCACAGGAGGAGAAACCATGTTTGTACTCGTTTCATAGACACGAGTGGTTTTAGTTCAACACATTATTACATGAGTTACTTTTATCGCTTTAAGTCCCCTATTCTATAACCGATAATAGTGGGTAAACGTGAATTATTTGGAATAGTACTATTCGGGGGTGACAACCCCCACCCATGGTTAGTAGCTCTAACTGTGATTGTAGGTCAGATCGAGTGCATAATATTCATCTCAATACAATGTTTTGCGATAGAACATTAGGATGGGGTAATTCAATCATGTCGAGTACGGTTATGGGAGCTCATGGTAATAATTAATATACACAACTCATGATATTTTTTTGAGAACAATAGACACATTTTGAAATCTTGTGGTCGAATGAAACAACTCAATTTTTACGTGTCTAAACCTGTGGACTCACCAGCTTTATGCTGTCTATTTTTAGCATGTATTTCTCGGATAATTGAAGCAAGCATGAGACATATTTTGGGAATGATTTGCATGGCGTCTCATCATGTTAACATGCATATTTTTGGGATTTTCCCTAGAATAGCCTATTTACTTTGGCCATGTTTGTGAAGTCTTACATATCATATTTTGAAATTTAGAACATATGTTTGTTATACATCAGATCATTATAATTTAACACATGATGTAAAAACTTATTATTAATGCATGTAGAAGTCATTCAATGTAAACAATGAATGTGAATACATGACCGTCGCACCTCGCATGTTCCGCCTTGGTGGGGTGTGACAAATTGGTATCAGAGCCATTGGTTATAGAGAACCATGTTGCATGTAGTAACTTGAACTATAACCGTAGACTCACAAGGTTCCATTCGTACTACTCATATAGGCATGACTTAAGTAAAAACATTCTAGGATTGTTTCATTTCAAGAATGTTAGCCATGTTCACGTGTACTCATCGGATGAGGATTACTCCACATTCACACCACCTCCACCACCGCTATAAGCACATACACCATCACCTATTGAGGATGATGTGGGCAAGGTTGCCTCCAGGAATATGAAAACCATATTTGAAGAGATTGTACCATGCACAATTTTTGATAGACACTCAACTTAAGTCGAGAGACAAAGGCTTACTTTTTTAGGTCTCAAACTAGTTTCCCTAGCACCATCTAATTCATAAGAATACTTTCATAAATACTTCATTTTGAACAACCCTTACCCTATAACTTATGATTATTGGGTGGACTCGTGATGTCCCTGATTAAGGAAAGCATTCTGAACTTGACAATACTTACTAGCCGGATATTGGAGGAACCAAAATGATTATGTAAGGTAAATTGACGATTACAGGTGGCCAACGTGTAACACCCCAAATTTTCTAATACAAGTTATTTGAAATTTACATATGCGTAACGTATAACATACTTGTAGGAAAATGGACAAAAAATAACCAAGTTAAGATCTCGAGATCGTATACTCAAATTGGATTTCGAGTACACCAGTTCTCGAAATCCTAGTAGTTGAAAATCTCCCAAATTCGAGTACAAATACACCGCCTATAAATATGAGTGCCTGAGGAAACATGCTAACTTTGGCTGGAAGCATTATCTCCCAAGAACTCAGAGTGGGGGATTTCGAGAACTTCAAGAATCGAGCATTTGATTGACCAAAAGGAAGAGGAAATGCACAAGAATCCACAGGAGTGATCATTTATCATCAAGTAAGTGATCTAAACTAAAAAGTTAGGATTTTTAGACAAAAGTGAACTTATGCATAAAGCTCACACCTTTATGCATAAAGTTCGGAACTTTGAGGTTCTAGTGTGCTGGTGAAAACCTAAGGAACCTGTAACTAGCTCCCCATGGTCTTAAATGAATTTCTGAGATGGATTATGGTGAGAAGATGAGTACTTGAAAATATGCCTAGGGGAATACCCAAATCTTGTTTGGCTTATAAGACCATTTCAGGTATACCATTTCGAGCATGTGGATTCCGAGTACAAGGTTTCGAGTAGACAGGGAGATTCGAGTACTCATGAGGACTCGAGTACACCCGTATTTCGAGAACTAGTGATGGTTCGAGTATTCTAGTCTTCGAATACTTGAGGCAGTTTGGGAACAGAATAGTTTTCGAATACTGGGGGCTAGTTAGGAGGCTATGAGGACTTGAAATATATTCTAAGTCTAAAGAATGGTATGTAATGATACGATGTACTGATGTAGGTTCTTAAGGCCCTAGCTAATGAGTCCGGCTAAGGAAACAGAAGTCTACTATCAGGTGAGTTCTAGACACCCTATTTCATGTTTAATGTTTTGGGCTGGCATACCTGCTTATTGTTATGTCTATGATGTGATGTGCTTATGATGATGATGAACGAATGCTGATATGCCATGATTATGTATGCATGTATACGTGTTATGTATGATGAATATGAATGGGAAAATGCTAAGTATGATGAATGAATGTTACTGAAATATGATGACCATAACTATGATGATAGTTATAAGGTAACATGCTACGATGAATTCCTAAGCTGTTAGAATAATAGGACATGATGATTATGATGCTATCATGAGATGTTATGATATGATATGTGCCTTTGCTGTTAGGGCAGTATGCTATGATGTTAAGATGATAGTCTGAAATGTTCATGAATGCCAGAATGTATGATCTGATGATATGATGATAGCATGATATGTATTCAATGCTAGGAGGTTATGAAGATATGATGAAATGATACTGACATGACATGATATAATGAGTCCTATGATATTTGGACAAAGTGATGATGTTTTGATGATAAGATGCTAGCATGAAATGCTAGGATGTTATGATGAATACGATGAATGGTGATATGATGTTAGTATGTCATATGCGATGAATGATGTTCCTATACGTGTTATAGGAGAATGTACGAATGATAGTCAACCACGACTATAACTGGGTATGATAGTCAACCATGACTATAACTGGGTGTGACAGTCAACCATGACTATAACTGGGTATGATAGTCAACCACGGCTATAACTAGGTATGATAGTCAACCACGACTACAACTGGGTATGAGAGTCAACCACGACTATAACTGGGTATGATGGTCAACCACGACTATAACTGGGTATGATAGTCAACCACGGCTATAACTGGGTATGAGAGTCAACCACGACTATAACTGGGTATGAGAGTCAAACACAAATATAAATGGGTATGATAGCCAACCATGACTATAACTGGGTATGATAGTCAACCACGACTGTAACTGGGTATGGAGCCTTGTGCCGGCATAAGCCCAATGTTCATAGGGTGACAGTGGAATGTATGATGATGATGCTCACGATGTTATGTGTTAAGGTTATGGACTATGTGTAAGGAATGATGTTTATGTTAAGTATGTTTAATGTTGTTTTATGAAAACTAGAACTCACCAGCGTAAGCTGACATTTTAGCATGTATGTCAGGTTAAAGCTATGATACAAGGAGGCATGGAGCTCGGGCATCAAGATAGAGAATCCGATGGCGTTGGCAATCCTAAATGTTTTGATACAATCTATTCCAGTATATTTTGTATTTAACAATGTTTTAAATTCCACTGCATATTTATGAAAGTTTTTAGTTTAAGAGCTATGTGTTATGATGGAAACCAACCTCTTGGAGGTACCCGGGATCGGGGCCTCACAAGTTGGTATCAAAGCCATAGTTTGAGAGATCTTAACATCCCAAATGCTAAGATTTCAACTGATAATGGGATTAAGTGATGCGGATTGCCAACCACGGATGAACGGATGCCATGAGCTGAATGTGTATGTATGAGTTAAGAAGTAGATGTAAGGATAGAAAGGTGGTTATATGTCATGCACATTGAGGAGATAGGATGGGAAACTTTTAGAGGCTATGAGTTGGGTAAATGGTTAATAACACCTTATCAACGTCATTAACGATTTACAAAGCTTATTTCATGCTAAACTAATTCCTGTACTGACTCATCAATTGTTGCATTATGTAGAAAGTTTAGATGGCTGGACCAAAGGGTAGACCGCGAAAGAAAACACAGGGAGCTGAAGAGCCACATGTCGAGACCGAGAAACTTGTCAATGAGGAAGAAAGTGAGAACAACGATAGACCGGAAAATGAAGAAGAATTCATGCTAGAGGCTATTATAGTAAAGGCTATTTATGATGAGGTCTGCAAGATCATGGATGAGAACCTGCTGGCAATGATTGTTAGGGCATTAAAGGATGCATTGAAGGAAAAGTCTGAGTGAACCAAGGAAAGCTCCAAGGGAGATGAGGATGTTGTGATCATCGAGACAAAGAGCGGTGATTCTATGTATGGGAAACTGAAGGGTTATGATTACAAATCCTTCAAAGGATGCAACCCACCAACCTTTGATGGGAAGAAGGATGCAGTGGCCACCTGCCACTGGATTTCTGCGATGGAGGTTGTTATCTCCATCAGTGAGTGCAGAATTGATCAAGCTGTCAAATTTGCAGCTCACTCCTTTGTCGAGGAGGCACTTCACTGGTGGAACACCATCAAGCAGTCTAAGTCCGCAGCTCATATGGAGAAGATGACTTAGGAATATCTGAAGGAGCTGGTCACCAAACAATTCTGTCACAAGAACGAGCAGGATAAGGTTGAAAGGGAATTTTTAATGCTGAAAGCGGGGAGCCTGAACCACAGGCAGTACACTTCACGATTTAATGAGATGGCCAGACTCGTTCCTTACCTGGTTCCTATTCAGGAACGTAGAGAGAAGTTGTACATGGAAGGTTTGCCTCCAAAGGTCAAGATTCATGTTAAAGCGAACGCCCCAAAGACCTTTGACTCCACTGTTGAACTCAGTGGTATTGTATGGGATGATGTAATGCCTGATGAGCCAGTGAAATAAGAAACAAGGGTGAAGGAGTCCTCTGGGACTAAGAGGGGTCGAACAGACCAACGAAAGTTTTCAGGCAAAAAGGCGAAGCATGAGGATGCGAACTGATGCAACAAGTGTGGAAAAATTTACACCGGACAGTTCTTGGTGGGCACTAACCTATGTTTTCGATGCGGAAAGACGGAGCATTTTTCTAGTAATTTCCCGAGTGCCACCAGATGCTACAACTGTAACAGGTTGGGACATCTGTCCAAGGGTTGCAGGCAACCACGGGCCGATGCTTTAGGCTCGGGTAAGAAAAAGGAGAAAGGAAAGGAAAAGCAGAAGGCTGAAGCATGAGCCTTCATGATGACAAAGGATGATGTTGTTGAGGACCCGGACGTGGTCACAGGTACTTTTTCTATCAACAATATTCCTGCTTCTGTATTGTTTGATTCTGGTGCTAGTATGAGTTTTCTATCTTCTACTTTTTGTGATGGGTTATCTGGGAAGGTTAAGAAGATAGATCGGGTATTTGATGTAGAGACGGCTATTGGTAAGATGACCAGGGTGACTGAGGCTATAGATGATTGCTATGTTGAGATAGAAGGTCATAAGTTCCCAGTACGATTGTTTCTTATAACCTTGGGAGGTTTCGATGTAGCTTTGGGTATGGACTGGTTAGCCAAATACGAGACTAACATTATATGTTGACGAAAGATGATATGTTTACGTGCGATGGATGGGAGCTCGGTAACGATTTAAGGAGTTTGACTATTAACACAAGCTACTATTTGTCACATTTTCCTGATCAAGACTTTGTTACAGAATATTGTCTTACATTCGATTAGGTTTAGTCAACGTTGTTCTATAGTATTCATGGGTTTGTTCATTACCTCAAAAGGGTATAACTATATATTCTTAGAGATATTTTTTTTACATTGTAGCTAGCTACAAGAATCGTGTAGATTTGCAAGTGGTTTGTAATAAATATTGAGGATTTTATTACTGTTATGTTTGTTGAATCTAGCAAACCCAAATAATAACAACTCACTCTCCCCTAATAAAGTTTATTTACTAATTTATTTCTCTGGATTTCTGACTAGAGTATTCTACCATTTACTGGCAATGTTTATATATGGGGTATATGTAGGGCGAACCCAGCCACCAACCCACCACATTGTCAATATTTGAAAGTTTTCCTCAAGTTAGATCCTATGGCAATTTCTATCCCACTAAATGCATTATCTTAATTAATTAGGATTTGTATTTATTTTGGTGTCCTGAATTGATTTAGCAAAGTCAGTGTGAGCGAGGGATATGTTTTGATTCTTAATATGAATGTTTCGTTGTTTGCTTTTCCAATTACATTATGGATTTATGAATTCAGATCGCAAGAAGACAAATATCAAATCATAACTTGTGATTTGAGAATTTGTGGGTTCATTAATAGAATAACATTAGATTTCAACTCCTAGTCACAAAATACTATCGAACAGTTAGCATCATAGGTTTACATTAGATTTAAAGTTTGATGTTTGAAAGATTTCCAACTAAAGAGAATTAGGTTACGTATTGGTCTTTCGTGTTTTCAATGCAGCAATGAAAATTTCCTGGTTGTCTTGATATGAGAATAGTAACTAAGACTTTTGATTGGTTTGGTGTAGGATACACACCTAGTCTTAGTACGCAAGAATTTATTGATTTCAACTTATAGCTTTGACTAAGATTACCTTATCAATACGCTCAAATTTATGAATCCTAACATTGGTCAAGATTTCGGTGCTACTCCAAAAATATTGTTGGTGCTTATATATAGGGTATACCGCAACCAACCCACCACACCAACAATACTTTGAAAGCATACCAATCACCTACCAATACCACATAACATAAAATGTTTCACTTTGTTTGATGTTTACACGTAGTTGACCATATAAATCTAGTTCATATCTCTCAACCATATAGTTTTTACTAAGATTAACTTTCTTGATGATAACACTAAAATCTACGAATCCTAACATTGGTCAAGCTTTTGGTTCTACTCCTAATGTACTATTGGTGCTTATATATATGGTATACCGCAGCCAACCCACCACACCAACACTACTCTTCACCCATGATGTTCCTTCGATCACCACCTCTTCACCGAATAGGCTGCCCCAAGCGAGTGGCTACCATGCGAAGTAATCAATGAAGGCCGAATGAGTTGCGGCATGCTGTCACACCCCGAGCCGGTGGGCCGAATCGTGTGTCCCGTCAGGCGGAAAGGCCTCGGGGCGCGATATCGGGAATGATAATCGTGATGATCAAATTGTTTACATTGCACATGATATATAATGAGAAAATTCCTATATAATAGAATTACAAAGTTAAATTACATCAGTTTTGTTTATAATTTAGCAATGTAAATCTATCCTCAACATCATAATTCATCTATCTTGTATCTGCACAAGATATGCAAAATAATTTATATAATGATGTCCAAAATATGCATGCGGCAAAAATGCTAGGTCCTCTAATTGGCATCCTAGTCCAAAAGCATCACTTCTTAGTTAGACATGTTCGTCACCTAAGAAGTCATGCAAAAAGATCAAGTCAACACATGGTTGGTGAGTTCATATAGTTTATTTGAAAATGAGTTTGATAACTTGTCCGAATGACAACCTTAACCTCACTAACAACCACCTATACTATCCAGCCAAATATGCTTATATATAGGTCATATGTAGGGGAACAAGCCCTAGCCACCGTCCCACCACATACCGAACCACATAGTATATTGTTGCTAATGATAATTAAGCGTTTCATCCCATACGCTGAATCACATACTTGCACCGTTTGAAAATGATAACACTTAAATCGTCTGAAAATGATAACCTTTGAACACCCAAAATGACAACCTTAACCTCACTAACAACCAAGTAAATCTACCCAAAAAGAATCACGATGTTTCTATCTTGTATCTGCACAAGATTTACAAAAGATGATTCATGAATATGCCATCCAAAATATGCACAACACAAAAGTAAGCTATTGGTCCTCTATAAAGTCCCACTAGCTTATGCCCTGATATCTAGTGACTAGACATGTTCGTCACCTGAGAAACATGCATTTTAACAGAGTCAAAAACTAGGTTGGTGAGTTCATAAGTTTAGTTATTTAAAAAATTTTTAGAGTTATTTACTCAACATCTTGAAATCCACAAATCTTAGTTATTCTAACTAGGCATTAACACATTCTCATGTCCTCTCTATAGATACACCTACAGATAGGATCTCGTCTAGTTAAGCATGCTTATACATAGGGCATACGTATCACGAATGAAGCCGCCAGCCCACCACACACCTAACCGGACTCAATAACACCTGTATTGTATCTATAGATACCCATTTCATCACACATAGACTTACCCAAAATTAGAATTTCCCATACGATAACCCATTAACTCACAGTGATCTTATCATAGTATAATAGACTTTAAAGAGTACTAATCTGCACAGTTATAAATGGTGGATTGCCATAGTTATTAATGTTGGCATACTCTTTAGATTTTTGAGAGTAAAAATATCCACAGTTATGAGGGGCGGATTACCATAGTTATTAATGGTGGTATTACTCTTTAATTTACTATTGCTCACATCTGATTAGGAAGTGAGAGTAAGTCTGACACGTAGTTCTATCCCAATTGGTCTATAGGATTGAATTGACCACATTGTAGCCACCACAAAGGAAAACAACAATGTCTTCAATCCATTCCTATCCCTTAGTTTTCCCCAAGACCTCACAACTATCTGCCACCAGTTTTTGACATGAGAGAGGTCAATATCTCTGTCTACCGGTCCACAGAATAGAAGTGGTGAGATAATTAGCAGACACTATCATACTCTTATCACTCGTGTCAGAAATGAGAGAGTTGGAATAGGCTGTCTAAAAATCAAAAGAGTTCTTATAGTCCTCATCCCATAATCATCGACTCATAACCTCATGTTCATCCTACATAGAAATCTCATGGATATAACACACATGCTCTCATAGGAATAATAGATCTATTCACTTAGAATTAACTGCAATATTCTTACAGGAATAGCAGTTATAGTTTCCTTAGAATTAATAGAATAATTCAACCGGGATAACATGTAACCTCAAAAGGATTACTGCTGTAATCACAGGGGAATAATAGTCTTATCACTTAGAATTCACAGTTATTGTCTCAAAGGAATAACATTTATGAACTCATAGGAATCATAGATATAATCTAACAAAAATAACAGTTATAAACTCACAGTCATTAACATTTACATAATAAGGCTTACAATTGTAATAACAAAGTAAAACCTTATTATTATAAAGTGTACTAAAGCATTTACGAAAAGTTTTAGCATGTTCTCAGCCCCGCAGTTAAATCAAAAGGTTAGTAAAAAGGGGCATATGAACTCACCTTGATGTTGAAGTGGTTCACTAAGTAATCAAGAAATGCACGCGCTCGTTGTTGTAATAATGTTGTAATCAAACCTGTGTTGAATTCAATGTTGTTTGTAACTTATAAGTACAAGTTATTCATTTTGTAGGTTAGCCCTAAAGTTGGTTAACTTTTATAAGTCTTAATATCTTGGTTTTCCTTTAAACTTATTTCGTGGTATAACATAAATACATTCTTGATTTATATGATTATTTTTGTTATTGACTTTAACCAATTGTAAAATTGTGGGTCTCATAATATTTTCCTAAGTCCAACTTAGGTCATTAGGTTAACACCTAGGATATTACCCTTGTGTAGATCTCGAAATGGTTAACATCGCTTGAGTATGTTTATACAAATATTATGTTAATAAAACATAACATATGATGTGTTTCAAAAGGGTTTAGCAATTGCTATATTACTTAAGTAAGTCCACCAACTTTGTAGTAAAAGTGGTTAACTTATTTTTTAAAAGTAACCCTTGTTCTCACCTTGTTCAAAACACGACTTAATTATAAACCTTTGACATGTTTTAGAAACATGTCTATGAGTTAAACATTTGTTTTAAAGTTTATCTATGTTTAAAGAAATGTTTAGGTAATATAGGTGAAAACATCTTAACCCAATTGCACTCAAACCCAATCAAGTTTCAAACCATTTGAATTAAAATACTTGGCTAAATTTAGAGGGATTTATTTGTTGGTTGAAATGTATGTTTTTATTATTATTATTATTATTATTATTATTATTATTATTATTATTATTATTATTATTATTATTATTATTATTTGTATACGGTCCACACCACAATAATTCTCAGTGGTATAGAAACTACCTTAGTCCTTAATGAAATGTGTTTCTCGGCCAAAATGCCAAGTACTAGAGGTTCTCGGCCAAATTGTTTGAAAGTGAATTGGGTTCCCGGACAATATTAAAAATGTTCTCGGCTGAAAATTTTTAAAATGAAGGAGATTCTTAAATATCTACGGTGTTCTCGGCCAAATAGTATAGTTCTTGGTTAATAATATAAGAGTTCTCGGTATTTTTGTGGTCCACCAACCACACGGGTCTCGGTTTGAGTTAACTATATTCTCGGTTGAATTCATCTTCAACCTCCCGTTTTCAACCTCCAGCCCTTAAATAGCGTTTTTTTTTTCTAATTGCAGGTTTTCTTAAACCTTGTATTTCAAATTGTTTTAACACAAATTTGCTGAAAATTCGAGTAAAGGTTGAAGAAATACTATTGGTTAAGTTTAAACTAAAGAAAACCCTAAATAGAGCTCGTAGATTTACCTTAAATCGTGTTCTTTAGCTCGTTTTCTTCGTGATTTCTTCTTCTACCTGATTAGTACTTCGATTTGGTTGCTATATCTTCAATAATGGTGGAGTTTTGATGAAGATAGATGGAGATTTAGATGGGGGTTTTTAGTGAGAGAAAGTAGAGAGAAAGGGTAAGAACGTAAATGAGGAGAGAAGGTGGGTAGGTTGGGCAACGGAAAAATGAATGCTTTCTATTGGTTTTCTACCCATTTTTGTTTCGGGTTCGTTTCGTTTGCTCGGTTTTACCGTTACGTCACGTTTCGCAATGTAAATAGCAAAACTTACGAATTTAAATAAAATCGTTTTCTTTTAACCTTTTTAAGGTTGTAATTCCTAATAAATGTTTTTTTATATTTCTTTTCTTTATTTTATTGTTTCGAAACGTTTATTTTATTTGTTTCGTCAGATCGTTTCACCTTTGCGCGTATTCGTTCGCATCGTCATCCGAACGAAGACGACGACGATTTCACTTTCTGATTTTTATTTTCTACTTTTCAATCATCATTCAGAAGGTTAAACCTGCATATATGTTTGTGTGAATCTTCACCCACGCAAACACACTGTCGGCTTATTATTCTGAAACGATACTGAAATATCGTTTTGATTCAGTCATTCTCGCAGACGGACTCAACTGAACCTACCTAATTACACATAGTTATACTGTTTTCACCTTGTTTTCTCACTGAATTATCGGCCATCTGATTTCAGTTATTTAGGGAAATCAGATCGCAACATATATGTTTTTGTCATTTGTTCACACACTGTGTTATTTCTCATGATTTGTTGTCTTTTTGTATTTCGATTTTCATCGAATATATACTACTATTATATTGATTTATAGCCGTATTGTCACACAACTGTTTAATGACTAGTTATTCACACATAGTTATTTACACATAGTCATTGTGAAAGTACACGTACCGTACGGATTACCGAACGATCTGGTACTAGTTGTCACAATCTCCCCTTGCTATAAAATTTCGTCCCGAAATTTAAGCATCATTGTCGGGCACTACTTCTTCTTCAAACAGGTGGGGATACTTTGTCTTCATGTGATCCTCTCACTCCCAGGTAAATTCTGGTCCGTGCTTGGAGTTCCAACGAACCTTCATGATAGGGATACGACTTCGTTTTAGTCTCTTGACTTCACGATCCATAATCTCTACAGATTCCTCAATGAAATGTAGTTGTTCATCCACTTGTATTTCTTCCAAAGGTATGACTGACGATTCATCAGAGAGACATCTCTTAAGATTGGATACATGAAACACATCGTGTACCCCGCTGAGTTCATCAGGAAGTCTGAGTCTATATGCCACAGGACCAATCCGTTGAGTTATCTCGAACGGTCCATGTGAGACGCCGAAACCGGGCACCTCGCAGAGGTTGGTTTTCATCATAACACATAGCTCTTAAACTAAAAACTTTCATAATCATGCAGCGGAAATGTAAACATAGTTTGATAAACAGAATTTAATAAAGTGTCTGTATCAAAATCATATTGAATTGCCAAAACCAACGGATCGTCTGGATTGATGCCCGAGCTCCATGCCTTCTCTTATCATAGCTTTAACCTGACATACATGCTAAATCAAGTCAGCTTACGCTGGTGAGTTCTAGTTTTCGTAAAACAACATTAAACATATATATCATAAACATCATTTCATACACATAGTCCATAACCTTAGCACATATCATCATTTCCATCATCGTCTTACGTTCCACTGTCACCATACGAACAGTGGGCTTATGCCGGCACAAGGCTCCATGTTTATAGTCCGATCGACTCTTACCATGTTTATAGTCTGATCGACTCTTACCATGTTTCTAGCCCGATCGGCTCTTACCATGTTTATAGCCCGATCCGCTCTTACCATGTTTATAGCCCGATCGGCTCCGTGTTCATAGCCCGGTCGGCTCCATGTTTATAGTCCGGTCGACTCTCTTGTTTATAGTCCGGTCGACTCCATGTTTATAGTCCGGTCGACTCTCATGTTTATAGTCCGATCGACTTCCCTGTTTATAGCCCGATCGGCTGTTCGTATCCTGATATAATCAGGTCATCATTCATATTCACCCAGTACAAGTACCGGAGCATCATCATTCTCACATATCCTATAGCACGTATAGGGACATCATTCATTCATCATACATGATACACTAGCATCATACCGTCATTCATCACAATCCTCATACATTTCATGCTAGCATTATAACATCATTCATCAGGTTAATCATGGCATCTTAGGCATGTCATACTAGCCTCATTTCATCATACCATCATAACATACTAGCATCATTTCATCATACCATCATAACATACTAGCACCGTTATCATATCATAACATCATGGTATCATACTATCATCCTAGCCACCTAGGACCTTGCCATATCCCTATAACTATTCTCATAGTTATCGTCATGAAACATGTGATCATAAAGTCATCATCATATCATATGCTAGCATCATTATCATGTCATGCTATTTATCATCATAACTCATTTATCATGCATTCATCATAATTAGCATACTTTCATGCATACACCATGCTAACACATAAACATGCATATATAGTCAGGGCATATCATCATTCATTCATCATCATCATAAGCACATAACATCATAGACATCACAATAAGCACGCATGTCAGCCCAAAACATCAAACATAAAAGAGGGCGTCTAGAACTCACCTGATAGTAGACTCCTGTTTTCCTTAGCCGAACTCCTTAGTTAGGACTCAAGGAACCTACATCATTACATCATCCCATTACATCACATTCTTAGACTTAGAAATTATTCTAAGTCCTCATAACCAACTAGTCCCCATTATAAACTCAAGTTCCCGAATCTTAACTAAGTATCCGAAACACTGGAGGTTCATTACACACCCCATACTCGAAACCCATGTACACGAAATTCCTGGAGTTCACGAAATGGATTGTACTCGAAATCATTAAGTGTATTCGAAGTAGCATGTGTACACGAAATGGCCCTTGTACTCGAAATGCCCTGTACACGAAGTATCCTTGTATTCGAAACAGTCATGTACTCGAAATAACAATATATTCGAAATAACAATGTATGATTTCGAGTACCCTCTATACCTGTGTCACACCCCCAATTTCAACTAACGGAATCATACCGTTTGGGAACGTGACAAACCAGGATCTCAGATCATTAGACATAGCGAAGACCTCTATATGAATTTCAAAACATACGTTGGTCTTTAAAAACATAATGTTCAGAGTTTACAAAAAGTTGAGGAAGCGTTTCAAATCAAAACCAATAAACTGTTGATAAGTAAAACATTACAAATCAAAATACTGAAATATTCAAATTCAAATGTTCAAAGTTTATAATGCATGAGACTCTATCTTCCTAGTCCATGCCAGCTGTTACGCGCGCCTTAGCGTCCTGAGAAAACATGCAAATCAAGTCAACACAATGGTTGGTGCATAACACAGGTTTTAAATAATCATAGTGTTCAAAACATCAGTTTGAATAACAAGTTTGTAGATAACATAATCACAATTGCACAGTCATGATAGCTAGTCATATAAACTATTTACATACGTGTTCGACACCGAAGCTGACTAGTTGCCATGCTATAGCATGTTTTCGCCTTGCCACTATTGTCTATCACAACAATAGTAAAATTGTGTTTGGTCAGTCAAACACCTGCGTAGATCCCATCTACCAGGTGAGGTTTGTCAAACCTAATAGATCTATTTCCAACTACCACGCTTTGCATTACAGCAAACTAAACGGTTCGAGGTGTGTAAGGACTTTCAAGTTGATATGTTGTCACATAATGTAAACAGATAACTCATGCAAGTGATATGTATCTTAAAACAGTTTGTTGCACATGTTTTCTCCCCCAAAACAGTTTAAAATAAGAAAGGGGCCGTGTACGCACCTTTGATGATAGCAGAATGATCAAATATGTGTGAACCTGCGTAGAAATCCTCTACGAAGAATCTGTGATTTAAACAATAACCTATTGTTATTCGAATAATTGTTTTGTGCTTGAAATCACATACGTGTCAACACACGTATGTTAAAGTGTGAGAATTAGGCATACAGAAGTACGCGTGACTTTGAAATCGTTTAAATAAAATCGTATTTGATTTTATTTAATTAAACGTAGTTATACGCGATTTCGTGTTTGGATTAAAATATAAATTTTATTATTCCAATGTGTTCGTATTCCCGTTACGGTTCCAACGCAACTCGAATGGATTAAAACGGAGTTCAAACGAAGAAGTTATAGTTAAAATCAAAAACTTGATTTAAATGCCAAAACATGGCAGCCCCCAGGTTCGAAACCGGGACCTCCCACCCCCACACACAAGTTCAAACCACTTGATCTAGCCTATCTTTTGTTAACAGCTCCGGTTCAAAATTGTTTTAAACATAAGTGGGCCGGTTTCCCCCTTGTTAACTATAGCCGAAGCATACTAGTTCTAATTGACCACGAATTCGATCTCTATAGTCCATGAAATCATAGGGCTTTTGTTTCTGAGATCCAACCGAATCTACATGTGATTTTAATTTGAAAACAAACCACTCTAACCCCTTTAATCGGTTATATACATGATCAAACTCCAACCCTTCGATTTCTAATTCAATCGATCGAATTAACGATTACTTGATCCTGAATTCATATGGTTTTCACTGTACTAGAGATTTCTACCCTCTCTATACAATTTAATTCAAGTCTTATAACCTTTTACATCACAAACTCCTTATCGTTTTTAACCGAAATACCCAACAACCGATTTAGAAGAATTCGTAGTTGTTTGATAAAATTATCATGTGCTTACCCTCAATCGGAACACTCTGAAACTAAATATAACAATCAATTTGATTTTAAAACTTGATTGATTAAAAACCCCCAAACCGTTTCTTCTTATGAACCCTAGAAATCGAAGTGTGATAATTCAATGTTATTAGGCGAAATTGATTTGGGATTAACCTTAGTCGGCCTTCTCTGAAACTACCTACATACTTTAATTTCATTCCTAAACATGATTGTATCAAAATCCCCAAACCCGTTTTCACTTATAACCCTAGAATTAGAAACCCTACAATTCGATGTTTAATCACGAAGTGGTCATATGGATTAGCTTAGTCGGCCCTTTTAGAAAGTTTAGGATTGATTACAAACCTGTTTTGATGCTTAATTGAAAGGGATCAACTTCTAGCCTAAGTTCGGCCGCTACGAACACCAACCCTTCAATTCAAAGCGTCTGCGATCCAATTGTCTTGTGATAAACTCTCTGAGAATGCCGACTAATGCTCTGGAATACTCAATTTATGAGATTGAAATCGAATTATGCAAGTTCAAATACCATACACGACGGTTTCAACTTTTGGGCTAACATCATGATTAATTCGACAATAACTGTGATCATAATGTCTGATAATGGTTACTGATCATTAAGTCGATGATTATAACTGATAAATTTCAGTTATTGCATGATTTTAATGTACAATTCGAATTCCATTGCCACAACAACTCCGAATTTTGACTCCTAAAAGTCAAAATTGTTACCTCTACTCCTTTATAAGCCACAACCTTTTAATTTAGGTATTCTAGACTTGATTTTTTTTTATATATACAAATCTCTCAGATCTGATTTTGTTCGATTACACAACAGTTCGGTTTACAAAGCTACTTTAAAAATTCCAATTTATCACTAATTGGGCCAAATTGGACTGCCACCGGCTAAATTAATCCAATTGGGCTTTTCGAATCCGATTGGGCCTCACTGGGCCTTCCTGGGCCTACTTTGGCCTTCCCTAGTCCTACTTTGTTTACATTGGGCCTTACTTGAATTTATTGGGCCTTATTGGGCTTCTCTTGGCTTTGTGGGCCTACATTGGCTACGTTGGGCCTAATTTATCTTGTTGAGCCTCCATTAACCTTATTGGGCCTTCATTGACCTTGTTGGGCCTTCATTGGCCTTATTGGGCCTTGATTGGCCTTATTGGGCCTTGATTGTCTTTGTTGGGCCTGTGATAGCACCAACTCCCGTTAACAAGGTTAGTGTGAAAAGTCGGATTGTCACATCATCCCCTTGTTGAAGGAATTTTCGTCCCGAAAATTAGCAAGTGTTAAGAGTAGTTAGGAAACTACTTACGAGTTTAAATCGTACGTGTTAGTGTGATTTGATCATTCTGTGTGCTTGTGTGTACTCACACACAAAGTCTAATGCTTGCAACATCACAACTCAATTGTGATCGTTCAATGTAACTGTTTTGCGTGTTCACTAGTTAGTTCACCTAACTGTGACTGTTTGTGTTTGATCATACTGTGTTGTGTAACCTCGCACATAGTGAGTGTCTGAAACTGTTTATACTATGTAACCCCGCACATAGCAAAATGTATGTAACCAATGTACTATGCAACCCCGCACATAGCAAAATGTATGTAACCAATCGTGTATGCACTACCATAACATGTAACATATGAAATGTAGCACATAAAACATATAAAATGTAATGTAGCACAAATATTTGTAACAAAATCAATTGAATAAATAAAACGTTTGTGCTTACAGTTTGAAATTTGCAGTGTTGATGTGTGAAAGCATCACGTCATCCCCTTGTTGAAGGAAATTTCGTCCCGAAATTTAACGTGCGCTCTCAGTGTTAGCAGTAGCTGTCTTGAATAGATGAGGATATTTCCTCATCATTTGATCTTCCCGTTCCCATGTGAATTCAGGACCACGTCTTGAATTCCATCGGACTTTGACTATTGGAATCTTGCTTTGCTTCAGTTGTTTGACCTCTCGGTCCATGATTTCTGCTGGTTCTTCAATGAATCGCAATTGTTCATCTACTTGTATTTCTTCCAACGGTACAATCAATGTCTCATCAGAAAGACATTTCTTTAAGTTTGACACATGAAAAACATCATGAACTCCACTGAGTTCATCCGGTAGTTTGAGTTGATACGCAACCGGACCAATCCTTTTCAGAATCTCAAAAGGTCCTACGTAACGTGGACTAAGCTTTCCGCGCTTGCCGAATCGTATCACACCTTTCCAAGGTGATACCTTTAGAAGAACTCGGTCTCCTACTTGAAATTCCAACGGCTTGCGACGTTTGTCTGCATAACTCTTCTGTCGATCCCGAGCCGCTGCCATACGGTTCCGGATTTGAACTATCTTCTCTGTCGTTTCGTGCACCAGTTCAGGACCTGTTAACTGACTGTCACCAATTTCAGCCCAGCAAACTGGTGAACGACATTTGCGACCATACAAAGCTTCAAACGGTGCTGCTTGAATGCTTGTATGATAACTATTGTTGTAAGAGAATTCCACCAACGGTAAATGATTCTCCCAGCTGTCACCAAAGTCAATTACACAAGCTCGTAACATATCCTCGAGCGTTTGAATCGTTCGTTCACTTTGACCGTCTGTCTGTGGATGATAGGCGGTACTCATATCCAAGCGAGTCCCCAATGACTTATGAAGAGATTTCCAGAAATTAGAAGTAAACCGGGCATCCCGATCTGATATGATAGATATTGGCACACCATGCCGTGCTACTACCTCCTTGATGTAAATGCGAGTCAGTTTCTCCATCTTATCAGTTTCCTTTATTGCTAAGAAGTGTGCAGATTTCGTTAATCGATCGACAATTACCCATATCGTATCACAACCACTCGGTGTACGAGGTAACTTAGTAATAAAATCCATCGAAATCTGTTCCCATTTCCACATCGGTATCTCTGGTTGTTGTAGTAAACCAGATGGCTTCTGATATTCAACTTTGACTTTCGAACAAGTCAAACATTTGCTAACGTACTTAGCAATATCAGCTTTCATGTGAGGCCACCAATACAGTGCCTTCAAGTCATGGTACATCTTGTCTGATCCCGGATGGACTGAATATCTAGACTTGTGTGCTTCGTCCATCACGAGTTCCCTTAAACCTCCATACAAAGGTATCCACATTCGATCAATGAAATAACGAATTCCATCAGGTTTAACATTCAATTGTTCTTCCATTCCTCGTAAAGATTCCGGTACTAAGTTTTCCGTTTTCAAGGCCTCAATCTGAGCATTGTGTACTTTGTCAGGTAAATCAGTGTGTATCGTCATCATAAGTGCGCGAACCCGTCTTGTTCCCGTTGTATCTTTTCTGCTCAAAGCATCGGCTACGACATTAGCCTTTCCCGGGTGATACTTAATCGCACACTCATAATCGTTCAACAATTCAACCCATCGTCGTTGCCTCATGTTAAGCTCCTTCTGATCAAAGATATGTTGTAAACTCTTATGATCAGTGTAAATAGTACACTTAGTTCCATACAAGTAATGCCTCCAAATCTTTAAAGCAAAAACCACTGCTCCTAACTCCAAGTCATGAGTGGTGTAATTCTTTTCATGCGTTCTTAGTTGCCTGGAAGCATAAGCGATCACTTTATCCCGTTGCATCAACACACATCCCAAACCCTGTCCAGATGCGTCACAATACACCGCAAAGTCTTCCGTTCCTTCCGGTAAGGACAGAATCGGTGCACTGCAGAGTTTCTGTTTCAATAACTGGAATGCAGCTTCCTGTTTATCCGTCCAGTTATACTTTGTTCCTTTGTGCGTCAGAGCTGTAAGTGGTTGAGCGATCTTTGAGAAACCCTCAATGAATCGTCGATAATAACCCGCCAAACCAAGGAATTGTCGTACCTCGGTAGGGGTCTTTGGCGCTTCCCAATTCTTAATTGCTTCAATCTTCGCTGGATCAACATGTATGCCCTTTTCATTAACAATATGCCCCAAGAATTGTACTTCTCGCATCCAAAAATCACATTTCGAGAACTTAGCGTACAGTTGTTCCTGTTTCAATAACTCTAGCAGTAATCGAAGATGTTCAGCATGTTCCTCCTCAGACTTTGAATAGATGAGAATGTCATCAATGAAAACAATGACAAACTTATCCAGATAAGGTTTACAAACACGATTCATGAGATCCATGAACACAGCTGGAGCGTTTGTCAACCCAAATGGCATGACCAAGAACTCATAATGGCCATAGCGTGTCCTGAATGCCGTCTTCGGAATATCCTCCTCCTGGACTCTTAGTTGATGATAACCCGACCTGAGATCAATCTTCGAGTAGTAACTCGAACCTTGCAATTGATCGAACAGATCGTCAATCCTGGGTAACGGATACCGGTTCTTGATAGTAACCTTATTCAATTCTCGGTAATCAATACACATACGGAAAGTCCCGTCTTTCTTCTTTACAAACAATACTGGAGCTCCCCACAGTGAAAAACTAGGTCGTATGAAACCCTTATCCAACAATTCTTGCAATTGTGTGGATAACTCTTGCATCTCTGACGGTGCAAGTCGATAAGGCGCCCTAGCTATCGGTGCTGCGTCTGGTGTAAGATCGATTCGGAATTCCACCTGTCTCACAGGCGGTAATCCCGGCAAGTCTTCTGGAAATACCTCCGGAAACTCACAAACTATAGGTATATCTTCAAGCTTCTTCTCAGCTACTGGCTTTTCAGTTATAAGTGCTATAACTGCCGTATGACCCTTACGTAGACACTTGTGTGCTTTCATACAAGATATGAGACGCAGTGGCGTACTGATCTTTTCACCTTGTACATACAGTGTCTCTCCGTTTGTAAGAGGTATACGAACTGTGACAATCCGACTTTTCACACTAACTCTGTTAACAGGAGTTGGTGCTATCACAGGCCCAACAAGGACAATCAAGGCCCAATAAGGCCAATGAAGGCCCAACAAGGTTAATGAAGGCCCAACAAGACCAATGAAGGCCCAGTAGAGCCAAAGAAAGTCCAGTAAGGTCAAGGAAGACTCAACAAGATCAATTAGGCTCAATGAAGTCTATGTAGGCCCAACAGAGTCAATGTAAGCCCAAAGAGTCAAGAGAGGCCCAGTAAGGCCCAACAAGTTTAAATGAGGCCCAATGTAAACAAGTTAAAGCCCAACAAGGCCCAGGGAGGCCCAATGAGGGTTAGGAAGGCCAGGAAGGTTAATATAGGCCCAATTTGGTTAATTTAACCCAACAATGTGCTAATTGGCCTATGTAGTGATGATTAGGGATTTTTAAAGTAGATTTGTAAATCGAAATCAATATGTGATTGATCCGGATTAGTATATAGAAATAAGAATTAAGCAAAACAAATCTAGAATGCTTAGAATTATAAGAATTTATTAGTGATTTGTCAAAATACACAATTTTGACTCCTAAAAGTCAAAATTCGTTTATGTATACAAGGGGAGTTATGAAATTCGAACTTTTATGATGTAATTAATCGAATTGATGGTACATAAAACATCTAATGATGGTAGCCAGCGGTTATTAGCAGTTAACATGATCATAATTGCTGAATTAAACTCAAATGGCGTTCAAGAGTTTGTAACCGTAGATGCTCATGATTGAATTCGTTAAATTCGATCATGATGCTCAAAATTGAAGTCTCCTAAAACATATTCGGTACATTTAGAGAACATCACAACCGGCAATTGGATTTCAAGAAGCTTGAACAGAAGAAAGCGATTGGGGGTCGACCGAAACTTCACCACAATTCGAAGTGCATAAATTCGATATCCAATCAGGTATGTAATCACTATAACACATCCTAAAATGGCCGATTAAGGTTAAACATATGTCAATTTGGATTTATAACAACGAATTGATAGCATTTGAATTCTAGGGTTCTTAATATGATCGGTTTTGGGGATTTCAAACCAAATAAGTTTAATATTCAAATCAATTTACATGGATAGTTTCAGAAGATCTCGAATAAGCTAACACACATGACAATTTCATGTAATGTACACGAATTGTTTGATTTCGACAATTAGGGTTCTAAAGAGAAACGGTTTTGGGGGATTTGATTTCAATGGATTTAAAAATGAAATCAAATGATATAGTGAGCTTCATAAGGTTCCGATCAAACGGTTTATCATAACAATTTTATTTAGAAACATCAAATTCTATGATTTCAATATTAGAGTTATGTTAAGAAGATGGTTTGGGAAATTCGTATCAAATGGGTTCTGGAATCAAATTAAATTATATAGGAAGATTCAGATGGTTTCGATTGAACTAAAGCCTAAGGTAATTTGATGTTATAATCGGGAATTAGAAGATTGGGTGTTGAAAATTAGTTCGGTTCAAAACCGAACCTATTTGGGATCAATTAGAACTCATTGATTTTGTTTTGATCGAATTAAAACCACCATCAGGAACGCATAAGTGATTAGAATGAAAACCCTATGGTGTTGATGTTAATCGGGATCGAATTCGAGATCAAATAGGGAGATCTTTGCTTCGGCTATGTTAAAGAAAGGGATTGGGCTAGAATGGGATTTAAAAGAATTATTTTCTGGTTAGTTAACGCGAAACCCTAGCGGGCGTGATGGTTAGATGCTGTGTGTTTGGAGTTGTGGGTCGCGGGTTCGAGTCCCGGCCCAACCGAATTTTTGATGTTTTGATTATTTTAGTATTTTAGGCATAACTTTCGTATACGAACTCCGATTAAGCCCGTTCAAGTTGCGTTGGAACCGTAACGAGAATACGAACGTGTTAGGATGATAAAATTCATATTTTAGTCCGAACACGAAATCGCGTATAATTACGTTTAATTAAATAAAATCAAATGTGATTTTATTTAATCGATTTCAGTGACACGCGTACTTTCGTATGCCAAATTCTCACACTCTAACATACGTGTGTTGACTCGTATGTGATTTCAAGCACAAAACGATTATTCGAATAACAATAGGTTATTGTTTAAATCACAGATTCTTCGTAGAGGATTTCTACGCGAGTTTACACATACTTGATCATTCTGCTAAAAACCAAAGGTGCGTACACGGCCCCTTTCTTATTTTAAACTGTTTTGGGGGAGAAAACATGTGCAACAAACTGATTTTTAGATACATAACACTTGCATGAGTTATCTGTTTACATTATGTGAAAACATATCAACTTGAAAGTCCTTACACACCTCGAACCGTTTAGTTTGCTGTAATGCAAAGCGTGGTAGTTGGAAATAGATCTATTAGGTTTGACAAACCTCACCTGGTAGATGGGATCTACGCAGGTGTTTGACTGACCAAACACATTCTTTTACTATTGTTGTGATAGACAATAGTGGCAAGGCAAAAACATGCTATAGCATGGCAACTAGTCAGCTTCGGTGTCGAACACGTATGTAAATAGTTATATGACTAGCTATCATGACTGTGCAATTGTGATTATGTTATCTACAACTTGTTATTCAAACTGATGTTTTGAACACTATGATTACTTAAAACCTGTGTTATGCACCAACCTTTGTGTTGACTTGATTTGCATGTTTTCTCAGGACGCTAAGGCGCGCGTAACAGCTGGCATGGACTAGGAAGATAGAGTCTCATGCATTTCTTTCATTTTGATTATTTAAACTTGAATATTTAAGTACTTGAATTGTAATGTTTGATTTACAACTGTTTATGGTTTTAAACGCTTCCGCACTTTTTGTAAACTCTGGTTAATATGTTTGTTTTAAAGACCAACGTATGTTTTTGAAATTCATATAGAGGTCTTCGCTATGTCTAATGATCTGAGATCCTGGTTTGTCACGTTCCCAAACGGTATGATTCCGTTAGTTGAAATTGGGGGTGTGACAGATTGGTATCAGAGCCATTGGTTATAGCGAACTAGGTTTGCATTTGTAGGCCTAGACTATGACTGTTAGACATTAGACACATCTGCTTATACACATTGCTTAGAAATTACATATGACATTATGTAATTGATTTGCTTACGTATTCCATGGCACTGCACTTACATATAATATTATGTAACAGGCATGGCTTCATCATCAGTTCCTTATGTTATCATTGATGATTCTGAGGACGAGGAGCCGATGGTTCCGGCACCACCATCATCACCACCACCACCCATTCCATCACCACCACCATATGAGATGGAGGACTCCGATCCAGAGGAGGATCCGGAGGAAGACCCAGAGGAGGATCCTGATGAGGATCCAGAGGAGGATCCAGACGAGGATCCAGTTGAGGACCCGGATGAGGATCCGGTGGAGGCACCATGGGTGAATACCCAGGGACTCTATGCTGCAGGACCATCTACACATCCACCACCAGCACTGGACGCTCCTGAGCCTAAGAGGCAAAGGACGGACGCAGAGGAGATCGCCAAGTTGCGCGAGGACGTGGATACAGCAGAGGAGAAGCTCTATCAGAGATCTCAGGAGTTATGGGATGCCATTGAGAGGCAAGAGGAACTTGCCCAACTGGTTCATGACATGCGAGATGAGATGTGGAACATGATTGGTCGTTTAGAGGAGTCAGAGAACCGAGCCGAGATCTTGGAGGGCAGGATTGAAGCTTTGGAGGATTTGGTGGTAGTTGAGAATGAGGAACAGGACGAGGATGAGGAGGAGGAACCAGCACCAGTTGCTGAGTCCGATCCTGAATCCACCGTGGAGGACGATTGATTCTCTTTCTTTTATTTCTGTTTTGTTTAAACTTATTAGGAACGGGTTGTGTTCCTACATTAGTAGTTTGAAATTTTGTATTTCATTTCAAAAGTATTGTACTCAAAGAAAGTTTCTATTTATGAAAGAACTATAGTTTGTTTCCAACAACTGTGTTGTTTATATTACATGTTGTATTTATTGTTTTTACTTACACATGTCAAAATTGGATTTTGATTGTGCATTAACATTTCTTGTAAATAGGGAGGAAATGGCTGAAGGAAATGTTCATATGACTGTTGCTGAGCTCAACGAGCTAATCAACAACAGGGTTGCCGAGGCAATCGCACAGTACGCTCAGACACACAACACAGGGCCACAGGGTCCAGCTGGGGGAGTGATTAACCCACAAGTCTGCACGTTCAAGATGTTCTTGGACTGCAAACCACACAACTTCAAAGGGTCGGAGGGAGCCATAGGACTTCTCCGATGGATTGAAAAAGCTGAATCTGTGTTCGAGATGTGCAACTGCCCGGATGACAGCAAAGTGAAATTTGCTACTGGAACTTTGGAGGGTCCAGCCCTGACATGGTGGAACTCCAATGTTCAGACCCTGGGGTTGGGTGAAGCAAATGCATTGACTTGGAACAACTTCAAAACCTTGCTACAAGAGGAGTATTGTCCTCGTAGTGAAATGCAGAAGTTGGAGGAAGAGTATTGGCACCTCAAGATGGAGGGGTCAAACATTGAGGAATATACGACCAGATCGCATGAACTGGCCAGACTGCTTCCACATATGGCTACTCCAGCCAGTAGGTGGATCGAAAGGTACATTGGAGGACTAGTGCCTCAGATTCAAGGGTTGGTGACTTCAGCGAATCCCACCACCATCCAACAAGCTGTTCGTCTAGCACATCAGCTTACTGATCAGGCAGTGTTGCAAGGGACCCTGCCTAAGCGAACATCTGCTACCAAGGTAGGAGATCACAAGAGAAAATGGGATAGTAACAACTTCAAGGGCAACAACCAACAATCACATCAGCAAAACAGGAAACAAGACTCAAACAAGTCTTATCATGGTTCAAGCAGTGGCCAACAATCATCATCATCGGGGGGCTATATTGGTAAGCACCCCAAGTGTAACAAGTGTGGTTACCATCATGCGGGTAACCAATGTGATAGAGCTAAGTGCCAGAGGTGTGGCAAGGTTGGGCATGCGGCTAAGGATTGTCGCGGAGAGCTGCAGAACCATAACAACAACCAGAACAATAATCAAAACAACGCGCAGAAAGGTTGTTTTGAGTGCGGCAAGATGGGCCATTTCAAGAAAGATTGCCCACAACTTAAGAAAGGAGGGGACAATAATGGTAATGGTAATGGGAATGGCAACGGTAATGGCACCAACAACAACAACAACAACAACAACAATAATAACAACAACAACGGTGCTAGAGGCAGGGCGTTCGTGATTGGAGGACGTCAAGCGCGGGAGGATCCCAACATCGTTACGGGTACGTTCCTCTTAAATAATCACTATGCCTCTATGTTATTTGACACTGGTGCCGACCGGAGTTTTGTATCTAGTTCACTTGCTAAGTCACTAGATGTTAGTCCCACTGCCTTAGATAGTCCCTATACTGTGGAGTTAGCGGATGGTAAGTTGATTGTAGTAGAAAACATTTATAAGGGATGTATTCTTGATTTGATGGGTCAGACATTAGAGATTGATTTGATGCCTATTGCCTTAGGCAGTTTTGATGTAGTTATTGGCATGGACTGGTTGTCTAAGAACCAGGCTGAAATTGTATGCCATGAAAAGATTGTTCGTATACCTCTTCCGCAGGGAGAGACATTATATGTACAAGGAGAGAAGAGCAGTACGCCACTGCGTCTCATATCTTGTATGAAAGCACACAAATGTCTGCGGAAAGGTCATACGGCAGTTATAGCACTTATAACTGAAAAGCCGGTAGCTGAGAAGAAACTTGAAGATATACCTATAGTTTGTGAGTTTCCGGAGGTATTTCCAGAAGACTTGCCGGGATTACCGCCTGTGAGACAGGTGGAATTCCGAATCGATCTTACACCAGACGCAGCACCGATAGCTAGGGCGCCTTATCGACTTGCACCGTCAGAAATGCAAGAGTTATCCACACAATTGCAAGAATTGTTGGATAAGGGTTCATACGACCTAGTTTTTCACCGTGGGGAGCTCCAGTATTGTTTGTCAAGAAGAAGGACGGAACTTTCCGTATGTGTATCGATTACCGGGAATTGAATAAGGTTACCATCAAGAACCGGTATCCGTTACCCAGGATTGACGATCTGTTCGATCAGTTGCAAGGTTCGAGTTACTACTCAAAGATTGATCTCAGGTCGGGTTACCATCAACTAAGAGTCCAGGAGGAGGATATTCCGAAGACAGCATTCAGAACACGATATGGCCATTATGAGTTCTTGGTCATGCCATTTGGGTTGACAAACGCTCCAGCTGTATTCATGGATCTCATGAATCGTGTTTGTAAACCTTATCTTGACAAGTTTGTCATTGTTTTCATCGATGACATTCTCATCTATTCAAAGTCTGAGGAGGAACATGCTGAACATCTTCGATTACTGTTAGAGCTGTTGAAACAGGAACAACTGTACGCTAAGTTCTCGAAATGTGATTTTTGGATGCGAGAAGTACAGTTTTTGGGGCATATTGTTAATGAAAAGGGCATACATGTTGATCCAGCGAAGATTGAAGCGATTAAGAATTGGGAAGCGCCAAAGACCCCTACCGAGGTACGACAATTCCTTGGTTTGGCGGGTTATTATCGACGATTCATTGAGGGTTTCTCAAAGATCGCTCAACCACTTACAGCTCTGACGCACAAAGGAACAAAATATAACTGGACGGATAAACAGGAAGCTGCATTCCAGTTATTGAAACAGAAACTCTGCAGTGCACCGATTCTGTCCTTACCGGAAGGAACGGAAGACTTTGCGGTGTATTGTGACGCATCTGGACAGGGTTTGGGATGTGTGTTGATGCAACGGGATAAGGTGATCGCTTATGCTTCCAGACAACTACGAACACATGAAAAGAATTACACTACTCATGACTTGGAGTTAGGAGCAGTGGTTTTTGCTTTGAGGATTTGGAGGCATTATTTGTATGGAACTAAGTGTACTATTTATACTGATCATAAGAGTTTGCAACATATCTTTGATCAGAAGGAGCTTAACATGAGACAACGACGATGGGTTGAGTTGTTGAATGATTATGAGTGTGCGATTAAGTATCACCCGGGAAAGGCTAATGTCGTAGCCGATGCTTTGAGCAGAAAAGATACAACGGGAACAAGACGGGTTCGTGCACTTATGATGACAATACATACTGACTTACCTGACAAGGTACATAGTGCTCAGATTGAGGCTTTGAAAACGGAAAACTTAGTATCGGAATCTTTAAGAGGAATGGAAGAACAATTGAATGTTAAACCTGATGGAATTCGTTATTTCATTGACCGAATGTGGATACCTTTGTATGGAGGTTTAAGGGAACTCGTGATGGACGAAGCACACAAGTCTAGATATTCAGTCCATCCGGGATCAGATAAGATGTACCATGATTTAAAGGCACTGTATTGGTGGCCTCATATGAAAGCTGATATTGCTAAGTACGTTAGCAAATGTTTGACTTGTTCGAAAGTCAAAGTTGAATATCAGAAGCCATCTGGTTTACTGCAACAACCAGAGATACCGATGTGGAAATGGGAACAGATTTCGATGGACTTCATTACTAAGTTACCCCGTACACCGAGCGGTTGTGATACGATATGGGTAATTGTCGATCGGTTAACGAAATCTGCACACTTCTTAGCAATCAAAGAAACTGACAAGATGGAGAAGTTGACTCGCATTTACATCAAGGAAATAGTAGCACGGCATGGTGTGCCAATCTCTATCATATCAGATCGGGATGCCCGGTTTACTTCCAATTTCTGGAAATCTCTTCATAAGTCATTGGGGACTCGCTTGGATATGAGTACCGCCTATCATCCACAGACTGATGGTCAAAGTGAACGTACGATTCAAACGCTCGAGGATATGTTACGAGCTTGTGTAATCGATTTTGGTGATAGTTGGGAGAATCATTTACCGTTGGTGGAATTCTCTTACAACAATAGTTATCATACAAGCATTCAAGCAGCACCGTTTGAAGCTTTGTATGGTCGCAAATGTCGTTCACCAGTTTGCTGGGCTGAAATTGGTGACAGTCAGATAACAGGTCCTGAACTGGTGCACGAAACAACAGAGAAGATAGTTCAAATCCGGAACCGTATGGCAGCGGCTCGGGATCGACAGAAGAGTTATGCAGACAAACGTCGCAAGCCGTTGGAATTTCAAGTGGGAGACCGAGTTCTTCTAAAAGTGTCACCTTGGAAAGGTGTGATACGATTCGGCAAGCGAGGCAAGCTTAGTCCACGTTACGTCGGACCTTTTGAGATTCTGAAAAGGATTGGTCCGGTTGCGTATCAACTCAAACTACCGGATGAACTCAGTGGAGTTCATGATGTCTTTCATGTATCGAATTTAAAGAAATGTCTTTCTGACGAGACATTGATTGTACCGTTGGAAGAAATACAAGTAGATGAACAACTGCGATTCATTGAAGAACCAGCAGAAATCATGGACCGAGAGGTCAAACAATTGAAGCAAAGCAAGATTCCGATAGTCAAAGTCCGATGGAATTCAAGACGGGGTCCTGAATTCACATGGGAACGGGAAGATCAAATGATGAAGAAATATCCTCATCTATTCAAGACAGCTACTGCTAACACTGAGAGCGCACGTTAAATTTCGGGACGAAATTTCCTTCAACAAGGGGATGACGTGATGCTTTCACACATCAACACTGCAAATTTCAAACTGCAAATTTCAAACTGTAAGCACAAACGTTTTATTTATTCAATTGATTTTGATTTTGTTACAAATATTTGTGCTACATTACATTTTATATGTTTTATGTGCTACATTTCATATGTTACATGTTATGGTAGTGCATACACGATTGGTTACATACATTTTGCTATGTACGGGGTTGCATAGTACATTGGTTACATACACTTTGCTATGTGCGGGGTTGCATAGTACAAACAGTTTCAGACACTCACTAGGTGTGAGGCTACACAACACAGTATGATCAAACACAAACAGTCACAGTTAGATGAACTAACTAGTGTACACGCAAAACAGTTACATTGAACGATCACAATTGAGTTGTGATGTTGCAAGCATTAGACTTTGTGTGTGAGTACACACAAGCACACAGAATGATCAAATCACACTAACACGTACGATTTAAACTAGTAAGTAGTTTCCTAACTACTCTTAACACTTGCTAATTTTCGGGACGAAAATTCCTTCAACAAGGGGATGATGTGACAATCCGACTTTTCACACTAACCTGTTAACAGGAGTTGGTGCTATCACAGGCCCAACAAGGACAATCAAGGCCCAATAAGGCCAATGAAGGCCCAACAAGGTTAATGAAGGCCCAACAAGACCAATGAAGGCCCAGTAGAGCCAAAGAAAGTCCAGTAAGGTCAAGGAAGACTCAACAAGATCAATTAGGCTCAATGAAGTCTATGTAGGCCCAACAGAGTCAATGTAAGCCCAAAGAGTCAAGAGAGGCCCAGTAAGGCCCAACAAGTTTAAATGAGGCCCAATGTAAACAAGTTAAAGCCCAACAAGGCCCAGGGAGGCCCAATGAGGGTTAGGAAGGCCAGGAAGGTTAATATAGGCCCAATTTGGTTAATTTAACCCAACAATGTGCTAATTGGCCTATGTAGTGATGATTAGGGATTTTTAAAGTAGATTTGTAAATCGAAATCAATATGTGATTGATCCGGATTAGTATATAGAAATAAGAATTAAGCAAAACAAATCTAGAATGCTTAGAATTATAAGAATTTATTAGTGATTTGTCAAAATACACAATTTTGACTCCTAAAAGTCAAAATTCGTTTATGTATACAAGGGGAGTTATGAAATTCGAACTTTTATGATGTAATTAATCGAATTGATGGTACATAAAACATCTAATGATGGTAGCCAGCGGTTATTAGCAGTTAACATGATCATAATTGCTGAATTAAACTCAAATGGCGTTCAAGAGTTTGTAACCGTAGATGCTCATGATTGAATTCGTTAAATTCGATCATGATGCTCAAAATTGAAGTCTCCTAAAACATATTCGGTACATTTAGAGAACATCACAACCGGCAATTGGATTTCAAGAAGCTTGAACAGAAGAAAGCGATTGGGGGTCGACCGAAACTTCACCACAATTCGAAGTGCATAAATTCGATATCCAATCAGGTATGTAATCACTATAACACATCCTAAAATGGCCCGATTAAGGTTAAACATATGTCAATTTGGATTTATAACAACGAATTGATAGCATTTGAATTCTAGGGTTCTTAATATGATCGGTTTTGGGGATTTCAAACCAAATAAGTTTAATATTCAAATCAATTTACATGGATAGTTTCAGAAGATCTCGAATAAGCTAACACACATGACAATTTCATGTAATGTACACGAATTGTTTGATTTCGACAATTAGGGTTCTAAAGAGAAACGGTTTTGGGGGATTTGATTTCAATGGATTTAAAAATGAAATCAAATGATATAGTGAGCTTCATAAGGTTCCGATCAAACGGTTTATCATAACAATTTTATTTAGAAACATCAAATTCTATGATTTCAATATTAGAGTTATGTTAAGAAGATGGTTTGGGAAATTCGTATCAAATGGGTTCTGGAATCAAATTAAATTATATAGGAAGATTCAGATGGTTTCGATTGAACTAAAGCCTAAGGTAATTTGATGTTATAATCGGGAATTAGAAGATTGGGTGTTGAAAATTAGTTCGGTTCAAAACCGAACCTATTTGGGATCAATTAGAACTCATTGATTTTGTTTTGATCGAATTAAAACCACCATCAGGAACGCATAAGTGATTAGAATGAAAACCCTATGGTGTTGATGTTAATCGGGATCGAATTCGAGATCAAATAGGGAGATCTTTGCTTCGGCTATGTTAAAGAAAGGGATTGGGCTAGAATGGGATTTAAAAGAATTATTTTCTGGTTAGTTAACGAAAAACCTAGCGGGCGTGATGGTTAGATGCTGTGTGTTTGGAGTTGTGGGTCGCGGGTTCGAGTCCCGGCCCAACCGAATTTTTGATGTTTTGATTATTTTAGTATTTTAGGCATAACTTTCGTATACGAACTCCGATTAAGCCCGTTCAAGTTGCGTTGGAACCGTAACGAGAATACGAACGTGTTAGGATGATAAAATTCATATTTTAGTCCGAACACGAAATCGCGTATAATTACGTTTAATTAAATAAAATCAAATGTGATTTTATTTAATCGATTTCAGTGACACGCGTACTTTCGTATGCCAAATTCTCACACTCTAACATACGTGTGTTGACTCGTATGTGATTTCAAGCACAAAACGATTATTCGAATAACAATAGGTTATTGTTTAAATCACAGATTCTTCGTAGAGGATTTCTACGCGAGTTTACACATACTTGATCATTCTGCTAAAAACCAAAGGTGCGTACACGGCCCCTTTCTTATTTTAAACTGTTTTGGGGGAGAAAACATGTGCAACAAACTGATTTTTAGATACATAACACTTGCATGAGTTATCTGTTTACATTATGTGAAAACATATCAACTTGAAAGTCCTTACACACCTCGAACCGTTTAGTTTGCTGTAATGCAAAGCGTGGTAGTTGGAAATAGATCTATTAGGTTTGACAAACCTCACCTGGTAGATGGGATCTACGCAGGTGTTTGACTGACCAAACACATTCTTTTACTATTGTTGTGATAGACAATAGTGGCAAGGCGAAAACATGCTATAGCATGGCAACTAGTCAGCTTCGGTGTCGAACACGTATGTAAATAGTTATATGACTAGCTATCATGACTGTGCAATTGTGATTATGTTATCTACAACTTGTTATTCAAACTGATGTTTTGAACACTATGATTACTTAAAACCTGTGTTATGCACCAACCTTTGTGTTGACTTGATTTGCATGTTTTCTCAGGACGCTAAGGCGCGCGTAACAGCTGGCATGGACTAGGAAGATAGAGTCTCATGCATTTCTTTCATTTTGATTATTTAAACTTGAATATTTAAGTACTTGAATTGTAATGTTTGATTTACAACTGTTTATGGTTTTAAACGCTTCCGCACTTTTTGTAAACTCTGGTTAATATGTTTGTTTTAAAGACCAACGTATGTTTTTGAAATTCATATAGAGGTCTTCGCTATGTCTAATGATCTGAGATCCTGGTTTGTCACGTTCCCAAACGGTATGATTCCGTTAGTTGAAATTGGGGGTGTGACACGAACAATCTTTTCATGGCATACTATTTCAGCCTGGTTTTTGGACAACCAGTCCATGCCAATGACTACATCAAAACTGCCTAAGGCAATAGGCATCAAATCAATCTCTAATGTCTGACCCATCAAATCAAGGATACATCCCTTATAAATGTTTTCTACTACAATCAACTTACCATCAGCTAATTCCACAGTATAGGGACTATCTAAGGCAGTGGGACTAACATTTAGCAACTTAACAAGTGAACTAGATACAAAGCTCCGATCGGCACCGGTGTCAAATAACATAGAGGCATAGTGATTATTTAAGAGGAACGTACCCGTAACAATGTTGGGATCCTCCCGCGCTTGACGTCCTCCGATCACAAACGCCCTGCCTCTAGCACCGTTGTTGTTGTTGTTATTGTTGTTGTTATTGTTGGTGCCATTGCCATTACCGTTTCCATTTCCATTACCATTACCATTGTTGTCCCCGCCTTTCTTAAGTTGTGGGCAATCTTTCTTGAAATGCCCCATCTTGCCGCACTCGAAACAACCCTTCTGTGCGTTGTTCTGATTATTATTGTTCTGGTTGTTATGGTTGTTCTGCAGCTCCCCGCGACAATCCTTAGCCGCGTGCCCAATCTTGCCACACCTCTGGCACTTAGCTCTGTCACACTGGTTACCCGCATGATGGTAACCACACTTGTTGCACTTGGGGTGCTTACCAATATAGCCCCCCGATGATGATGATTGCTGACCACTGCTGAAATTATGATAGGACTTGTTTGAGTCCTGCTTCCTGTTCTGCTGTTGATTGTTACCCTTGAAGTTGTTATCCCACTTTCTCTTGTGATCTCCTACCTTGGTAGCAGATGTTCGTTTGGGCAGAGTCCCCTGTAACACTGCCTGGTCAGTAAGCTGATGTGCTAGACGAACAGCTTGTTGGATAGTGGTGGGATTTGCTGAAGTCACCAACCCTTGAATCTGAGGCACTAGTCCTCCAATGTACCTTTCAATCCACTTACTGGCTGGAGTAGCCATGTGTGGTAGCAGTCTGGCCAGTTCATGCGATCTGGTCGTGTATTCCTCAATATTTGACCCCTCCATCTTGAGGTGCCAATACTCTTCTTCTAACTTCTGCATTTCACTACGAGGACAATACTCCTCTTGTAGTAAAGTTTTGAAGTTGTTCCAGGTCAATGCATTTGCTTCTCCCAACCCCAGAGTCTGAACATTGGAGTTCCACCAAGTCAGTGCTGGACCCTCTAATGTTCCAGTAGCAAATTTCACCTTGCTATCCTCAGGGCAGTTGCACATTTCAAATACAGACTCAGCCTTTTCAATCCATCGAAGAAGTCCTATGGCTCCCTCCGACCCTTTGAAGTTGTGAGGTTTGCAGTCCAAGAACATCTTGAATGTGCAAACTTGTGGGTTAACCAATCCCCCAGCTGGACCCTGTGGCCCTGTGTTGTGTGTCTGAGCATACTGTGCAATAGCCTCTGCGACTCTGTTGTTAATTAGCTCGTTGAGCTCAGCAACAGTCATATGTACGTTTCCCTCAGCCATTAGTTTCCTATTTATAAGAAGTGTTAGCACGAAGTCAAAATCCAATGTAACATGTGTAAGTAAAACAACAAACACAACATGTAATATAATCAACACAGTTGTTGGAAACAAACAATAATTCTTCCATAAATAGAAACTTTCTTTGAGTACAATACTTTTTGAAATGAAATACAAAATTTCAAACTACCAATGTAGGAACACAACCCGTTCCTAATAAGTTTAAATAAAACAAGAAGTAAAAGAAAAATAATCAGTCGTCCTCAACGGTGGATTCAGGATCGGACTCAGCAACTGGTGCTGGTTCCTCCTCCTCATCCTCATCCTCATCCTGTTCCTCATTCTCAACTACCACTAAATCCTCCAAAGCTTCAATCCTGCCCTCCAAGATCTCGGCTCGGTTCTCTGACTCCTCTAGACGACCAATCATGTTCACCATCTCATCCCGCATGTCATGAACTAGATGGACAAGTTCATCCTGCCTCTCAATGGCATCCCATAACTCCTGAGATCTCTGTATAAGCTTGTCTTCTGTCTCATCCAAGTCCTCGCGCAACTTGGCGATCTCCTCCGCGTCCGTCCTTCGCCTCTTAGGCTCCGGAGCATCTAGTGCGGGTGGTGGATGTGTGGATGGCCCTGCAGCATAGAGTCCCTGAGTATTCACCCATGGTGCCTCCTCCGGATCCTCAACTGGATCCTCATCTGGATCCTCCTCTGGATCCTCCTCTGGATCCTCGTCTGGATCCTCCTCTGGGTCTGAGTCATCCATCCCATACGGTGGAGGTGATGGAATAGGTGGTGGTGGTGATGATGGTGGTGCCGGAACTATCGGCTCCTCGTCCTCGGAATCATCAATGATAACATAAGGAACTGATGATGAATCCATGCCTGTTACATAATATCATATGTAAGTGCAGTGCCATGGAATACGTAAGCAAGTCAATTACATAATGTCATATGTAATTTCTAAGCAGTATGTGTGTGTGTCTAATGTCTAACAGTCATAGTCTAGGCCTACAAATGCAAACCTAGTTCGCTATAACCAATGTCTCTGATACCAATCTGTCACACCCCCAATTTCAACTAACGGAATCATACCGTTTGGGAACGTGACAAACCAGGATCTCAGATCATTAGACATAGCGAAGACCTCTATATGAATTTCAAAACATACGTTGGTCTTTAAAAACATAATGTTCAGAGTTTACAAAAAGTTGAGGAAGCGTTTCAAATCAAAACCAATAAACTGTTGATAAGTAAAACATTACAAATCAAAATACTGAAATATTCAAATTCAAATGTTCAAAGTTTATAATGCATGAGACTCTATCTTCCTAGTCCATGCCAGCTGTTACGCGCGCCTTAGCGTCCTGAGAAAACATGCAAATCAAGTCAACACAATGGTTGGTGCATAACACAGGTTTTAAATAATCATAGTGTTCAAAACATCAGTTTGAATAACAAGTTTGTAGATAACATAATCACAATTGCACAGTCATGATAGCTAGTCATATAAACTATTTACATACGTGTTCGACACCGAAGCTGACTAGTTGCCATGCTATAGCATGTTTTCGCCTTGCCACTATTGTCTATCACAACAATAGTAAAATTGTGTTTGGTCAGTCAAACACCTGCGTAGATCCCATCTACCAGGCGAGGTTTGTCAAACCTAATAGATCTATTTCCAACTACCACGCTTTGCATTACAGCAAACTAAACGGTTCGAGGTGTGTAAGGACTTTCAAGTTGATATGTTGTCACATAATGTAAACAGATAACTCATGCAAGTGATATGTATCTTAAAACAGTTTGTTGCACATGTTTTCTCCCCCAAAACAGTTTAAAATAAGAAAGGGGCCGTGTACGCACCTTTGATGATAGCAGAATGATCAAATATGTGTGAACCTGCGTAGAAATCCTCTACGAAGAATCTGTGATTTAAACAATAACCTATTGTTATTCGAATAATTGTTTTGTGCTTGAAATCACATACGTGTCAACACACGTATGTTAAAGTGTGAGAATTAGGCATACAGAAGTACGCGTGACTTTGAAATCGTTTAAATAAAATCGTATTTGATTTTATTTAATTAAACGTAGTTATACGCGATTTCGTGTTTGGATTAAAATATAAATTTTATTATTCCAATGTGTTCGTATTCCCGTTACGGTTCCAACGCAACTCGAATGGATTAAAACGGAGTTCAAACGAAGAAGTTATAGTTAAAATCAAAAACTTGATTTAAATGCCAAAACATGGCAGCCCCCAGGTTCGAAACCGGGACCTCCCACCCCCACACACAAGTTCAAACCACTTGATCTAGCCTATCTTTTGTTAACAGCTCCGGTTCAAAATTGTTTTAAACATAAGTGGGCCGGTTTCCCCCTTGTTAACTATAGCCGAAGCATACTAGTTCTAATTGACCACGAATTCGATCTCTATAGTCCATGAAATCATAGGGCTTTTGTTTCTGAGATCCAACCGAATCTACATGTGATTTTAATTTGAAAACAAACCACTCTAACCCCTTTAATCGGTTATATACATGATCGAACTCCAACCCTTCGATTTCTAATTCAATCGATCGAATTAACGATTACTTGATCCTGAATTCATATGGTTTTCACTGTACTAGAGATTTCTACCCTCTCTATACAATTTAATTCAAGTCTTATAGCCTTTTACATCACAAACTCCTTATCGTTTTTAACCGAAATACCCAACAACCGATTTAGAAGAATTCGTAGTTGTTTGATAAAATTATCATGTGCTTACCCTCAATCGGAACACTCTGAAACTAAATATAACAATCAATTTGATTTTAAAACTTGATTGATTAAAAACCCCCAAACCGTTTCTTCTTATGAACCCTAGAAATCGAAGTGTGATAATTCAATGTTATTAGGCGAAATTGATTTGGGATTAACCTTAGTCGGCCTTCTCTGAAACTACCTACATACTTTAATTTCATTCCTAAACATGATTGTATCAAAATCCCCAAACCCGTTTTCACTTATAACCCTAGAATTAGAAACCCTACAATTCGATGTTTAATCACGAAGTGGTCATATGGATTAGCTTAGTCGGCCCTTTTAGAAAGTTTAGGATTGATTACAAACCTGTTTTGATGCTTAATTGAAAGGGATCAACTTCTAGCCTAAGTTCGGCCGCTACGAACACCAACCCTTCAATTCAAAGCGTCTGCGATCCAATTGTCTTGTGATAAACTCTCTGAGAATGCCGACTAATGCTCTGGAATACTCAATTTATGAGATTGAAATCGAATTATGCAAGTTCAAATACCATACACGACGGTTTCAACTTTTGGGCTAACATCATGATTAATTCGACAATAACTGTGATCATAATGTCTGATAATGGTTACTGATCATTAAGTCGATGATTATAACTGATAAATTTCAGTTATTGCATGATTTTAATGTACAATTCGAATTCCATTGCCACAACAACTCCGAATTTTGACTCCTAAAAGTCAAAATTGTTACCTCTACTCCTTTATAAGCCACAACCTTTTAATTTAGGTATTCTAGACTTGATTTTTTTTTATATATACAAATCTCTCAGATCTGATTTTGTTCGATTACACAACAGTTCGGTTTACAAAGCTACTTTAAAAATTCCAATTTATCACTAATTGGGCCAAATTGGACTGCCACCGGCTAAATTAATCCAATTGGGCTTTTCGAATCCGATTGGGCCTCACTGGGCCTTCCTGGGCCTACTTTGGCCTTCCCTAGTCCTACTTTGTTTACATTGGGCCTTACTTGAATTTATTGGGCCTTATTGGGCTTCTCTTGGCTTTGTGGGCCTACATTGGCTACGTTGGGCCTAATTTATCTTGTTGAGCCTCCATTAACCTTATTGGGCCTTCATTGACCTTGTTGGGCCTTCATTGGCCTTATTGGGCCTTGATGGCCTTATTGGGCCTTGATTGTCTTTGTTGGGCCTGTGATAGCACCAACTCCCGTTAACAAGGTTAGTGTGAAAAGTCGGATTGTCACAACCTGATTTCGTGTACTCATCATTTCATCATTAAACGTCTCAGAAATTCATCTAAGACTTTGGGAAGCTAGTTCTAGGTTCCTTAGGGTGTTATCTACACACTGGAACCTCAAAGTTCCGAACTTTATGCATAAAGGTGTGAGCTTTATGCATAAGTTCCCTTTTTTTACATAACTATCCTAACTTTTGTATAAAAATCTAGCTTTATATATATGAATCACTTACTTGAAGGTAGCTGATTCTCCTGGTAGAATCCCGTGCGTTCCTTCCTATGTTTGGTCGAACAAAAGCTCGTTTCTTGGAGTTCTCGAAATCCCCTTCGTATACTCGAGAGACTGTGCTTCCAGACAAAGGTTAGCACGTTTCCCAAGGCACTACTATTTATAGGCAGGGTCTTGTACTCGAAATTGTGGATTTCGAATACTTGGCTTTCGAGAACTAGTGTATTCGAACTTAAATTCGAGTACACGACTTTGAGACCTGAACTCAGTCATTTTTCGTCCCTTTTCTAGCAAGTTACTTACCCGTTACTCGTACGTAGAATTCAAATACTTGTATTAGAAAATTGGGGTGTTACAGTCCAACATACCTTGGTGCTAACTTGCCCTTAGCCCTAAAACGAACCACGCATTTCCATGGGGACACTTTCAACATGACTCGGTTGCCCACTTAGAACTCTAAAGGCTTTCGCCGTTTGTCCGCGTAACTCTTTTGGAGACTACGTGTTGCTTGTAATCTTTGCTGGATCTGAGCAATCTTATCAGTTGTTTCCTGAATAAGTTCAGGCCCAGAGATCCTGTTGTCTCCCACTTCGTCCCAACAAATTGGAGACCGACATTTTCTACCATATAGTGCTTCGAACGGAGCACATTCGATGATGTTGTGGTAGATATTGTTGTAGGAGAACTTAATGAGTGGTAAATGATTGTCCCAACTTCAACCGAAGTCTAGGACGCATGTCCTCAACATATCCTCTAAGTTTTGGATTGTTCGCTCGCTTTGTCCATCGGTTTGTGGATGGTAAGCGGTGCTCAAGTTCACGTTTGTCCCTAAGGATTGTTGCAATGATTTCCTGAATCATGATGTAAACCGACTGTCCCGGTCTGAAATAATAGATAATGGCACGCCGTGCCGTACTACTATTTCATTGACATAGAGTCTTGCTAGCTTCTCCATCTTGTAGTTTTCCCGTAATGGAAAAAAGTGTGTGGACTTGGTCAACCTGTCAATGATGACCCATATAGAATCATATCCACTGGAAGTACGGGGTAGCTTGGTAATGAAATCCATAGCTATTTGTTCCCACTTCCATTATGGTATCTCAGGTTGTTCCAGCAAACCTGGCGGTTTCTGGTGTTCAGCTTTGACTTTGGCACATGTGAGGCACTTACCAACATAAGTAGCCACATCCTTCTTCATACCTGGCTACCAATAAAATGACCTAAGATCTTGGTATATCTTATCAGCACCAGGATGAACAGAATAGCTTGTTTTGTGTTCCTCATCAAGAATGAGTTTCTGGAGTTCATCTACTGCCGGGATCCATACACGGTCCTGGTAATAGATAACCCATTTTGTCTCAAAATGTTTCTCGGCTCCACAGTCAAGCTCATTCCTCAAATTGTTTCTTGCCAATGCTTCTTGTTGTGCTTGTAGAATTTGATCTCTCAGACTTGTTTGCACAGTCATTCCCATTGCTTTTACGCGCAAGCGTTTGACTCTTTCCTTCCTGCTCAAAGTGTCCGCAACAACATTAGTTTTCCCCGGATGGTATTTGATCACACAATCATAACCGTTCAGGAGCTTTACCCAACGTCTCTGTCTCATGTTAAGCTCCTTCCGATCAAATATATATTGTAAGCTCTTGTGATCTGTGAAGATTGTGCATTTGATAATATAAAGGTATTGTCTCCAAATATTTAAAGCAAAGACAACAGCTCCCAGTTCTAAGTCATGCGTAGTGTAATTCTTCTCATGTATCTTCAGTTGCCGTGAGGCGTAGGCAATGACTTTGTCTCGCTGCATTAAGACACAACCGAGTCCCTGATGACAAGCATCACAATAAACTACAAAGTCATTGCTGCCTTCAGGGAGTGTTAAGATTGGAGCATTGCACAATCTCTGTTTTAGTGTTTGGAACTCTTCTTCTTGTTTCTGGGTCCACACGAATGCTTCACTTTTCTGAGTTAGCTTCGTGAGTGGCAAGGCTATATTGGAAAATTTTGAAATGAATCTCCTATAATAACCTGCCAATCCCAGAAAATATCTTATCTCTGTAGGTGTTGTGGGAACGTCCCAATTCTTGATTGCTTCGATCTTGGCAGAGTCCACATGAATCCCATTGTTGTTAATCACGTCACCCAAGAACTGAACTTCTCCTAACCAAAATTCAAACTTGGAGAATTTCGCATAAAGGTGTTCATTCTTTAAGAGTTCCAATATTGTTTTAAGATGCTGCTCGTGTTCCTTCTCACTCTTTGAAAAGATCAGTATATCATCAATAAAGACGATAACGAATTGATCCAAATACGGCTTACACACCCAGTTCACAAGATCCATGAACATTGTCGGTGCTTTCGTTAATCTGAATGGCATCACCATGAACTCATAGTGACCGTATCGGGTATGAAAAGTTGTCTTGGGTATGTCTTCCTCTTGAATCCGGAGCTGGTGATAACCTGAACGCAGGTCTATCTTTGAGAAATATTGAGTTCCCTGCAATTGCTCAAACATTTCATCAATCCTCGGTAACAGGTGCCGATTCTTGATAGTGAGCTTGTTAAGCTCTATGTAATCAATGCACATTCTGAAAGATCCATCCTTTTTCTTAACAAACAAAACCAGAGCTCCCCATGGGGAGAAACTCAGTCTGATGAATCCCTTGTCTAGTAGTTCTTGTAATTGGTTGGACAGTTCCTGCATCTCTGATGGCGTGAGTCTATAAGGAAACTTAGCCACAGGATTCGCTCCCGGTATTAAATCGATTCGACACTGCACCAATCGTTCAGGTGGCAACCTTGTAGATCATCCGGAAACACGTCCGCAAAATCTTTCACGACTGGTACATATTGAATCTTGATCACCTTCTTGTCTTTCTCCACAACATGCGTGAGGAATGCTACACACTGTTTCCATAAGCATTTGCGTGCTTTCATGCACGATATTGATTTGACACTGTGGTTTGCTTGATCTCCATGAATTTCTAACACCCTATTATTCTCCACTGGAATACGTAGTAGCTTTTCGGAATAGATGATTTTAACTCAGTTAAGAGATAACCAATCCATTCCGACAATGATGTCGAAACTGCCCAGTTCCATTGGAATCAAATCAATGGAAAATGTGTACTCATTAAGTGTCAATGGGTAGTTCCTAAGTACTGTGTTAACTTTTATCTGTTTGCCATTTGCTACCTTGATAAGATAAAGGGAGTCCAAAGATTCCTCAACGTGGTGAAGTTGGCATGCAAAGTCGGACGAGATAAAACTTTGATCCGCACCGGTGTCAAATAATATCGATGCATGAAAGTCAGATAAAAAGAAATGTACCAGTGACCACATTAGGGTCTTTTCATGCAGCAACAATTCCAATTTGAAAGGCACGTCCTCTAGCTATCGGAGCCCTTTGTGGATTTCTCTTGGGGCACTCCCTTGAAAAGTGGCCAGGTTCGCTACAGTTGTAGCAAGACCTGTTGTCAGTAGCAGCAGCCATCACTGCTGCATTGTTGTTCCTGTTCTGGGGAATTGGGTTTCTGTAGTGAATCACCCAATGACCAAACTTTCCACACCCAGTGCATTGTCTGCACAGGATTCCAGGATAATGGTAAAACTGACAATTGTTGCACTAAGGAGCCATGCCAGTGTACGGCTTTTTGATCTACAGGGGTGGTGGTTGTGTGGTTGTTGGAGCATGAGTGGTCGCAACAAAGTTTCTGACCACCTTCTGTTTCTTGGCCGGGCTTTTATCCGGCTTCTTTGAGCTTTAGCTGCTTCAGCCTCTTTCTTCAGTGCCCCGGAGCCAACCATTACATCTGTCAATGTTGCTGATAGAGTAACAGCCATTTCCAAGATAGTTGGGTGGGCAGAAATCACGTGCCCTTGGATGCAAGCCGGTAGTCCACCGACATACTGCTCGATCCGTTTCTCCATTGTTGGCACTATATCCGGCGCCAGTGTTGCTAGCTCATGGAATCTGGTGGTGTAGGCCAGATGCCCAGCACCAACCATGACATGGTTGAGCAGCTCCATCTCAACCTTTTTCAGTTCATTTCTTGGGCAAAACTCAGCCCTCAGCAGCAACTTAAATTCCTCCCAGGGCATAGACAATGCCTCATCTCTGCCCCTAGTCTGCACTTGGGCATTCCACCATGTAAGAGCCCACTTATTAAACGAGCCCGCAGCATACCTCATCTTGTGCTATTCAGGGCAGCCACTGATGTCGAGGACAGCTCCCTCGTTGCCACTGAATACCGGTGGCTTACATCCTGTAATCCCCAGTGTTTTTCGTTTCGAATTTAAATTGTAATAATACAAATTTGTAATTAAACAAATTTGATGAAGGGTTCATTTTAATTCATAAGCATATATCTTTTAAAAGATCACATACCTATATATATATATACACTTTATAAAATTATAAAGTTAAAAATAGATAAAATAATAAATATAGTTATTATATATATATATATATATTATAAACAATAATATTAATACTAATCATATATTAAGACGTAATAAAAATTAAATTTATAAAAGTAATAAATCTTTAAAGCAAAAATTAATAATAATAATAATAATAATAATAATAATAATAATAATAATAAAAAGTTTATAATATTTGAAACATTCGATTTATTAAGTTATACTATGATATTAGAAAAGTTTGATAAAGTTTATAAAAAAAAATTAATGATAGTAACGAGTTTATAAACTTTTAGTAATGGCAAACATGTGAAATAATAAATCTCAAATGAGGAGGGGCTGACTTGTAATAAAAGAAAACTGGTTTTGTGAGAGGAGAAACTTTTGAAACTAAATCAATAAACATTAAAAGAAGAGGGACCTGAACTGCAATATTTCTTTCTTCTTCCTACTCAAAACAGAGACCCACTTCGAGCACCCATTCGGACCCCGCTATCACCGGTTAATTGCATAATCGACCAAATGACATCAACTAAATTCAAAATATAAATGGCAACGCGTTTACACTTCAATTCAGATCCTAATCATGCGAGAAATTCCAAAAATAACATACCTTAATGCGTAATAAACCTTCCAAAACTATAAGTCACGACCGTGAATTCAAAGCCTAACCAAAAGGGTATAAAACCTTAAATTGAACAAATCAATTTCTTCCTCTCACCCTCACGAACACGTTTGAGCAAGAAATTAAAGCACACAACGTTTGATCGTGATTCGAACACAAGAAAGGGACGCACTTGTAACTCACCCGATTTCCATAAATCGAACACTAAACAGGTCACTCTCTATACTAATCTACTCATAACATTATAGGGATCAAAAGCCCTATAGATTCAAGGGCTTACAAACTATGTGTTTATCGAATTGGATCGAAATATAGATTAGGGTTCTTCGGTTCCTTGTAAGAGAATTGGGGGGGGGGGGGACCGGAAAGAATAGGTTTTTATATTTTTGATTCAACACTAAACTTGATATTGAGGCTGGTTTAACCGGCTAAAATTGGCACGGTTTAAATTTGGATACAGGCAGACCCGGGTTCTAACCCTTCCGAATACACCATACCCTTTTTTTTACTGCTTATTCTATCCATAATTTTTGATAAAAATAAATTTAAAAATCCTAAAATTCATTTTTTATATATTCTGTAAAAAAAAAATCATTCAAATTCTAAATATGAATTACTTTAATTTATTAAACTCATTGATTTATATTAAAAAAAGGAATGTATTGGATTTCTTTCAAAATATTTTCTATTGCATAAAAATATATATATATATATGTGCTTTCAAAAATATTTTAGCGCATACTTAGTTAGTATATTCGAAATTTTTATCGTTTAAATTTTGAAATTTACGAAAAAATATTTTAAAGAGAATATTTTCATATATTCATGAAATCTTATTTCTAACTTTTTGATACATATTTACTTACTAATATTCAAACCTCTAAAATATATTTTCTTTTAGACTTTGAAATTAACATAAAGATTATTTTGAAAAGTAAATGATTTAAAATAATCTATAATGGTTTTTAATAAAAATAAAATAGTTATTTTAAAATAAATGGTTATTTCAAATAAGTCATGTGTAAAATTTGTAAATTCTTTAAAATAAATAACTATTCTAAATGACTATATATTTACAAATTCATACTTTTATTTCAATAGCCTTTTTAAAAAAAAAAAGAAATAGGTGGAATATATTCAAACATTATTCTTAGAATTTCCAATACAAAATAATAAATAAATAGAATACTTAATTTTCTATTTTAAAGAATATTATTGAATATTCTTAAAACATTTATTCTAGTTTATTCAAACGAAAATGTTGATAAATAAATAAAGAGAATATTGTATATTCTTTTTTTATCTACTATTCAACATTGTGAGAATATTTATTTAAATAAATATTTCAAACTTAGATTCATTCAACTAAGACGTTCATTAGAATGCCATAGTTATACGATCTTGAACATAAACTTTAGGATGCTAAGGCTCGTTACTCAAGCTTTAGGGTGAGTAGAAAGCTTTGCTCCTCAATCATTAATCAAAGACTGGGAACTAGCTAAGCATTTAAACATGTGAGTTTCTTCACACTCCCTTTTACATTTTGTTTTTGGGATCTATGATGCAAGCCTTAGACCTAGTTAACTTTATGTGTTAGAGGCTAGGCTTATACAATGCATTGATTCTATGTGTGATTCTATGTGTGTTGCCAGTCAAGCAATCTAGTACTTAGTAGCCAAAGATGGTTAGATACTATCTTCGCAAAGGCTTTTGCCTTTGTGTGAAAAGGGTGAAAAGTACACTTAGCAAACTTGTTGAATTATAACTGTTAATTTATAGTATGGCCATACTTGAATTAACATGTTGTAAGGATACTTGTTTGGACACAAGAAATTGTTATTCATTCATTCAGTCATTCATTCTATTTATTCAAACTTGTATTCATGATGTGCTTATGATACATAACTAGTTAGGCTATAGTTTGCATCCTTTTTATACATATTATTTAAACTTTGTGTGTGAACTCACCAACTATGCAAATAGTTGACAAACTCTATTTTACATGTGTAACAGGATAAGGAAGCATGATGAAGACATAAGATAGGCTTAGTGACCTAGTTTAAACTTTGAAACAATTGTATAGCCATTCAATGTAGTAGTTTAATTATTTGGAATTCTTGTAATGACTATTTAAATGTTGGTTGAATGAATTGATTATTATTAAATGGATGCATTAAATATGAAACATTGTTATAGCACCATGAGCTAATGAACAGTCAAACTCACGCCCCTACGTATTCCGCCATCGGTCTGGGTGTGACAGATTGGTATCAGAGCCATGGTTATAGGGATTTAGGTTATTAGAAAATGGTGGCCTAGACTATAACTAAGCTAACCCAAATATGAGTTATCTCATATTATCATTGATTGTTTATTGTCTGCTTATGTGCTATGTGTTATGATTATGCATTATGTGCTATATTATGTTTATTAGTTACCATAGAGGAAAGCCTTAGTTGTTAATTATCATAAAGGTAAAGACATAGTTATTAAAATACCTTTGCTTACACTTAGATAAGGTTGCCTTAGTTTAAGATAACTTTATATTATGGGGATTACTTAGATTAAGCAAATGCCTTACAACTTGCATTTAAGCACTATTCCAAACTCACGTACGCGCATACGATATCTAGACAATAGGAATTCAAATCTCATTAGACTTTATGTCTAATTATATTTCTTAGACAAAATAGGAATTCCAATATTGATTTTAAGATCCCGTTAGAATTAAGTTTGTGAAGTGGATATGTACTAACTGGAAGAGTGTAGTACCGTTAGTTGGAATTCCTGTCTAGGAAAGCTATTCGTATAAATCCCCGAGGTACTGTGGGACCTGTTTAGCTTTCCTGTGGACTTCTGATGAGAGTACAATCACTTATAGGCCAAAGCATATCATACCAAACAATTTACAAACTAAATAATCCTAATATGTCACCCGGTATTCAATTTTGAATACCATTCTTTATGTTTTCAAATGGGTTCAACCGATTACTGGTTAGAATTGAGTTTGTTAAGATGAACATGTAGTAACTGGAAGGGTGAATATTGGTAGTTCAGACTCCTGTCTAGGAAAGCGATTCATAATCCCTGACGAGGGACCAGTCTAGCTTTCCTGGGGATTCTTAATGAGAGTATTTTACCTATAGGCCAAAACATGTTACATTTTGCAAATAATATTCATTCTAATAAGCCAAAAAGTTGACCATCTTGGATACCACTCCTTAAATTGTTTATACAATTTCAAACATTATGACATCATACTTAGGATTAGTGATGGTGATTCATCACTACATCTCACAAGCCATGATGTCGTTTTCCTTTGATAAATTATAATATATGTGTTATGATTCAAGAAAGTTAATAATATCATACCTAAGATTGTGATGGTGATACATCACTACATCTATGAGTTATGATGTTATCTTTCTCATATTGATAATGTATATGTTATGATTCAAGAACTCCAATATATCATACTTAAGATGTCATTTTTCCCTTGTTCAATAATATATATATATGTTATGATTCAAGAAAGTTAATAATATCATACCTAAGATTGTAATGGTGATGCATTACTACATCTAAAGGCTATGGTGTTAGTATTCCTTGGATTTATAATGTCTATGTTATGATTCAATACCTCAATGTTATCTTACTCAATTAAGGCTAGTGATGGTGATTCATCATTATGTCTCAAAAGATATGATGTCATTTCTCCTTGTTGTATTCTACCTATGTTAGGTCCCAGAAAGTAATAGCATTATTCCTAAAGATCTTTTTATGGTGATACATCACTACATCAATAGGTTTTAGTGTTAACTTTCCTGGATTGATAATAAATATGTTATGATTTTCAGAACGCCATGATATCATACTTACGACTTGTGATGGTGATTCATCACTACGTCTCACAAAGTATGATTTCATCTCCTTTTGTTTAATTCAACCTAAGTTGTGATTCAAGAAGTTAGTAACATTTTACCTAAAAGATTGTGATGGTGATACATCACTATATCAAAAGGTTAGGGTGTTACTCTTCTTTGAGTTGACAATGTACATGTTTTAATTTTTATAAATCCATGGTATTGAAGTTAGTGATGGTGATTCATCACTGTGTTTCATAAGATGTGATGTCATCTCTCTGTTTTATTTTACTTGTGTTATGATTCAAGCAACATTAAACCTAAGATTGTTGATGGTGATTCATCACTAAATCTGAAAGGTCATAATATTGCATATTTCAATATTCGAACTCGTGTTTTTCTATGTTTCTAACAAATCACAATGATTTCTGATCTTATTATTTAACCAAGACACACTGATTTCTTATTATGTCTTGTTTAAATTTCAATAGAAAGACATGATTTGGACTTATGAATTTAAGTATGGGTGATTCCATATAAACTTTTAAAACAAGTTCACATGAATCATACTATTGATTTTTAGACAAATCATTTTATATCCACATATTTAGACAACAACTCAAAGATTCAATGATATTTAAATTAAGCTTAATGATAATTAGTTATCATAACTATTAAAGCTTACATTATCAAATAAATATGTATTCTACATCATTTGTTTACCCAAAAATTGATCATCTATCAATTCATCAGTTACAACCGAGAGATTTCATTTCAAAATCCCAATGTTGAAAACCTCTATACTCGTGCAATTCTTAAAGGCAAGACAAAGCCTCCCATACCTATTCAAGCTTGTCTAAAGTTTTGTTAGCCTTGGTAGGCGTTTGGTATGCTATCAAAGTATTAGTAGTGTGGTGGGTTGGCTGCGGTATACCCTATATATAAGCACCAACAGTACAATGATAGTAGCACCGAAAGCTTGACCAAGTATAGTATTAGGCAGTTTAATCTACATTTTGAGTGAAATACATTTGTAGATTATATCACTATGAGTTAAGTCAACTATCGTCAGATTCAAAACTCTCATAACAAGTAACCTAGTTGTATATAAATCCAAAGATCTTTGTATGTTAATAATACCTATTCAGATTAAAGTTCCTTCTCGTTTCAAAGTCCTAAAACAAATTGTGACTTTAAACTCTCCTAAACTAGTAATTAGCGGTATAAATATTGAGACACTAGCCTATAACATTAATAATTACAATTCTATTCACATTAAATCAAGAACAAAAGTTATTAATTTCCTAAAAAAAAATTCAATAACAAAAGGTTATAGAGAGACAAAACAAATTGAATGAAACAACTAACACTCGACAAAAGGAAGTCTACTAAATAAATTTCGGGACGAAATTCTTTAAACTAGGGGAGACTGTAATCCCCAGTGTTTTTCGTTTCGAATTTAAATTGTAATAATACAAATTTGTAATTAAACAAATTTGATGAAGGGTTCATTTTAATTCATAAGCATATATCTTTTATAAGATCACATACATATATATATATACACTTTATAAAATTATAAAGTTAATAATAGATAAAATAATAAATATAGTTATTATATATATATATATATATATTAATTATAAACAATAATATTAATACTAATCATATATTAAGACGTAATAAAAATTAAATTTATAAAAGTAATAAATCTTTAAAGCAAAAATTAATAATAATAATAATAATAATAATAATAATAATAAAGTTTATAATATTTGAAACATTCGATTTATTAAGTTATACTATGATATTAGAAAAGTTTGATAAAGTTTATAAAAAAAATTAATGATAGTAACGAGTTAATAAACTTTTAGTAATGGCAAACATGTGAAATAATAAATCTCAAATGAGGAGGGGCTGACTTGTAATAAAAGAAAACTGGTTTTGTGAGAGGAGAAACTTTTGAAACTAAATTAATAAACATTAAAAGAAGAGGGACCTGAACTGCAATATTTCTTTCTTCTTCCTACTCAAAACAGAGACCCATTTCGAGCACCCATTCGGACCCCGCTATCACCGGTTAATTGCATAATCGACCAAATGACATCAATTAAATTCAAAATATAAATGGCAACGCGTTTACACTTCAATTCAGGTCCAAATCATGCGAGAAATTCCAAAAATAACATACCTTAATGCGTAATAAACCTTCCAAAACTATAAGTCACGACCGTGAATTCAAAGCCTAACCAAACGGGTATAAAACCTTAAATTGAACAAATCAATTTCTTCCTCTCACCCTCACGAACATGTTTGAGCAAGAAATTAAAGCACACAACATCGTTTGATCGTGATTCGAACTCAAGAAAGGGACGCACCTGTGACTTACCCGATTTCCATAAATCGAACACTAAACAGGTCACTCTCTATACTAATCTACTCGTAACATGTGTTTATCGAATTGGATCGAAATATAGATTTGGGTTCTTCGGTTACTTGTAAGAGAATTTGGGGGGGGGGGTACCGGAAAGAATAGGTTTTTATATTTTTGATTCAATACAAAACTTGATATTGAGGCTGGTTTAACCGGCTAAAATGGGCACGGTTTAAATTTGGATCCAGGCAGACCCGGGTTCTAACCCTTCCGGATACACCATAACCCTTTTTTTTACTGCTTATTCCATCCATAATTTTTGATAAAAATAAATTTAAAAATCCTAAAATTCATTTTTTATATATTCTGTAAAAAAAATCATTCAAATTCTAAATATGAATTACTTTAATTTATTAAATTCATTGATTTATATTAAAAAAAAGGAATGTATTGGATTTCTTTCAAAATATTTTCTATTGCATAAAATATATATATATATATATATATATATATATATATATGCTTTCAAAAATATTTTAACGCATACTTAGTTAGTATATTCGAAATTTTTATCGTTTAAATTTTGAAATTTACGAAAAAATATTTTAAAGAGAATATTTTCATATATTCATGAAATCTTATTTCTAACTTTTTGATACATATTTACTTACTAATATTCAAACCTCTAAAATATATTTTCTTTTAGACTTTGAAATTAACATAAAGATTATTTTGAAAAGTAAATGATTTAAAATAATCTATAATGATTTTTAATAAAAATAAAATAGTTATTTTAAAATAAATGGTTATTTCAAATAAGTCATGTGTAAAATTTTTAAATTCTTTAAAATAAATAACTATTGTAAATGACTATATATTTACAAATTCATACTTTTATTTCAATAGCCTTCTTTTTTTTTAAAAGAAATGGGTGGAATATATTCAAACATTATTCTTAGAATTTCCAATACAAAATAATAAATAAATAGAATACTTAATTTTCTATTTTAAAGAATATTATTGAATATTCTTAAAACATTTATTCTAGTTTATTCAAACGAATATGTTGATAAATAAATAAAGAGAATATTGTATATTCTTTTTTTATTTACTATTCAACATTGTGAGAATGTTTATTTAAATAAATATTTCCAACTTAGATTCATTCAACTAAGACGTTCATTAGAATGCCATAGTTATACGATCTTGAACATAAACTTTAGGATGCTAAGACTCGTTACTCAAGCTTTAGGGTGAGTAGAAAGCTTTGCTCCTCAATCATTAATCAAAGACTTGGAACTAGCTAAGCATTTAAACATGTGAGTTTCTTCACACTCCCTTTTACATTTTGTTTTTGGGATGTTACACATGTCTTATTCAAACTTTATTCATTCTACTATTCATTCAATCTATGATGCAAGCCTTAGACCTAGTTAGCTTTATGTGTTAGAGGCTAGGCTTATACAATGTGTTGATTCTATGTGTGATTCTATGTGTGTTGCCAGCCAAGAAATCTAGTACTTAGTAGCCTAAGATGGTTAGATAGTATCTTCGCAAAGGCTTTTGCCTTTGTGAGAAAAGGGTGAAAAGTACACTTAGCAAACTTGTTGAATTATAACTGTTAATTTATAGTATGGCCATACTTGAATTAACATGTTGTAAGGATACTTGTTTGGACACAAGCAATTGTTATTCATTCATTCATTCAGTCATTCATTCTATTTATTCAAACTTGTATTCATGCTGTGCTTATGATACATAACTAGTTAGGCTATAGTTTGCATCCTTTTTATACGTATTATTTAAACTTTGTGTGTGAACTCACCAACTATGCAAATAGTTGACAAACTCTATTTTACATGTGTAACAGGATAAGGAAGCATGATGAAGACATAAGATAGGCTTAGTGACCTAGTTTAAACTTTGAAACAATTGTATAGTCTTTCAATGTAGTAGTTTAATTATTTGGAATTCTTGTAATGACTATTTAAATGTTGGTTGAATGAACTGATTATTATTAAATGGATGCATTAAATATGAAACATTGTAATAGCACCATGAGCTAATGAACAGTCAAACTCGCGCCCCAACGTATTCCGCCATCGGTCTGGGTGTGACACATCCTACAAAGCTCTTGTAGGAATAGTCTTGTTGGTGTCTGGTGATCCCACTGCCTTCACCAATTACTACTACTACTACTACTACTACTACTACTACTACTACTACTACTACTACTACTACTACTACTACTATTATTATTATTATTTGTATGCGGTCCACACCATAATAATTCTCGGTGATATGGAAACCACCTTAGTCCCTTAATGAAATGTGTTTCTCGGCCAAAATGCCAGGTACTAGAGGTTCTCGGCCAAATTGGTTTAAAACGAATTGGGTTCTCGACCCACAATATTAAAAATGTTTTCAGCTGAAAATTTTTAAAAGAAGGAGATTCTCAAATGTCTAGGGTGTTCTCGGCCAAATAGTATAGTTCTTGGTTAATAATAAAAGAGTTCTCAGTATTTTTGTGGTCCACCAACCACGTCGGTTCTCGGTTTGAGTTAAATATGTTCTCGGTTGAATTCATCTTCAACCTCCCGTCTTCAACCTCCAGCCCTTAAACACCGCTTTTTTTTTTCTAATTGCAGGTTTTCTTAAACCTTGTATTTCAAATTGTTTTAACTCAAATTTGCTGAAAATTCGTGTAAAGCTTGAAGAATTATTATGGGTGAAGTTTAAACTAAAGAAAACCCTAAATAGAGCTCATAGATTTACCTGAAATCGTGTTCTTTAGCTCGTTTTCTTCGTGATTTCTTCTTCTACCTGATTAGAGCTTTGATTTGGTTGCTATATCTTCAATATTGGTGGAGTTTTGATGAAGATAGATGGAGATTTAGATGGGGTTATTAGTGAGAGAAAGTAGAGAGAGGGTAAAAACGTAAATGAGGAGTGAAGGTGGGTTGGTTGGGCATTAAATGGGAAAAATAAATGCTTTTTATGGGTTTTCTACCCATTTTTGTTTCGGGTTCGTTTTGTTTGCTTTGTTTTACCGTTACGTCACGTTTCGTAACGTAAATCGCAAAATTTACGAATTTCAATAAAATAGTTTTCTTTTAACCTTTTTAAGGTTGTAATTCCTAATAAATGTTTTCATATTTCTTTTCTTTATTTTATTGTTTTGAAACGTTTATTTTATTTGTTTCGTCAGATCGTTTCACCTTCGCGCATATTCGTTCGAATCGTCAACCGAACGAAGAAGACGACAGTTTCACTTTCTGATTTTTGTTTTCTACTTTTCAATCATCATTTAGAATGTTAAACTCACAGATATGTTTGTGTGAATCGTCACCCACGCAAACATCATGTCAGCTTATTATTCTGAAACGATACTGAAATATCGTTTTGATTCAGACATTCTCGCAGACGGACTCAACTGAACCTACCTAATTACACATAGTTATACTGTTTTCACCTGGTTTTCTCACTGAATTATCGGCCATCTGATTTCAGTTATTTAGGGAAATCAGATCGCAACCGATATGTTTTTGTCATTTGTTCTCACACTGTGTTATTTCTCATGATTTGTTGTATTTCTGTATTTTGATTTTCATCGAATACTTACAACTGTTATATTGTCTTATAGCCCTGTTGTCACACAACTGTTTAAAGACTAGTTATTCACACATAGTTATTTACACATAGTCATTGTGAAAGTACACATACCGTACGGATTGACAGACGATCTGGTACTAGTTGTCACGTCTAGGGCATTTATATTGGGTTTTTCCTAGTTTTCTATAACTTTGGCTTTGATACCAACCTGTCACACCCTGCGCTGCGTGCGGAATCCACGGCGCGGTGACGACTGATTGATTGAATCATGACCAAGATTAAGTAAGAGCAACAACAAATGTTTACTATGTTTCATAATGTTAATTGTAGTTTAAATACAGATCATATCTACCTACCAAAAGAGTAAACAACTAACCGACCTCAAAAATAATGTTTACAAAATAAGAACAGACAAGGTGATTAAGCAAAAAGGATTAAATGAGTTTCTAATCCATCCTAGCTTGTGTCTTGATCTTGATCTATCTTAACTATGTCGCCTTAGTTTTCCCTATAATGTACCTATCTTTGATTACCTAAAACATGTGAAAAATGTCTATCAATTACGAAGTTTTGATAACTTGAAAACAGATTTAATCTTTAAAGGGTTCGAAGTATAGAAAACCCTAATCTTCGAGAGTTTTGAGCTCAAACCTGCTTCGTTTGAGACATATTAAGCACGGATCCTTTGTACTTCCTTAATGTCGATGAGGAGAGCTTTCCATAGAAACCGCGATCTTGAAATTTGGTTGAGAAACGAGAAAGATATGATGAGGGTTTCTATAGAGATGTTAGAAAGAGAAAGTGACGGATTTTTAGAGAGAGAAAGAGTGTTTGCGGCTGCCAAAATGATGTAGGGAAGAAGAAGTGAAGGCTTTTATAGTATGGGTAATGATAAGCACGTTCAAGTTCGATCGGTTTCGCGTTACAGCGTATTTTATAACGTTACGTAAATATTACGTATTTTGTTAAAGTAATTGTGTTTATCCTTTTCAAGATTGTTTTTAATGACTTTCATAAATTAAAACATAAAATATAATATTTTACGCGTTTTGAAATATTCGTCTGTTTTAAACCCTAAACGAACACATTTGCGTGTATGCCCGCAACCACGTACGTTTTGGCTATTTTATGTATTTATTGACGTTTACTCGTAACGATAAGTTCGACATTGATATCTTTATGGATCGTCACCCATAATGACATCTGGTCTCGCTTACGCGTTACGATTTTGTTTAGACGTTTTAATTGTACTATTATTTGTCATAACTCTACGCACTAACACTATCCCAATATATCGAGCATAGTTTATGTATAGGGCATAGGTAAAGTCAAGCTACCGACCATATCAGCCGCCAGCCCACCACCATTTCGATATATTATGATAGTGTCCTTGCCAAGCGTATCTGACTATTAACATATAAGTATACACTTAGCTACTAACTAAATAGTTTCCTATAACGTACCACACAAGTTCATAAGATTCACATTGATGTTATGATACACAATCTATGATTGCACATTGTTATGTTCTTGTTATTGATTACCATGATTAAATGTACAAATGTTACACAAGATATTGCATGCATTATGTTACTTTTTATTTTCAGATCCTTTAATTCATTTTACATTATGTTACATGTGTTTAATTTTTACCAAGTGTTCATGGTGTTAACAAGTGAAAACTATATTTGTAAAACATAGGTAAACTTGTTAGAAATGTATAGTGTTTGTAACATCAGTAACGGAAACGTAACCGGAACTGTGATCTGCACAGTAACTCAGGTACAAACTATGTGTAATATTTGTATGCTATTATCATGTAATGCTTGACACAGAACTATTACGCAATTATTTCATAAACATGATTCAAACTCACGGTTTGATAGTCAGAAACATATCTGACAACACAAGATTATCACATTAATGCTTGTAAGGACATTATTATGTATAAACGTATGTGAGGATTTACAGAACAAAATAACAACGGATGTCATTAAGTGAATGCTAAATCGACAGATTATTCGTATTGGTGACGATCTGTACGAATATATCTGAAAGTTTAACATTCTGAATGATGTCCAATAATTAGAAAACCCTATCGAAAAGTGTAGTTATCATCGTATACGTACGGGTGACGATTCGAACGAATACGCGCGACGACTATACGATTCGATTTAAACAATAAATTAAGTAATTTTCGGAAAATTTAAAATAAACGGAAAATATTTAGTTAATTTACTAGGAATTACCACCTAAAATAAATTTACAAACTTTAGCTTTAAAACCGAGTCGTTCGTCACGAAAACGAAACAAAACCGACGCCTATACGCGAAACCGAGCAAAACCGAACGAACCTGAACATACCCGAACGATTAAAACTCATAAAAAGGCATTTAATGCCCTTTATTCTCCCCACCCACAAGCCATCTTTCCCAATTCGTCACCCTCTCTCTCTAAAACTTTCTCTCACTAAAACTCAAACCCTAGATCTCTCCATACTCAACCAAATCGAGCCATTTTGGTGTCAAAACGACCACCACAACATGTAGATCATGAAAGTACAGAAGATCTGAGCCAAGAACCACCCAAATCGAGGTAAAATCGATTTGTCAGCTTCGGTTTTTAGGGTTTTCAAACCCCTTTTGATCGGCCACACTTCTAGCCGGTTAAACCTCTCAAAACCATAGGGAAACACCACGAAATCATGTTTGGATGTGTTAGGAACAAGCTAGATAGCAAGGGCTAGACATTTGGTTTGAAATGTGGGGCTGCACCTGATGGGCGCCGAGCGACCGACTGAGGCCCCTGCGGCCGGCCGAATGGCCACAGGCCGTACGAGTTAGCCTCCTGACCGACTAAGCCCTAAGCCGAATGGCCCTCTTTCGCCTGGTGCCTACTCATTCGGCCAAGCTACTCATTCGCACGAGCCCATTCATTCGGACCCAGCCTACATGCTGCCACTTCATTCGGCCAAAGCCCATTCGGGCCAACCCACTTTCGATCGGCTACTCTACTTCGGTTGAGGTTCTTTCGCGTGCACCCCTCATTCGGCCTGTTTCCTTTCGTACCAGCCACCTTTGGCCCTCCTGGTCCACCCGCATGGTTGATCCTATTCGGTTGGGAGCTTGGGGGTTGATTTCATGGTTTCATGCATAAGCATTGTTTGTAAACATGCATACAAGGTGGTTGAATGGGTGTGTGTGCATGGGAAAGGATAATAGGGTTTACTAAGAGCTTAGTTGGATGCTAAACATTCGTACAAAGGTCTAACCCTAAAGTTATCCTAAACTAAAATGAGTTGTAAACATGAATGGGTGGACAAGAATTAGGGTTTTCAAACAAAGGTGACAAGTTTGTAAGCCTTCCATGCTAGAGATTTATAACACCAATACATTTCTAAACAAATGTTGAACTTGGTCTTAAGCCATTGAATGGGATTTTATGTTGAGCAAGGGTTAAAGTTTCAACACCACGGTTTTAACTACTTTAAAGACTATTATTACTAACAAGGAGTCAATAAAACTCACTGAGAGTGGGAGTTGGTTTCATTACTAACACCTAACATTTAGTAAATGTTATGCAATATGGAACGAAGTTAGATAGTTCCAAGGAACTTTCTAAGCTAAGCTGTACACACGAACGAACAAAGAACCATGGGAAACGAAAGACATATCATAAAAGATTTAGAGTTAATCACATTGGATTATCTAAGTCTAATCATGTAACTTATATGTTCTTAAAATAATTAAGGTTTTAATAAATGAATTGATTTATAAACTTCTTTAAAATTTAATTGAATTAAATGATTACTATTGACTTAAAATAGATTATTTAAAACGTTTTAATTAAAGGACACTGAATGTAATTAACGAAACCTTACATAGCTAAGGTTTAATTATTCATGGGATCAGGGTTTATTAATGGTAATACGTTTAGACTAGTTAGAAAGAATCGTAGCAAACACACTAGTAACATAGGACACTTAGTTGCACACCGAGACCAAAACCTTAGATACGTCTATTATAAATACTTATAGTATTCGAATCCTTTTAAAACAACTCAGGTGTTGAAGATACTTAAGCTACAATTTACGAGCACGCATTATTGGTTGTGATCCATTCTTAGCAACACATGTGAGTTCATTTGTCCCTTTTCAAACTATTTTGTTTTCTTCGGGACTGAGAAGCATGTTTAAATATTTTAAATAAATGTTTAAATGTTTCTTACAAACTTTTACACTTATGCTTAATGCTAATGCTTTATATACTTATACTTGGATGCTTAAACTTTGGATGCTTTAAATTCTTTAGAAAACAAATACTAAAACTCTGAAATGCTATTATAAACTATACTTTCAAAAGCTTATATACTTAAACTCAGAAAGACTTATACGCTAGAAATGCTTGATATGCTTGAAATGCTTTAAACACTTGTATGCTTGAAATGCTTTAAACACTTGTATGCTTGAAATGCTTTAAACATTTTGTATGTTTGAAATGCTTTAAACAATTGTACGCTTGAAATGCTTGGAATGCTAAGACAACGGAATGGGATTCCGGTTGTGAAGCTTAGTACTTGTTCACAAGATACGTAAAGGCTAGACTATGTGAATGCTATAAACTTGCATGCTAAAGCTATAGGTGGTTGTCAGTCGTAATCAATCGAGACCACGTGTAAAGTCCCGACACATATAGTAGACCCTGTGGGTCATGCTGATATGGGCACCAAGCAAACAATCAAACAAACAAACGATCAAACAATCAAGAAATCAAACAAGTAAACAAGCAAAGCAAAATGCAAAGATACAAAGAGAAACATTAATCAAAGGATATCCTAAAGTCCCGACATGTACAGTAGACCTGATGGTCAAACTGATATGGGCAAAACATGAAAGTCCCGACACATACGGGTAGACTCATTTGACTCAAGCCTGATATGGGCCACGTGTGAGATGTTACGAGCTGGACACCACCAACAACTAAGATTAATTGACTGAGTCAAACAAGGTCCAATCATCATATCTTGGTTGTATTTAAGTGATTAATTATTCATTTAATTAAACATTTAATATCATATTTCTACAAATACTGTGGTTGATCATGAATATGCGATGACTCAAGAAATCGATAAATTTAAATTTGTGGAACTCAAAATTTATTTTGATGATGGTCGGTAAAACACTTAATGATCATTAACAACAATGTCATATGTGGTTTAGTATGTGGTGGGATGGCGTCTGGGCGGGTTGTAGGCTCGACCCTTTCGTATGCCCTATATATAAGCATACCGAATTGGATAGGACAGGTATTATTAATGAGATTAAGGTTGCTACCGAAGAGGTTTGCCAATGCTATTGTATGCGTGTTTTAAACTCTTAAACAGAAAGCTTGAAACTATGACGGGAATGAACTGGATGGTAGGTAAAACGCTTAATAATCATTAACAACAATGTTATATGTGTTTTAGTATGTGGTGGGATGGCGTCTAGGCAGGTTGTAGGCTCGACCCTTTCGTATACCCTATATATAAGCATAACGAATTGGATAGAACATGTGTTATTAACGAGATTAAGGGTGTTACCGAAGAGGTTTGCAAAGATATATTTTTATTACTAAACTATATGAACTCACCAACCATTGTGTTGACTTTGTTTTCTTACATGCTTTCTCAGGTGATGTACAGGAGTAAGCTAAGGCTTAGGAATGCATACTAGGATGCCCAGTTAGAGGACCTAGTAGCTTTTGGAAAGCACATACTTTTGTTGAATTTCTGAGAATCTCTTTTGATATCTTGTACAGTTGCAAGATAGTAAATTTGCGATTCTTCTGTTAGGTTTACTTAGTTAAATTATCATACATTGACAATTGTAATTTAACTTTGAAATCCTAATTTAATACTATTGTGCTTTAGTATTCTCAATGTTGATGCTATGTATACAATCTGATCCTCACGATTATCATTCGATATCGCGTCCCGAGAACCTTCCGCCCGACGGGACACACGATCCGGCCCACCGGCTCGGGGTGTGACAGTGTTATTTGTGTATCTTTGTAACGATTGGTTCTCAAGAAAATGTAAAAAGGGGACTATTGTCACCAAAGGTTTAGTGAGTTGTATATATGATCAAAAAGAGTATATTCATTTTAGAAAGAGCGAAGGTGCAAAGGTGAAGGTTTTAGTGTCCAAAAACCAAGTTTAGGCTTGCATACCCCTGAACTTTTTTTCATTAAGAACTCGACCTCCGAACAGCCTTCAAAAACCGGAGCTCCCCATGGTGAGTAGCTCGGTCGAATGAAACCTTTGTCGAGTAGCTCCTGTAGTTGGTTCGACAATTCCTCCATCTCCGAAGGTGCTAACCTGTAAGGAGATTTAGCAACAGGTGTATGCAGGAGGGTAATCCAACTACATATCTATCAATCAACTTTTCTAGTGTTGGCACCATCTCAGGCACCAAGGCTACCAGTACATGATAGCGAGTGGTAAAAGTCATATGATCGGCTCCCTTCATCACGTGGTTTGAGAGCTCCACTTCTAGCTTTTGTAATTCTTTCTTTGGACAGAACTCATTCCTCATAAGGAGTTTGAATTCTGCCCAAGGCATTGCCACTGCTTCATCCCTGCCTCTTGCTCTGATTTGGGAGTTCCACCATGTTAAAGCTTGCTTGCTAAAAGACCCATCTGCATAGCGAACTTTATGATGTTCCGGACACCCACTTATGTCCAGGGTGGTCTCCATTTTCTCTAACCATTGGATCAGTCCAACGGCTCCTTCGACACCAGTAAAGTTCGGAGGCTTGCATCCCACAAATGACTTGTAGGAGCAGTCAGAAGTAGTGCCAGTGTTTCCACTAGCTTCTCTAGTAGTGTGGCCAGAATTGTTGTCGTGGCCTTGGATTCTGTTTATCATCTCCAGGATGACATCCTTAAGTTGGCTCATCAGTTGGCTGCTCAGCAGTGTTGCCAAAGCAACGGTAGCAGGATCAAGAGCTGGTGGTGCATTCGGATTCAGAGGAGGGTCTAGTGGAAGAGGAGGAGGAGGTGGTAATGGTGAATCTGGTGGTGATGGTGTCGATTAGTGAGCTGCAGAAGTCTGTGGAGTAGGTACCGGAGTCGGTTGTCTTCTGGGTGGCATTCTGATCATAAACAAAAGATATTGGTTAGTGCAGTGGTCGAATGTAGAAGACACAATGCAACTTAAATCTTATGATCTCTACATGAGGGTCCCTAAGTTATAGTCTAGGCCAAATCGTTTAAGTAAATGACCTATTATTCTGTATAACCTTGAGCTCTGATACCAATCTGTCACACCCCGAGCCGGCGGGACGGATCGATTTCCCCGCCGGGCGGAAGGTTCTTGGGGTGCGATATCGTGAGTGATAATCGTGATGATCAGATTGTTTACATAGCATCAATGTTAAGAATAACTAAAGCACAATAAAGCATTAAACTAGGATTACAAACCCGGTAAACCTATCAAAAGAATCAAATGTTCTGTATCTTGTAACTGTACAAGATATCCAAAAGTGATTTGTATTAACAACAAAAGATGTGCTTCCAAAAATCAACTAGGTCCTCTATCTGGGCAGCCTAGCATGCAATCCAAAATCCTTAGCCTATTCATGTGCGTCACCTGAGAAAGCATGTAAGAAAACAAAGTCAACACAATGGTTGGTGAGTTCATGTAGTTTATAAGTTTAAAAATAGCTTTAGCAAACCTCTTTCGGTAAAACCTTAACCTCATTAACACCACATTTAATATCCAAATCGGTATGCTTATATAGGGCATACCCCTGAGTCGAGCCTACAACCCGCCCAGACGCCATCCCACCACATACTAATTCGCATATGACACTATTGTTAATAATAATTAAGCATTTTACCTACCATTCAATCCAGTCCTCATCATAGCTTTAGTATATTGCTTCAAAGTTTACAAGTTTATAGCATTTATGTAAATTAGCTTTAGCATAAGTTGTACAAAGCATCATTGTTTCACACACCATAGTTTAGCTTTCACCAATCTCATGCATGGGTACAAGCTCTGCTCTAGCAGTTTTAGCAATTACGTAGTCCACGGCTAGATACAAGCTCTGCTCTAGCAGTGTTTAGCCATTACGTATCTCATGAATTGGTTTAAGCTTAACTTCCGAATAGTCTAGCAATTACGTGTCTCCTATATAAAGATACAAGCCCTGCTCTAGCAGTGTTTGGCAATTACGTATCTCATACATAGACACAAGCTGTGCACACACAAATAGTTTAGCATTTACATATCTCATATAAGCAGACACAAGCCCTGCTCTAGCAGTGTTTGGCAATTACATGTCTCTTATATAGATAACAGCTTAGCACCGTCATAGTTTAGCTTCCACGTATCTCAATGCATGGGTACAAGCTCTGTTCTAGCAGTGTTTAGCAATTATGTAGTCCATGATCAGATACAAGCTTATCATTTCGCACACAATCATAGCTTTGAGCATATAGTTTCAAGCATTAGCATATAGTTTGAGCACATAATCCATAACATTAGCATTGTGTATATAGTTTAAGCATAGAGTTTATAACATAAGCCTTGAGCATATAGTCTGATCATTTAGTTTATAGCATAAGCATTAAGCATCTAGTTTAAGCTTTAAGTTTATAGCATAAGCATTGTGCATATAGTCTGAGCATAGAGTTTGTAGCATAAGTATCGAGCATATAGTCTGAGCATAGAGTCAAGTCTTAGTCTTTAGCTTCCCAAATAAAAATTTCAAGCATAAGCATTAGTATAAGCATCATGATTATGTTTAAAAGCATTTTATAAACATTTCCAAAATTGTATAAAATGTATATCATGCTTCTCAGTCCCGAGGTAAAACAAATATGTTTAAAAAGGGACAAATGAACTCACCTTGTGTTTGAAATGGTTGGCTAAGTATAAATAAGAATGCGCGCTCGCTGTTGTGTTTGTAGTAGTTTTCACAATCCTGTATTCATTTCATGTTGTGTGTAAATTATACGTAGAAGTCTTTGCTTAATTTAGCTAACACTCACGAGTTTCGTTCGTTATCCGGCCCTGAATTCACTATATTATGTAGGGAAATATTGAATTCCTTTCATTGTTCGCCACTTCCCAACTTGATATTTAGTCTAAAGATTTTAAATTTCCATAAAAATCTTAGGTATTTGCATCGTTTGCTTAACAATTTTATCACCACATTTGTAATAACTAGCTTGATAATCCATGTTTATGTTTATCATTGATTTTAAGTGTTTGTGCGTGTGTTCGTTAACATCTAGAATTTATTGGGCCGGATAACCCCTTGGTCCATTTATGTGTAAGTGGGTCTAGTAATCATGTGCGTGGGCTGAATAGGTGTGTTGGGCCGATTAACACATATAGGTCGAAAAGTCCATTGGGTTGGTTCCTAATTGGGCCGAGGGTTAATTGGATCGTATAAGTGGTGTGGGTCGAAACAAGGAATGTCATGGGTCGAGTTATTCATGGGCTGAGGAACGTTGGGCCGAAACTTTCAATAATGACCAACTAATTCATGGTGGGCTGGATGTATATAATTGGGCCGAGGAATTAGATGTTCTCCCTCACTACTGGGCTAAATAAATTTCTTGGGTCGGTTGACATATAGTTGGGCCAAGTTAATTAAATGGTCGTATAAATGTATTGGACCAAACAAACCGATGCTTATCTGATGGATATAACACAGATTCCAGCGAACCTCGGAGGGGATTCGACTAAAGGTTCGGCCTCCCATGAGCCAACGAACCTTAAGGTTCGGAGAATGGTTCGTAGCCCATGCATGGGGTTCGGTGAGCTTGAAGGTTCGGTGAGCTTGGAGGTTCGCGTGTGAAACAGGGTTCGGCAATATCATGAGGGTTCAGCAGCAATGGTTCGCCATACAGGATGCATGGTTTGCTCCACCAGGGTTCGTCTAACTGGATTTAAATGTTCAAAGGTTCGGCTACCAGATTCGTTAATCCAGTGGGTTCGTGTGTGGCTAGATTCGCATGAACTCGAATTAAAAGGTTTGGCTCGTTCATGGTCACAAGTTCGGCTAGGGCTGAATGAGGTTCGCGGCATCCCTTGGGTTCAGCCAATAGCCGGTAACAGGTTTGGCAGTAGCATGAGGATGGACGAGTCCTAGGTTCGGTGTGGATGACAGGTTCGTGAGTCAGAGGGTTCGGCCACGCCTCCAAAGGGTTCAGCTGGTTTCGTTTCCCACAAACCCTGCACCTACATCATCATCATCCTCGAGCATACCCGACCCCAGGGCTGTTTCATGTTGATGTTTCGCTACAAGGGTTCCTCGTGCTCGTATGGTTCGAGATATAGGGTTGTTAACCGGTGCAAGTGGTTGGGTAGAACCTAAGTTCAGAAAACCCTAATTCTCGTGTTATTCTAGCTTGATTACCTCAATTTTGGCCGACTGAACCTAGAAAATAGTTGTACTTATATGTAGAGAACATTGCTAGCTTCGTGTAAACACCAAAAACACGCGATTTCATCAAGAAATGATCAAGATCTTGAGGTTTGAAGATGGAAAACTTAGAGAGAGAGAGAGTGACGGCTAGGGCTTGTTAGAGAGAGAGAGTGAACATGAAAAATAAAGTAAATGGCCTCACTTAAGGTTTAAATACCCCGAGGGTATTCGGGTTCGTTTCGGTTGCTCGGTTCTCGTTTTCGTCGTGTATCCGGCACGTTACGCGCGTATTTTTATAATTTAAATAAAAAGACTTCATTCTAAATATTTAGAAGGTGGTTATTTCTAGTAAATATTTTAATATCATTGTTCTTGAATTATTTATCGTAATTTATCATTTTCACGAGTTTTGTTATTTCTTTCGCGAAAGTTACGTATTTTAATTAAAATAGTTTCTTTTTAATTTATTTTTGATGAGTTTCAAAATTGTAAAACAGGAAATATTATATTTTCTTAAATTTATTATCGTTCGTATCGTTTTCGTTTTCGTTTCGTCAGAATGCGTCACCATCGCTCGTATTCGTTCGAATCGTCATTCGAACGAACACGACAATGGTTTGGCTTTCTGATTCTTGTTTTCTACTTTCCAGTCATCATTTCAGAACTATAAACTTTCAGATTTATTCGTACAGATCGTCACCTATACGAATAATTCGTCGGTTTCACATTCTGTAACAACAACCGTTATGGTTTCATTTTGTTTAACCTCACATACCTTTATACATAATAGCATCAAATCAAGCATCTGTGTGTCAGTTCTGTGTTGTCTGATGTGTTTCTGACTGTTAAACCCTAAGGTTTTAATCAGATTTCAAACAATCGCATACTAGTTTAGTGTCAAGCATCAAGTGTCAATAGCATAAACATAGTTTCACGTAATGTGTACCTGAGTTACTGTGCAAGTTACTGTAGCGATCACTGTTCCGGCAATGCTTCCGGCACTGATGTTACACCACTTGTTTTTTTTTTCGGAGAAAGTTGAGGTTTATCATGGAAAAATAATGGACAGATTTGGTGGAGTGTAGCTCGAGTTATGACTCTTAGAAATGGAATACTTGGTGTGTTGAATTATGATATTTTTTTGTTTTGTAGTGTTTGTTAGATTCTTGTATTCATGTATGTATGAATATGTATATATGTAGTCAAGAATTTGTATACCCACATGTATAGGTATTGTATGTGTCATGTGTGTGTATACATATATGTGTGTGTGTATGTGTTTTATATTACTTTGATTTGTTTTGTATCCATATGTGCATGTATGTGTGTATGTAGTTATATTTATGTAGATATTGTATTTACTAATCATTTTCATTAAATTGTTAATGTTTTTCAGGCTGAGTAAGGTGTAACATCAGTGCCGGAACCGTACCGGAACAGTGATCGCTACAGTAAAACGAACAGTAATCAGGTATGAACTATATGTGTTTCATTGCTTATAATATTCATATCATGTTTCATTATTAATTCATGTCATCAACGAACAAATTCAGAAATCAATTTCGAAAACAAAGTTCAGAACAATGGTTCGTAAGTCAGATAAATATCTGGCGACACAGAACCATCATGTGGTTATTTGTTAGGCTTTTATTATGTATAAACGTATGTGAGGCCTTACGGAACAAAATAACAACGGGTGTCGTTACGTGAATGCTAAACTGACGGATTATTCATATAGGTGACGATCTGTACGAATATATCTGAAAGTTTAACGTTCTGAATGATATCCAATAATTAGAAAACCATGTTGAAAAGTATAGTTATCGCCATGTTCGTACGGGTGACGATTCGAACGAATACGCGCGACGACTGTACGATTCGATATTAAACCGCGAATTAAATATTTTTGAAAATTTAAAATAAATAAAAGATATTTAGTTAATTTATTAGTAATCACAACCTAAAATAATTTATAAATTCTATTTTAAAAACCGAGTCGTTTCGATTACGAAAAACGACGAGAAACTGAAGCTTCTACGCGAAACCGAGCGAAACCGAACGAACCCGAACATACCTGGGTAAACCCAAGACATTAGTTATGGCATTCAATGCCATAATCACACACAACCACCAGCCACCAACACCCATTCTCGTTCATCTCTCTCTTTCTAACCTCTTTCTAGAATTTCACACCTCTCTAAGATTTCTTGACCAAATCTCAACCATTTTGAGAGTTTTTGGTGTCCAAACGACCACAATCACTAGTAGAACACGGAAGTACAACCGATCTAAACGTTCATCCATCAGATTTGAGGTAAAGATTCAATATTTATTCGAGTTTTTAGGGTTTTTGCAACCCTTTGATCGGTCACCTTTATAATCGGTTTTACACCCTTCCAAGCCTTGGGATTCACACTAGGACACCTTAGAATAGTGTAGAAACGAGATTCACGCAAGGCCCTAGTTGATTTGTCGAAACTCATGGCTGCACAGGTGGGACGCGAATGGCCAAATGAGCAAAGTCATCAGCTCATTGAATGGTTGTGGGCAACACATTTGGCCGAATGGGTTTTGCCCTTCTCATTCGATCGGCACTCACCCCATTCGAACCAGTCCCTTTCGGCCAACCACATTCGCTGGAGACTATTCTTTCGGGCAGTCCATCTTCGCCCGAACCAGGAGACATTCGGCCAAGGTCCCATTTATTGACCCTGGTTCAGTCGGCCACTCTCCCATGCGGTGCTCATACTCATTCGGCCAAAGCTCTTTCACCCCAACTCCATTCTCTCGGCTCAACTCCCTCGGCCTAACCCCTTTCGGCTCAGCTCATTCGACCACAGACTTGTACAGCCAAACCCATTCGGCCTAAGGCCCTATGATAGTAGGTATTCGAACTAGAGCATGAGGTCTAAGCAAGGGAAATAACAAGATTATAATGATCACTTGGGTGGTTGAACTCTAACACTCACATATCACGTATGCATGGTGTGTGTGTGTGTGTATGTGGGTGCATGGATTTCTAGGTTTCTCTTGAGTTCTTAACAGGGAGCTAACATAGTTTCATTGAACAAAGATGATAGACTGGTAATCTTTTCACAATAAGGCCTAAGGTACCGATGGATTGCTAAAACAAGGGCTAAACCTACATCTTTCCTATCCATTGAGTATTGTGAGTAAATAAGAAATTGTTTAAGGAAAACCCTAGATTAGGGTTTTCACTAACACAAGTTTCCAGAGATCGCTTTATAACCTAAACCAGAGTTTATTTAAAACATTATTTGGATTCAAAACACTTGTGAATACACAGGGAAATCAAAGTCTAGAAATGGGCCTGAGGTTGGTCTAATGGGCTTAACCAAAAGCCCATCATGATACTATGTTTATCTTGTAAACTCAAGATGATTAGTAAAAGAAAAACGGTTTATAAAACCTTGTTAAATTAAAAAGAATGATTTTAATCTAATGTTTAATGTAATGTAAATTAAATGGGAAACGTTTTAAATTAAAAATATTGTAATGATGAATCATGGGAATAGGGTTATTAACGGGTAATAAGTTAGTAAATAGAAAGAATCCTAGAAGCAAGTTAGTATCTAGGACACTTAGTTGCACACCGAGACCAAAGCCTTAGATACAACGTTTATTATAAACACTTATCGTATTCGAATCTCTTAAAACAACCCAGGTGCTAAAGATACATAAGCAACGGTCAAAGAGCGCGCATTATCTTTTGTGATTCATTTGCACATCAACACAGGTGAGTTCATTGCCCCTTTTCTAACATTTTTGTTTTAAAACGCGGGGCTGAGAAGCATGCGTAAACTGTTTTATTTAAATTTTTTACTTAAATGCTTTTAATTTGTATATGTTTTACATGTATAACTGTTATTCTAGACTTCTGTCTAGGTAAACTGTTTATTGGACTTAAAAAGAGTTATCTATTCGTCATGAGTAAATAACTGTTTATTGGACTTAAAAAGAGTTATCTATTCATCATGAGTAAATAACTCTTCAAATTAAAGAACTCTTTTCAAGGAACTATTTTCAAAGAACCAAAGATCTAAAACAAAGAACTATTTTCAAAGAACTAAAGATATAAAACAAAGTACTAATTTCAAAGGTCTATTTCAAAGAACTAACGATCTATTTTCAAAGAACTAACTCAAGAGTGTGTTATCAAAGAACTAACGATCTAACGATCTATTTACAAAGAACAATTTCAAGGGTTTAACTGGGAAATATCAAAGATAGCATGTGCCATTCTCAGGTTTGAAAGATGTCCTAGCTAGACTGATCGAATATGAGACGAATGTTTAATGATATTTACAGTATTCCCTAACTCTTTTGAGGAACATCTGGGAAATGCTCAAAGATAACATGTGCCAAAGAACTAAAGAACTATACGAACTATGGACGATCTAAAGAACTATAAAATCCTATATATCAAAAGATGTCCTAGCTAGACTGATTGATTATAGGTCACATGTTTGATGAGATTTACAGATCTCCTTTACTACTAAGTATCTGATTGCTATACTAGTCTACTCGAGTTGACCAAGGCCCAATCTTTAGGTCTTAGATTTTATTAAATGTTTATTTATTTATTTAATTAAGCATTTATTTAACTGTTTGTACAATTGTTGTGGTTGATCATACGTTGAACTCAAAGGATCCATAGAGATCTCAAATCGTTGTATTTACAGGAACAAAGAACTGAAGAACAAATGGGTTAATGGTAGAGGTAAAATGCTTAATTATCATTAACACCAATGTCCTATGTGGATTAGTATGTGGTGGGACGGCGTTTGGGCGGGTTGTAGGCTCGACTCAGGGGTATGCCCTATATATAAGCATATCGATCTGGATGATACATGTGATGTTAATGAGATTAAGGTTGTTACCCGAGAGTTTAACAAATGTTTTGAGAGTACATTAGAACTATAGTGGAATGGAAGTGTATGGTAGGTAAAAATGCCTAACTATCATTAACAACAGTGTCATATGCGTATTAGTATGTGGTGGGACAACGTCTGGGCGGGTTGTAGGCTTGACTCAGGGGTATGCCCTATATATAAGCATACCGATGTGGATATTACATGTGGTGTTAATGAGGTTAGGGTCTTTACTGAAAAAGTTTTCAAATCATTTTCAATTACTAAACAATATGAACTCACCAACCATGTGTTGACTTGGTCTTTTTGCATGACTTCACAGGTGACGAACATGTCAATTAAGAAGCTTATGCTTTTGGACTAGGACTTCAGATAGAAGACTTAGTATTTTTGGACCTGCATACTTTTGGAACATCATTATACAATTATTTTGTATATCTTGCGCAGTTACAAGATAGATATCTTATGATGTTTATGATAGATTTACATTGTTAAATTATGAACGATACAGATGTAATTTAACTTTGTAATTCTATTCTATTTAGCATTTCTCGTTTATACATCATGTGCAATGTAAAAAATCTGATCATTTCGATTATCACTCACGATATCGCGGCCCGGGAACCTTACGCCCGACAGGGAATCCTATCCAACCCCGCCGGCTTGGGGTGTGACATAAGGTGGTTCTTAATTTACCATCAAATGTTGATCCAAAACACTTTTGTGTTTGGGTTAAGTTCATCATTCGTAGTAACACATTTTGTTCATCGATCCTTAGAATATTGAATCAATTTCTAACTTATCAAGTAACTTACGAAGTATTCTAGGTAGATTAATAAATTTGAAAAGTTTAATTGGACTTGGAATTTTTGAGGCTAGACCTCAAATTGAACTTGTAACAAAGATGTTCAAAAAAATGTTATTTCATGCTTCAAACAAGAATACCTTCAAAGCCCTAATAATGATGCTTTAGTAAGACTACTTCATGTTGAGGAAGAACGTGGATTCCTAGGAACGATAGGCGGGCATTGGGAATGGAAAATATACGCCACCGCTTGGGCTAGGCAATATGCAAGTAGAATTAGTAAGCCAACAATCATTTTAAAAGTTGTTGCGTTGTATGATTTCTGGATATGACATGCATTCTTTGAAACACCAGGTTCATGTAATGACATTAACATCCTCCATAGATCTCCTATTTTTCATGATGCATTGTTAGGCCGAGCACTAAATGTAAGTTACGTTGTGAATGGTTGAGAATATAACATGACGTATTATCTCACTGATGGCATATATCCTTCATGAGCTACCTTGTCAAGTCAATAAATTCTCCACAACTTTAGAAACACAAATTGTTTTCTCAACATCAAGAGGCTGTTGGAAAATATGTTGAGCGAGCATTTGGAGTTCTATAAAGTCATTTTGTATTTCTTTGGCACCCATGTATTGTGTGGGACAAGGATATGCTGGGAAAATTTATGCTTGCATGTATCATCCTTCATCGTTTTGCATTCCTTTGACACATGTGTTTTGTGTGGGACAAGGATATGATGAGGAGAATTATGATTGCGTGTATCATCCATCATAATATGATTGTTGAAGATGAACATGACAAACACCTTTTAATTATGATCCATCCGAATTGCTAAACTACAGGCCTACAAATCGACGTTAAAGAGACTCTATTTCAGAAGATGAACAACATTTTCAATACTCAAGTGAATGAATTGCAGACTTATCAAGTTATATAACCAACATGGACACACCTTCATAATAGAAAGCACATAACATTCTAAAAAATGATTTGATTGAGCATATATGGCAAATATTTTCTTATGATGCATAATTATGTAGCTTATCTTATAAGTGTGTAATTTTACATTCAATATTATGATTGTAACTTGATTTATCTATTTTATGCTTGATGAATATACAAATTTTTTTTTTAATTTTATATTTACAATAAATAATTTGAACACAAAATAATTATTTTTAATATATATTTCTAAAAATATAGAATAAAAAATATACATCAATTATATTTATTTAAAAAAAGTTTTAGATTAGGTTGAGTTGTTAATGTGTGTGAAAGGGTGGATTAGGTTGGGTTGTTTAAATTGAAAAGAGATAAGTTCGTTTTTTTTTTTTTTTTATTAAATGATGAGTTGAGTTGTGAATGAGAATAGTCTTATCTATATAACTTTGAATTAAAAGCATGTTGATAGAATAAATTAGATATCACTAATGTTGATTATTATAAAGAATATAGCCTAAGGTTTTTTTTTTCTCTTCTAAAATTCAAGTAATGAATCTGTTCTAAGCATTCTTAGGTTAACTATGGTTCTCCTAATAATAGAATGCTTTGAAGTGAAAGATTTTTTGTAATAGTTTGAATAATAGATTTGAAAATATTTACTTAAATAATTTAAATATATATTTTTCGAAATTTTGTAAATTAAAGCTAGAATATTAATATTAAAATATTCACTATTTATTTATTTATTTAAGATTGACTCTTTTTATTGTTTTAAAAAATATAGTTAATGATGTTTCTATTACATTTTTATTTTGAATAATAGTTAATAAACATTTTATTTAAATAACATTATACAAAATACGTTAGGACTTTTACAAATAAATATTTTGAATAATTATTTCAAATTATCTCATATTTATTTATATAAAACTTGAAGTTTCCAAAACATAATTGTGAGTTATATATAAATAAAATAATTTGTTCAAAAAAATATTTTCTGATTATATATTATTAAGAAAATTGAAATAATTTTCTGAATTTATATTTGATTTTTGTAGATTTTTTGTATTATTTATGTTATTTTAGTGTTACTTTATTGGATTCAAAAATAGAAATAAACAGAATATTCCTCCAAAATTTTATAAAATTTCCAGAATACAAATAAAACCTATTTTATATTGTTCCATAATTTTTACAAACTTTTTAGCTATTTTTAAATATATATAAAGTCTATTTCTTATATGAAAATCATGTTTTTCTAACTTTATAAAACCGATTTTAATAAAATTATAATTTCTAACCTATAATATAGATTCCAGAATTTATAAATTATTTTTCTGAAATTATATAAATTTTAATGAGTCTTGAATCACTTTATAATATTTATATAAACCAGATAATAGAAATAGATATAAACCTTTTCTGAAAATTTTTATAAAATTCCTGATATGTATAAAGAATATTTTTAGAATTTTAGATTTTTTTTTAAAAACTTCTAAAATTAATATAAAAGAAGAAAAAGCAAAAATGACAAAAATCTGTATATACAAAGTTTAAACCTATGATTTTTTTTTTTTATAAAAGAATTTGTCTTTATCGAATAAATTAGGTATTGATTTTTTAAACAAAAGCTTTGTATTAAACAAGCCAATGACAAAACGACACATAAGAGCATGAATATACATATAAAACGAATGGCAGACTAAACAAGTGATGGTCATCCATCTCCCACCATGTCCACCACAAAACACAGGGTTTTGATTTGCATCGGCGACATCCATGGATACATAACCAAACTCCAAAACCTCTGGTCCAATCTTCAATCCCGAATCCCACCCTCCGATTTCCATCACGCCCGCGTCATCTTCCTCGGCGATTACTGCGACCGCGGGCCCGACACCCGCAAAGTCCTCGACTTCCTCATCAATCTCCCATCCAATTACCCAAATCAATCCCATGTCTTCCTCGCCGGAAACCACGACTTCGCTTTCGCCGCGTTCGTCGGAGCTCTCCCGTCGCCGGCGGACGGATCGGAGTTTCGTGATACTTGGGATGAATTTAAGGCTAGCGAAGAGAGAGAAGGGTGGTATAAGGGTTACGGGTATGAGAAGATGCATTTGCAAGGGAGGAGATGGGCTGGGAAGATTGTTGCCAGGTTTAATGTTGCGAAAGGGATCGAATATCAGGGTTCGATTTATGATGCTGGAACCACTTTTGAATCTTATGGGGTTACTCATGGCTCCCCTGGTATTAATTAATTAATTAATTTATTTATTTAATACTTATCATTTGGTTTTTTATATTTTCTCTAGAATTGATTGATACAGTGTTAGGGCTATACGAATCTTTTCATTCAATTTTTTTTTTTTTCTATTTTACCGTGGGATCCCAACAACAACAAACATGCTCATTTAAAAGCTCACTTGTGAAAAGGCACTTACCCCTGCCGTGGGATCCCAGTGTGTGATAAATCCCCAATACCGGATTAACCGTGAAGAAAAGGCAAGGTGTGGCCGCAAGAAACCCGTTTGGTGGCTTTGAAGAAAAATTATTCTAAATGAGAATCAAACTTGAGACATTTTGGTTATTTCTACTCCATTTTAAACACTACATTACTTTCCTTAGGTTTTCATTAGTTACCTGTAGGGCTCGTTGAAGCTTCTGAAAGCTTCAACACATCAGTCACTACTGACTCAGTCGTGACTGTAATCGTCACTGACCCATCCTTTGTCTCAACTGGCTTACACATTCCACCAGATCCAGAGATACACCGAGTAATATTAACACTCTCCAAATTCAGCGAGTAATCCACCGGAGATATTTTATTAGTCGATATCCTGGTCTTCAAAACCCACTGTTGTTTTGAAACTGTACCCGAAACACGAACCGTGCTCCCATTATTTCCCAAACCCCTAACTGGTTTAAACCTTCGACACCGTTCAGCTTGAACCACCTTGGCACCAGGTTTCACACTTGCAAAATGAACCTTCTTTTGCCCCTTAGATTCAGCGAACCAGACTTTGTCTTGCTTAACCGAGATGGTCACTCCCTTAGCAGGTACCTCAACCAAGTATAACAATCCATGTTTCTTTCCCCGAGCAATAACCAGATTACCCTTGATCACTTTCCATTTGCCACTACCAAAATTAACATCTAGTCCTTGTTCATCCAATTGACTGACATAAATAAGATTCATCTTCAAACCTGGAATCACCCTGACATTCTGTAATTTCCATGTGGTTCCCAATGGAGTCTCAAGATCAACATCTCCTATGCCCGTAACATTAAGAAATTCACCGTTACCAAGTCGTACCTTCCCAAAGTCACCAATTTTCAGATTCTTCATCGATTCACTCCTGTACGTGGCATGAATCGATGCTCCAGAATCCATGACTCAAGAGTCCACATTGCTTTCAACACTGAGTATCAATGCATTATCATCAGACACATCCTCACTAGAAACATTCAATTGTTTCTTTGGACATTGACTCTTAACATGTCCCACCTCGTTGCAGTTCCAACATTTCACACTTTTCTTAGTTCTAGACTAACTCCTTCCCCGACTCCCACTGTTTTGATATTCCTTCTACTCTTGCCAACATGCAACATTTTAGAAGAAGACGATCCACCTTGATTCTTGCGTCTGATATCCTCGCCAACCAAATCTCTAATCCCTTCAAATGTCATACCTCACGACTTTTTAGAAAAATTGTAAAATATCGATTTTAACCCCTCAGGTATCTAAATTCGATATCCGTTTCGTTTCTTACATCTTTACCTTATGCTTTCAGGGTTAACACTTCTGCGGTTCTGCCTTCTCAATTTTTTTAAAACGTTGTAAATTGTTACTTTAACTAGCCTCTTCACGTTTCCAAAGTTTTCAACGTATTCCTTTTGTTCGTTATCTAAAATAATATTTTTTACGTTATTAGTTTATGTAAGAGTCCATTTAAATTCATGCTGATACATGTTTCCGTATTAAATTTTTCCTGAAACGAGCTCAGTTAGATATAGTAAGTTTTCGTGCTTATTTTATTTACGTTTTCTGTTAGTTTACGCTTCGATATAAATACTTTTAGAAGATATGTTGAGTCAAATATATCACGTTTTCATTACAAAATAAAGTTGTGGTGCTCTACATTGTAACACTGTCGTCGCAACGCGCGGAGGTTAACTTTACTAGTTTCTGTAGTTTGTATTAAACTTGAAAAGTTGAACAAATTATAAATTTAGGGCCCTAGAGGTAGGATCCACTAGGAAGAGAATTTTGTCTAAGGTTATTTGTTATGAGGGTGATGAGGCGTGAGTGTAATTACGGGTTAGGATCAGAATGAATCAGTATCATACAAAAGATCGTGCAGAATCAATATCAAATGTGTGTGAGTAGAAAGGTAGTAAAAACAAATATAATTCAAATCTTCTTGTATTAATCATTGTGATTTAAGCTTGTACATGTAGAAAAAATATCTTTAAAAGTTCTGCCAAAGTTCTCAATAATATTCCCAAAAACTAAAAACTAAGTTCAACACAATACTATCTATACACACCAAGTTCAGCACCATCGATACTGTCAGTATCGTTGGCATCAATACTACTATACTACTATCGATACTAACAGTATCGATAACTACTATGTCGTTACTATTAGTATCGACCAACACTTAGTCAACTTTACAAAAACTAAAACAAACATTACAAAACTAAACTAAAAACAAAAAAATACAATACAATAATATAAGTCTTCACATCAAAGCAGCAACATCTTCAATCTTTAGTCCAACATGAGAGATTGATGCTATTAGAGTACTAACAGTGAGGGGCCTCAGTCACACTCCTTGGCGCCCTCTCCCCATTAAAACCCAGGCGTGACCGATAGAAGGCGAGATGGGGGTCACGGGAAGGAAGCATTCGACCATTGGGGGAAGGAACCGTTGGGGAAGGGGAAGGGGCGTGACAGGGTCATAGGAAGGTACCACATATGTATGTGATGGTTTTAATTGTTTATGTGGCACCTATGTGGAGTGATGGAGGTGTGATGAATATGCATAGCCAAAGAAGAGTAGGAACCAATAAGAGTTTGACATGTAATATGTTAAAAACAAGAAAAAAACAGAAAGCCAGTAAAAAACCAAAATCCAGTATAAAAAAACAAAATTTGGTACAAAAAAAATCCAGTACAAAAAATCAAAATTCTTGTACAAAAAATAAAAAACCAGTACAAAAAAAACAAAAATCCAGTACAAAATCTAATTCAAAAAAATTGAGAACAAAAAAAAAACAATACAAACAAATAAAAATCTAGTACAAAAAAGGATGCTATGCCTAAATTATCATTCATTAATTTTTTTTAGTAAGCCACATGTCAACTTTTATTGCTTCCTACTCTTTTTAGGAAAAAATATCTTCTTCTTTGATAATTTGTCTATAAATTTTATTTTATATCCTACTTTTATGCTTGGTAAAGAAAAAAAAATTTGTTAAATAAGCTGTTTAGACAAATTATGTGGTAAAAATTATACAAAGTTTTTTTTTTTATTCACTCTTGTTTCTAATTTTTATTATTTTACTTTTAATTTTAAATTACTAAAGTAAATTTTTTTTGCTTGAGTTTTAATTGGTGACCTTTTTGAGTTATAACATGTGCCATTTTTGAGGCCTTTTTCTTTTTTAAAAATAAAAAAAGCTTTTATCAACGGGGCTAATCTTTTAATCTTGTAATAACACAATTTTAATTAAAAAATTTATGTTTTCTGATTCTGGTTTCTGGTTTTTATGATTTTATTCCTTGGTCAAAATTATCTCTTTAATACAAAAGTTTATTCTTTTGCTTGGGATGCACTCTGATTTCTATTTTTTGTCATTTGAGGAGGTGAATGGGAAGAATAAAGAGACGAATACTTTTATAAATCTTTCTCATAACTAATTTTATTTAACAAAGGTATGATAATTAATAAAGTTCCAAAGAAATGAAGATGGAATGAAGTGACAAAAAGTCGTACCACAATGTCTAATAAAAACAAATCTTCTTAAATTAAAGTAGCCGGGCTATGTGGACAAAAAGAGAACTTTTAACTTTTCGCATTGTTATGTGACTTAGTTTTATTCAAAGATTCCAAATAGAAGGCTCACAAAGTATAAGGTTTCCTCTTTAAAATCACATGGTACAACATTTACTTCTTATGGTTGTTGAGTGGGGTCTTTTTTTTATATGGTGATTGGGATTTTAAAATTGGATCTGGATCAGGGTTGGGTGACTAAAATAATAGACTTGAAGAGTGTCATGAATGCAACCTCTTACTTTTAAACTACTCTTAAATATCCTCTTATTGTCTGGATTTAGGTTATTAAACTTCGTTTTTGAAAGAATTAGCGTAGATTTGGTTTATATAATTTGAAACTGGAATCCAAATTTCATTTTTTGATGTGTTTTGTTTGCAAAATTTGTTGGAATTGAAATCTGAATTTCAATCTTGTTAACAAATTCTGATATTTCAATGAAAGGAATTGAAATCTCCAACAATAATATGAAATAAATGTAAAATTTATTTACTTCAAGAAATTTGAGGAAGTTAATTTGAATCCTAATGTAACACCATTTCTCAAACTTAATGCATTAATAATAGAATTTATAATTTAATTCCCCAAACTTTATCAACCAAACACATTTGGAAATGAAATTTAGACTACAAAATTCATTGAATTTTGTAATCCAAACGCATCCTTTTTTAATCAATTATTATCTGGTTATTCAATTCTTGAGTTTCATTCAGGATTTCACTAATTAAACTTCTAAAAATCTAAGCACAGTTAATATGTTCCATTTTTGCAGATTTGATGAAAGTAGTTCCCAAGGCACACAAGAAGTTTCTTGCAGATTTGGTGTGGATCCATGAAGAGGTAGGTCTTTCCCCTTGATCATTTACAAAAAAACACTTTGTTTTACCTTTTATATATATAGGGGACGGTTAACGTACAAATGCAATTAACGTGCTAAACATAGGAAGCCACAGAAAAGCGTCACGTGTCATCTGGGTAAGGGGTATTATCGTCCATATAAAATTACAGATTTTGATTCATAAAATTAGTAATTACAGACTGGCATTTAACACTCATAATTAAGGACCATCGGGATAATCACGGACCGATAATTACGGACTGTATTTTATAACATTCACAGACCGTATTTTAACACACATAATCAATGACAAAATATATAATCACGGACCAATAATCACGGACCACGTTATATAAAAATCATGTACCGTCATTTAACATGCTTGATCAAAGTACCAACAACGTAATTACATACCAATAATCATGTACCAAGTGTTAAAATCACGGAGCACGTAAAAAAAATCGAAAAAAACTATAACAATACTATACTCAAATCAAAGATAATACAATTTTCAATTTTATAGTTTAGTTTTTTTAAAAAATTATAAAGAATGTAAAAGTTATTTAATTTTTAAAAAACGAGTGGAACTTGTTGTAACATAGAAAATATGGTTGTTTTCCTTTTGCCCTTCTAGTTTTATATTACCCTTGTTTTGTGAAAAAAGTTGTTTTAAGTGGGGACCACTTAATTTTAGCCATTGATTAGTTTTATCAAATAGTTCAGAATTTATCTTATGCTTCTCACGTTAAGAAGCATTTGTATTTGATCCAGCTCCTATATATATATAAATATATATATATATATATAGGGAAGGGTTCAATTGTTAACCCTTTCGTGTTGCGATAACCGAATAACTATATCTTATTACTTTGGGGCCTACATTAAAGTAAATCTAAAGGTATATGTTTTTTCTTATTTTTTAATTAATGTAAGTGAGGCCCACATTAATTACATTAATTAAAAAATAAGAAAAAACCTACACCTTTATATTTATTTAATGTGGGCCCCAAAGTAATAAAATCTATTTATTCGGTTATCGTAATATGGAAGGGTTATATCATGTCAAAACCCGATCTTAGAGAGAAAACTCTTAAACCCTATCTAGGCCATTGATTTGAATCTTGAAAATAAATATGTGGTTCATATTAACCTATATTAAAATTGATTTGTTTATTAAAACCTAATTTTTTATTCAAGTTTAGTGTGGACCACATTTATTTTCAATATTCCAAATCAATGGCCCAGATAAGGTTTAAGAATTTTCTCTCTATGATCGGGTTACTACAGGATACAAGCTCTGTATAAATATATATATGGTAAAGTTTACTATGAAAGGTTGTTTTTGCATGTGAAGTATGAAGTCTGTGCGAAATTATCACGCATGAACAATTAACACTTACATGATAATTGCACACACAGATGAAATTAAGACGTAGGGGTAAGATTATAATGCTGATGGATTGCTTGCTAATTAATAATTATCACGCTAGTGTCAAACTTTGTTATGTAATAATTTCACGCAGCCCTTGTGCGCTTCACACACAAATGAGCCTTTGTACAATAATCAACCCGTATATGTATATGTATATGTATGTATAAAATATTTTTGAAGGATGATGTGGGTATAGAGACCGAGAATGGAGTCGAATTATGCAAACTGATCGCAGTTCATGGTGGTTTGGAGAGAGGGAAAGAAGTTGGAGAGCAGATTAAATATTTGAAAGCCAAGGATACAAGGATTCCAAAAGTGGAGCCACTTAGTGGTAGAAAGAGCGTTTGGGACATACCTGAGGTGAGGTGATGTTTAATTTATAAATAAATAAATAAATAAAACATGAAAGGATTTTTGGTGATGAATAATGAATGTTTGTAGGAACTGAGAAAAACAGCAACGATTGTGGTGAGTGGGCACCATGGGAAGCTTCATATGGATGGGCTTAGGCTGATTATTGATGAAGGTGGTGGACTCCCACAAAACCCACTGGCTGCAATTCTTCTGCCTTCAAACACTATTGTTCGCGACACCGATACACATCAAATCATTACTTAAATAAATTGCTCTTCTAAAAACATAATAATTTATATGTAAGCCATCAAATAAAAGCATGTCTCCATGTTTTTTTTTTATTTTTTTTATTTTTTTATTATAATGATGATCTAGCACAGCAGGATTACTATCTTAACTCACCTGATTCAGGACTTCAATGTTTGTGACCAATGTTGTTAATATTGTAGGAACCTAAAGAGTGGGGTTCACAAATAATTACATTTAATTAATATAAAGGTTTACAAACATGCTAAATGCTATACAGAATTTTGACGTTAGTTAATCGAATAAAATGATTATATTGATTGTTATTAGATCATCCGCAATACAAGCGGGGTCACTTGACGGATGCATTTTTATTATCACTGGTACCTCGGCTTTTTAACAATTATTCTAACATGTATTCTCTCTTCTATTTTTAGCCTCAATTCATCCTTTTTACATGCATCATTCTTTTGCATCACCTTTTTTTTTCTATTTTTCTTTTAAATAAATATTTTTTTAATCTACAAATATATTTATTTACTAATTAAATAAAAAACGAGAAAAAAAATAATAAAATAAAAGTTGCATTTCATTAAAATATAAGTTACATTAAAATAAATAAATAAAAAAAAAAACATAACATAAAAAGTAAACATGCATAAAAGTAGCGTAGTGCGTGGTGAGTATCTTAACTACGTAAGAATATAAACCTCTCCAGATATGATGCAAATGCGTTCGGTGCTCCTTAATTATAACTTGTTGGCTCAGGCTCGTTTTCTTCAGGTGAATAATTATCTTCTACAATCTTATCATATAATATGATACATGTATGCATTATGTCACTTAACACTGGTATATTAATCGATCTTCTCGGGTCTCGTATCATTTCCCACATTGCTTGGAGGACATCAAATGTTGTTTCAACATCTATCCTGCAAGACTCGTGTCGTTTCTTGTACTACTGGATTTTTAGGTTACTCATTGGAAGATAAATGAAACTCTTTACTAGTGTTGCTCATTCTGGATAAACGACATCTGCAAGATTACTCCTTTTGTGTATATATTGTTGTTCATTGTAAACTTGCAAACCGGGTGTTCCCCTCTTACATTTGATTAAATTCTCCGGATTGATTGAGAACATTAATATCATTTTTCGAATCTACCACTCCGAATAATGCATGCCAAATCTAAAGGCCACCATGATCACCTCGAGTATATTGCTCTTTCCAAGCAGTTTGGCAATTCCTCCAAGCCCAATGCATACAATATGTGCTTCCAAGCATTCCAACAAAACCACACACATTAGAATGCTCTTCTACCGATCGTTGAATGTCATCATGGTTGGATCTTCTAAGATATTGTGGTGAAAAAACTTCAACAAGATACCTACAAAACTTATGTAGGCATTCGAGGGAAGTACTTTCACCAATGCATATGTACTCATTACATTGATGCGCTGATGCACTTGTACATTTTTGTCTAGGTGAAAGATCTCTATTTATGTACTTTCTTTTGGTTGTTTGCTTGGAAGAACGTGCATCTTTAGTCATCTCATGTGTATGAAGCTCAAACAACTTCATCTCTCTATCTTCCACATCATTGGAAATCAATGTTTGATAGTGTTATGTCAAAATGTCACACTCCGAGCTGGCGGGCTAGATCGAATTTCCCGTCGGGCAGAATAGTCTCAGGGCGCGATCGCTTCGGTGTGATGAGATTGAATATATAACACATGATATACAATTGAGAAAACTAAACATACATGCATTACGAATTACAAAGTTAAATTATATGGTTTCGAGTTCAATAATTTAACCATGTAATCTAACGAAAGACCTGATATAAATCTGTCTTGAGCAGTAGCGAATTCTGCAAACATTAGGTTTTATAAAAAATTAGGTTTTATTTAAACTTGTTAGGTTATGGTTCCTAATAAATATTATTTTATTTTCTTTCTGTTATTTTAAAGTTCAGAAACGTTTATTCTTATCATTTTGTCAGAAAACGCAACTTACGCGCGTATTCGTACAGAGCGCTAACTATACGAATCCGACGTCCGTTTCACTTTCTGATTTGGTTTTCTATTTATCAGATATCATTTAAAACATTAAACTAACAGATATATTCGTGTGAATCGTCACCCATACGAATACGCTGTCGGCCTAATATTTACGTAACGATATTGGATTATTATTAAATAGTTATATCCTCATAGTTGTTTATAGGTTTCATGGTGATGATTCTCATTCATTTGTTTTTTCTCGTTAGATTTTCAGTCATCTGATCCTTGTTATCGAAAGATCTGTGCGATGACTGTTGTGTTTAGTTTTTAGCACACATTGTTATTTGTATTGTTTCAGCTCATCTTGTTATGTGATATCACAATTGTTCCGTTGTTTTGTACTTTGTTCCATAATTTGTCATATAAATACACTTAAGTATTTATTCTAGAGCCTGTAACTGTTGTACTACCGTACAGTCTCTTGATGGTTTCGTACTGGTTGTCACAAAATTAGCGGAATGTTTTTAGACAATTGTTCATCATTAGAATTCTTTTCAAATTGTATAGAAAGTGTACGAATAGAATGAAGGGCATGTGTGTAAAAATGGTTGTTTAGTAAAAACTAGCCGTTGGAGGAAATGTGAAAGGAGCATAAGTCTTGTTGGACGGATCATTATTATACAAAAGTATGGCCTCCGCAAGATACTAGTCGTCCAACCAACTACTTCCTTAACGAGACTTCACCAGCAAATATAAGTCATTAAATATAGTCATCTCTGATTTAAACATATGCCAATGACTTCTTAGATTATGAGAATATCTTAAAAACTACAGGTGGTGTGTCGTTGTAGTATGTTACTATCATATTCTACTAAGCATCCACAGTTTGGTTGTTTCCAATTATTGGATTCTCATACATTGATATCATAGCTTGTGCCAACAACACCTCATCACTTTGTGGCCACTTTTGACGATTCACCTTGTTTGGTTGGTAGCCATTCTCTACCATTGATTTTTCTTTCATATTTTTCTTTTCTTCTTTTGAATTATGATTCCTCAACATGTTGCTCAACTTGAACTTGTGATTGTTGCTTTTGTTGAGTTTTTGAAATTTTTTCCATAGAGACATACTATGAAAATCAAATTGGCTATGAAAACTGAGAAAATGAAGTCAGTTGTTGTCACACCCCGAGCCGGCGGGCTGGATCGACTTTCCCGTCGGACGGAAGTTCTCGGGGCGCGATATCGTATGATAATCATAATGATCAGATTGTTGCATAGCACATGATATAATAATGAGAAATGCTAACATGACAATGAAATAGAATTACAAAGTTAAATTACATTGTTTCCTCATAATTTAACTAAGTAACTCTAATCAAAAGAATCAATAAGTATATATCTTGTAGCTGTACAAGATCCCCAAAAGATGATTCATTGTTTTGTCATTCCCAAAAGTATGATCACACAAAATGCAGCTAGGTCTTCTAAAAGTCCACTAGCTATGTCCCTGAATGTCTGATGACTAAACTTGTTTGTCACCTGAGAAAACATGCATTTAACAAAGTCAACACTAGGTTGGTGAGTTCATAAGTTTGATATTTGAAAGCCTTGAATTGTTCACATACACAATCACAATGTCATACTTGTTGTTTTAAGTTGTTTGTTTCACCTGTTCACCCAATGGCCTCTCCATAGTTGTATTTACAAGTAGTATCTCATCCTATTAGCTATGCTTATATATAGGGCATATGTAGGGGAACAAGCCCCAGCCAACATCCCACCACATATCTAATAGAACTTAATACCACTTGCCATACAACTATAGATCCCCATTTTCATTTCACCCGTCCGTTTGTGTTCATCACCCATTGTATCATATGTAGAATAATATCAGAAGAGGGGTTTAGTTATCAAACCGGAGTATTGATAAACCCTCAGTGTGTTAAGGAAATTAGATTAATTTAATATGATCCTTGTTATTATTCTATTTCTTGCAGGGTTAACTGTTAATCACTTTTAAATAATAAGAGTGTTAGTTAACCAATTGATATTTGTTCTTAACCTGAAGTGAATAGAGCCTAAAAGGAATCCATTGCAATCCTCACGTAATAAGATTACAATGCATCCGATTTACCTCTACCACTTTGTATTACCGTAGGCCTCATCGAAACTGTTACTAGTAATACGACATGAGAGAAAATAAATTCCTCATTCTACTAGTCAACATGAAACGATGGATTAATTACTTATCACTGCAGATTAATATCACCATGTGTCGCTTACCAGACCCTGACTGTTCGTCGCCCTGTCACCGGTCATACGTTACCGGCCAATTATGATTACGATCAACATACTAGCCCTACAAGTTAGAGGTTTGTCAAACCTATGGTATCAATATGCTATCGTCGGTTTAGTCACATCAAACTAACTGGTCAGCGATTTGTGAAGGGACTTACAATGATCAAACTTGAATACATGGCACATGATTGAAATGATATAATGCAGACAGTTCAATAGTAATCAATTGTATTTTATGTTCATCAATGTTGTTTGTTCTCAATGTTGTATGTTCTCGTTGTTGTTAACAAAGTTAAATAAGATCTTGTCTTATTATGTTATGTTAGTTATTGTGTGAATGATATTGTTATCATGAAGTTACATTTTCATGATTATCATTCCTTGTTGTTCCATATAGTCACCCTGTTGTCACTAAGGTGTGGTAAGAACTAGTCTTTCTACACTTAGTCGACTCAGGTGGTGGATGATACTTGTTTCGTGTTATCTTGTAATATGCACCGAGTTATAAGTTAAGTTTTATAAGAACTTGTCTTATTATACTTAACTAACTCCGATGATGAATGATATTATGAAGATATATTATCTTCATATCATTCATGTGTGTTATTGTTGTTGTCATCATGTTCACCTGTGATAATCTGTTCTTGTAAGAATAATTAAGCGTCATAAGATAAAATCTTACAACCTTGTTATTCTATTGTGTGATGATTTATGAAATTATATTATCATATTCATCTTGTTATCCCTGTCATATCATGATCATACAAGCATGCATACAATGATAAGCGATAATAAGTCAAGCAATATTATCTAAATCAAAGCAATAGCAATATGTTAAAAAGAAAACCTTTAAGTAAATAAAAGTTAAACATGTTTCTCAGCCCTGAGAGTTTAAAATCAGTTAAGATTAGAAAAGGGGCATATGAACTCACCTTGTAATTGTTGGGGTTGACTTAGCTTAAACGAGAATGCACGCGCTCTTTATTGTACTTTGTTGCTGATTTCACGATCCTATGTTGATTTTACAATGTTTGTCACTTATAAGTATAGGTTCTAGGTAAATTGTGTGCGTGTAGGTGTTAGCCCTAGAGTTGGCTAACACTTATCGGTCTTGGTCATCATTCGGCCTTGGTTTAATGGTTATTGTGACACCTCGCAATTTCCAGGTCAGCATTACTTTATTTTAAATAATAATATGTATTATTATTGCATACGTGGCACTAGAATTATGAATGTTTAGTGTGACACGTGGCACAACAGTTCAAACACACCAATAGTTCGAGGAATTATCGCACAACTCTCGCACGTGTCTCGAATAACGAACGTTGGTGAACGGATCAAACCATAGTACACTTTCACTACACTTAGGTTCTAGGGAACCTAAATTAAGTAGAACAATGCTTACGAGTCAAGAAACAATGATCGTAATCGATAGAAACGGGAAAATCGGTTCAAAACTATGAAATTGGTCTTAGTGGGCTCAACCGAGACCCATCGCGGTACGCGATGGGCAACCAAATGGGCCTTCGCAGCACGCGAAGCTCGAGCGGGAGAATTTGAATTCTCCGAAAACCATCGCGGTACGCGACGACTGATCATCTTCCACCATCGCGATACGCGGCGTGTTTCGGGAATCCAATGATTATTTTAATCATCGCGCTACGCGATGATGCTTTTTGGACAGACGTCGCGGTACGCGACGACCCCTACACACAAAAATCTTTATTTAACCAAAGCTAATCATTTCTGTCGATCTTCTCACCCATTTATCGAACTCCAAGCGACCAGACTCCGCCATTGTCACCTATAAGCCATCTTCTAACACCTTAGAAGCCATTGTCATCACAAAAGAAGCACCATTGAAGCTTGTGGAAACTCGAGATGAGCTAGAAGGCATCAAACACTCTCTTGCACGACTTGTAGCTGCTGTAGAGAAGATCTCAGGGCCTCTAGAAGACATCTAAACCTGTTCCAACCTAGTTTCAGCCATTTGAACTCTCTAAGGTAGTTTTCTATCACCATTGATGCTTAAAATCACCTCTAAGCACACATGCAAGCCAATTTTGGCCACATGCATCACCATCACCACTTTAGTCACGAAATTTTGATGGTCTAGATCTGTTATTTGTTGATTTTATTACTGATTTAATAGTTTGATGATAATCTATGGTGATATTGTCATGATTATGAGATTATTTGTTGATTTTACTAGTAAATGGGTACTTACAATCACATGCATGAATGATCTATATGGTTTTACACGATTTTGGATATTAAAACGTTGTTATAAGTGATATTTGTGATGATTTACAAGGATTAGAAGTGTTGATTATGGTCAAGAACTTGATTATTTGCAATATTTCTTGATATAGTAACTTTAATATGGTAAAATGGTGATTCTTGAAAAAAAATAGCCACATGCATGTACTTGGGTCTATGATGTGTGTTTAAAATGATTTTTTGAAACCAATGGAATGGATGTTGATGTGTTAGAATGGTTAGAATCACCAAAAGTATGTTTTTTAGGGATATTACTATAAATAGAAACTTTTGATATGATAATTGCTAGAAATGATGAAATTAAAAGATGTTGTATGTTTAGTATGCTTAGTTAAACTTGTTATGATGTTTATAAATGATTTTATGTCCTAAAATGGTTGAAAAATGTGTTTTATCACAAGTTAGTATAAATAGTAACTTTATTTTACAAATTCTATAATTGATAACATGTTTGTTGCAACGGATGTGATTAAATGTTTATTTAGGACTAAGATAATGATGTTTAGATGATATTGGTTGTTAAACTTGATGGAATATGCTTATAAGTGCAACTTTCTAAATATATAAACTTTTACGCGCAAAACATGCTAAATCGACTATGTGTAACTATGTGTTATGTGATAACATGCTCACTTAGGATAAATATGCATGTTAGAAGAATCGGATTATGATTTCTTACATGACTTGCCTAAATTGGGAACTTTCCTGAAATAGAAACTTACTATAAATAGTAAGTTTCCTCACGAAAGTGACTTTGGTATCCGTACACATCACACAACACTAAACCGCACGTTACACAAACACTTGATCCAAAACCGTCACCAACGGGTCGTTAGGTCAAACACGGTCAACACGGTCAAACGCGGTCAACACGACCCACATAACAACTTGGAGTTGTTAAACACTAACGCGGTCCTGTGAGACCCACGTGTATGTAAACACAAACTTACAACACCTATGTGATATAGGTAACTACTAGCCGGCAAGCTACACCATTTTCGTAAGAACACGCACTTCTCAAACTCAGGTGAGTTTACAGCCCCACTTTTACTTATTAACTGTTTGCTAAACTATTGGGGTGAGAATCACATTGCAATTGTTTTAGATATATGACTGGTATGTTGTAAAACTATTTTTGAGTGTAACTTTTATCGCATAAAGTCCTCACTTACCCTTACCGTTAGTTGTGTAACAAACGAGTCGTAATTATGTAGTACTACTGGGTTTGACTAACCCCACTCGGCACCAATGTTGACTAGAGGTCATAACGAGTGTAATTTCAATGTGATGTCGGGTTCAGCGATGACCCGAGGAGGCCAATGGAAACAGTCTAGTTTCGGTAAGATGAACTGGCACACTCCACGGATCGTAGATCCAACTACTAAACTTAACATACCCAGTATATGTCTGTTTACTATTTCTGTCTGTCTAAACCTGTTAACTCACCAACTTTTTAGTTGACACTTTTCGCATGTATTCTCAGGTAACTAAATGGAGCACACGCTAGGACGCGCAGAAGGAAGCACTAAGGAGTCTGGCTTGCATATAGACTCCTGTCCTAGGCTTTTGTGTGCATCGGATTTGTTTTAAAACAATTTAAGCTGTGTAATGTCCGATACAATTTATTTTCCGCTGTAATACTTTGAATATTCCGCTGCTTGATTTATCTTATCTTTCCGCTGCCTACTTATGAAAACTTGTCCATTTTATAAATCTGTGTGATTGTGTAACTCATATAGAGTCGTTCTATATGACCATGAGCTGTGATCCTGGCCACGTCACACCCACGTGGACTGACTCCATGAGTGGGAATTTGGGGGTGTGACAGTTATAGATCACACTAACACTCGATCAAATTAGATTGAACTTAGTATAACCCATCATGTGTTTTATGTTTCGTTTTGTTTTGACCTTGCCATGTTGTGACATCTTGACACCTGTTATCATTTATAAGCACAATTCTCATGTTTTTGATTGATTGAAGGTTATAAACTCTTAACCTCTTGTAAGAAAATTTGACATGGTCTTTGTTTGACTTGTCTATTACCTTGAACTCAATTATTAATATTCTTTAAAACAAAGTCCTTAGTCTCGTGGCCTGAATGATATGTGTATGGGCCGCACTAGGTGATCATGGGCCAATTGTTTGTTCTTGGGCCGAAAAATCACATGGGCCGAATACTTGTTATCTAGATCGAATGATTAAGGCCCAAATGAATGAGGTTGACCGAACAAGGGGCTTAGCCGAATGTGTTAAGGGTGGCTGATCGATTGTCATGTGCTTGGGTCCAGCGAACCTTTTGGGTTGAATTGCGGCTGGGTTCGGTGGAATCTCTAGACCCAGCATGGTCTAGGTTCGGCCAGGTTGTAGGCTCGGCTCTAGGATGGTTCGTTCAAAGGATGGTTCGTTCAAAGGATGGTTCGTGACCATGGAAGGTTCGTGGTTCCAAGATTCGGTGGTCACAGGTGGGTTCGGCTGAGGCCCAAGGTTCGCCGCTCTTGTGCTGGTTCGGCAACAGCAGGGTTTGCCTGCCATGAGGTTTGGTGGAGCAAGGGTTGTCAAGTGGGTTCGTGGCAATATGTTTTTCCAGCTCAGGTTCGTTCCCCCTGGTTCGTGACAATGAAGGTTCGGCCAGTTAGCAGGTTCGGTCACCTGCTAACCCACAAACTCTGAACTTCGGTTATTCTTCATCATCATCCCATCGAACCTAAGCTATTCCCATTTGTTCCCAGGTTAGTGTTAAGCGATGAGGGGTTCTTGAAGGTGTAGGGTGCATGGGGATGGACCTAGGACCGGTTTAAGTTGGTGGGTCGAACTAGGGTGACGAAAACCCTAGTTTTTTCGAACATTCAAGCCTTATTACCTCATATTTGGTTGGACAACCTCTCAGATCTGCTTTACTTCCTTGTAGAGACTGATTCTGGCTACGTGTGGACACCAAGAACACCCATTTTCGTCAAGAATCGATCTAGATATGAAGGTTTCAAGATGAGTTTTCTAGAGAGAGAGAGAAGGTTCGGGAAAGGTGTTTAGAGAGAGAGAGGATGAGAGTGATATGTCGCACCCCAAGAAATCCCGTCCCGAACGGGGCGCGAGCAACAACAGATTGTCAGGATCGCAGTCTCCGGTCACACAATGTTGCGAGACCTACATGTCTGATTTCATACGTACATCCAAGAACTTGGATAAAACAGTTTAGTAAAATCAGAGTCGTGGAAGTTAAATAAGATTAAAGCAAATTCAAATCATAAATTGCGGAAGCGTTGTCAAAACAGTTTTCAAAACATTAAAGAGTAATAGTTGCGGAAGCGGTTTAGGTTGTTTAACATTACAAAATATTGCATAGCGAAATGATAAACAATATTCAATAGCCTAAGACACATAAGTTGATGCATGGACTCCATCCTAGCATCCTAGGTTCCTCGTGCACGTGCCTTAGTTACCTGAGAAAACATGCGAGTAAAAAGGTCAACACAAAGGTTGGTGAGAGCACAAGTTTGTAATCAGCAGTAAACATCAATTGTTTAAAGTATATGTTATGCAGGTCTACTTTTCAATACAATGCAATATCCATTGATAGCTAGTCAATATAAGTTATGCCATATGCGGGTTCGCAACCGAAGCTAACATGTTGCCTCCCACCATATCCATCCTAGATATGGTAAATGTTGTTTTGGTCAATTTTGCACTGTTCCAACCTCCAGTCGGGGTGGCCATACGGCTTGCAACAGTGGGGCTTGTCAGGCCCAAATAGTACTATTCAGAATTACCATGCTAAGCGCAACACGCTATTAACGGTTCGTGGTGTGTTTGATGAGGACTTATCAGTTTTGTGGATGAATGCCACACATATGCATATACGATATTTGCATGTACAAAAATAACCAAACGTATGTTGTTGTTCAAATCAGTTGTAAGCAGGGTTTTCTCCCCCAAAGGTAGAAAATAGAAAAAGGGGCCGCGAGCTCACCTGGTTAGCAGTTCCGGTATGTGTTTGTGTGTTCGCGTCTGTGAAAGCTAGCACCTGCTAGTATGCACCTATAACCATATAGGTGTGAGTATGTGTTTTGTGGTGTGTTGTAATCCATACAACTCCAAGTTTCGGTGTGCTCAACCGAGTGCGTGTGTTGGCTAGTGAGACTCAACGAATCATTGGTGACATGATTGTTGTTTTATGACCATCCAATGTGTCATAAGCACAAGTAGGACACTTATATGCATCCTATGACTCTAATCATACTAGTTAACATTTTTTAGAAAGTTTCCAATTTAGGAATGTGTGGTTATGAAATCCCGTTTCATAAAGTTAACACTTCTAATGTGTTTGTAAAATACGTTTAAAAACCCTTAAAATATATCGTTTGTGCATAAATAATCATTTATGCCTTTTTGGCCAGATAAAGTTTCCTTATTTGGAAAGTATCCGTTTAAAACTCGTTTTCACAAATCAAAGTTTCCAATATGCTTAGAAATCATTCTTAAGCATATTCCAATACCCAAAGTTCATCAACACACTTTAAAACATCAAAAGCCCTCTTTTGATTCTTAAAAGTTTCCATAAATAGCAAGTTTATACAAAACCAAGTTTTGACAATATCAAACATCCAATGTGTTTCTAAACACTCCGATACACATTTAACAACATCTAGACATGTCTAACATGTCTAGGTAATCACAAATCCAAGACTTGCTCATAAAAGTTTCCTTTTATGGCAAATGTACTGAAATCATCACTAAATCAAACAATAACTAAACCAAACTCAAATCCAACATCACTAAACTATCAAATCAGTAAATCTACAACAAATACATATCAAATCACCAACACATTCGTGCACAATAACCGTATGGAGTTGCATGTGGGTTTCTAGCCCTTGCATGTACGATCTAACAATTATTAAGCATGTAAAACTACCTTAGATGTCACGATTCGAGGTAGAGCAGATTATGGAACTCAAATGGTGGCTGAGGATGAGTTCCTAACTTGTGGGTGGCCTTCAATACTCTTCTTTGAAGCTCCAATGATTCAAGACACCCTAATGTTGAAAGGAATGCCTTCAAATGTTCTTCACAGAAGTTTGGGACTGAATCCCAGTGATTTGGGTCAAGGATTTACGAAGAATTTCGGAGGAAATGGATAGAAATCGCGTGAAGACGAATTGGGGTTGTTTAAATAAAAATTTTGATCTGCATGGCCTTTGCGTACCGCGAAGGACGATCAGAATCCTCGCCGCGTACCGCGATGAGATTTGGGAGTCTCGACACCCGGTTTGCGTCGCGTATCGCGAAGCCCTTCGCCAAGGAACCGTCGCGTACTGCGATGGGTCCATTTTCTTGTTTTTCGATTTTGCAAGGAAATGTGCTGACTTAGTCAGTCTGTCCACAATTACCCAAATAATGTCACATCCACTAGGAGTACGGGGTAATTTTGTAATGAAATCTATGGATATTTGTTCCCATTTCCACATGGGGATCTTAGGTTATGTGAGTAATCTAGAGGGTTTCTGGTACTCGACCTTGACTTTGGCACAAGTCAAGCAATTGCCCACGTAGGTGGCGATGTCGGCTTTCATGTGTGGCCACCAGTAAAGTATCTTCAGATCATGATACATCTTATCAGATCCAGGGTGAATGGAATATCAGGTATTTGAGCCTCGTCCATTACAAGGTCTCGTAAGTTTCCATGATGTGGAACCCAGACGCGTTCCATGAAATAATGTAAACCATCGGCTTTTACCTCAAGTTGTTGCTCCATTCCCGTTAGTGATTCTGTCGCTAGATTTTCTGCTTTGAGTGCCTCCACGTGGGCCATACGTATCTGTTCAGGGAGATTGGGATGGATGGTGAGCTGTTAAGCTTGTACCCTCTTGGGTTTCGAAGTATTTTTCCGAATCAGGGCGTCGGCCGCAACGTTGGCCTTCCCCGGGTGATACTTGATAGCACACTCATAATCGTTTAGGAGTTCAAGCCAGCGAAGTTGTCGCATGTTAAGTTCCTTTTGCTCGAATATGTGTTGGAGACTCTTGTAATCAGTGTATATCGTACACTTTGTGCCATACAGGTAGTGTCTCCAGATCTTGAGTGCAAATACCACGGCTCTAAGTTCCAAGTCGTGGGTGGTGTAGTTTTTCTCGTGGACTTTCAGTTGTCGAGAAGCATATGCGATCACCTTGTCTCGTTGCATCAGCACGCAGTCGAGTCCCTGTATCGAGGCATCGCAATATACTAAGAAGTCATCCGTTCCATCAGGGAGAGATAAAATATGTGCACTACAGAGCTTCTGCTTGAGAAGTTGAAATGCATCCTCCTGTTTGTCAGTCCAGAGAAACTTCTTGTTCTTATGGGTTAAAGCTGTAAGGGGTTGGGCTATCTTTGAAAATCCTTCGATAAATCGTCGATAATAGCCGGCCAATCCTAGGAATTGTCGCACCTCAGTTGGAGTCTTTGGTGCTTCCCAGTTCTTGATTGCCTCTATCTTAGATTTATCCACATGAATCCCTTGTTCATTGACAACATGACCCAAAAATTGGACTTCTCGAATCCAGAAGTCGCATTTGGAGAGTTTAGCGTACAGCTTCTCTTGTCGTAGCAATTCAAGAGCCAATTGAAGATGCTCTTTGTGTTCTTCCTAGGTTTTGGAGTAGATGAGAATATCATCTATGAAGACAATGATGAACTTGTCGAGGTATGGTTTGCACACTCTATTCATGAGGTCCATGAATACTGCGGGTGCGTTTGTGAGACCAAATGGCATGACCAAAAACTCGTAATGGCCATACCGAGTGCGAAAAGCTGTTTTTGGGATATCTTCCTCTTGAATTTTCAGTTGATGGTACCCAGATCGCAAATCGATCTTAGAGTAGTAACTTGATCCTTGTGGTTGATCGAACAGATCATCGATCCAAGGTAAGGGATAACGGTTCTTGATCATTACCTTGTTTAACTCTCGGTAGTCGATGCACATTCGAAATGTGCCGTCTTTCTTCTTTACAAACAAGACCGGAGCTCCCCAAGGTGAGAAGCTTGGTCTGATGAAACCCTTGTCCAACAGCTCTTGGAGTTTGATTGGACAGTTCCTGCATCTCAGAAGGTGCAAGTCGATATGGTGCTCGTGCAATAGGCGCTGCTCCCGGCACGAGGTCTATGCGGAACTCCACTTGTTGAGGTGGCGGTAGTCCTGGTAGATCCTCAGGAAATACGTCGGAATAGTTGCATACGACTGGGATGTCTTCTATTTTTTTCTCCTCTTCAGTCTTATCGATGATAAGCGCCAGAATGGCTGTGTATCCCTTTCGTAAGCATTTATGAGCTTTCATGCACGAGATGATGTTCAGAGGAGTGTCACTCCTTTCGCCCTTGATGTCTAGAGTTTCTCCGCCAGGGAGAGGTATGCGCACAACCTTGTCGTGGCAAATGATTTCAGCCTGGTTTTCAGACAACCAATCCATGCCCACTACGACATCAAAACTGCCTAGTGTGACTGGCATAAGGTCAATCTTAAACTTATGGCCTACTAGCTCTAAAGTGCATTCTCTCAGAATGTGCTTAGTCACAATTAATTTATCATCAGCTAGCTCTACTGTATAGTCAACATCTAAGGGTGTTGGGGTAATGGCAAGTATCTCACTTAAATCCTTAGATATAAAGCTTTTCTCAGCTCCAGTATCAAACAATACAGAAGCATAATTATCGTTCAAGGGATACGTACCGGTTGCAAGGTTGGGATCGTTTCTGGCCTCCTTGGCCCTGATCACGAAGGCCCGACCCCTCGTGCCATTGTTCCCATTTTGTTCTGTTGGTTGCTGTTGTTGTTGTTTTTCAGATGTGGGCAGTCCTTCTTGAAGTGCCCAGGTTTCCCGCATTCGAAGAAGCCCTTCGGTGCTTCAATTTGTTGTTGTTGTGGTTGTGGGGTCTTGGCCAATAGTTCACCCCTGCAGTCTTTGGCTGCATGTCCCCCTTTTCCGCAACGCTGGCATTGAAAACGGCCACACTGACCCTGTGCATGACGGAAATTGCACTTGTGGCATTTGGCTTGTTTTCCTGCATAGCCCCCTTGGTTTTGAGTGTTTGGGATGGGTGGGGCGTAAGCTTGGGTCGATCCAAACTTGCGCTGTTGTGGTGGTGGTTGGAGAGTGAAAGTCTTGCTCAAGGTGTCATCCCATTTGCGTTTGTTCTTGTCATTGGTTGTGGTCACAGCACCACGTGGTGATAAGAGTCCTTGTGCAACAGCCGAGTCAGTGAGCTTGTGTGTTAGCCGCACGACTTGTTGCATTGTGATGGGATCAGCAGAGAGTACCATGCCCTGAATTTGAGGTGGCAGTCCATCAGTGTACTTCTCTATATGTTTGAAGGGTGGGGTTGCCATTTCCGGGCACAGATTTGCCAGCTCATAAGACCTGGCAGTGTAAGCCTCAACCTCGGAACCAATCATCTTGTGGTTCCAGAACTCAGTCTCAAGTTTCTGCACTTCACCACGAGGGCAGTATTCGCGGTTCAACATTCGCTTAAAATCATCCCAAGGAAGGGTGTTGGCTGCATCGAGCCATAAGTTTTGCACGTTGGCATTCCACCAAGTGAGGGCAGCTCCCTCGAATGTCCCTGCAGTGAACTTGACCCTGTCCTTGTTCCTGCAGTTGCTCATGGCGAAAGCTGATTCCGCCTTCTCAATCCAACGTAACAGTCCAACAGCTCCCTCAGTGCCGCTGAATGAATGGGGTTTGCAATCCAGGAACATCTTGAACGTGCAGAGGGGAGGGTTGGGGTTTGTTCCTTGGTTCAGTATGTTTTGATTACGGGCAGCTTCCCGTGCAGCAAACACCTCTTCATCTCGTTCGTTGATGAGTGCGTTCGGTTCAGCTTGGGTGATGTTGATGTTTCCACGTCCTCCTGCATTCCTGCGTCCTTCATGTCTTCCAGCCATGATCTTCATAGCGAGAATAAGTGTTAGTGTTTGCCCAATGACTAATGTAGTGTGTGCAGTAGGTACTAGTAGGAAACATGCAGAGGGATCGGCTCCCACCGTCATGGGTAGTCACATGCGGTGACGATGGTAACGCCATTTGCTATAGTGCGCGTAATAAGCATGTGTGTACAATCATGTATGCTAGTATCACAATACTAAGCACTAATTTTTGTGTGGAGACTAGTGGTTATAGACTAAGTTCACTAAATGCAAACCTAATTCGCAATAACCGGAGTCTCTGATACCAATCTGTCGCACCCCGAGAAATCCCGTCCCGAATGGGGCGCATGCAACAACATATTGTCAGGATCGCAGTTTCCGGTCACACAATGTTGCGAGACCTACATGTCTGATTTCGTACGTACATCCAAGAACTTGGATAAAACAGTTTAGTAAAATCAGAGTTGCGGAAGTTAAGTAGGATTAAAGCAAATTCAAATCATAAATTGCGGAAGCGTTGTCAAAACAGTTTTCAAAACATTATAGAGTAATAGTTGCGGAAGCGATTTAGGTTGTTTAACATTACAAAATATAGCATAGCGAAATGATAAACAATATTCAATAGCCTAAGACACATAAGTTGATGCATGGACTCCATCCTAGGTTCCTCGTGCACGTGCCATAGTTACCTGAGAAAACATGCGAGTAAAAAGGTCAACACAAAGGTTGGTGAGAGCACAGGTTTGTAATCAGCAGTAAACATCAATTGTTTAAAGTATATGTTATGCAGGTCTACTTTTCAATACATTGCAATATCCATTGATAGCTAGTCAATATAAGTTATACCATATGCGGGTTCGCAACCGAAGCTAACATGCTGCCTCCCACCATATCCATCCAAGATATGGTAAATGTTGTTTTGGTCAATTTTGCACTGTTCCAACCTCCAGTCGGGGTGACCATACGGCTTGCAACAGTGGGGCTTGTCAGGCCCAAATAGTACTATTCAGAACTACCATGCTAAGCGCAACACGTTATTAACGGTTCGAGGTGTGTTTGATGAGGAGTTATCAGTTTTGTGGATGAATGCCACACATATGCATATACGATATTTGCATGTACAAAAATAACCAAACGTATGTTGTTGTTCAAAATCAGTTGTAAGCAGTGTTTTCTACCCCAAAGGTAGAAAATAGAAAAAGGGGCCGCGAACTCACCTGGTTAGCAGTTCCGGTATGTGTTTGTGTGTTCGCGTCTGCGAAAGCTAGCACCTGCTAGTATGCACCTATAACCATATAGGTGTGAGTATGTGTTTTGTGGTGTGTTGTAATCCATACAACTCCAAGTGTCGGTGTGCTCAACCGAGTGCGTGTGTTGACTAGTGAGACTCAACGAATCATTGGTGACACGATTGTTGTGTTATGACCATCCAATGTGTCATAAGCACAAGTATGACACTTATATGCATCCTATGACTCTAATCATACTAGTTGCCATTTTTTAGAAAGTTTCCAATTTAGGAAAGTGTGGTTATGAAATCCCGTTTCATAAAGTTAACACTTCTAATGTGTTTGTAAAATACGTTTAAAAACCCTTAAAATATATCGTTTGCGCATAAATAATCATTTATGCCCTTTTGGCCAAATAAAGTTTCCTTATTTGGAAAGTATCCGTTTAAAACTCGTTTTCACAAATCAAAGTTTCCAATATGCTTAGAAATCATTCTTAAGCATATTCCAATACTCAAAGTTCATCAACACACTTTAAAACATCAAAAGCCCTCTTTTGATTCTTAAAAGTTTCCATAAATAGCAAGTTTATACAAAATCAAGTTTTTGACAATATCAAACATCCAATGTGTTTCTAAACACTCCGATACACATTTAACAACATCTAGACATGTCTAACATGTCTAGGTAATCACAAATCCAAGACTTGCTCATAAAAGTTTCCTTTTATGGCAAGTGTACTGAAATCATCACTAAATCAAACAATAACTAAACCAAACTCAAATCCAACATCACTAAACTATCAAATTGGTAAATCTACAACAAATACACATCAAATCACCAACACATTCGTGCACAATAACCGTATGGAGTTGCATGTGGGTTTCTAGCCCTTGCATGTACGATCTAACAACTATTAAGCATGTAAAACTACCTTAGATGACACGATTCGAGGTAGAGCAGATTCTGGAACTCAAATGGTGGCTGAGGATGAGTTCCTAACTTGTGGGTGGCCTTCAATACTCCTCTTTGAAGCTCCAATGATTCAAGACACCCTAATGTTGAAAGGAATGCCTTCAAATGTTCTTCACAGAAGTTTGGGACTGAATCCCAGTGATTTGGGTCAAGGATTTACGAAGAATTTTGGAGGAAATGGATAGAAATCGCGTGAAGACGAATTGGGGTTGTTTAAATAAAAATTTTGATCTGCATGGCCTTCGCGTACCGCGAAGGACGATCAGAATCCTCGCCGCGTACCGCGATGTGATTCAGGAGTCTCGACTCCCGGTTTGCGTCGCGTATCGCGAAGCCCTTCGCCAAGGAACCGTCGCGTATCGCGATGGGTCCATTTTCTTGTTTTTCGATTTTGATGATTCGATTTCGCTCGTACTCGATTCCGAACGTTTATCCTATACATCTAACGCATGTTTAGCACATAATCATATAATAGCACCTAAGTTTGATCACCAACGTTCGTGAGACTCGTGTGTGTGTTTTGATAATTCCTCGAATTATCTTCGATAGTTAATGTTCGTGTTCGTTGCTACGAACCGTTTGCATGCTTGATTAACCATAATCAACATGTATTTGCACAATCCAATTGTGTTTGTGTTTGCCACACTTGGTTTCCAAAACCAATGTGCAATGTACGATTCGATAATTCCTCGAACTATCGTTTCGCAGTTGTGTGTGTTTGACTCATATAATTAAATGAAATGCAACAAGTATGAATGTGAAATATATAGAGTGTAAGAGTTGCAATTTACCTGAAATTGCCGGGTGTCACATGATAAATGAGGAAAAAGCCCTCATTTAGGCTTTATATACTCCGGGGGTGTTCGGGTTTGTTTCGGTTGCTCGGTTTGTGTGGATGGCCTTATATAGGAATTAATAACACGACAATAATACAAGGGTTTAAATGCATTATTTATATTTTTCACACCCTGAGTCGGCGGGCTGGATAGACTTTTCATTGGGCGGAATAGTCTCGAGGTGTGTGACAACTAGTACCTGATCGTCTGACAACTGTACGGTATGTGTACTTGTATGACTGATACATATGATTACTTTTGTGAATAACTAATTTTGTGATAACTATACTGGGGAAAAAATAGAAATACTGATTTTGACAAACAGGAAAATGCATGATATGCACAAATAACTATGTGTACAAATGACTAAACAAAAGGGTTGTGATACGAATCCTTCGATAACGAGGATTAGACAACTAACAACACAATGTGAAATCAATGTGAATAAGTTCAAATGGTAAGTCAATATGTGATCGTCGGTGAGAATATCAAACCCAAAACAAAAATTCGATAACATTTGTGAATATTAAACTGACAGTATATTTGTGTGGGTGACGATTCGCACGAATATATTTGTGGGTTTAACGTTCTAAATGATATCTAAACGATTTGCACGAATACGCGCGAAGGCAATACGATCTGGCGAAATCATCTAAATAAATGTTTTCAAAATCATAATAATAATAAAAAGGAATTTAAAAATATTTATTAGGAATTACCACTTAAAAAGATTTAAATAGAACTATTTTTACAAAACGCGTATTTTGAAAGTCGTATCGAAAAAGACGTGGAAAAAACAAAACCGAACGAACCCGAACTCACACGTAATAACCCATACTAAATAAATCCTGAATTCCCCCTCTCTGTTGATTCAAGGCTCTCATCTACCTCCTCTCTCTCTCTCTAAAACCGGATATCTCTCTCTACTTTCTCTCTCTCAAACTTAAACACTCAAACTACTCAAAACTCAACCAAATAGAGTGATTTTAGTATCAAAACGATCCTTGGAACATCAAGAACACGAAAATACAACAGATCGGGCTTGGAATAATTAAAAACCAAGGTAAAAGTGAGGTTGAACTTTGGGTTTTCAGGGTTTTCATGCGAACCCGACTGAATGGGTTTGTAACCAAATTTGAACCATCAAACCATATAGGATTTACATGAAAATGATTTTGGATCACTTGGATTATGTTGGAATTAAGTTTAGGAAGGTTGAAATGGGCTGGGAATTTTCTGGGAAGTAATATTGTTGGATGAACAAGATGGTGATGATAGTATCGATCAACCAGTGACAAGGCCGGACTTCCCCATCGAACCTGTTAAGTTCGACGACCCCCACACCAATTCTTTCATCAATATTGCTAAATTCGATAGGTCCAAGGAGTCTAGACCACAGCACCGTCGATACTATAAACTCAAAAAGTCAGGCCATCGATTCTAAGCAGGAGTCGATACTGTTAGTATCGACAGGAGATGCCCAGCTCTTGTGTGTATGTTATTAAGTTCGAAACTGTCCCTCAGTCACTAGGATCATTGATACTAGCTCCATTTATGTGATCCAAGTAATATGATCTAAAAACCAACTGATATTAATCGACCTTAAGGTCATAAGGTTGGTTTAAAATGATAGTGTCGGCAATGGATCATTATGGTTTGCTCATGTGTTAACTGATTCTAGGCCCATCGACACTATCATATACATATCGATACTAACTTGTAATACAACTCAAGTGTATTTTACTGCAACAAGACTAAGGATGAATAATTCTAAGGATCAAAAGAAAAGAAATAAATGAAAAGACTTGGATTAGTATCGGCTAGGCTCTAACCAATTCTAAGTATCTTAAATGTAACATTTTCACAATCTATTTATGGTTTTGATAAAATACTTTAACAATAGAAGAAACTAGTAATTATCAAGGTTAACTAAACTTCTTTAAACTTGTTAGTTGGTTTGAAGGCAATTACAAAGACTTTTGAAAACAAACATTTCTTTTTATAAGTTGATAACAAATGGGAGTTAAATGGTTTTAAAACCTAACATGAGGGTTATTTCTTAAAGATAAAACTAAAATTTAACCTGCATGACTGATGATTAGTTCCTTATATTGCATGTTATGATTAAAGTCAATGTAATCAACAAAGAGTGATAACAAGTAAACTATCTGTTAGGGTTATTTATAACATAAACCCACACTTACAACTTTTGAACCTCAACTAATCAAACACATGATCTTGAATACAAACTACACAACACAACGACGAACGAGTGCATTCTTGTTATCACTAAAACAACACAACATCAAGGTGAGTTCATTTTCCCCTTTTCCGATCTTTTTGATTTATAAATGCGGACCTGAGAAGCATACTATATCTTTTTAAAGGTTTTGCTCAGATATCTATAATGATGTGATAATAAAGGTTATACCTATTATATTACATCTATTTCTGAGTATGTTTATAACTATTTATATGCCTATGAGACTATTCAAAGGTTTATAAGTATGACTATGAAATATCAAAATGTGTATGACTATGCTTTATGCTAAAACTAAATAATCTATGAATAACAAAGAGATTGATATGCCTATGAGGGGAAATAACTATGGGATTGAAATGATAATGTTTAAACCATGAGATGATGGCAATATGACTATATAACTATATTTGATTACTAGTAAGACTATCTTGATTATATCACTGTTAGCATGTGCCCACACGAGAATTCAACTGCATTAAGTCCATAGTGTGTTTACCATTAAGTGGCAGAGGCCAGGATTGACGGTAATGTAGTGGTACCATAAGTTTGACAAACTCCCGACGAGGAGGTCGGTACGTTACGAGTATTTTATGAGACTACATTGGCCAGTAATAGGGCGACAACAGTTAGGCTTTGTAAACGACTACATGGGTGATAATATAAGACAGACACCACTATTAACTAAAGCGCAACTAATCTGTAGACTAGCAAACGACGAGTTGACTGTAGGTCAACCATGGTGTTTCTTAGTTACAGACAATTGTGAAGCCTCTTAAAACTACAAGTACAATATGAAAGGATGCTCATTGGTAGCATAGTGGTTTGACTTGGTGTTAACCACTTTTCTATTCAATTTAAGTCCATCGTTTATAGCTAACCTTAAAAATGGGTCAACTGTCACTTTCAGTTGGAAGTGAGAAACAATGAGCCCATTCAATGAGAACTTAAGAGATGGTTGGGAATGTATTACTAAATATACCTCTTAAATATCAAGTGTTCACCAGAACTTATGTTCTGGTATTAAAAACTATTTAAATGGTATGATTCTATATAACTATAATGACTTTTGATTGTAACTAATTAAGTGGAAACAAAGTTGTGTATGGGTGTTTTGTATAAATCTTAGTTTCCAATAACGATAAGGTCGTATCCAATCAAGCATGTGGTAGGCTGGCGGCTCCACTCGTGGTACGTATGCCTTATATGTAAACATCACTTGACTGGATGGGGCACTATCGGTGTTGAGGCCTAAGGTGAGGACACCGGTGGAAATATGACTTGAAAAACTAAGTAAAAATTTTCAAACTACAAAGCCATATAAACTCAGCAAACTCGTGTTGACTTGTTTTACTTATATGCTTTCTCAGGTGACGAATAGGTTTAGTCACCAGGATTCAGGATTATAGCTAGTGGAGCTAGCTACTTTTGTGTGCATATCTTTTGAAAACATTATGTGAATCGCTTTTGTATATCTTGTGCAGATACAAGATAGATTACTTATGATTCTTTTTGTAGATTTACATTGTTAAATTATGGAACATGACTGATGTAATTTAACTTTGTAATACTAGTTCATTTAGTATTTCTCATTATATGTCATGTGCTGTAAATACAATCTGATCATTCTGATTATCATATGATATCGCGCCTCGAGACCATTCTGCCCGACGGGAAAGTCGATCCAGCCTGCTAGCTTGGGGTGTGACAGGACGCGATATCCTGTCATAATCGAAATGATCAAATTGTATACATAGCACACAAAATATAATGTGTTCGATACGTAAACCTATCAAAGGAATCATGAGTCATTCTATCTTGTAACTATACAAGATATACAAAAATGATTCACATGCTGTTGAAAAGAGATATGCACAACCAAAAGTCACTAGGTCCTCTAAACTGGGTACCCTAGCAAGTATACTGAGCTCCTATAGCTTAAACTTGTTCGTCACCTAAGAAAGCATGTAAAAATCAAGTCAACACGAGGTTGGTGAGTTCATATAGTTTGGTATTGAAAACTGTTGTAAAAGTTTTGTATGTGTTGTTTTGACTAAAACCCGTCAGAGTTCCCACCTTAAACCTCGCTACTGACATTATCCTATCAAGTCAAGACTGCTTATATATATGGCATACGTAGAGTCTAGCCCAGCCGCCTGCCTACCACAGGCTAGACAAGACATGACTTTGCATTTAATGGAAATTAAGAGTTTCACTCTGACCATCCTCCACAGTTGTTGTTCGTTGTAAACCAAAGTATTATATGTGTAGTATTTCCAAAATGAAAATTCAAAGTATGTTGATAGTTTTGAAAGGTGTTTTGGTTACCAAATTCCAATTTATTAGCTTTAAAACCCATGTTGAGTTAACATCTGTGGGTGACTGAAAATCTGAGGGGGTGGCTCCTAATGTCGCATGCGATGATTAATAGTACCCAGCCCACATAAGTAATTGGAGGGGTAACGTTCAATGATGAAATGACGCTAGAATATCATACGAAGGACACATAATCACATCCGAGAGAATTCGTAGTCAGATCCGAGGTCACATGTTACAAAACAAAAAGTGTTGACAACACAGGTCATTGAATGACTAGAGGGGGTTGACACCATGTCAACACGTGAGTTTGTATGTGTTAGTATGAATATGTATGAGTAAGTATGAGTATAAGTATTTCCAAAGTATGTATGCAATCCTTGTGTATAAGTATAGCATCTTGATAACACATGATATAGAAATACATGAAAAGATTTATCTATAAAACATCTAACATGCTTCTCAGTCCCGTAGTTTATAAAACAAAACAATTGAAAAGGGACTGTAACACCCCGACCGATGGCGGAAATGTCAGGATGCCACGAGGGATGTGTAGATTGTTCATAAGCTCGTGGTTATCTAAATAAATCATAACATATCAATTAAATCAACCAAATTAATTACATCAAAAATCATGTTCGTCATGATTTAGTTACAGTAATTACACAAAAGATTAGCTAAATTAACTAAACACTAGTCTTCAGTAATCCAGTTAATTTTAGCTAAGTCCGAGACCCTAAGTGATGATGTCCAAAAGATGTAGAGCTATCCTGCTCTACCTACTTCTCCTCGTTACCTGAAACATGTACAAAATTAAGTGTCAACTACGAAGTAGTTGGTGAGTAATCATAAGTTTTTAAGTTTCAAAAATGTTCATAAAATATTTATGAAAGTTTATAATTTTCAGAGAAAATCCACATGTGCACCAGCGAGATAATCCAACACTGTCAACACATAACACATACACAAACACAACAATCACATACTTCAAATAATCACAAATAGTCAATAACATATATTCAACCAATCTCATCCAACAATAGTTCTAAATAGTATAAGTTACAATACATGCAGTCATTGCTGTTGACCGAAGCCAACGACAACTACCCATGGAGTTGTGGTAACCCACGTGACAATACATGCAATCATTGCGGATGACCGTAGTCAACAACAACGACTCATGGAGTTGCGATAATCCAAGTGACAATACATGCAATCATTGCGGAGGACCGAAGTCAACAACAACGACTCATTGAGTTGTGGTAATCCAGGTGACAATACATGCAATCATTGCGGATGACCGAAGTCAACTACAACGACTCATGGAATCATGATAATCCAATAACACGAATATCATAATGATAAAACAAGTGTCATCCAGGTGTTATCAAAATAATATGTAAATATTGTATACATGTTTCACCTCCGAGTTTAATACAAAGTGATTTATAAAGGAGGTTATGAGAACTCACCTGAATTCCTTAGAATCAGTGTTCTTGTAAAATGCATGCTCACATAAGAGAAATCAAAAGCAACTCAATCAACCTGTAATTATTGCATGTTTCATATTCATAAGTATCTATGTGTGATCATCATTAAGTTGTCATATTTCGTTTGTCCTTAAATTATTAGGTGCGCGATTTACTTAGGTTTATGACCTAAATTGTAGAGTTACGCATCACGACTTTCTAATTTCATCATAAAGGATAATTTAGAATTTGCTAGTTTTAATTATCTGACGACTATAATAAATTATGAATTCTTGTGTGTTACTTCCCATAGATATGTATGCTAAAGGTGATAACCTTATTCATACACACCTATACACACATGCATGATTACTTAAATCCATCAGCATTTTCTAAATTATAAAACTTCACTTTTAGTTTAAGGAGATTATATTTAAGTTATTCTCATAAAAAGTTCACATTATATATAACCTCATAATTTAAAACTTATGTTATTAAGAAAAAGGTGGTGACTTGGATTATTCATGCATGCATGGATATTCATATATGTGTGTTAGTTCCTTCATTTATTCATAGTTTTAGCTCAAGTAACTTAGGTCCGGCCCCTAGGGTTCTCAGTCTTTAGGTCCGGCTAACACATGACTCATCCTCCCCTAGGTTCGCTGCCTACAGATAGGTTAAGTAGCCCAAGGTTCGGCCAAATGGTCAAGGTTTGCATGATAATAGTTTCGGCTGCATGAGGTTCGTCCGGTTCAGTAATGGTCCAGGTTCGTGACCAAGTTGTTCGGCCAAAGATGAAGGTTCGGTTGGGAACATTCGCGTTCGCCGCATGTGGGTTTGGCCACCTAGGCTCGGCTGTCACTAGGTTCGGCAGCTAGGGTTAGGTGATGATGTGTTTCACAGCAACATGGGTTCGTTGAGAACATAGGTTCGCTGTCATGGTTCCTTCACCCTAGGGTTCGGCCAATCTTGGTTCGTGGATGGAAGCTTCGGTCAAGGCTCTAGGTTCGCAGGCCGAGAGGGTTCGTGAGCCATGCAGGTTCGCCCAGCTAGGGTTCGTGAGGTTTGGATTCGTGGCTAGCTGGTTCGTCGTCCTTCAGGTTCGCAGCACCCCCTTGGGGTCGGTCACCTCAGCCATCGTTGGGCTGGAGGTTCGGCCGATCTGCAGATCACGAACTCAGCTTCATCATCTTCATCCTCGAACCCTAATCTGTTACAAACTCATTGTACACGTTGGTTCTTGTTTATACAGGTTCATCTAAGGGTTTCTAACTTGTTTAAATCCATTTCCAAAAAAAAGATGCAACTAGTTGCCTTATAGTGAAAACCCAAAAAGGAAAGTGTTCTTATACCTCACAATCGAGATCAAATTCTATATTTCTTCGTGGGTTCTTGTTCTCCTAGATCACACGAACGTTTAGGCACCAAGATCTTGTAAAATGGTTGAGTTTTGAAGGACTTATGGTAGAGAGAAATTAGAGAGAGAGAGTATGGCGAAAATTGTAGTGTAGAGAGAGAGAGAGAGAGTTCTTGCAAAAATTAAGAAGAAGAAGAGAGGATGGGCTTTTATAGCCCGGGTTCTCCCCGCGTGCTCGGTCTCGTGTAATTCGCGTTACAATTTATCAAATGATCGGTTTTCTCGTAAAAATATATTTTAAACATAACACGTTCAAGTAGTTATGTTTCGTTTTAGTAAAATGATTTTAAAGTCGTTTTATAAAATAATCTCGTTTACTTTCATTAAATTATTTATTTAAATAAACGATTTGTTCGGACACGTCTTAGGTTGTACTTCCTAATAAATGTTTTTAAATTTCTTTTCTTATTTTAATATCGTTAGATATTATTTCGTTATCTCGTCGAAACGCGTTACTCACGTATGTATTCGTAAAGATCGTCACCTTTTCGAATCCAACGCTCGTATCATATTTCGATTCGATTTACAATTTATGGAATATCGTTTCAGTATATTATTCTTAATAATTATATTCGTGCGAATCGTCACCCACGCGAATACATTATTAAGTTAATATTTCTGAAATAATATTCGCGTTTAAATTATATTCGTAACCTCACCATCACGTAATTATTTCCATTAAAGCTTTCACTATTTTATTACTTTGAATATGATAATTTCCCTATCCAAATCCTACTAAACCATATCACTGACACATCCATGATAGACCGAAATAAGGTTATGTATAGGGCATATGTAGGAGTAGGTCGCAACCTACCCAGCCACAGTCCCACCACCATTTCGATAAACCATGAGCATGTGTCCTTGAATATGTTTAGTAACCAAATAGTAAATAACTCATAAACCTTTCCATTCTAAAACAAAACCTTGAATTCTCCTCACCAAAGCCTCAACACTGATATAATCATGATAAACCGAAGATGGTTTATGTATAGGGCATACGTAGAGGTCAGTCGCAACTGCCTCAGCCGCCATCCCACCACCTCTTCGATAGACCATGATTATATCCTTGCCTATGTTTTGTTATAGAATCCTATACCACTACCATTCCAAGTCAACAACCCATATCAAGTTAATACAACTGCAATAAACTCTCTGGTTCTGTTTAGTTGTATTTCAACTAAACTTCCCATGGTTTATGCTTATTGGGATAATATACATTCTCAATAAAGTATACCAACAGTTTTAACATCCAATAATCCATACTAATTATGAATCATCATATTGGGTTTTATCAATACAATTACACATGTACAGACAATCCAAAATACAGTGATGTTACAGTCTCCCCTAGTTAAGGGAATTTCGTCCCGAAATTCAACTTGGAGTGACCGTAGTGAATAAGTGTGGGTACTTAAGCTTCATATGATCTTCCCGTTCCCAGGTGTGACATCCAGTACCTGATCGTCCGGCAAGTCTGTACGGTATGTGTACTTTCACTATTTACTGTGCGTAAATACAATGTATGAACAGTGTGCATGATAACATAACTTAGAATACAAGAAACAGTTGTACGTGTTTAAGTGAAAACTTAAATGCTGTAAGATCAACAACTCATGATAAACAATAGTTGTATGTACTTAGGTGAAAACCTAAGTACAATTAATACAATGAATCAAGAGAGACAACAGTGTACAAGTAGACAACAAGAACATATCGGTTGCGATATGATATCCATAGATGACAGGAATTAGATGGCTGATGACTCAGTATGAAAACAATGTGAATTCAAGGAAAACAATGTGAAAATAGGAAGTTTAGTTGAGTCCGTCAGTGAAGAAACACAATTCAAAACATAATTTCAGTGTCATTTCAGAATAACGAATTGAAAGTGTGTTTGCGTGGGTGACGATTCACACAAACATATCTGTGAGTTTAAAGTTCTGAAATGATGACTGAAAAGTAGAAAACAAAAGTCAAAAAGCAAAACCATCGTCGTGTTCGTTCGGGTGATGATTCGAACAAATACGTGCGAAGGAGACGCGATATGACGAAACGAAATCGATAAACGATTCGAACGATAATAATTTAAGAAAAATAAATTTAGAAGATTTACTAGGAATAACCTCCTTTTAAATATTTAAAATAAAGCTTTTTATTTAATTACGTAAATAACGCGCGTTACGTTCCGGAAACGCAACGAAAACGCCAACCGAGCAAATGAAACGAACCCGAACACACTCGGGGTATAAATACCCTAAATAAGGGTTTTTCCTAATTTCCCTCTTCACTTTCTCTCTCTAAAAACCCATTCCCGGTTTTCTCTCTCTCTCTCTCTCTCTCTCTCTCTTCAAATTCAAGCTTCAAACCCTTAGATCTCCTCCATTTCTTGATGAAAATTGGTGTTCTTGGTGTCCAAACGTAGCTACAATCACCCTCTACACGAAAGTACAAACGATCTGAGGAGAAACCCATTGAAAATCGAGGTATTGGGTCTTGAAAATCACGAAAAATAGGGTTTCTAAACCCTTAGTCAAACCCTTCTACAAACTGGTGCAAACCCTTGTGTTTTGACCCTAAACCATGTGAAACAAGTTAATCGCACATATGCCTACCATCACTCACCAAGAACCTTGATCAAGATTCCAAAATCACGAGACCATAGCTGGTCCTAAGTCGGCCGAATGACCCCAATATGAACTAGCCGAATGGCCATTATCCAGCCGACCGAACCACCACTGACTGGAACAAAGCCGAATGAGTGAGCTGGCTAGGCCGAAAGGCCCATGGCCGAATGGATCCATTCGCTGGTCAACCCCTCTTTCGGTCGGTACCCATTCAATGGGACTACTCATTCTCTCGGCTTGACTGGCAGTCCATTCGCCCGAACCCCATAAATCCATTCGAACACCTTTAGTCGGCCATTCATTCGATCGGACTAATCATTCAGCCGAAGGCCCAAACATCCGGCCCACACACACCCATACGGCCCAAGTACTTCATTCGGCCAACGCACCACTGGTTCGGCCCAACATCATCATACGGCTCCTTATTGCGGCCCACTTAACTCAAGAATGTAAATACACATATAAACAAATAGTAGGAGTAAATTGCATGGGATTATCAACTTGTTTTACTAGAAAGGTGATGGGCACTTAGGTTAATAAACCTAACAAAGCCTAAAACCTAAAGTTTCTACAAAGGTGGTGACATAGTTCTTTGTAGCTATGTAACAAACCAATTCAAATTTAACCAAGACAACATGTCAAACTTTAAACTTTAAATCTAAGTTATATTTATGACTTGGGTTAGTTTTGCAAAGATCCCATTTATACAAGTAACGAACACATAATGATAAGGTTTTGAAATTTACAAGAACGAGTTAAAGTTAAATACACAACATAAAGTCATGTGATAATAATGACCTATAACACTAGGACCGGGGCCAAATGATGACAAAGACCGATAAGTGTTAACCAAATATGAGGTTAACACATACACACACACACAAATCCCTATAACTTATACTTATAATTTGCAAACAACGTGAAATCAATACAGGATCGTGAATACAACAACAAGTACAACAAAGAGCGTGTGCATTCTTGTTTAGGCTAAGTCAACTACAACAACTACAAGGTGAGTTCATATGCCCCTTTTCTAATCATAATTGATTTCAACTCTCGGGGCTGAGAAACATGCTAAACCTTTTATTTATTTATTTAAAAGTTTTAGTTCAACATATTGCTTATACGATGATTTAGATAATATTTCTTGACTTATTATCGCTTATCATTGTATGCATGCTTATATGATCATCACATGAATAAGACAAACAGAATGAAACATGATAATGTAACTTCATGAATCATCAACACAATCGAATAATGTAGTAGTAAGATTCTATCTTATAACATTAAATTATTCTTACAAGAGCAAACAATGAGATTATCACAGGTTAACATGCTGACAACCACAAGAAAAAACCTGAATTATATGAAGATAATATATCTTCATAAAATCATTCAACACTGGAGTTAGTTAAGTGTAATATGACTAGTTCTATAACACTTAGCTTACAAGTCGATGCAAATTACAAGATAACACGAAACAGGTATCGTCCACCACCTGAGTCGACTAAGTGTAGTAAGACTAGCTCTTACAACACTGTAGTGACAACAGGGTGACCATATGGAACAATAAGAATAATAATCATGATAACGTACCTTCATGATAAAAACATCATTCACACAATAACTAACATTGTATAATAAGACAAGATCTTATATAACTTTGTTAACAAAAACAAGAACACACAACATTGAGAACAAACAACATTGGTGAACACAATACAATTGATTACTATTGAACTGTCTATATTATATAATTTCAATCATGTGCCATGTATTCAAGTTGATCATTGTAAGTCCCACACACAAATCGCTGACCAGTTAATTTGACATGACTAAACCGACGATAGCATAGTGGTACCATAGGTCTGACAAACCTCCAGCTTGTAGGGCTGGTTTGCTGATCGTAATCTCATCTGGCCGGTAACGTATGACCGGTGAAAGGGCGATGAACAGTCAGGGTCTGGAAAGCGACACATGGTGATATTAATCTGCAGTGATAAGTAATTAATCCATCGATTTCTATTTTCTAGTAGACTGAGGAATTGATTTTCTCTCATGTCATAATACTGGAAACAGTTTCGATAAGGCCTTTGGGAATACAAAGTGGTAGAGGTAAATCGGATGCATTGTAATATGATTATGTGAGGATTGCAATGGATTCCTTTTAGGCTCTATGCATTTCAAGTTGGGACAAATATCAATTGGTTAACTAACACTCTTATTATTTAAAAGTGATTAACAGTTCACCCCATAAGAAATAGAATAATAACAGGGATCATATTTAATTAATCTAACTTCCTTAATACATTAAGGGTGTATCAATACTTCAGTTTGATAACTAACCCCTTTCGACATATTATTCTACATATGATACAACAGGTGAATATCAAATGTGATGAACAGGTGTAATGAAAATGGGGATCTATAGTTGTATGTCAAGTGATGTTAAAGTTTATTAGATTTGTGATGGGATGTTGGTTGGGGCTTGTTCCCCTACATATGCCCTATATATAAGCATATCTAATATGATGAGACACTACTTGTGATTATAACTATGGAAAGGCCATTGGGTGAACGGGTGAATCGAACAACCTACAAGTAACATGTATGACATTGTGGCTGTGTATGTGAACAATTCAATGTTTTCAAATATCAAACTTATGAACTCACCAACCTAGTGTTGACTTTGTTTTAAATGCATGTTTTCTCAGGTGACGAACATGTTTAGTCACCAGTATTCAAGAACATAGCTAGAAAACTTTTAGAAGACCTAGCTACATTTTGTGTTGATCATACTTCTGAAATGACAAAACAATGAATCATCTTTTGTAGATCCTGTACAGTTACAAGATAGAAACTCATTAATTCTTTTGATTAGATTTACTTAGTTAAATTATGAAGAAACAATGTAATTTGACTTTGTAATTCTATATCATTGTCATGATTAGCATTTCTCAATTATATATCATGTGCTATGCAAACAATATGATCATTTTGATTATCAAACGATATCGCGCCCTGAGAACCTTCCACCCACAGGAAAGTCGATCCAGCCCGCCGGCTCGGGGTGTGACAGATTGGTATCTGAGCCATTGTTATAGAGAAATATAGGTCGTATTACCTAAACGGTTTGGCCTAGACTATAACCTAGGGACCCTCATGTAGTGAACATACAAGATAGAATGCCGCCAAGAAGACCACCAGCTTTACTGCCACCACCACCTCAAGATTCAGCTCCACATTCATCGACACAGACACCACCTGACTCTCCTCCACCGCTACCTCCACCTTCTCCTCCGCCACCACCTGTTCATGAGTTGGATCCTGCCACTATAGCACTGGCCACACTGCTGACCAGTCAACTGAGGGATGTGATCCCTGACATGATGAACCGGATCAACAGCAACTACAGCAACAACGTCGCCAACTCATCTAGGGAAGGCAGTGGTTACACCAGACATCATCAGGACTATTCCTACAAGAAATTTGTAGGATGCAAGCCACCAAGTTTCAGTGGCAGTGAGGGTGCCGTTGGACTGATCCAATGGGTCTAAAAGATGGAGACAACCCTCGACATCAGTGGCTTTCCTGATCAGCATAGGGTGAGATATGTTGCTGGCTCGTTTAACAAGCGAGCTCTGACATGGTGGAATGGTCAGGTTCAGACTAGGGGCAGAGATGAGGCTCTGTCTATGCCTTGGGATGATTTCAAGGCTATGTTGAGGGCAGAGTTTTGTTCGAGAAACGAACTGAAGAAGGTTGAAACTGAGCTGCTCAACCTCGTCATGATTGGTGCTGGGCATTTGGCCTACACCACAAGATTTCATGAGTTAGCTACATTCGCACCAGACGTGCTGCCAACACTGGAGAAAAGGATAAAGAGGTATGTTGGTGGATTACTGTCTTGTATCCAAGGGCATGTGATTTCTGCCCACCCTACTACTATGGATATGGCTGTTACCCTATCAGCAACTTTGACAGACGTAATGGTTGCCTCCGGGGCATTAAAGAAGGAAGCTGAAGCAACAAAAGCTGGAACATCATGGAAGACATTTAAACAAAAGGTGGTCAAGAATTTTGCTGCGACTACCCAGACACCGATGATCAACCAACCACCACCACTATAAATCAAGAGGCCCTACACTGGCATAGCACCATTGTGCAACACCTTCCAGTATCATCATCCACCAAACGCCCAGTGCAGGAAATGCACTAACTATGGGAAGTTTGGTCACTGGGCGAACCAATGCAGGAGCACGGGGGCTCCGAATAGAAACAACAATGCAGCCACTATTGCTGCTGCTGATCACAGGTCTTGCTAAAACAATGGCGAGCCTGGACACTTTTATATTTTCCCAAGAAGAATCAACAAAGGGCTCCGGTAGCACGAGGTAGAGCCTTTCAGATTGGAGCTGCTGCTGCTCAATAGGATCCGAATGTGATCACGGGTACATTTCTCCTATCTGACTTTTACGCATCCATATTATTTGACACTGGTGCGGATCAGATTTTTGTCTCGTCCGACTTTGCATGCCATCTTAATCATGTTGTTGAATCTTTAGACTCCCCTTATACGATTGAGATAGCAAACGGAAACATATAATAGTTGACACACTACTTAGGAATTGCCCACTAACACTTGGCGATCACACATTTTCCATCGATTTGATATCGATGGAACTGGGCAGTTTCGATATCATTATCGGAATGGATTGGCTGTCTCTTAACATTGTTGAGTTCATCTGTTCCGAAAAGCTAATACGTATTCCAGTGGAGAACAATCAGATCTTGGAAATTCATGGAGATCAAGAAAGCCGCAGTGTCAAGATAATATCGTGTATGAAGGCTCGCAAGTACCTCAGAAAACAGTGTATCTCATTCTTAGCCCATGTGGTAGATAAAGACAAGAAAGCAATCAAGATTCAAGATGTACCAGTTGTGGAAGACTATGCGGACGTGTTTCCGGATGAATTACCGGGACTGCCACCGGAGAGATCGGTGCAGTTTCGAATTGACTTAATTCCGGGAGCGGTTCCTGTGGCTAAGTCTCCTTATAGACTTGCACCATCAAAAATGCAGGAGTTGTCCAATCAATTACAAGAGCTGCTCGATAAAGGATTCATTCGACCGAGTTTCTCACCGTGGGGAGCTCCGGTTCTTTTTGTTAAGAAGAAGGATTAATCGTTCAGAATGTGCATTGATTACAGAGAGCTCAACAAACTCACCATCAAGAATCGGTACCCGTTACCGAGGATTGATGATTTGTTCAAAGATAGACCTGCGTTCAGGTTATCACCAGCTCCAGATTCAAGAGGAAGACATACCCAAGACGGCATTTCGTACCCGATATGGTCACTACGAATTCATGGTGATGCCATTCGGACTAACGAACGCACAGGCAGTGTTCATGGATTTAATGAACCGGGTGTGCAAGCCGTATCTAGGTCAGTTTGTTATCGTCTTCATTGATGATACACTAATTTACTCAAGAAGCGAGAAGGAACATGAACAACATCTCAGGACAGTCTTGGAACTCCTGAAAGATGAGCGACTCTATGCCAAATTCTCCAAATGAGAATTTTGGTTAAGAAAAGTTCAGTTCTTGGGTCATGTGATTAATAGTAATGGTATTCATGTGGATCCTGCTAAAATTGAAGCAATCAAGAACTGGGATGTACCCACAACACCGACAGAGATCAGATCATTCTTGGTATTGGTAGGTTACTATAGGAGATTCATTTCGAATTTCTCTAAGATAGCCTTGCCTCTCACCAAACTCACACAGAAGAATGAACCCTTCGTGTGGACACAGAAACAAGAGGAAGCATTTCAAACACTAAAACAAAGATTGTGCAATGCTCCAATCTTAACACTCCCAGAAGGCAATGATGACTTTGTGGTATACTGTGACGCTTCCCACCAGGGACTCGGATGTGTTTTAATGCAACGAGAGAAAGTCATTGCTTATGCCTCACGACAACTGAAGATACACGAGAAGAACAACACAACACATGAGTTGGAACTGGGATCTTTTGTCTTTGCTTTAAAGATTTGGAGACATTACCTGTATGGTACCAAATGCACTATCTTCACAGATCACAAGAGTTTACATCACATATTTGATCAGAAGGAGCTTAACATGAGACAGAGACGTTGGGTTGAGCTCCTGAACTATTACGATTGTGTGATCAAATACCATCCGGGCAAAGCAAATGTTGTTGCAGCCGCTTTGAGCCAGAAGGAAAGAGTCAAACCCTTGCGCGTTCGAGCAATGGGGATGACCGTGCAAACAAGTCTGAAAGATCAAATCATACAAGCACAACAAGAAGCAATGGCAAGAGACAATCTGAAACACGAGCTCGATTGTGAAGCCGAGAAACATTTCGAGACAAAAGAATATGGAGTTATCTATTTTCAGGATCGTGTTAGGATCCCGGTAGTAGATGAACTTCGAACACTCATACTTGACGAGGCACACAATACACGTTACTCTATTCATCCTGGTGCTGATAAGATGTACCAAGATCTTAGGTCATTTTATTGGTGGCCGGGTATGAAGAAAGATGTTGCCACTTATGTTGGAAAATGCTTAACATGTGCCAAGGTCAAAGCGGAACACCAGAAACCGTCAGGTTTGCTGGAACAACCAGAGATACCACTATTGTAACATCTGTACATTTAGTCATGGTAGTCGTAAACAGTGTTAGAACAATGTGTATTCATGTCCAATCAGTCAATGTGATTCATATGTTCATGATTGTGTTTGTGTGTTATAGGTATTCTTTAATTAAGAACAAGTATGTATTATTTATTTAGAGTCGATTTCGCTAGGCAAGAACAGTATCGTATTATATCGAAACAGTGGTGGGACGGCGTCAGATAAGGCAGGTAGCTGGACTCTGGGGTATGCCCTATATATATACTGCGTTCGGTGTAATGGGATAGTGTTAGTGCGTAGTGTTTAGACGAATAGTATGACAAACGAATTAATTAAACAAAAATCGTAATATGTAAGCGAGACTGAGTATAATTATGGGTGACGATCCATAACGATACGAATGTTGAACTTATAATTATGATTAAACGACAATAAATAAATAATACGATCGAGAAACGTACGCGATTGCGGGTATACACGTAATTGTATTTTTGTTTAACGATCTGACAACGAACGAAGAATAAAAATAAGTGAAATATATTATTTTACATTTTTACAATTTTGAAACTCATCAAAATGATGAGAATAATAACTATTTTATTTAAAACGCGTAAAATGCGTGTTACGTTTCGGAAACGCAAACCGAGCAACCGAAATGAACCCGAATAACACTCGTGGTATAAAAGCCATGAAGAAGGCTTTTCCTTTCATTAAATGCAGCCACAACCCTCTCTCTCTCTAAATTTTCGTTCTCCAACTTCTCTCTAAGAAAACCAAGCTTTAAACGCTCGTAACTCGCTCGTTTCTTAACGGATTTCGGTGATTCTTGGACCTACGCGTAGCTCTCGAAGTCCCCTACACGAAAGTACAAGAGATCTGTGGAATTGTCCGGCCAAAATTGAGGTAATGATCCACGAAAATTCTGAAAAATATGGTTTTTGGAGTTGTGTTGATCGAATGTGTTATCTAGCCGGTTTACTTCGCTTTCCTCCTTGAAACCAATACACACGAGGTTCTAATTGTGGATGAGGACACCATTTCGATGGCTGAATCGAGAGTGGGAGCAGGAGATGGGACATGAACCCACAGGTTCGTGATACACAGTGGCCGAACCTTCATGGTGTTAGGCAGTGGACGAACCTTATTCAGTCTCACGAACCCTGCGATCTGACGAACCTTCCCCCTCATTGGCCGAACCCTCATGTGTTAAGACCAGTGGCCGAACCCACTTCAACTTAGACGAACCTAGCCGAAGTTCCATGTGGCCGAACCTTACGGCCGAACCTTTACATGCATGCAGCAAACCCTATGAACTCCGACGAACTATCGATAATCAGGAACCTTAGTTCTCCTCAGCCGAACCCTGATGTCACCGAACCCATGCCGAACCTTCCCATTGCCGTGAACCATCGGGATGCAAACCAAACCCATGATCATCGTCAACCCCACGAACCTTGCATGTAGCCATGTTAACCGAACCTGTGATGCAGCGACTTAGCCGAACCTTAACCAAATAGAAGCCATAGGTTCACTGATGGAAATCATCCTATCATATAATTAGTCGAAGCCCAATGTTCATCACATCGGTCCACATAAATCGGATCAGGCCCAACCCCATTAACCGGCCCAACAGTACCCTGTGTGGCCTAATGGATTTGCGGCCCAGCTCTACTTTGGCCCACATGCAATGATCCGGCCCACGACATCACCTTCGGCCCATGCCATTCCATTTGATCCACATAATAGCCTTCGGCCCACTACAAGGCCCAATTACCCAGGGTTGGCCCAACTCCACACCCAATTGGCCCATGGCCTTTGTTTAAGCTCGCTATGGTTCTATGGGCTCAAAACCAAATGTTTGGGCCGCCACTTAATTAAATTGTGAATTTATCTCATTCGGTTTAAGTGTATAATTTCACATAAGTATGGGATCAAGTCACAATCTCGAAGACTTAAACGATTGGAGCACCTCTTCAAACTACATGTTTAACAAAGTTTATCAAACTCATAAACATATGTTATTTTATGCATAACAAGTTTGTTCATAAAATAACATGACAAATTCTTTTCATGAATCGGTTATCTATCAAGTGACACACATTATGATATCAAAATTCACACAACACTATGAAACATGAGAACAAGTATTCAATAGTTAATCAACTTCAAGATAACGCAAGTCAATCAATAAGTCAAAGTCCATACAATCATAAAAACTTATATCTTATGTATGATTGCAATGATATAGGAACCAGTTAGAAGTCCTGTTTGCTACTTGCTATTTGTTATAGTTCAGAGTCTATTGCAGACAGGTGAGAACATTAGCCACTCTTTTACTGTTTTACAACTGTTTTGGGGTGGAACACGTGATCAAATACTCTTATTTCAATCATATTTCATGATGCAGGGTTTAAGTTATTTTGCAAATATTACAGGTTCACTGTACAAATTCAATGGATTCATCAACTGTTTTAAAGGATTATATCAACTGTTAAACATTTTTTTGTTAAAAAGGTTTTATAAAGGTTCTTTAAACTATTTTATTTCAGTTTTTACTCAAATGGGTTTATAAATGATAAACACTTTTAAATAATGGAATTTATAAACTCTATTACTTTAAACTCTTGTTTTTGTAAACAATATGTTTTAAACCTTGTTACTATACAAGGATGCTGTTCTATGTATTAAATCAAAGATTTCAAACAAGGTATTCAACCGATAGTTTTCTTGATGGTGTTCAAACAAAGGATTCAATTTATGGTATTTAAACAAGAGTTTCAATTCATGGTATTCATTCAATGGTTTTCAAATCATGGTATTCAAACAAGGCATTCAATCAAAGGGTTTCAATTCAAGTTTTCAAAAGCATGGTGTTCATCGTTGTGAACAAACTTATACACACATCAAGTTACATATTCATTTAGCGTTAGTACTGGGTGATCACAACAAGGGAAAGCGGACACAATTGGGCAGACCTAGTTCTGCAGTTAGCTTTTAAATTGGTTTTATAAGCCAACTGCAGGATTTGGTTACGAATGGTTTTATCAATGTTACTGACAAATTATCTAACTCCAAACGTAGTTTGGGACTTGATTATATGTTGGTTTTCTAGCAAACAGTCTGATGACTGTTTGGACACATTTTACATACTTGATTTTAGTTTGAGTTGCAACCATCCATGTATTTTCATTCATTGTTTTATACATATGCCTTACAATGCAGATTCATATTTACAACTGTTAAACCTATTGTTCTCACCAACTACTTTTGTAGTTGACAGTTACTTTTCACGTGTTTCAGGTAATCAGGTTTAGATCATTCTCAAGGACAACTAAGGGGACCATTCTAAGATAGAACAAGATGAAGAAATGTAACATCAGTGCCGGAACCGTCACCGGAACAGTGATCGTAACAGTGCGTGAACGGTAATCAGGTACAATTTTCATGTAATTCAGTGTATTTCATGTTCATATCAAACCTCAGTATCATTTCATGCTAACAAAACAGTGAATTCACAGACATTTCAGAGAAATCAATTCAGAACAATGATTCTTGAGTCAGATAATTATCTGGCAACACAGAATCATCATGTGATTTATTTGTTAGGATTTTATTATGTATAAACGTATGTGAGGCCTTACAGGACAAAACAACACGAATATTGTTAAGTGAATGCTAAACCGACAGATTTTTCGTATAGGTGACGATCTGTACGAATAAATCTGAAAGTTTGACGTTCTGAATGATATTCAATAATTAGAAAACAAAGTTGAAAAGTGTAGTTATCGCCGTATTTGATTCGAACAAATACGCGCGATGACCGCGCGATTCGATTTAAACATTTAATAAATATTTTGTAAATTATTAATTAAAAGATATTTAGTTAATTTATTAGGAATTACAACCTAAAATAATTTTATGACTTCTATTTTAAAACCGAGTCGTTTCGTTACGAGAACGGCGCGAAAACGACGTTTCTACGTGAAACCACGCGAAACCGAACGAACCCGAACGAACCCGGGTATTTTCCCCACATTTATTGTGGCATTTAATGCCACAACAACCCCCATCTACCAGCCATAACTCCATTTTCGTCACCTCCACCCTCAAGCTTTCTCTCTCTAAGAAAACCCACCTTCTCTCTAAGATTTCTACTTCATTTCTTCACGAAATCGACCCATTTTGGTGTCTAAACGATCCTCCCAACTTGTAGATCACGAAAGTACAAAGGATCTGTGATTTTATCCGACAAATCTGAGGTAAGAATCCATTTTTATTGCGGTTTAAGGGTTTTGAAAACCCTAATTCGAACCTCACCCTCAAACCCGACTATATGTTCTAAAACCATAGGAAAATCACACTTGGCACTTGGGTTGGGGTAGGTACAAGTATTAGAACGAACCATGGTGGATTAGCTCGAACACCATGGCTGCATCTGGAAGCACTCGACTGGCCGAATGACTCGAAGAACAGTTCGCCGAATGAGGGTAAATCCCTCATTCGCCGAATGACTATCCTCTCCGGCAAGCTCTTATTCGACGAACCAAGACCCATTCGACCATGTCTTTCGGCCATGCTTCATTCGCCCATTCTGTCATTCGACCTGCCCCATTCGACCAACCACATTCGCTCTTAACCTCATTCTGATCAAGTCATGCGCCACAACCCACATCCGTCCATGTTCATTCGACCGATGATCATTCGGTCGGCACAAGGTCAATTGGCAAGGCCCATTTGTCTCGGCTCATACTCGAGCCCACAGATTCGGATCAAGCTGCCTAGCCCATGGTTAACCGATAGGGTGAAATGCGAATCCAGTTGATTACTGATGGGTGGGTTGATGCGTTGCATGCAATGGGGTTAACAAAGTATGTGTGTGCATGGGAAGGGAACTTAGAATTTTATTCCATGCAATCAACTTTGAGTGACATGAGTCCATCATGAGTAAATAACCTAAAGGGCTATTCTAGTAATAATGGGGGTTTAAACTAGGGTTTTCAATACAAGAGTTGTAAACACAAATGATGGGATCAAAACATTTGACTAACCATAAGGGATCGAAACAATAACTTAAGGTTCAAGTGTTTATCTAAATATTAACACTTAAACCCTAGGATGTTCTATAAAACATATAACTAACTTAGATGATTTACATGAATTATCTAGGCTTAGTAAATCAAAGCATTGATAAAGAATCGTTGAACACTTAAAGTCGATTAAATGGGCCGAGAATGGCCCAATGGGCTTAATCTAAGCCCGTCATCATGTTAATTACACTTTTCTTAAGTAAATTATGCTTTTCATAAAAGAAATAAAATTATAAATTTTAGTAAAATAATTAAATGATTTTCTTAATTAAATGTTTAACTTAAAATGAATGGAATTGAAAAGGTTTTACTTAAAGTCTTTAGTTGATTAATAGGGGGTTAAGGTTACTAACGGGTAATATGTTAGACTAACTAGATAGAATTCTAGAAACACATTGGTATCATAGGACACTTAGTTGCACACCGAGACCAAAACCCTAGATGCGTCTATTTCAGATACTTATCGCATTCGAATTCTCTTAAAACAACTCAGGTGCTGAAGATACTTAGGTTACAACAACGAGCGCGCATTTTGTGGTAAACCAGTACAGAGCAACACAGGTGAGTTCATTGCCCCTTTTCTAAACATTTTTGTTTTAAAACACGGGGCTGAGAAGCATGCGTAAACTGTTTTATTTAAACTGTTTATTCAAACGCTTTTACTTATTATATGTTTTACATATATATGTTGTTAATACTCCTAGACTCCTGTCTAGGAAATTATTACACAGATCAAGTTATCAAATAAATTTAAGTACTCTCATGAGTAATACCTTAAATTTAAATTCTAAATCAACCCTTAGTCCATCAAGCTCAAATTCAAGAATCTAAATTCAAAGTGAAATCAAATGAACAAAATCAAAAGATCACATTCAAAGGAATCATAACTCAGTGTGAGATCTGAGACCCAAGAATCAATATCAAATCAATTATCATTGTGAATCATGGGAAAGTCAAAAGATCAAGATCAAAAGACTCAGGAAATCAGAAATCATAAGTGTGTGTGAATCATTGAACTAATGAAATCATTATGATCTAATGAACTCATTAATACTCATGTAAGGTGGATGTCAGTTGTATATGGAATCAAGATCACGTGTAACACACATATAAAGTCCCACGCAGATGCAGAAGACCTTCGGGTCAGGCTGTAACGGGCAATAACATGAACGATCAAATGAAATCATTATCAAAGTCAAAAAAATCAGGAGAATCAAGAGATCAAGAATCACAGGATATCCTTAAAGTCCCCGCTTGTACAGAAGACCTTTGGGTCAAGCTGTAAGGGCAAAACAATAAAGTCCCCGCTTGTACAGAAGACCTTTGGGTCAAGCTGTAAGGGCAAATCATTAAAATCCCGCTCAGTTCAGGTGTACTCCTTGTGAGTTATGCCTGACATGGGTCACGTGTGAGAGGTTACAACTTGGACAACCACCAACAACTAAGTCTAACTGATTGAGTAAAATCATACCCAATCATCATGTCTTAGTTGTATTTAAATGTTTTATTTAATTAATAAATTAAATATTTGACATTTTACTATTATCACTGTCTTTTTGGGAAATCATATATCTATGAGGAACCCAATAAATCGAAGGCATATCAGATTTCAATATCATGATCTAAATCAGAGGTGTTGGGTAAAAATGCTTAATTATCATTAACAACAGTGTCATATACATGTTAGTATGTGGTGGGATAGAGTCTGGGCTTGACCCTTTCGTGATTCCCTATATATAAGCATACCGATGTGGATATTACATGTGGAGTTAATGAGGTTAGGGTCTTTACCAAAAGAGGTTTTCAAATCATTATCAAGTCATTTTCAAATCATTATCATACCATTTCCAAATCATTTTCAAATACTAAACTATATGAACTCACCAACCATGTGTTGACTTGATCTTTTTGCATGACTTCTCAGGTGACGAACAGGTCAACTAAGGAGTTATTCCTTTTGTACTAGGACTTCAGATAGAAGGCTTAGCTTTTGGACCTGCATTATTTTTGAAGACATCATTATGCAAATTATTTTGTATATCTTGTGTAAATACAAGATAGAAATACATGATGTTAATGGTAGATTTACATTGTTAAATTATAAACAATACTGATGTAATTTAACTTTGTAATTCTATTATGTTTAGCATTTCTCATTTGTATCATGTGCAATGTAAACAATCTGATCATCACGATTATCACTCACGATATCGCGCCCAGGGAACTTTCCGCCCGACGGGACAACCGATCCTATCCCGCCGGCTCGGGGTGTGACAGATTGGTATCAGAGCCATGGTTATAGAGAAATATAGGTCATTTGTTTAAACGGTTTGGCCTAGACTATAACCTAGGGACCCTGCATGTAGAGAAGCTAAGATTTAAGACTTTGTTGCATTATGTCTTCTGCATTCGATCATTGCACTAACCAATATTATTTTGGTTATGATCAGAATGCCGCCGCGAAGACAGACTCCCTCGTTACCACCTCTAGACTTGGCTCCACACTCCTCAACGCCATCACCAAACGACTCACCACCGCCACCTCCTCCATCGCCTCCACCTCCTCCTCCACTGATCACCGAGGCATCAGGTTCAGGAACAACACCTATACTGGATCCTACTACTATAGCGTTGGTGACTCTACTGAGCAGTCAGATGACCAGCCAAATGAAGGAAGCGATACCGGAGATGTTCAACCTTCTCCGTAATGAGATGAACAACACTGGCAACTCATCTGGAGAAGCCAGTGGGAATACTGGTGGTACCTTACACTACTCCTACAAGTCATTCGTAGGATGTAAGCCGCCTAGCTTTAGCGGATCTGAAGGAGCCGTTGGATTAATCCAATGGATTGAAAAGATTGAGGCTACTTTGGACCTCTGCAGCTGTCCAGAGCACCATAAAGTCCGCTACTCTGCTGGAACATTCAACAAGCGGGCTCTGACCTGGTGGAATGGTCAGATCAACGTCCGAGGAAGAGAAGAAGCCATGGCCATGCCATGGGAAGATTTTAAGACTCTGCTAAGGACTGAATTCTGCCCAAAGAATGAACTGCAAAAGCTGGAGGTTGAACTGTCTAACCATGTGATGAAAGGGGCAGATCATATGGGGTATACTACTCGTTACCACGAGTTAGTTGCTTTGGTGCCCGACATGGTACCTACTTTAGAGAAGAGGATTGATAGATATGTAGGTGGACTTCCCGCCTGCATCCAGGGCATGGTTGTTTCAGCCAACCCTACCACTGTTGAATCTGCAGTGAGACTGTCTGGAAAACTTACTGATTTGATGGTTGCCTCTGGAGTTCTGAAGAAAGAGGCAGACACCGGCAAGAGAAAGGAAGAGACTTCAAAGAAGCCACAACATCAGCAACACCCAAAGAAGAAGCAGAAGTTCATAAAGAATTACACTGTGGCTACTCCTCTAAATCAAGTAGCAGCGGCACAACAAAATGTGCCCAAGAAACAGTATACTGGCCCCCATCCTCTGTGTACTAAATGCCAGTACCACCATGCTGCAAACAACCAGTGCCGTCAATGCACGGGTTGTGGAAGAAAAGGGCACTGGGTTCAGCAGTGCAGACTGACACCAAATCCAGCAGTCAACAATGCTGCACTAGCTCTCCCTCCACCAGCCAATCAGAACAATGGTGGATGCTTCAACTGTGGCGAACAAGGCCACTTTGCAAAGAACTGCCCGAAGAAGGCACAACAAGCAGTTCAAGCTCCTCGTGGAAGAGCTTTTGTTATTGGAGCACCAGCTGCACGCCAGGACCCGAATGTGGTCACTGGTACGTTTCTCTTACATGACTTTTATGCATATGTTCTATTTGACACTGGTGCGGATCAGAGTTTTATCTCTGCCGATTTTGCATGCCAACTAGATTCCATAGAAGAACAATTAGACTCCCCTTACATTATAGAAGTAGCTAACGGAAAACAGATCACAGTTAGTACAGTTCACAGGAATTGCCCATTGACACTTAACGGTCATACATTCTCTATCGATTTGATATCGATGGAGTTGGGTAGTTTCGACATCATTGTTGGAATGGATTGGCTTTCCTCTAACCGAGTGGAAGTTGTCTGTTCTGAGAAGCTGCTTCGAGTTCCATTGCCCGATAATCGTGTATTGGAAGTCAGAGGGGATCAAGCAAAACGAAGTGTCAAAATCATCTCCTGCATAAAGGCGCGTAAGTGTTTACAGAAGAAGTGTGTAGCTTTCTTGGCTCATGTAGTGGAAAAAGAGAAAGACAAGAAGAAGATACAAGACGTACCAGTAGTAAGAGAGTATCCAGAAGTATTTCCTGAAGACCTACCAGGTTTGCCTCCTGTGCGACCGGTAGAGTTCCGAATTGACTTAGTTCCTGGAGCAACTCCTGTTGCTAAATCTCCTTATCGGTTAGCACCTTCGGAGATGCAGGAATTATCGAATCAGTTGCAAGAGTTATTGGATAAAGGATTCATCAGACCGAGCTATTCGCCTTGGGGAGCTCCGGTCTTATTTGTGAAGAAGAAAGACGGATCGTTCAGAATGTGCATAGATTACAGGGAGCTAAACAAACTAACCATCAAGAATCGGTACCCATTGCCGAGGATTGATGATTTGTTTGACCAACTGCAAGGAGCTCAATACTTTTCGAAGATTGATTTGCGGTCTGGTTATCATCAGCTCAGAGTTCAAGACGAAGACATACCGAAGACGGCTTTCCGAACCAGATACAGGCATTACGAATTTTTAGTGATGCCTTTCGGACTGACAAATGCACCAGCGGTTTTCATTGATCTCATGAACCGAGTGTGCAAGCCGTATTTAGATCAGTTCGTTATCGTCTTCATCGATGACATACTGATTTATTCCAAGAGCAAAGCAGAACATGAACAACATCTCAGGAAAATCTTGGAACTGTTGATGGAACATAAACTTTATGCCAAGTTCTCTAAATGTGAATTTTGGTTAAGAGAAGTTCAGTTTCTTGGTCACGTAGTCAACAGTGAGGGAATACACGTAGATCCCGCCAAGATTGAAGCAATAAAGAACTGGGACACTCCGAGAACGCCAACGGAGATACGGTCTTTTCTGGGATTGGCAGGTTATTATAGAAGGTTCATTTCGAACTTTTCTAAGATAGCTCTGCCTCTCACTAAGTTAACTCAGAAGAGTGAACCGTTTGTCTGGGAGCAGAAACAGGAAGATGCCTTTCAGACACTGAAGCAGAAGTTATGTAATGCTCCAATCTTATCTCTCCCAGAAGGATGTGATGACTTTGTTGTGTATTGTAATGCATCCCATCAGGGACTCGGTTGCGTACTGATGCAACGGGACAAAGTTATCGCTTATGCATCAAGACAGTTAAAAGTTCATGAGAAAAAGTACACTACTCATGATCTTGAACTGGGAGCAGTGATCTTCGCACTGAAAATCTGGAGACATTACTTATATGGCACTAAGTGTACCATATTTACTGATCACAAGAGTCTGCAGCACATCTTTGATCAGAAGGAGCTCAACATGCGACAACGCCGTTGGGTTGAACTTCTGAATGATTATGATTGTGTGATCAAGTACCATCCGGGAAAGGCAAACGTTGTAGCTGATGCCTTGAGTCGGAAGGAACGGGTCAAACCCTTACGCGTTAGAGCTATGGGGATGACTGTGCAGACCAGTTTACAAGACAGGATCATGCAAGCTCAACAGGAATCAGTTGATAGAGGAAACTTGAAGAAAGAACTTGACTGCGGAGCAGAGAAACATTTAGAGACCAAGTCGGATGGAATGATCTACTACCAGGATCGTATATGGATTCCGGCGGTAGATGAATTGAGAAGACTTATCTTCGATGAGGCACACAAGACAAAATACTCTGTTCATCCAGGCGCTGACAAAATGTATCAAGACTTGCGTGGATTTTATTGGTGGCCGGGAATGAAGAAAGACATAGCCGAGTATGTCGGTCGGTGTCTGACGTGTGCGAAGGTAAAGGCGGAACACCAGAGACCGTCTGGTTTACTGGAACAGCCTGAGATTCCGCTCTGGAAGTGGGAACAAATAGCTATGGATTTCATTACCAAGCTACCCCGCACTTCCAGTGGTCACGATACAATTTGGGTGATCATTGATCGTTTAACAAAATCTGCTCACTTCTTGCCGATGCGTGAAACCTTCACGATGGATAGACTGGCGAGATTGTACATTAATGAGATAGTGGTACGTCACGGTGTACCATTATCAATTATTTCTGATGGAGACAGCCGATTCACTTCACGGTTCTGGCAATCACTGCAGAAATCTCTAGGAACACAGTTAAATCTGAGTACAGCTTACCATCCACAAACGGACGGCCAAAGCGAACGTACGATTCAGACCCTAGAGGATATGTTAAGGACCTGTATTTTAGATTTCGGTGGGAATTGGGATTCTCATTTGCCACTGATTGAGTTCTCCTACAACAACAGTTACCACAGCAGTATCGGATGTGCACCATTCGAGGCTCTTTATGGTCGGAAATGTCGATCACCGATCTGTTGGACTGAAGTTGGAGATAATCGCATAACTGGACCAGAGCTTATTCAGGAAACCACTGACAAGATAGCTCAGATTCAGAGAAGATTGCAAGCTACAAGAAGCAGACAAAAGAGCTACGCTGACAAACGGCGTAAGCCGTTGGAATTCCAAGTGGGAGACCGTGTCATGTTGAAGGTATCCCCATGGAAAGGCGTTGTACGTTTTGGAACAAAAGGCAAGCTAGCACCACGATACGTAGGACCGTTCGAAATCATCGAACGTATTGGTCCTGTGGCGTATAGACTGAGATTACCAGATGAACTCAGTGGTGTGCATGACGTGTTCCACGTCTCGAACTTAAAGAAATGCCTTGCTGACGAATCACTCGTCGTTCCACTCGAAGAGATTCAAGTTGATGATCAGTTGCATTTTGTCGAAGAACCTTTAGAGATTATGGATCGCAAGGTCAAACAACTGAGACGAAGCCGTATTCCGATTGTAAAGGTTCGTTGGAATTCAAGACGCGGACCCGAGTTTACTTGGGAACGTGAAGATCACATGAAGTTAAAGTATCCCCAGCTGTTTGAAGAGGAAGCCGTACCCGATAACAATTCTTAAATTTCGGGACGAAATTTCTTTAACAAGGGGAGACTGTAACATCAGTGCCGGAACCGTCACCGGAACAGTGATCGTAACAGTGCGTGAACAGTAATCAGGTACAATTTTCATGTAATTCAGTGTATTTCATGTTCATATCAAACCTCAGTATCATTTCATGCTAACAAAACAGTGAATTCACAGACATTTCAGAGAAATCAATTCAGAACAATGATTCTTGAGTCAGATAATTATCTGGCAACACAGAATCATCATGTGATTTATTTGTTAGGATTTTATTATGTATAAACGTATGTGAGGCCTTACAGGACAAAACAACACGAATATTGTTAAGTGAATGCTAAACCGACAGATTTTTCGTATAGGTGACGATCTGTACGAATAAATCTGAAAGTTTGACGTTCTGAATGATATTCAATAATTAGAAAACAAAGTTGAAAAGTGTAGTTATCGCCGTATTTGATTCGAACAAATACGCGCGATGACCGCGCGATTCGATTTAAACATTTAATAAATATTTTGTAAATTATTAATTAAAAGATATTTAGTTAATTTATTAGGAATTACAACCTAAAATAATTTTATGACTTCTATTTTAAAACCGAGTCGTTTCGTTACGAGAACGGCGCGAAAACGACGTTTCTACGCGAAACCACGCGAAACCGAACGAACCCGAACGAACCCGGGTATTTTCCCCACATTTATTGTGGCATTTAATGCCACAACAACCCCCATCTACCAGCCATAACTCCATTTTCGTCACCTCCACCCTCAAGCTTTCTCTCTCTAAGAAAACCCACCTTCTCTCTAAGATTTCTACTTCATTTCTTCACGAAATCGACCCATTTTGGTGTCTAAACGATCCTCCCAACTTGTAGATCACGAAAGTACAAAGGATCTGTGATTTTATCCGACAAATCTGAGGTAAGAATCCATTTTTATTGCGGTTTAAGGGTTTTGAAAACCCTAATTCGAACCTCACCCTCAAACCCGACTATATGTTCTAAAACCATAGGAAAATCACACTTGGCACTTGGGTTGGGGTAGGTACAAGTATTAGAACGAACCATGGTGGATTAGCTCGAACACCATGGCTGCATCTGGAAGCACTCGACTGGCCGAATGACTCGAAGAACAGTTCGCCGAATGAGGGTAAATCCCTCATTCGCCGAATGACTATCCTCTCTGGCAAGCTCTTATTCGACGAACCAAGACCCATTCGACCATGTCTTTCGGCCATGCTTCATTCGCCCATTCTGTCATTCGACCTGCCCCATTCGACCAACCACATTCGCTCTTAACCTCATTCTGATCAAGTCATGCGCCACAACCCACATCCGTCCATGTTCATTCGACCGATGATCATTCGGTCGGCACAAGGTCAATTGGCAAGGCCCATTTGTCTCGGCTCATACTCGAGCCCACAGATTCGGATCAAGCTGCCTAGCCCATGGTTAACCGATAGGGTGAAATGCGAATCCAGTTGATTACTGATGGGTGGGTTGATGTGTTGCATGCAATGGGGTTAACAAAGTATGTGTGTGCATGGGAAGGGAACTTAGAATTTTATTCCATGCAATCAACTTTGAGTGACATGAGTCCATCATGAGTAAATAACCTAAAGGGCTATTCTAGTAATAATGGGGGTTTAAACTAGGGTTTTCAATACAAGAGTTGTAAACACAAATGATGGGATCAAAACATTTGACTAACCATAAGGGATCGAAACAATAACTTAAGGTTCAAGTGTTTATCTAAATATTAACACTTAAACCCTAGGATGTTCTATAAAACATATAACTAACTTAGATGATTTACATGAATTATCTAGGCTTAGTAAATCAAAGCATTGATAAAGAATCGTTGAACACTTAAAGTCGATTAAATGGGCCGAGAATGGCCCAATGGGCTTAATCTAAGCCCGTCATCATGTTAATTACACTTTTCTTAAGTAAATTATGCTTTTCATAAAAGAAATAAAATTATAAATTTTAGTAAAATAATTAAATGATTTTCTTAATTAAATGTTTAACATAAAATGAATGGAATTGAAAAGGTTTTACTTAAAGTCTTTAGTTGATTAATAGGGGGTTAAGGTTACTAACGGGTAATATGTTAGACTAACTAGATAGAATTCTAGAAACACATTGGTATCATAGGACACTTAGTTGCACACCGAGACCAAAACCCTAGATGCGTCTATTTCAGATACTTATCGCATTCGAATTCTCTTAGAACAACTCAAGTGCTGAAGATACGTAGGTTACAACAACGAGCGCGCATTTTGTGGTAAACCAGTACAGAGCAACACAGGTGAGTTCATTGCCCCTTTTCTAAACATTTTTGTTTGAAAACACGGGGCTGAGAAGCTTGCGTAAACTGTTTTATTTAAACTGTTTATTCAAACGCTTTTACTTATTATATGTTTTACATATATATGTTGTTAATACTCCTAGACTCCTGTCTAGGAAATTATTACACAGATCAAGTTATCAAATAAATTTAAGTACTCTCATGAGTAATACCTTAAATTTAAACTCTAAATCAACCCTTAGTCCATCAAGCTCAAATTCATGAATCTAAATTCAAAGTGAAATCAAATGAACAAAATCAAAAGATCACATTCAAAGGAATCATAACTCAGTGTGAGATCTGAGACCCAAGAATCAATATCAAATCAATTATCATTGTGAATCATGGGAAAGTCAAAAGATCAAGATCAAAAGACTCAGGAAATCTGAAATCATAAGTGTGTGTGAATCATTGAACTAATGAAATCATTATGATCTAATGAACTCATTAATACTCATGTAAGGTGGATGTCAGTTGTATATGGAATCAAGATCACGTGTAACACACATATAAAGTCCCACGCAGATGCAGAAGACCTTCGGGTCAGGCTGTAACGGGCAATAACATGAACGATCAAATGAAATCATTATCAAAGTCAAAAAAATCAGGAGAATCAAGAGATCAAGAATCACAGGATATCCTTAAAGTCCCCGCTTGTACAGAAGACCTTTGGGTCAAGCTGTAAGGGCAAAACAATAAAGTCCCCGCTTGTACAGAAGACCTTTGGGTCAAGCTGTAAGGGCAAATCATTAAAATCCCGCTCAGTTCAGGTGTACTCCTTGTGAGTTATGCCTGACATGGGTCACGTGTGAGAGGTTACAACTTGGACAACCACCAACAACTAAGTCTAACTGATTGAGTAAAATCATACCCAATCATCATGTCTTAGTTGTATTTAAATGTTTTATTTAATTAATAAATTAAATATTTGACATTTTACTATTATCACTGTCTTTTTGGGAAATCATATATCTATGAGGAACGCAATAAATCGAAGGCATATCAGATTTCAATATCATGATCTAAATCAGAGGTGTTGGGTAAAAATGCTTAATTATCATTAACAACAGTGTCATATACATGTTAGTATGTGGTGGGATAGAGTCTGGGCTTGACCCTTTCGTGATTCCCTATATATAAGCATACCGATGTGGATATTACATGTGGAGTTAATGAGGTTAGGGTCTTTACCAAAAGAGGTTTTCAAATCATTATCAAGTCATTTTCAAATCATTATCATACCATTTCCAAATCATTTTCAAATACTAAACTATATGAACTCACCAACCATGTGTTGACTTGATCTTTTTGCATGACTTCTCAGGTGACGAACAAGTCAACTAAGGAGTTATTCCTTTTGTACTAGGACTTCAGATAGAAGGCTTAGCTTTTGGACCTGCATTATTTTTGAAGACATCATTATGCAAATTATTTTGTATATCTTGTGTAAATACAAGATAGAAATACATGATGTTAATGGTAGATTTACATTGTTAAATTATAAACAATACTGATGTAATTTAACTTTGTAATTCTATTATGTTTAGCATTTCTCATTTGTATCATGTGCAATGTAAACAATCTGATCATCACGATTATCACTCACGATATCGCGCCCCGGGAACTTTCCGCCCGACGGGACAACCGATCCTATCCCGCTGGCTCGGGGTGTGACAAGAAACAAGCTAGGATGGATTAGAAACACATTACATCCTAATTGTTCAATTGTCTTGTTTGTGTCTTATTTTGTAAACTATATTTTGGGTCTGTAGTTGTCATTCTTTTGGTAGATAGAATGTCTGTAACTAAACAATGGTCTAAACATTATGAAATCTAGTAATACATTGTGGTTGTTCTTATTCAATACTTGTGCATGATTCAACCATCACTCGTCACCGCGCCGTGGATTCCGTACGCGGCGCAGGGGGTGTGACAACAATGGAAGTGGGAGCAAATAGCTATGGATTTTATTACAAAGCTACCCCACACTTCCAGTGGACACGATTCAATTTGGGTCATCATTGATCGATTTACCAAGTCCGCACACTTCTTGTCGATCAGAGAAAACTACAAGATGGAAAAACTAGCAAGACTTTATGTCAATGAAATAGTAGTGCGGCACGGTGTGCCATTGTCTATTATTTCAGACCGGGAGAGTCGATTTACATCGCGGTTTTGGCAATCATTGCAACAATCTCTAGGGACAAGTGTCAACTTGAGCACCGCTTATCATCCACAAACGGTGATTACAAGCAACACGTAGCCGCCAAAAGAGTTACGCAGACAAACGACGAAAGCCTTTGGAATTCCAAGTGGCTGACCGAGTCATGTTGAAAGTGTCCCCGGGGAAAAGGCGTGGTTCGTTTTGGGGCTAAAGGCAAACTAGCACCAAGGTATGTCGGACCGTTTGAGATAACTCAACGCATAGGTCCTATGGCATACAGGCTCAAACTACCTGATGAACTCAGCGGAGTACACGATGTATTTCATGTATCAAATCTCAAGAGATGTCTCGCTGATGAATCTTTGATCATACCATTGGAAGAGATACAAGTTGATGAACAATTACATTTCATTGAAGAACCTGTAGAAATTATGGAACGTTAAGTCAAGAGACTGAAATGAAGCCGTATTCCTATTGTTAAGGTTCGTTGGAACTCCAAACGCGGACCAGAATTTACCTGGGAGCGTGAGGATCACATGAAGACAAAGTATCCCCATCTGTTCGAGAAAGCAGTGCCTGACAATGATGCTTAAATTTTGGGACGAAATTTCTTTAACAAGGGGAGACTATGACATCCAGTACCTGATCGTCGGGCAAGTCCGTACGGTATGTGTAAATACAATGTATGAATAGTGTGCATGATAACAGAACTCAAAATACAAGAAACAGTTGTACGTGTTTAAGTGAAAACCTAAATGTTGTATGTACAGCAACTCATGATAAACAATAGTTGTATGTATTTAGGTGAAAACCTAAGTACAATTAATACAACGAATCAAGAGAGACAACAGGGTACAAGTAAACAATAAGAACATATTGGTTGCGATCTGATATCCATAGATGACAGGAATCAGATGGCCGATAACTCAGTATGAAAAAAAATGTGAATTCAAGGAAAACAATGTGAAAATAGGAAGTTTAGTTGAGTCCGTCAGTGAGGAAACACAATTCAAAACATAATTTCAGTGTCATTTTAGAATAACAAACTGACAGTGTGTTTGCGTGGGTGACGTTCACACAAACATATCTGTGAGTTTAAAGTTCTGAAATGATGACTGAAAAGTAGAAAACAAAAGTCAGAAAGCAAAACCATCGTTGTGTTCGTTCGGGTGACGATTCAAACAAATACGCGCGAAGGTGACGCGATCTGACGAAATGAAATCGATAAACGATTCGAACGATAATAATTTAAGAAAAATAAATTTAGAAGATTTACTAGGAATAACCACCTTTTGAGTATTTAAAATAAACCTTTTTATTTAATTACGTAAATAACGCGCGTTACGTTCCGGAAACACAACGAAAACGCGAACCGAGCAAACGAAACGAACCCGAACACGCTCGGGGTATAAATACCCTAAATGAGGGCTTTTTCCTCATTTCCCTCTTCACTTTCTCTCTCTAAAAACCCATTCCTGGTTTTCTCTCTCTCTCTTTTCAATTTGAAGCCTCAAACCCTTAGATCTCCTCCATTTCTTGATGAAAATTGGTGTTCTTGGTGTCCAAACGTAGCTTTAATCACCCTCTACACGAAAGTACAAACGATCTGAGGAGAAACCCACTGAAAATCAAGGTATTGGGCCTTGAAAATCATGAAAAATAGGGTTTCTAAACCCTTAGTTGAACCCTTCTACAAACCGGTGCAAACCCTTGTGTTTTTGACCCTAAACCATGTGAAACAAGTTAATCGCACATATGACTACCATCACTCACCAAGAACCTTGATCAAGATCTCAAAATCAAGATCCCAAAATCATGGGACTACCCATTCTATCGGCTTGAGTGGCAGTCCATTCGCCCAAACCCCATAAATCCATTCGAACACCTTCAGTGAGTCACTCATTCAATCGGACTAATCATTCGGCCGAAGGCCCAATCATCCAGCCCACACGCACCCATACGACGCAAGTACTTCGTTCGGCCAATGCACCACTGGTTCGGCCCAACATCATCATACGGCTCCTTATTGCGGCCCACTTAACTCAAGAATGTAAATACACATATAAACAAATAGTAGGAGTAAATTGCATGGGATTATCAACTTGTTTTACTACAAAGGTGATGGGCACTTAGGTTAATAAACCTAACAAAGCCTAAAACCTAAAGTTTCTACAAAGGTGGTGTAACATTAGTGCCGGAATTGTACCGGAACAGTGATCGCAACAGTGTCATGAACAGTAATCAGGTACAAACTCTATAGCATTTCAGTGTATTTTATAATCATAGCATATATCATTATCATCTTATGTAACAAACAGTGAATCCAAAATCATTCTGAGAAACAAAACTCAGAAAACATGGTTCATTAGTCAGATAGTTATCTGGCTATACAGAACCATCATGTGATTATGTGTTAGGATTTTATTACGTATAAACGTATGTGAGGCTTTACAGAACAAAACAACACGGATGTCGTTACATGAATGCTAAACCGACAGGTTATTCGTATAGGTGACGATCTGTACGAATAAATCTGAAGGTTTAACGTTCTGAATGATGTCCGATAATTAGAGAACCATATTGAAAAGTATAGTTATCGTCGTGTTCGTACGGGTGACGATTCGAACGAATACGTGCGATGATTGTACGATTCGATTTTAAACATTAAATTTAATTTTTGAAAAAATTAAAATAAACAAAAGATATTAGTTAATTTAGTAGGAATAACCACTTAAATTACTTTTATAAACTCTATTATATAACCATGTTGTTTCGTGACGAAAACCACAAGAACCGGCATTTTACGCGAAACCGATCGAGACCGAAGTACCGGATGTTTTGAAACAATTAAATGTGGCATTAATTGCCTCAACCACCACCACCAATCCCTTTCTCCCTCATCAATCTCGTTCTCTCTCTCTCTCTCTCTCTCACTAGAAGCACCCCCATCTCTCTAAGATTTCTCAATCATCTTGCACTCGATTCAAGCAATCTTGGTGTCAAAACGATCCCCACGCATCGTAGATCCAGAAAGTACAAGAAGTTTGATCATTCATCCATCGATTTTGAGGTAAAAGCCCTAGTTTAATTCCGTTTTAGTGTGTTTGTCATGATTTGCTTTGGTATTGATTGTTTAACCGGTTAAAAACCCTAGAAATCTTAAAATAAGTTGATATCCACGAGTAAGAGTAGGTAGATTATTGTGTAACAGGTGGTGCTCGTTAGGATGAAGATGGTGATGCACGAATGGTTACAGGTCCGTGGGAAGCTTTCGGCCGAACCTTGCTCGTAGTAAGCCGAACCTGTGCGACCACCTGCACCGAACCTGTTGCAACTCTGCAACGAACCTGTAACCGAACCCTCCCACTCACTGAACCTTCCAGAGGGGCCGAACCCTGGTGGAGCTAAGCAGCATACTCACGAACTATCCATAGCAGACGAACACTACATCGGTCGAACCTTTTTCCATCATGGCTGAACCCTCATGAGACGAACCCATGCATGCCAACAACTCTACCCTACCGAACCTTGAGCGAACCTTGTTACGCTTCCCAGCCGAACCTTAAAGGTTCGCCTAGCTGGTTTACTGCCGAACCTATGTGAAGCATCAGAAGGTTCGCTGCCACCACACTAATCAGACCCTAGGCGAACCCTAACCCTCATAAAACCCTTAAAATACAGCGAACCTAGGAACCCTACTATTGGTTTGATTGATGCATGGGATAATATAGGGGCTTGCATGGAGTGAAACTTAGGGTTTCTTCCCATGAACTCAATTTGGATTAGCTAAAGATAAAACTTAAATGGTGCTCATTAATTGAGTTTAACATGCATGGGAATAACCTAGGTTTTAAAATGGGAAATTTAACCATATGGTACCATGCAAAATAAATAATCATGCATGTAGGTATGTGAGAGTGCAAGGAAATTTCTTGTAAGTGTATGGGAACACAATAAAGCCAAACATAGTGATAAAGGGTTATTGATGCAACCATGGACTAGTGTCAATAAAACAATGGGCTTCTTAAACACACTAATAACTTAATATAAGTTGTTAACCTATATTGAAGTGGATTAAGACTTGGGAATTATTAGGGGCATTCCACATGAAGTGAAATTAACATAGATAATGTAAATTAAATGTCCATGTAGAATTAATCAAAGAAGTTGATTAGTGAGCAATTGGAAAGCGAAGACAATCAATGGGCCTAAATGGGCCCAATGGGCTTAGTAAAGCCATCACATGTTAACTATTAATTGGAGTTAAGTAAATGATGTTTTAATGAAATTAAAGGATTTATGAACTTGTTTTCAATTTAATTACATGATTTTCTAAATTGTATAATTTTTAGATGATTTAAAATTTAAAACATATTAATTGAGACTTGATAATAATGAACTATGGGATGGGGATTATCAATAGGTAATTAAGTTAGATTAAGTCTTAGAAACACACTAGTACATAGGACACTTAGTTGCACAAAGAGACAAAATCTTAGATACGACGACAAATGCGTATACTTATCGTATTCGGATTATTTTTAAAAACAATTCAGGAACTGAAGAAACTTAAGCTACAACAACGAGCGCGCATTTTGTGATAAACCATTTACACAGCAACACAGGTGAGTTCATTGCCCCTTTTATAAACATTTTTGTTTTCAAACGCGGGGCTGAGAAACATGCGTAAATTATTTTCGTAAGATTTTATTTACTTAAATGCTGTTACTTAATGAATGTTTATATGTATAATTGTTATCCTAGATTCTGTTTAGGTATACAATATACAGAAATTCAAGGCAAGTTGTTTATTCATTATGAGTAGAAAACTATCTTAAATTAGAGAACTAATTTTCAATGATCTATTTTCAAAGAACTAACGATCTATATCAAAGAACTAACGGTCTATTTCAAAGAACCATGAACAAAGAACTACTTTCAAAGGAACAACTGGGAATATTCAAAGATAGCATGTGAACGGTTAAGAACGGTCAATAAATCCTGTATCTCAAAGGATGTCCTAGCTAGACTGATTGAGTATAGGTCGTATGCTTGATGATATTTACAGATTTTCCTCCACTACTAAGAACTTAGATTGCTAGACTAGTCTACTCGAGTATGACCAAGACTAGTTTACGGATTTTTTCATACAAACGTTTTGGTTGATCATGATTACATGATGGATTTAAGAAATCAACATAGATTTCAAAGGGTAGTTACAGGAACAATGACATGAAGAACTGAATAACTACCGGGTAAATGGTAGGGGTAAAATGCTTAACTATAATTAGCAACAATGACATATGTGGGTTAGTATGTGGTGGGACGGCGTCTGGGCGAGTTGTAGGCTCGACTCAAGGGTATGCCCTATATATAAGCATACCGATCTGGATATTTCATGTGATGTTAATGAGATAAAGGTTATACCCGAGGGTTAAACAAAGGTTTTATGTACATGTTTTGAATTCTGACAGAGATGGAATATAAGGGTAGGTAAAATGCCTAATTATCAGTAACATCAATGTTCTATGTGGCTTAGTATGTGGTGGGACGGCGTCTGGGCGGGTGGTAGGCTCGACTCAGGGGTATACCCTATATATAAGCATACCAAGCTGGATGATACAGGTGATGTTAATGAAATTAGCGTTGTTACTGAAAAAGAGTATTGCTAAACTATCTTTCAAATGTTAAACTATATGAACTCACCAACTATGTGTTGACTTTATTTTTGCATGACTTCTCAGGTGACGAACAGGTCAACTAAGCAGTTATTGCTTTTGAGCTAGGACTTCAGTTAGAGGACCTAGCATTTTTGGACCTACATACTTTTGAACATCATTACACATTAATTTTGTATATCTTGTGTAGATACAAGATTGAAAATTTATGATGTGATAGTAGATTTACATTGTTAAATTATAAACTTAAACGATGTAATTTAACTATGTAATTCTATCCTATTCTAGCAGTTTCTTATTTATATATCATGTGCAATGTACAAAATCTGATCATTCCGATTTTCACTCACGATATCACGCTCCGGGAACCTTCCGCCCGACAAGGAATTCGATCCAGCCCCGCCGTGTAACATCAGTGCCGGAAACGTCACTGGAACAGTGATCTCTACAGTACATGAACAGTAAATCAGGTACAACTTTTATGCATTTCAGTGTGAATTCACATTCACATCATATACTATTATCACTTCATGAATCAAACAGTGAATTCAGAATCAGTTAAGAGGAATCAAAGTTCGGAACTATGGTTCATCAGTCAGATAATTATCTGACATCACAGAACCATCAGGTGCTTATGTGTTAGGATTTTATTATATATAAACGTATGTGAGGCTTACAGAACAAAACAACACGGATGTCATTACGTGAATGCTAAACCGACAGATTATTCGTATAGGTGACGATCTGTACGAATACATCTGAAAGTTTAACGTTCTGAATGATAACTGATAATTAGAAAACCATATTGAAAAGTGTAGTTATCGTCGTATTTGATCGGGTGACGATTCGAGCAAATACGCGCGGTGACCGCGCGATTCGATTTAAACATTAATTAAATATTTTGAAATTTTAATAAATAAAAGATATTTAGATAATTTATTAGGAATTACAACCTAAAATAATTTTAGAAATTCTATTTTAGAACCGAGTCGTTTCGTTACGAAAACGGCGAGAAACTGACGTCTTTTCGCGAAACCGAGCAACCGAAACGAACCCGAACTCACCCGGGGTATAAACACCCCAAATGAGTCATCTTCTTCATTTACACCCTCTGCAGTCTCTCTCTAAAACACTTCACCCGTCACTTTCTCTCTCTAGATTTTCCCACTCTCTCTCTAAGATTTCTCCCCCATTTCTTGATGAAATCGTGTGATTTTGGTGTCTAAACAACCACCATCACTTGTAGATCACTAAAGTACAGCAGATCTAAGCTTCCATCCAGCAATATCGAGGTAAAATTTAGGTTCTTGTTCGGTTTTTAGGGTTTGAAAACCCTAGATCGGACCTTCTCTTGAAAACCGATTGTAACCCATTCGAGCCATAGGAAACACATCCCTACACCTTAGAATGTCGTAGGAACAAGTGGGCTAGTGTTGGGCTAGTCGATTTCTCGAAAATGAAAGGCTGCATCTGAGTGTTCGAATGGCCGAATGGCAAGGCAACAGGCTGCCGAATGAGTCCACAAATCCCACATTCGGCCGAATGAAATGATGACCAGCCAGCTATCCTCATTCGACGAATCAAATGCCATTCGATGACACCCTTTCGCCGATGCTCATTCGGTCGGGCCACCATCCATTCGCTAGGCCACAGTTCATTCGACACCCCCCTCATTCGGCCTAGCCTCAATCGCCACTAGCCTATTCGATCGGACCTCATTCGACCCAGCTACATTTGGCCAGCTTTCCTTCTTCGGCCGAATGACTAGTTACTCATTCGATCAAGCCCTATTCGGCCATAACCATTCGATCGGTGCAAGTTCTATACGGGCACATCTCATTCGCATGGAGCCATTCGGTTGGGACCTTAACCCATTCGGGCAAAACAAACTGAGACCATGGGTTACTAACCATGGAGGGCTGCTTAGTCATGAAGCACATATGGGAGAACTTAGACACTTACACATACACACAGACTTCATGCGTGCATGGTGTGTGTGTGTGTGCATGGAACTAATTAGGGTTTCTAATAGGATGCTAAACTAGTTAAACAAAGGGTGATAATTACTAATCTTTTCACAATGAAGGTTAAATCACCAACACTTTATTAAACATAGTTTGTGATGTTATGGGGTTCAAAACATTTGAGATGTCATGGGAAATCAAAACAAGAACCGAAGGTTTGGAGTGTTAATTAGTTATGTATACCTAAACCTAGAGAAGTTTATAACAAACACACCATCGTCCTAGATGATCAATCGAATTAACTAGTACGAGTTATTCAAAGAATCATGGGATGATCAAAGTCTAATATTGGGCCTAAGGGTGGCCCAATGGGTTTAATGTAAGCCCATCATGTTTAATTACATTTTTCTAAACTTAAATATGTTTTTAATAAAAAAAATATATTAAATTATAAACCTTATTAAAATAATTAAATGATTTCTAAATAAAGGTTTAACTTAAAATAAATTATCTTAAAAATGTGTTGAATAAGGACTTGTGATATAATTAAAATAAACCCTAATCATCTAGGGTTTAGTAGTTAATAATATGAGGACATGGGTCTATTACGGGTAATAAGTTAGACTAAGTTAGACAAAGTCATAGAAACACATTAGAAACCTAGGACACCTAGTTGCACACCGAGACCAGACCCTAGTTACGACAACTATCGTATGTACTTATCGTATTCGAATTCTCTTAAAACAACTCAGGGACTGAAGATACTTAGGCAGCAATCAAAGAGAGCGTATATCTTTTATGGTTCATTGGCACAGCAACACAGGTGAGTTCATTGCCCCTTTTCTAACATTTTTGTTTTAAAACGCGGGGCTGAGAAGCATGCATAAACTGTTTTATTTAAACTGTTTATTTAAATGCTTTTATTTATTATATGTTTATATATATATATGTTTGTTGATACTCCTAGACTCCTATCTAGGAAATTATTAAACAGATCAAATTACCAACTTAATTAAAGTACTCTTATGAGTAATACTTTAAATTTTAAACTCTAAACAAACCCCTAGTCCATTCAGTTCAAATTCAATAATCTAAATTCAAAGTGAAATCATATGAACTAAAGCACAAGATCATGTTCAAGAAACTTAACTCAGTGTGTGATCTGAGAACCAAGAATCATAATCAAGAATCAATTATCATAGTGAATCATAGAAATTCTAAAGATCAAGATCAAGAGGCTCAAGGAATCAGAAATCATAAATGTGTGTGAATCATGAAATAATGAAATCATTATGATCTAATGAAATCATTAATACTCAAGTTAAGGTGGATGTCAGTTGTATAGGGAATCAAGACCACATGTAACACACATATAAAGTCCCTTTCAGGTATAGAAGACTCTTGTAGTCAGGCTATACGGGCAATAACATGAACGATCAAATGAGATCAATATCAAAGTCAAATCAAGAGAATCAAGAGATCAAGAATCAAAGGATATCCTTAAAGTCCCTTAAAGTCCCACTCAGATGCAGAAGACCATTTGGTCAGGCTGTAACGGGCAAAACATTAAAATCCTGCTCAGTTCAGGTGTACTCCTTGTGAGTTATGCCTGACATGGGTCACGTGTGAGAGGTTACAACTTGGACAACCACCAACAACTAAGTCTAATTGATTGAGTCAAATAAGACTCAATCATCATGTCTTAGTTGTATTTAAATGTTTTATTTAATTATTTAATTAAATATTTAACATTTTATTTCTATCATTGACTTTTGGGAAAATCATGTATCCATGATGAACTCAAGAGAATCAAAGATAAATCAAATTTTGGAAAACATAATCAAAATCAGAGGTGTGGAGGGTAAAAATGCTTAATTATCATTAACAACAGTGTCAGATATGTATTAGTATGTGGTGGGATGGCGTCTGGGCGAGTTTGTTGGCTTGACCCAGGGGTATGCCCTATATATAAGCATACCGATATGGATATTACATGTGAAGTTAATGAGGTTAGGGCCTTTACCAAAAGGGATTTTCAAATCATTATCAAATCATTTCCAAATCATTTTCAAATACTAAACTACATGAACTCACAAATCATGTGTTGACTTGATCTTTTTGCATGACTTCTTAGGTGACGAACAGGTCAACTGAAGAGTTATTTCTTTTGGACTAGGTTACAGATAGAGGACCTAGCTTTTTGGACTGCATACTCTTGGACATCATACCAAGTTATTTTGTATATCTTGTGCACACACAAGATTGAAGACTTATGATGTGATTGTAGATTTACATTGTTAAATTATAAACTTATCTGATGTAATTTAACCTTGTAATTCTATTTTGCTTAGCAAGTTTCTCATTTATATATATCATGTGCAATGTAAACAATCTGATCATCTCGATTATCACTCACGATATCGCGCCCCGGGAACCTTCCGCCCGTCGAGGAAACCCGATCCTACCCCGCCGGCTTGGGGTGTGACAGATTAGGATCAGAGCCATGGTTATAGAGAAATATAGGTCACTTATTTAAACGGTTTGGCCTAGACTATAACCTAGGGACCCTGCATGTAGAGAATATAGGAATTAGGAATTTACTTGCATTGTGTCTTCTGCATTCGATCATTGCACTAACCAATATTCTATTGGTTGTGATTAGAATGTCACAAGAAGACAACCATCACCGCCTCTTCCTTCACAAGAGACGGAATCAGCAGCTGTTGCGCTCGCAACCTGATCACCGAACAGTTGGTGGCGGTTCTCCCTGGAATCATCACCCGGATCAGGAACAGTGAGGAGTTTACTAGGAACTTCCCACTACTTTCTGCAGAGAAGAAGGAACCTGAAGAGGGAGAAACCAGCAAACAACCTGAACATCGTTTGGCAAAAAAGCGAAAGAGAACTGTGGACTACGCTAAAGCTGTACCTATCAGTCAAATTATATCAGATCCGACCACAGGAGTCAGTGCTCATTATGAGGGAAAAACCCTTCTCTGTTCAACTTGTCACTACCTTCATCGAGCTGAAATTGCATGTGTGCAATGTACGCGCTGTGGAAAGACGGGACACTGGATGCGGCAGTATAGGTCACCAATGACCTTTACTCCCCGTCAATACGTTGGTGCAGATCCTAAATGTGCCAGATGTGGTTTTCACCATGGTGAGAAGAAACCTTGTAGGCACTGTCTAAATTGTGGAAGATACGGACACTGGATCCAACAGTGTCGGTTTATTTCCACTAGGGAACGGAAACAAAAAGTGAACGCCTCTACGTCCTCTCATAATAACAACTGCTACAAATGTGGAATGCTTGGACATTTCAAAAGGGACTGCCCTAGGCAAAGACCTCCCGCAGACCAATCAGTCACTGAGGAACTACTTGCTTTACCAGCTCCTGGGGAATATTCGGAGTCCGATGACCCCACAAGTATTCATATTTCATGCTGTTATGTTAAATTGTTTATTGGAGTGCTAATTTTGAAAGTGTGCTCCGTTGTGACTTTAGAAACAACGAATTCAAGGAAACTGTAAGAAGTTAGTTGCAAATAAGATAATAGGAATAGTAACCCAAGGAAGTCTTAGGTCAAATAAGCGTAAAGTAAATAGATAAAGATAGGGTGACTCTTAATTACAGTATAGTTACTATAGTTAGGAAAATAACCTTATCTAGTAGAACATTAGAAGGCCGTAGATAGTTAGACGCTAAAGCTAGTATGTAAACTCTCATTTCTTCACCTAGAACCATAAAACTCAAATCATTTGATTTAGAGAACCTCGGTTTTAGGATATCAGGAAAGGGTGTCTTTTAGAACTGTGCTAGAATCATAGCTAAATTAGGATAAGTAGACCAAGAGAAATCAGTTAGGAATGCAAGACGAAGATATACCAAAGATGAATATTCCGAATAAAAGATGGGCATTCCAAGTTATGGTAATGCTATTCGGATAGAAGAATGCACCCGTGGTTTTCATGAACTACATGAACCGAGTGTGCATATTGCATCTGGATCAAATTGTCATTTTCACTAAGGATGGCATACTGATTCATTTTAGCAGCAAGACAGAACGTGAACAACATCTCAGGGATAATCTAGAGCTTTTAAAGGAAGAACAACTCTATGTTAAATTCTTAAATTGTGAAGTAAGAATAAGAATAAGTAACAGTTGGAAACAACATTTATAATGGGTTTCCGTAGGTCACATGATTTTGGGTTGTAGTGAGTTAGATATACATCACCTCACGGATGAGTATAGGATTACTTAAAAGGTAAATCATTACCTCTATTCCCATGGTACTACCATATCTTAGGTAGACCTCCCCGATATATAAAAGTCTACTTTCAAAGTTGAGAACAGATTAAACAGATGGTGAAGTATGTATACGGTTATATCAAATAACCTAAGAATTCACCATGTGACTTAAGGATCTTAATCAGACGATCAAGATTCAAAGTCGTCAGAGTTATCTATGAAAGCTTTAAGGAGTGTGTCAGATGGTAGAACAGAGTAACAGTTTAAGATAAACCGGATAAAATACCTACTACCAAAATAGTGGGTGGATTCCGGCGGTAGATAAAGCAAGAAGATTTATTGGTGAGAAAGCACACGAACCAGATAATCAGTACATTCAAACGCTGATAAAATATAAAGAGGTCTACAGAGACCTTATTTGGTGGCCGTGAATGGAGAAAGACGTAGCCGAGTACGTCGGTCGAGGTCTTACGTGTGCAAGGGAAAGGCGGAACACCGGGAACCGTCAGAGTTACTGGAACAGCCTGAAATTCCGCTCTGGAAGTGGGAACAACAGCTATGGACTTCATTACCAAGCTACCCCACACTTCCAGTGGTCATGATACCATATGAGTTATCAATGATCAATTGACAAAAATCTGTCATTTCTTGTCGATGTGTGAAACTCTACGATGGATAAATCGGCGAGATTGTACATCAATGAGATAGCGGTACACCACGGAGTACCATTGTCTATTATCCCTGACAGAGATAACAGATGTACATTAAGGATTTGACAATCGTTACAGAAATCTCTAAGGACATAGTTAAAAATATGAGTACAGCTTACCATCCACAAACGGACGGTCAAAGCAAACGTACAACTCAGATCTGGTGGACATGTTAGGAATTTATGTGCTAAATTTCGATGGAAATTGGAATTCTCATTTGCCACTGATTAAATTCTCCTACAACAATAGTTACCACAGTAGCATCGGAGGTGCACCGTTCGAGGCTCTCTATGGTCGAGACATCGGCCACCGATCTATTGGACTGAAGTGGGAGATAACCGTGTAACTGGGCCAGAACTTATTCAGGAAACCACTGATAAGATTGCCCAGATTCAACGAAGATTGCAAGATACAAGAAGCGGACAGAAAAGCTACGCCGATAAACGACGAAAACCGTTGGAATTCCAAGTGGGAGACCGTGTCATGTTAGAGGTTTCCCCATGGAAAGTTGTAGTACGTTTTGGAAAGAAAGGCAAGTTAGCACCATGATACGTAGGACCGTTTGAAATTATTGAACGTATTGGTCCTGTAGTGTATAGACAGAGACTACCAGAAGAACTCAGTAGTGTGCATGACGTGTTTCATGTCCCGAATGTAAAGAAATGCCTTGTTGACGAATCACTCGTCATTCCAGTCGAAGAAATTCAAGTTGATGAACAATTTCACTTTAGTGAAGAACCTTTAGAGATTATGGATCGCAAGGTTAAACAACTGAGGCGAAGCCGTATTCAAATTGTAAAGGTTCAATGGAACTCGAAGCGCGGACCTGAGTCCACTTAGGAACGCGAAGATCATGTGAAGTTTAAGTAGCCCCAACTGTTTACAGAGAAAGCTGTAACCGATAATTATTCTTAAATTTCGGGACGAAATTTCTCTAACAAGGGGAGACTGTAACATCAGTGCCGGAAACGTCACCGGAACAGTGATCTCTACAGTACATGAACAGTAAATCAGGTACAACTTTTATGCATTTCAGTGTGAATTCACATTCAGATCATATACTATTATCACTTCATGAATCAAACAGTGAATTCAGAATCAGTTAAGAGGAATCAAAGTTCGGAACTATGGTTCATCAGTCAAATAATTATCTGACATCACAGAACCATCAGGTGCTTATGTGTTAGGATTTTATTATATATAAACGTATGTGAGGCTTACAGAACAAAACAACACGAATGTCGTTACGTGAATGCTAAACCGACAGATTATTCGTATAGGTGACGATCTGTACGAATACATCTGAAAGTTTAACGTTCTGAATGATAACTGATAATTAGAAAACCATATTGAAAAGTGTAGTTATCGTCGTATTTGATCGGGTGACGATTCGAGCAAATACGCGCGGTGACCGCGCGATTCGATTTAAACATTAATTAAATATTTTGAAATTTTAATAAATAAAAGATATTTAGTTAATTTATTAGGAATTACAACCTAAAATAATTTTAGAAATTCTATTTTAGAACCGAGTCGTTTCGTTACGAAAACGGCGAGAAACTGACGTCTTTTCGCGAAACCGAGCAACCGAAACGAACCCGAACTCACCCGGGGTATAAACACCCCAAATGAGTCATCTTCTTCATTTACACCCTCTTCAGTCTCTCTCTAAAACACTTCACCCGTCACTTTCTCTCTCTAGATTTTCCCACTCTCTCTCTAAGATTTCTCCCCCATTTCTTGATGAAATCGTGTGATTTTGGTGTCTAAACAACCACCATCACTTGTAGATCACTAAAGTACAGCAGATCTAAGCTTCCATCCAGCAAAATCGAGGTAAAATTTAGGTTCTTGTTTGGTTTTTAGGGTTTGAAAACCCTAGATCGGACCTTCTCTTGAAAACCGATTGTAACCCATTCGAGCCATAGGAAACACATCCCTACACCTTAGAATGTCGTAGGAACAAGTGGGCTAGTGTTGGGCTAGTCGATTTCTCGAAAATGAAAGGCTGCATCTGAGTGTTCGAATGGCCGAATGGCAAGGCCACAGGCTGCTGAATGAGTCCACAAATCCCACATTCGGCCGAATGAAATGATGACCACCCAGCTATCCTCATTTACCGAATCAAATGCCATTCGATGACACCCTTTCGCCGATGCTCATTCGGTCGGGCCAACATCCATTCGCTAGGCCACAGTTCATTCGACACCCCCCTCATTCGGCCTAACCTCAATCGCCACTAGCCTATTCGATCGGACCTCATTCGACCCAGCTACATTCGGCCAGCTTTCCTTCTTCGGCCGAATGACTAGTTACTCATTCGATCAAGCCCTATTCGGCCATAACCATTCGATCGGTACAAGTCCTATACGGGCACATCTCATTCGCATGGAGCCATTCGGTTGGGACCTTAACCCATTCGGGCAAAACAAACTGAGACCATGGGTACTAACCGTGGAGGGCTGCTTAGTCATGAAGCACATATGGGAGAACTTAGACACTTACACATACACACACACTTAATGCGTGCATGGTGTGTGTGTGTGCATGGAACTAATTAGGGTTTCTAATAGGAGACTAAACTAGTTAAACAAAGGGTGATAATTACTAATCTTTTCACAATGAAGGTTAAATCACCAACACTTTATTAAACATAGGTTGTGATGTTATGGGGTTCAAAACATTTGAGATGTCATGGGAAATCAAAACAAGAACCTAAGGTTTGGAGTGTTAATTAGTTATGTACACCTAAACCTAGAGAAGTTTATAACAAACACACCATCGTCCTAGATGATCAATCGAATTAACTAGTACGAGTTATTCAAAGAATCATGGGATGATCAAAGGCTAATATTGGGCCCAAGGGTGGCCCAATGGGTTTAATGTAAGCCCATCATGTTTAATTACATTTTTCTAAACTTAAATATGTTTTTAATAAAAAAAATATTAAATTATAAACCTTATTAAAATAATTAAATGATTTCTAAATAAAGGTTTAACTTAAAATAAATTATCTTAAAAATGTGTTGAATAAGGACTTGTGATATAATTAAAATTAACCCTAATCATCTAGGGTTTAGTAGTTAATAATATGGGGACATGGGTCTATTACGGGTAATAAGTTAGACTAAGTTAGACAAAGTCATAGAAACACATTAGAAACCTAGGACACCTAGTTGCACACCGAGACCAGACCCTAGTTACGACAACTATCGTATGTACTTATCGTATTCGAATTCTCTTAAAACAACTCAGGGACTGAAGATACTTAGGCAGCAATCAAAGAGAGCGTATATCTTTTGTGGTTCATTGGCACAGCAACACAGGTGAGTTCATTGCCCCTTTTCTAACATTTTTGTTTTAAAACGCGGGGCTGAGAAGCATGCGTAAACTGTTTTATTTAAACTGTTTATTTAAATGCTTTTATTTATTATATGTTTATATATATATGTTTGTTGATACTCCTAGACTCCTGTCTAGGAAATTATTAAACAGATCAAATTACCAACTTAATTAAAGTATTCTTATGAGTAATACTTTAAATTTTAAACTCTAAACAAACCCCTAGTCCATTCAGTTCAAATTCAATAATCTAAATTCAAAGTGAAATCATATGAACTAAAGCACAAGATCATGTTCAAGAAACTTAACTCAGTGTGTGATCTGAGAACCAAGAATCATAATCAAGAATCAATTATCATAGTGAATCATAGAAATTCTAAAGATCAAGATCAAGAGGCTCAAGGAATCAGAAATCATAAATGTGTGTGAATCATGAAATAATGAAATCATTATGATCTAATGAAATCATTAATACTCAAGTTAAGGTGGATGTCAGTTGTGTAGGGAATCAAGACCACGTGTAACACACATATAAAGTCCCTTTCAGGTATAGAAGACTCTTGTAGTCAGGCTATACGGGCAATAACATGAACGATCAAATGAGATCAATATCAAAGCCAAATCAAGAGAATCAAGAGATCAAGAATCAAAGGATATCCTTAAAGTCCCACTCAGATGCAGAAGACCATTAGGTCAGGCTGTAACGGGCAAAACATTAAAATCCCGCTCAGTTCAGGTGTACTCCTTGTGAGTTATGCCTGACATGGGTCACGTGTGAAAGGTTACAACTTGGACAACCACCAACAACTAAGTCTAATTGATTGAGTCAAATAAGACTCAATCATCATGTCTTAGTTGTACTTAAATGTTTTATTTAATTATTTAATTAAATATTTAACATTTTATTTCTATCATTGACTTTTGGGAAAATCATGTATCCATGATGAACTCAAGAGAATCAAAGATAAATCAAATTTTGGAAAACATAATCAAAATCAGAGGTGTGGAGGGTAAAAATGCTTAATTATCATTAACAACAGTGTCATATATGTATTAGTATGTGGTGGGATGGCGTCTGGGCGAGTTTGTTGGCTTGACCCAGGGGTATGCCCTATATATAAGCATACCGATATGGATATTACATGTGAAGTTAATGAGGTTAGGGTCTTTACCGAAAGGGATTTTCAAATCATTATCAAATCATTTCCAAATCATTTTCAAATACTAAACTACATGAACTCACAAATCATGTGTTGACTTGATCTTTTTGCATGACTTCTCAGGTGACGAACAGGTCAACTGAAGAGTTATTTCTTTTGGACTAGGTTACAGATAGAGGACCTAGCTTTTTGGACTGCATACTCTTGGACATCATAGCAAGTTATTTTGTATATCTTGTGCACACACAAGATTGAAGACTTATGATGTGATTGTAGATTTACATTGTTAAATTATAAACTTATCTGATATAATTTAACCTTGTAATTCTATTTTGCTTAGCAAGTTTCTCAATTATATATATCATGTGCAATGTAAAAATCTGATCATCTCGATTATCACTCACGATATCGCGCCCCGGGAACCTTCCACCCGTCGGGGAAACCCGATCCTACCCCGCCAGCTCGGGGTGTGACACGCCGGCTCGGGGTGTGACATGTGGTGACATAGTTCTTTGTAGCTATGTAACAAACCAATTCAAGTTTAACCAAGACAACATGTCAAACTTTAAACTATAAATCTAAGTTATATTTATGACTTGTGTTAGTTTGCAAAGACCCCATTTATACAAGTAAAGAACACATAATGATAAGGTTTTCAAATTTACAAGAACGAGTTAAAGTTAAACACACAACATAAAGTCATGTGATAATAATGACCTATAACAGTAGGACCGGGGCCAAATGATGACAAAGACCGATAAGTGTTAACCAAATATGAGGTTAACACATACACACACACACACAAATCCCTATAACTTATACTTATAATTTGCAAACAACGTGAAATCAATACATGATCGTGAATACAACAACAAGTACAACAAGGAGCGTGTGCATTCTTGTTTAGGCTAAGTCAACTACAACAACTACAAGGTGAGTTCATATGCCCCTTTTCTAATCTTAATTGATTTCAAACTCTCGAGGCTGAGAAATATGCTAAACGTTTTATTTATTTATTTAAAAGTTTTAGTTCAACATATTGCTTATACTATGATTTAGATAATATTGCTTGACTTATTATCGCTTATCATTGTATGCATGCTTGTATGATCATCACATGACTAAGACAAACAGAATGAAACATGATAATGTAACTTCATGAATCATCAACACAATCGAATAATGTAGTTGTTAGATTATATCTTATAACATTAAATTATTCTTACTAGAGCAAATAATGAGATTATCACAGGCTAACATGCTGACAACCACAAGAACAAACCTGAATGATATGAAGATAATATATCTTCATAAAATCATTCAACACCGGAGTTAGTTAAGTGTAATATGACTAGTTCTATAACACTTAGCTTACAAGTCGATGCAAATTACAAGATAACACGAAACAGGTATCGTCCACCACCTGAGTCGACTAAGTGTAGTAAGACTAGCTCTTACAACACTGTAGTGACAACAGGGTGACCATATGGAACAACAAGAATGATAATCATGATAACGTACCTTCATCATAACAACATCATTCACACAACAACTAACATTGTATAATAAGACAAGATCTTATATAACTTTGTCAACAAAAACAAGAACACACAACATTGAGAACAAACAACATTGGTGAACACAATACAATTGATTACTATTGAACTGTCTGTATTATATAATTTCAATCATGTGCCATGTATTCAAGTTGATCATTGTAAGTCCCTCACACAAATCGCTGACCAGTTAATTTGACGTGACTAAACCGACGATAGCATAGTTGTACCATAGGTCTGACAAACCTCCAGCTTGTAGGGCTGGTATGTTGATCTTAATCTCATTTGGCCGGTAACGTATGACCGGTGAAAGGGCGACGAACAGTCAGGGTCTGGAAAGAGACACATGATGATATTAATCTGCAGTGATAAGTAATTAATCCATCGATTTCTATTGTCTAGTAGACTGAGGAATTGATTTTCTCTCATGTAATAATACTGGTAATAGTTTCGATGAGGCCTCTGGGAATACAAAGTGGTAGAGGTAAATCGGATGCATTGTAATTTGATTATGTGAGGATTGCAATGGATTCCTTTTAGGCTCTATGCATTTCAAGTTGAGACAAATATCAATTTGTTAACTAACACTCTTATTATTTAGAAGTGATTAACAGTTAACCCCACAAGAAATAAAATAATAACAAGGATCAGATTTAATTAATCTAACTTGCTTAATACATTGAGGGTGTATCAATACTTCAGTTTGATAACTAACCCCTCTCGACATATTATTCTACATATGATACAACAGGTGAATATCAAATGTGATGAACAGGTGTAATGAAAATGGGGATCTATAGTTGTATTGCGAGTGGTGTTATGTTTTATTAGATATGTGGTGGGATGTTGGCTGGGGCTTGTTCCCCTACATATGCCCTATATATAAGCATATCTAATAGGATGAGACACTATTTGTGATTATAACAATGGAGAGGCCATTGGGTGAACGGGTGAATCGAACAACCTACAAGTAACATGTATGACATTGTGGCTGTGTATGTGAACAATTCAATGTTTTCAAATATCAAACTTATGAACTCAACAACCTAGTGTTGACTTTATTTTAAATGCATGTTTTCTCAGGTGACGAACAAGTTTAGTCACCAGTATTCAAGAACATAGCTTGAGGACTTTAAGAAGACCTAGCTACACTTTGTGTTGATCATACTTTTGAAATGACAAAACAATGAATCATCTTTTGTAGATCTTGTACAGTTACAAGATAGAAACTCATTGATTCTTTGATTAGATTTAGTTAGTTAAATTATGAAGAAACAATGTAATTTAACTTTGTAATTCTATATCATTGTCATGATTAGCATTTCTCAATTAAATATTATGTGCTATGCAAACAATCTGATCATTTTGATTATCAAACGATATCGCGCTCCGAGAACCTTCCGCCCGACGGGAAAGTCGATCCAGCCCGCCGGCTCGGGGTGTGACACCAGGTGAATTCTGGACCACGCTTCAACTCCCATCGTACTTTGACAATCAGAATTCTACTGCGCTTGAGTTTCTTAACTTCACGGTCCATTATCTCGACTAGTTTTTCAACGAAGTGCATGGTGTCATCGACACGAATGTCGTCGAGTGGTACCTGAAGATCTTGATCAGCTAAGCATTTCCTTAAATTGGATACGTGAAACGTCGGGTGTACATTGCTAAGTTCAGGAGGAATTTCCAGCTTGTAGGCAACCTTCCCGATTTGTTCAAGAATCTTAAAAGGGCCAACATAACGTGGAGCAAGCTTACCCTTCTTCCCGAATCGTACCACTCCTTTCCAAGGTGATACTTTGAGTAATACCGTATCGTCAACTTCAAACTCTAAAGGTTTCTGTCGCTTATCCCCGTAACTCTTCTGTCGAATGCGAGCAGCTAACAGATTGTCGCGAATATGGTGAATCTTGTTAGTTGTTTCTTGATTAATCTCAGGACTAGTGATCTGCGATTCGCTGATCTCAGTCCAACCAATAGGTGACTGACATTTTCTACCATAAAGAGCTTCAAATGGTGCCATACCAATGCTCAAGTGATAACGGTTGTTATGCGAGAACTCAACTAATGGTAGATGGCTATCCCAATTGCCACCGAGATCGATGACACAAGCTCTTAGCATATCTTCTAATGTCGAAATCGTTCGCTCCGTCTGTCCATCCGTTTGAGGATGATAAGCGGTACTAAGATCAAATCTTGTTCCAAATGCTTCATGAAGCGATTCCCAAAATCGTGCCGTGAAACGAGCATCACGATCCGATATTATGCTTAAGGGAATTCCATGTCGACTAACGATCTCATCAACGTAGATAAGAGCTAATTTCCTCACAGGGTACGTCTCGCGTATGGGTAAGAAATGAGCCGACATGGTTAATTGATCTATTATCACCCAAATACTATCATGACCGCTTGCGGGTCGTGGGAGTTTGGTAATAAAATCCATATAGATATTCTCCCACTTCCACATGGGTATTTCCGGTTGTATTAACAATCCCGAATGTCGCTGATGTTCTGCCTTGACTTTAGCACAGTTAAGGCACTTGGCTACATAATCAGCAATATCATTCTTCATTCCATGCCACTAGTATAAGACTCTAAGGTCTTGATACATTTTGTCCTCACCCGAATGGATTGTGTAACGAGACTTATGAGCTTCATCCAAAATCATCATCCTAAGATCATCCATGTTCGGTATCCACATTCGATTCAAATAATACATGAAACCATCATCCTTAGTTTCCACTAGTAATTCGGCCCCGCAAGACATCTCATCTTTTAGGCTATCTTGAGTCAATGAGTGTTGTTGGGCTGTGAGAACATCATTACAAAGATTAGTGTGCACTCGGACACTATGAATTTGAACATGACTCTTGCGGCTAAGCGCATCTTCTACTACATTCGCTTTGCCAGGATGGTAGCGAATTTCACAGTCATAATCATTCAACAGTTCAACCCATCTCCGTTGTCTCATATTAAGTTCCTTTTGATTGAGAATATGTTGCAAACTTTTATGATCTGTAAAGACTACACACTTAGTTCCATAAAGATAATGTCTCCATATCCTCAAAGCAAACACGACTACACCGAGTTCCAAGTCATGTAGTGCAGTTCTTCTCATGAATTTTCAGCTGTCGTGATGCATATGCACAAGCTTTCCCCGTTGCATGAGAACATAACCGAGACCTAGGCTGGATGCATCATAGTAAACCACAAAATCATCATTTCCATCAGGCAGTGTCAAGACAGGAGCATCACAAAGTTTCTGCTTTAAAGTCTGAATGCCTCTTCTTGCTTTGGTCCCCACTCATAAGGTTTATTCTTTTGAGTCAAAGAAGTGAGAGGAACAACAATCCTGGAGAAATTTGAAATAAACCGCTGATAGTAACCGGCAAGTCCAAGAAATGATCGAATCTCCGTTGGTGTCTTCGGTGTACTCCAATTCTTCACCGCATCAATCTTCGTAGGATCCACGTGACCACCCTTTTCATTTACTATGTGTCCCAAGAATTGAACTTCCTTAAGCCAAAATTGGCATACAGTCGTTCTTCTCTTAAGATCTCCAAAACTAACTTTAGGTGTTGCTCGTGCTCTTCTTTGCTCTTGAAGTATATCAAAATATCATCAATAAATACAATCACAAATTTATCCAAGTATGGCCTGCAAACCCGGTTCATGAGGTCCATAAAAAGCGCTGGTGCATTGGTAAGGCCGAAGGTCATTACCAGAAATTCATAATGGCCATATCTTGTTCTGAAAGCTGTCTTGGGAATATCATCATCATGTACACGAAGCTGATGATACCCAGACCTAAGATCATCTTCGAAAATGTAACATCATTGTATCTCGGGTCTGTCCGTAAATGTTCGATTGTACTGTTAAGACCTGATATGAGAATTGTTAATGATTATGAATTAATGAATGTTATTATCACTGGTATACATTATTGAGAACGTATATTATCACAATAAGCATAAACCTTGGGAAGTCTAGTTTGAAATTTAACTAAACAGAACCAGAGAGTTATTGCAGTTGAATTCACATGATATGGGAATGTTGACTTGGATTGGTAGTGATATAGGATTCTATAACCAAAAATAGGCAATGATATAATCATGGTCTATCGAAGAGGTGGTGAGATGGCAGCTGAGGCAGTTGCGACTGACCTCTACGTATGCCCTATACATAAACCATCTTCGATTTATCATGATTATATCAGTGTTGAGGCTTTGGTGAGGAGAATCCGAGGTTTTGGTTTGGAATGACAGAGAGTTATGAGTTATTTATAGTTTGGTTACTAAACATAGTGAAGGACACATGGTCATGGTTTATCGAAATGGTGGTGGGACGGTGGCTGGATAGGTTGCGACTTACTCCTACACATGCCCTATACATAAGCTTATTTCGGTCTATCATGGATGTGTCAGTGATATGGCTTAGTGGGATTTGGATTGGGAAAATATAATATTCAAGATTATAAAATAACGGAAGCATTATTAAAGATAAACACGCGATGGTGAGGTTACGAAGATAATTTTAAAGGCGAATAATATTTAAGAAATATTAACTTAATAATGTATTCGCGTGGGTGACGATTCACACGAATATAATTATTAGGAATAAAATACTGAAACGATATTCCAATAAATCGTAAATCAAATTGAAATAAGATACGAGCGTTGGATTCGAAAAGGTGACGATCTTTACGAATACGTACGTGAGTAACGTGTTTCGACGAGATAACGAAATAATAATGAACGACCTTAAAATAAGAAAAGGAATTAAAAAACATTTATTAGGAATCACAACCTAAGACGGATACGAATAAATTGTCATTAAATAAATGATTTAAAGAAAATTAAACGGAATCATTTTACGAAACAACGGTATTTAAATAAAATCGTTTTATGAAAACAAAACATAATTATTTAAATGTTTTATGTTTTTAAACATGTTCATGAGCAAAACCGAGCATATTATAATTTTTATCGCGATAAAAACGAGACCGAGCTCCGGGGAAAGACACGGAGTATAAATGGCGGAAACCATTTCTCCTCCTCCATTCTTTCAAGAACCACACTCTCTCTAAACCATCAATTCGTCAATCTCTCTCACTAGAAACTTCTCTCTAAGTTTTCTCCTTCAAATCTCAACGGATTCGCGAGATCTTGGCGCCTAAACGACCGCGTGATCGAGGAGAACACAAACCCACGAAGAAATCCAACATTTGGCCGACATATAGAGGTAAATCTCGAGTTTTGTTTCTGCTTCTCACACTAACAACAAACCAGTTTGCATCTTTATAGTTCAAACAATTTCTATACTTGGAAAAACACTAAACGAAACTTGTATGAGCTTGAGAGACCATGGATGAACATGTAAAGGGATAAAACTAGATGAGAATGATGATGATGGGGCTGTGTTCGCGACACAAGGGAGGCCAGCCAAACCTCATTTGGACTGGGTAGGCTTGGCGAACCTCCATGGTGGCTCGCCGAACCTTGCATGGCCACCAAACCCTAGAAATCTTTGGCAGCGAACCTTCCCACCATCTGTACTACCCTTGGCCGAACCTTCAACAGCCTCTCAAGGGAACCACAAACCTGATAGCTTCGAACCTCTCTCAGCTGAACCCCCTTGAGTCGCGAACCTAATATGGCGAATCTAGTGTTAGTCGAGGCTGCTGTCAACAAACCCTAATAGGGGCGAACCTAGGACATAGGTGGCAGCGAACCTAAGCCACGAACCATGGGAACCGAACCTGTGGCCTACGAACCTAACCCCACCGAACCTAGCTGGGCAAACCTAACCTAGCCGAACCTGCCTTGGACGAACCCTAGCTGATGGGATGGATTGCTTGGCCGAACCTCCCTTTCCAGCGAACCCTAGCCAAGCCAAACCTATGGTTGGCCGAACCCTAGAATTTCTAGTACCATGGCAGCGAACCTAGGATCATGTGAACCTTATGGATTGTCGAACCTAGGCTTTTTGAATTAAGGGCTAAGGGTGAACAAAAGACTATGATAATGAAGCGAACACATGCATGCATGAAAGATTTAGGCGTTGCCACCTTCTTCTTATTAACATAAACTTTGAATTATGAAATTTTAAATAATGTGAACCTTTTATGGAAAGGACTAAGATATAATTTCTTAAAAACTTGAATTGGATTTTAATAACTTAAATTAAGGAGGTCAAATGAGTTAATCATGCGTGTATATATTTTACAAAAATGTACATAAGTGTATAAGGTTATTACCTTTACAATTTGTATACTTTGGCTATATTATTTAAAAATCATTATATAATGGATATTTAAAACTAACAAGTTTGAATTACAATTGTATGGTGATCATTGATAAAATCTTGGGTGTCACAACTTAAATTAGATTAAATAAATTAAGTTAACGAAATACCTACGGGTTAAAGTAAACCTACATGGACACTCAATAGTAATAAAGCGCATATACTTATGAACACAAATACACGATAATTACAGACTGTTGATTTCACTTGGAAAAATATAACCCTTTACAATCATGTTGTAAACACTTTTGAAACATAAAAACTTATAATTACTCACCAACTACTTCGTAGTTGACACTTGATTTTCTACATGTTTCAGGAAATGAAGAGAAGTAAGTAGAGAAGGGTAGCTCTACATCTTTTGGACATCATCACTTAGCTTCTTGGACTTAGCTAAAATAACTGAAATTCTGAAGACTAGAGTTTAGTTAGTTTAGCTAAATCTTTTGTGTAATTGTTGTAACTATTTCATGATGAACATGATCTTTGTGTAATTAATTTGGTTGATTAATTGATACGTGATGATTTAATTAGATGCCCATGAGCTTATGAACAATCTACACATCCCTCGTGGAATCCCGACGTTTCCGCCATCGGTCGGGGTGTTACAGAAAACCATGCCGATCCTTGAAGTTGATCGAAAGATCATCGATGCGCGGCAGAGGATATCAATTCTTAATGGTCAGCTTGTTCAACTCGCGGTAGTCGATGCACATTCGGAATGACATGTCCTTCTTCTTGACAAATAGAACTGGTGCACCCCATTGCGAATGGCTCGGGCGAATGAATCCCTTATCAGTCAGTTCTTGTAGTTGACTCGCTAATTCTTGTAACTCCGAAGGCGAAAGTCTGTAAGGAGCTTTGGCGACTGGCTTCGCACTAGTTACTAAGTCGATTCGGAACTCTACTTGATGTTTTGGTGGAAGACCCGGCAAGTCATTTGGAAATGCTTCAGGAAAATCTCTTATCACAGGAACATCTTCAATGCTCTTTCCTTTCTCCTGTTTCTCCACAACGTGTGCTAAAAATGCTATACATTTCTTCCTAAGATACTTGTGTGCTTTAGTGCATGACATTAGCTTAAGACCTTTACTAGAAGTTTCCCCAAAAACTCTTAGAGTTTCACCCGAAGGTAAGGGAATACGAATATATTTCTTGTGACAAATGATTTCCGCTTTTTGGGTGGCTAACCAATCCATGCCTATGATAACATGAAAGCTACCAAGATGCATAGGTATGAGATCAATTGGGAAAATGTGATCATTTAAGTTCACAGTACATCCAATAATAACAGTGTCAATATCAATAGTATTACCATCAGCCACCTCTATGTTAAACGGTTTGTCTATCTTAGTACGTGTTATTCCAAGCATACATTCAAAATCATGTGGAACAAAACTCCTATCAGCACCAGAATCAAATAAGATAGTTGCATAAAAGTTGTTTATCAGAGTTGTACCACTGACAACATCCTGGTTGGCTTGAGCTGCCGGAGCATTCAGTTGAAAAGCTCTGCCTCTCGCCATTCTTTGATTGTTTCCCGTCAGTCTAGGGCATTGATTTCTGAAATGACCCACTTCACCGCACTCATTACAGGCTCTTTCCTCTACAGGTACTTGGCGAACGGGTATAGCTTGAATTGGTTGGGCATGTGGAGCTGGCAGTGCAAGCGGTGCAGGTTTCATCCTTTGTGCTTGCGGTGCACTCCGACAGACATTTGCAAAATGACCATACTTCCCGCAGTTGTTGCAGACGCGACATGGAAAGTTAGGTGTGTGATGATATCTGCAAGTGTTACATTGAGGAGTGGCCCCAACATAATTCCTGGTATTTGAGTTGTTCGATGATTGCTGAGTAGTCTTTGCAATAGGAGTAGTAACAACGAAATTCCTGGTTTTTCTCTTCTTGTTGCTACTTTTGGATGAACTGCCTTGTTCAGTCTTGACTTCAGTTGAAGCCTCCTTTGCAGCTGACTTTGTATCAGCCTTTTTAGATCCCTTTCTGATGAGTGTTCCAGCCTTCACGTGATTATCAGTTAAAGTTGCAAATAGACGGATTGTAGCTTCCAAAGTGGTAGGGTTGCTACCATAGACTGTGTCTTGAATCTGCATAGGTAGACCGCCAATGTACTTCTGGATCGCTCTCTCCAATGGTGTCACCAGATGAGGTACTAGCAGACTATACTCGTGGAAGAGAGAATTGTAGATTACATTCTCACCACTATCTTGCTTGAGTTCCCAGAACTCAGCTTCCAGTTTCCTCATCTCACTGCAAGGACATAATTCAATGGTCATCAGTTTCTTGACCTCAGGCCACGTCACTGCTAGAGCAGCATCAACTCCTTTAGTTCGCTTTTCTCCATTCCACCAAGTTAGTGCTCTCTTTTTGAAAACACTAGTGGCAAAGTGCACCTTCAGATTTTCTGGACAGTCACTGTTGATGAAGGTGTTCTCGATACTCTCAAACCACTGCAGCATACTAGTGGCTCCCTCAGAACCCGTAAACTTTAATGGAGTACAAGAGTTGAAGTGTTTGAATGTGCAAATTGATGGGTTTGCAACACCTCTGTTCTGATTGAGAGTTTGATTGGCTTAGTTCAGTTGTGTCACCAACCCAGAGATAAGGTTTGCTAACTCTTGAAAGCCGTTGCTGGCATTCCCGTTGTTAACTTTTCCGTCATGTGGGTTTGTATTATCTTAGTTGTGACGGCGTGGCGGCATGTTTCTGAGGATATTAGAAACATGTTACTACCGTTTACAACGTAAGTTATTCAAACTATGGTCAAATGAGTCCATTTTAACAGTTTGGATTACATGTAGGAACTATATTTTTCTCCTATCTGTCATCAACTCATAATAATATAATAATCTCCTAATACTATATTAAAGCATCCTAGTTGGTCATATCTAAAATTAACTAAATATTCCTAAGTTTCAAACATTTCCCACCCTATACTAACACTAACAACCTCCCGATGCAGTGCAACAAGCTTATATATAGGGCATACGTAAACTTGGCTGCAGTCGCATTAGTCGCCGTCCCACCACCGTTGCATTGCACCACGATTATGCCCTTGTTAGAATTTAGGGTATCCATATGTTTCTCAATTGTTCCACTTCACAGTCTTATCCTATGAGGGATAATTATGAGTGAAGTGTGTCCAGTACTTCTGACATATAGGTTCGCCTAATGTCTAAGTTCACCTTAACACTAGGTTCACCTATTTTCTAAGTTCACCTAATGTCTAAGTTCACTTGACATTTAAGCTCCCATAATGTCTAAGTTTACTTTATGTTCACATCTCATTATCAAGTGTTCATACCATCACTAAGTGTTAGTATATCATCACTACGTGTTCATATTATCACAAATTGTCCATCTCAACCCTAAATATTCAGTTCATTACTAAGTGTTTATATCATTCAGTGATCCTATTCACCCAACGTGTCCAATAAGTGTGTCAATCAAATATGACTATCATAAGTGAGTATATGTGTCCATCATATGAGATCATCCAATAAGTCAATGCAAAACCCAATTCAACAAACATTCTATCAGCAACGACTTAACAGCATCTCCTAATAATATCCTAAGTTCCTGACACTGACAGACCCCCAATATACTACAAATGGTATATGTATAGGGCATATGTAGGGGTAGGTCGCAACCACCCCAGCCACCGTCCCACCACCTTTGTAGTATACCACGAGTGTGTCCTTGTCTGGTGATCAAAGATCAAGCAAGCAATTCCTAAGCAGGTAAATTCCTAAACAGTTAACTTCATAAGCAAATAATTTCCCAAACGGGTAGTTCCCATATTCCTCAATACTGACATAAACCTAATGTGCCGTAAATGGTATATGTATAAGGAATATGTAGAAGTCAGTTGCAACTGCTTCAGCCACCAGCCCACCACCTTTACGATGCACCACGTGCATGTCCTTATCGAATCATTAGGGCACAATTAATCACATAAATAATCAGCAAATAGCATATGCAATTCAGATATATATATCAAGAGTTCAATTAACATGTAATAAACACATAAGCATGAAATCCTGAATATAGTAACTAGTGTATGAAATAATTTCATACTAAGGTATCCTATGCTTATAGACTAGGTCAACCATTGATAGTAACCTAATTCTCTATACCCCAGGCTCTGATACCAATCTGTAACACCACGACCGATGGTGGAAACGTCGGGATGCCACGAGGGATGTGTAGATTGTTCATAAGCTCGTGGGCATCTAAATAAATCATCACATACCAATTAAATCAACCAATTAATTACATCAAAAATCATGTTCGTCATGATTTAGTTACATTAATTACACAAAAGATTAGCTAAATTAACTACACACTAGCCTTCAGTAATCCAGTTAATTTTAGCTAAGTCCGAGACCCTAAGTGATGATGTCCAAAAGATGTAGAGCTATCCTGCTCTACTTACTTCTCCTCGTTCCCTGAAACATGTAAAAAATCAAGTGTCAACTACGAAGTAGTTGGTGAGTAATCATAAGTTTTTAAGTTTCAAAAATGTTCATAAAATGTTTATGAAAGTTTATAATTTTCTGAGAAAATCCACATGTGCATCTGTGAGATAATCCAACACTGTCAACACATAACACATACACAAACACAACAATCACATACTTAAAATAATCACAAGTAGTCAATCACATATATTCAACCAATCTCATCCAACAATAGTTCCAAATAGTATAAGTGACAATACATGCAGTCATTGCTGTTGACCGAAGTCAACGACAACGATCCATGGAGTTGTCGTAACCCACGTGACAATACATGCAATAATTGTGGATGACCGTAGTCAACAACAACGACTCATGGAGTTGCGATAATCCAAGTGACAATACATGCAATCATTGCGGAGGACCGAAGTCAACAACAACGACTCATGGAGTTGTGGTAATTCACGTGACAATACATGCAATCATTGCGGATGATCGAAGTCAACTACAACGACTCATGGAATCATGATAATCCAATAATACGAATATCATAATGATAAAACAGGTGTCATCTAGGTGTTATCAAAATAATATGTAAATATGGTATACATGTTTCACCTCCGAGTTTAAAACAAAGTGATTTACAAAGGAGGTTATGAGAACTCACCTGAATTCCTTAGAATCAGTGTTCTTGTAAATGCGCGCTCATGTAAGAGAAATCAAAAGCAACTCAATCAACCGGTAATTTTTGCGTGTTTCATATTCATAAGTATCTATGTGTGATCATCACTAAGTTGTAATATTTCGTTTGTCCTTAAATTATTAGGTGTGCGAGTTACTTCGGTTTATGACTTAAATTGTAGAGTTACGCATCATGACTTTCTAATTTCATCATAAAGGATAACTTAGAATTTGCTAGTTTTAATTATCCGGCGACTATAATAAATTATGAATTCTTGTGTGTTACTTCCCATAGATATGTATGCTAAAGGTGATAACCTTATTCATACACACCTATACACACATGCATGATTACTTAAATCCACCACCATTTTCTAAATTATAAAAATTCACTTTTAGTTTAAGAAGATTATATTTAAGTTATTCACATAAAAAGTTCACATTATATGTAACCTCATAATTTAAAACTTATGTTACTAAGAAAAAGGTGGTGACTTGGATTATTCATGCACGCATGGATATTCATATATGTGTGTTAGTTCCTTCATTTATTCATAGTTTTAGCTCAGTCTTTAGGTCCGGCTAACACATGACTCATCCTCCCCTAGGTTCGCTGCCTACATATAGGTTAAGTAGCCCTAGGTTCGGCCAAATGGTCAAGGTTTGCATGATAATAGTTTCGGCTGCATGAGGTTCGTCCGGTTCAGTAGTGGTCCACGTTCATGACCAAGTGGTTCGGCCAAAGATGAAGGTTCGGCTTGGAGCATTAGGGTTCACCTCATGTGGGTTCAGTCAACTAGGCTTGGCTGTCACTAGGTTTGGCAGCTAGGTTTAGGTGATGATGGGTTTCACAGCAACATGGGTTCGTTGAGAACATAGGTTCGCTGCCATGGTTCCTTCACCCTAGGGTTCGGCCAATCTTGGTTCGTGGATGGAAGCTTCGGTCAAGGCTCCAGGTTCGCAGGCCGAGAGGGTTCGTGAGACATGCAGGTTCGCCCAGCTAGGGTTCGTGAGGTTTAGATTCGCGGCTAGCTGGTTCATCCTCCTTCAGGTTCGCAGCACCCCCTTGGGGTCGGTCACCTCAGTCATCGTTGGGCTGGAGGTTCTGCCGATCTGCAGATCACGAACCCAGCTTCATCATCTTCATCCTCGAACCCTAATCTGTTACAAACTCATTGTACACGTTGGTTCTTGTTTATACAGGTTCATCTAAGGGTTTCTAACTCGTTTAAATCCATTTCCAAACAAAAGATGCAACTAGTTGCCTTATAGTGAAAACCCGTAAAGTAAAGTGTTCTCATACCTCACAATCGCGATCAAATTCTATATTTCTTCATGGGTTCTTGTTCTCCTCGATCACACAAACGTTTAGGCACCAAGATCTTGTAAAATGGTTGAGTTTTGAAGGAGTTATGGTAGAGAGAAGTTAGAGAGAGAATTTGGCAAAAAATGTAGTGTAGAGAGAGAGAGAGTTCTTGCAAAAATGAAGAAGAAGAAGAGAGGATGGGCTTTTATAGCCCAGGGTCTCCCCACGTGCTTGGTCTCGTTTAATTCGCGTTACAATTTATCAAATGATCGGTTTTCTCGTAAAAACATATTTAACACATAACACGTTCAAGAAGTTATGTTTCGTTTGAATAAAATGATTTTTAAGTCGTTTTATAAAATAGTCTCGTTTACTTTCATTAAATTATTTATTTAAATAAACAATTTTTTCGGAACGTCTTAGGTTGTACTTCCTAATAAACGTTTTTAAATTTCTTTTCTTATTTTAATATCGTTAGATATTATTTCGTTATCTCGTCGAAATGCGTTACCCACGTATGTATTCGTAAAGATCGTCACCTTTTCGAATCCAACGCTCATATCGTATTTCGATTCGATTTACAATTTATGTAATATCGTTTCAGTATATTATTCTTAATAATTATATTCGTGCGAATCGTCACCCACACGAATACATTATTAAGTTAATATTTCTGAAATAATATTCATGTTTAAATTATAGTTGTAACCTCACCATCGCGTAATTATTTCCAATAAAGCTTTCACTATTTTATTACTTTGAATATGATAATTTCCCAATCCAATTCCCACTAAACCATATCACTGACACATCCATGATAGACCGAAATAAGCTTATGTATAGGGCATATGTAGGAGTAGGTCACAACCTATCCAGCCACCGTCCCACCACCATTTCGATAAGCCATGACCATGTGTCCTTGACTATGTTTAGTAACCAAACAATAAATAACTCATAAACCTTTCCATTCTAAAACAAAACCTCGGATTCTCCTCACCAAAGCCTCAACACTGATATAATCATGATAAACCGAAGATGGTTTATGTATAGGGCATACGTAGAGGTCAGTTGCAACTGCCTCAGCCGCCATCCCACCACCTCTTCGATAGACCATGATTATATCCTTGCCTATGTTTTGTTATAGAATCCTATACCACTACCATTCCAAGTCAACAACCCATATCAAGTTAATACAACTACAATAAACTCTCCCGTTCTGTTTAGTTGTATTTCAACTAAACTTCCCATGGTTTATGCTTATTGGAATAATATACGTTCTCAATAATGTATACCAAAAATAATAACATCCAATAATCCATACTAATTATCAATCATCATATTGGGTTTTATCAATACAATTACACTTGTACGGACAACCCAAAATACAGTGATGTTATAGGGACAATGAACTCACCTTGTAGTTTGTGTTGTGTGACTTACTAAATTCAAGTATGCACGCACTTGTTATTGTTGTGTAGGTTGTTTTCACACCCTGAGTTCGATTGGAATGTTATTCACAAGTTTAAGTATTAGATAGCTTGAGGTTGTGTACATTTGTTAAAACTTTCTATGTGAGTTTCATAGGTTTTGGGAGTTATGATATCCATTGAATGCTTAATTTAATCCTAACTATTTAAACAAGGTTATGACTGAATATTTTAGACATTGACCATAATTAATTAAGGTTTGAAATCATACTTAAGAGAATAAGATAGGATCATGTTTTGAAAACATTTTGGACTCTATAACCCATGCCAACCTTTATCTTTATTATTGATTTCAATCTTAAGAAATAAAGTTCATTTAACTTTTGTTATTACTTAACACATTATATGGTTAAGGTACTTAAACAAAGTTTATACTTATGTTATGTAAAAATATTAAGTCTTAAATGCTTAGAATCAGGTTTAGCCAAAGTTGACTCTAACCCCGACTCCTTGTAAAAAAAATCGACTTGTTTGATCTTTGGATGTTTTTATATTTGAGCCTTCTATTGTTAAAATTACTTGGATTATATGGATATATTAGTATCGAAGGACTGGTGGTTGAGGAGTTTAGTGTCGACACTAATAGTGTCGACACACACCTTGAATTCCCCCTTCGTCTCACTATCGATATTGTTAACTTCACCTGCCCATATGATCGATATTGAGGCTGTCGAGATTGTTAATAGTGACAGGCACTTACTCCAGCACACTTGGACTTCACTTATGAGTTAATATCTATGAAAGCGACAGCTAGGTGGGGTGTCGATACTAGTATAATTGACAAAATGTGGAGGTTAACTTCCAAGCTACCCATCGATACTAATAGTATCGACCTTAACTTAGATTTGATGCCCTGCCCTTCGATATTGTCAATATCGACAAGATCTGGTGCCAATATCCTTGGAAGACATCGAACTTAGAAAGTTCGAGCACTTAACCATTGTGAAGCCATCGAACTTGTTAGGTTCAATGGAAGCAGACCGAATACTTTCAAATTTTTGTGTTTTTCTTGCATCGATACTATATCTTCAACACGCCTGGGTTTAAAATTAGGATCCAAATGATTAATTTGTTAAATCCAAGTGTTCCTTATTGTTAAAAAGTTCATTTCGAAGTTATGAAGTGCCTATAACCGGTTTTTAACACAAAGGTGTCGGGTTGATGAAAACCCTAAAATCCGAACCTTTGAGCTTCGATTTTGTTTTTTGAGGTTGTTTAAGAGTAGATCCTTCGTACTTTTGTCCTCTGTAGGTCCAAATCTGATCAAGACTCGAGCTTTATGGCTACAATCGACACCGAATGAGTCTAAAGTGTGCGGAATCCAGATTAGAATCAACAGAAGAGATGTAAAAATGCAATCTTTGTATATTTCGTGAAGTTCACAAGAACAATGCCTCAATACGTCTAGAGAGCAATTGCCTCGGAAATCCAACCCTAGAATAGTACAAAATACGGCTATTTATACTACTATAGGAGTACTCGAACCCTATACACGAAAATGGTTCTAGTACTCGAAAATCATATGTTGGACTAAAAGAACCAATGAGCCTGATCAGAAAAATCTCTAAGTCTCACAACACTTACAACAACTGAAGAAGAACACAACGGCTGACATTCACTTTGCAGAAGTTACAAGATCTGAAGTTATATACAACAGCTGAAGTGTAAGTCTTCAGATGTTGTGGTGTTTCGTTTTGTCTTCAGTAGTTTTCATTCAGTACTTGTAAAAAGTCTGATGAGTATTTTACTCATCAGACGTTGTAGTCTTAATTAAGTAGTTTTATGTCTTCAGTAGTTGTAAGAGAATGTCTTCAGATGTTGTAGACATTCTCAGTAGTTTAGTTAAATCAGTAGTTATCTTTTGTCTGTTAGGTGTCAACATCATGTGACATCATCAGACGTCACTGTTTCTATATAAGGGCAGTTGACATTTTGTATTGGTAACGAAGTTAGTGCGATTGAATGAATTATTTCTTTTGCAGAATTTCTCTTTCTATAACAAACTTGTTCTTTACTGTTTGATTGAATTTACTTTGTTCTTGCTAATATTGAGCTAATTCATCTTTGAATTCCGCTGCTATAATCTATTATTGATCAAATGAGAACATCTGATCCTACAATTGGTATCAGAGCTGGTTAATCATTGATCGATTAAACAATTGATCTCTGAAACTGCTCAAATTTTGTTCTCTAAGTTGATCGAATTAGCCGATTAGTAAGAATTTGTTATAGATTGAAGTTTTCTGTTAACTTCTGTTGATTTGTCTTTCAATATCAATCTGTTTGAATCAATTGATTGAAATTTGCATTAATTCGTGTGAAATTGTTTGAATCTGTGATCATGACAACTCCAAACAATGATCCGCACAATACAGGCTCCGCAACCAAGCCTCCGATGCTTGTTCGGAGTGAGTACAACATTTGGCAACGCGGAATGCTACATCACCTGTCGATTAACAGTGCAGGATGTTGGAAATCTGTAGTGCATGGTCCGTATAAACCCATGATCACTGATCCTGAAACTAAAATCATGATTCCGAAACCTTCTGATATATATTCGGATGAGGATATTAAACTGTTTGAAATTGATGCGAAAGCTCATGGTATTCTGGCCATGGCTTTGCCGAATGAGATTTATTCAGGCTTAATGCATCATGATACTGCTCATGATCTCTGGGTTGCACTGAAAGAACAATTCGGTGGAACCGATGAGGTTTTAGCAAACACTAGAGAAATCCTTGCTCAGCAGTATGAGACCTTTTCTCATAGAAAGGGTGAATCATTGACTCAACAATTTGAGCGGTTCTCATGTTTGATTTCTGAATTGAAAATGGTTAAGCAGGAATATACTAATAGTCAGATGAATAACAGATTTCTCAGATCATTGCCTGAGAGATGGGACACATATACAATTGTCCTACGCTCTAATGCTAATTTAGAAAATCTATCTCTCACCCAACTCCATGGGAAACTCTTAACTTTTGAGAGAGAGGTAGAACAGAAGAGAAAACTGTCTTCATCTGGAAAACTTGCTGATGATTTTGTTCCTGGTAACATTGCATTGATTGGTCAAGAGTCAGAGTTTAATGGGTCTGAATGTTCTTATGATGAACATATTGATTTTTCTACTAACAATACTGAACATGCTTTTGTGGGAGTTGATGGTAATGCAGGAAATTATGGTGATAATTTGTGTTTTGTGATGGATGACTTGAAAGGAATCCCAGATGATGATCTAGAGGAAATGGACATTTTGAGTCAAATGGCATTAATCAACATCAGATCTCAAAAGTTCTACAAAAGAACAGGAAGAAAATTCCCTGGATTATCTGGCAAAACCAAAGTTGGTTTTGACAAAGGGAAGTTGAGATGCCATAAGTGTCACAGGCTTGGTCATTTTGCTAGAGAGTGCAAATCTACTGGATCTAGCTCTTCTGCACCTTTTGTGACTTTTCCAAGCAATAACACATCAAACAAAGGACAACAATCTTCTGGAACCAGTCAACAACAATTTTATCCAGCCCACTTTGTTCCACAAAATCCTATGCCATATCCATATCCTTGTTTTTACATGCCTCAACCTACTCACACTCCAGCATTAATTCCTCCACAATCACCTGCTCTTCCTGATCCTAGCAAATCTCAAACCAATCAACAATCTCAACAACAACAGCATCAGAGTTTCTTCACCCCTGGAGTAGCTGATTGGAGTAGTTTACCTGATGACTTATCTGATTTCAATATGCAGCTGTACTCTGAAGCTGGTCCACATGGTGGAGATAATCCATTTGGGAATCTTGCCTTGATGGCTATTGATTCAACTGACACCTCAAGTTCAACTTCTTCAACATCTCAGGTATCATCTGAATCAAAAGCCAAGTTGTGTTCAGAATCATGTATTTCAGCATTTGCTTCTATCAGAGAAACAAATGTTGAATTAATCAATGAGAAGTTGGATTTAGAAAGGGTCATGACTAAGAATAAAAATGAATTTGAGAAAGTTTTGAATGAAAAAGAGTCTGAAATTTATAAACTCAAGTGTCAGTTGTCTGATGAAAAGGCTAGGGTGGAAGTCATGCTTGTAAAACACAATGATCTGAAACAAACACTTGCAGCAACCCAAGTAGAGTGTGAAAAATGGGTTGAATCTTGCAAGGGGTTTGAGTTGTTGTTAAACAAGCAAACAGCATCAAATGTGAGGTTTGGTATTGGATACAATCATACCGCCCCTCCAGTTGATTATTCACCAAAAAATCTTAACTGTGAGTCTGAAGGGGACAATGTATACCAATCCACCAAATCTTCAGAACAATCTGATGCTGAAGAATCAATTGGAAGTGAGTCAAGTGCATGCAAATCTGAGTATGAAACTGTGGAAATTGAAACTTATTCTTATTCTATTGGATGTACAAATGTTATCCAGAGTGAAACATGTCAGGATAGTGTTTTAATTGAGATTGATCCTGATGAAAAAGTTTCAAATGTTTTAAATTTACACCTGATTGAGTCAGATGGGGATGGAATTGGAGAAAATGATGCACGGCTTCTGATAAGTCAGAGTCACTCATCAGCAGTTGTGGAAAAAGTTGATATTGCAACAACTGCTGATGATGAATGTGTTGATCGACAAGTGCTGAAGAATAACTCTTCAGAAGTTGTCAACACATCAGCTGTTGTCAAATTGGCTACAAATACTGATGCTTCAGATGTTCTGAAGAACAAACAATCTATATCTAAGTCATCAGTACTTGTAGACACTCACAAGGAAAAGAAAAAGAGGTTGCCTTGTGAAATTTGTAGGTTGTTTAATCATTCCACTGATGAATGCTGGTACAGAAAAGGTTCTAAATTCAACAAAATAAAGCATAAAAACAAGAACATACTCAAAATGAAAAATGAATTTAGTTCCAAGTTTGTACCTGAATCATCAGTAGTTTCAAAATCTGGAAAATCCTAACAAGAAAATAAATCAAATACATCCAAGAAAGGAAAAGGGATTGTTCTAGATTCAGAGAAACAACACTTGAAAGTTTCTTCATCAATTAAAGACACTAAGATGATACAACACAAAAATAAAAAATCAAGTTCTGATGTGTCTGATGAAATCAAAATTTTGACTCAAAACCATAATCAACTGATGCTAATGATGCAACAACTGCTAGGAAAAGTTAATCTAGCAGAGGCATCTGTTGGTTCATTTCACAAGAAGAAATCAAAATCAAAAGTCAAGGCAAAATCTTCTGATAAGACTACTTCAAGTGTTGCTTCAACTGAAAATGTTACTTCTGTTTCTGTCACACCCCGAGCCGGCGGGGTAGGATCGGGTTTCCCCGACGGGCGGAAGGTTCCCGGGGCGCGATATCGTGAGTGATAATCGAAGTGATCAGATTGTCTACATTGCACATGATGTAAATGAGAAATGCTAAATATAATAGAATTACAAAGTTAAATTACAGCAGTATCGTTTATAATTTAACAATGTAAATCTATTGTAACATCAATAAATAACTATCTTGTATTTGCACCAGATATACAAAATAATGTGTATAATGATGTCTTCAAAAGTATGCAGGTCCAAAATACTAGTCTTCTATATGAAGTCCTAGTCCAAAAGAAATGACTTCTTAATTAACCTGTTCGTCACCTGAGAAGTCATGCAAAAACAAAATCAACACATGGTTGGTGAGTTCATATATTTTAGTAATTGAAAACGATTTGTAAACCTCTTTCGGTAAAGACCTTAACCTCATTAACTTCACATGTAATATCCAAATCGGTATGCTTATATATAGGGCATATCTAGGGTCGAACTTACCGCCCGCCCAGCCAACATCCCACCACATACTAATTCACATATGACACTGTTGTTAATGATAATTAAGCATTTTTACCCTTAACACAATCCCATATGTACCTCTGTTTATTGTTCCTGTCATTACAATCATTTGAAATCCCTGTTGATTCCTTAAGTTCATCATACAATATGATCAACCACACAATTGTATAAACAGTTATAAATGCTTAATTAAACAAGTAAGTAAACATTTAATAAAATCTAAGTCCTTATGATTGGGGCCTTTGGTCATACTCGAGTAGACTAGTCTGTCAATCTAGGTACTTAGTAGTTAGGGAAACTGTAAATATCCTCAAACATACGACCTACAAGTCAAACGGTCTAGCTAGGACTTCTTGAAATGCAGGATTTTATGTTTCGTCAATGTTTTTGGCGTATGCTATCTCTGATATTTCCCAGACTTTCCCTTAAAAATGATTTAATGATCGTCTGATTCTGTCACAAGATGTACTTGATGTGTTGATCATAGAATACAAGATTCATTGATCGGTTGTACACTTGATTCATTGTTCAACAAACACTTGGTTTGTAGAACATTGATTGTTGTCTTTGCAAAGATTGTTTTATTGATGTCTTGATGTCCCACACTTGTTTTGTCAAAATGTTTGATTTGATTCCTTGAATTCACCCACTTGATTTGTCAAAATGTTTGTTTTGATCCCTTGAATTCACCCACTTGTTTTGTCAAAATGTCTAGTTTGATTTGTTTGAAATGTTTTGACTTATTGAAAAGTTTAGTTTAACTTGATTATTCACTTAATATATAAGTAAATCAGTTAATAACCTGCATAAAATCTTCCTAGACATGATCTAGGATAACATTTATATATATGTAAAACATATAAATTTTAAAAGCATTTAAGTAAACAATTTAAATAAACAGTTTACGCATGCTTCTCAGCCCCGCGTTTTAAAACAAAAATGTTAGAAAAGGGGCAATGAACTCACCTGTGCTGCTATGTAATTTGATCTAACACAAAATGCACGCTCCTGTATGTAAGCTAAGTTTCTTCGGTTCCTGAGTTATTTTATAAGAATTCGAATATAATGAGTACGCGTAGTAGTCGTTGTGCCTAAGACCTTGAGTCTTGTTGTGTGTGCAACTAAGTGTCTTAATACTAAGTGTATCTAAGATCTACTCTATCTTAATTACCCTTCTTATGATCCCAATTCCCATGATTAGTTACTAACTTACCTTTAAATTTTAGAAAATTTCGGCAGAGTTTCCTTTGTTTTTAAAACAATTCCAGACAATTAAATCGTCTCTTTTTCAACAAGTCCTCAAACAATTGAATCAAAGTAAATATTTATATCAAACCATTACAATTAACTTAATAGACTTAAAAGAAACCGGTGTCATTTACAATTTACATTTCAAATTAAACAAGATTTTAGAAATTTACTAATTTAACTTTTAAATAAATTCACAATGCCTTTATTTTATCAAAACGTCATTACTTAAGTTTAAGTAAACAGTTGATACGTGTTGGGCTTTATTTTATCAAAAACGTTTGAACCTTATGACATCAAGGTCCAAGTTATTCATGTTAGCAACTCATCTTAAGAAATTAATATATGCTAATGGCCTAAGTTATAGATATTTTACAAGGGAATTTGTTAGTAGCTATCGACAATTAACTTGTAAACCTTTGCTAATTATCAATAACACTTTATATCATAACACTCCATGTGTGCATGACTTGTATCCCGGTTATCATTCCCATGCATAACCACATACCCCCATGCATACAACTTACGTGATAATTTCTCATGATATGCTAGGTTTTTAAGACCAACTAACATTTCCTAGATCGTTTACACTTGTTCTATTGTTCTTAGATCTCCATGCATCACGATAATTTAGGGTTTTATAACAATTTGGCCCGAATACCCCTACATGGCAGCGAACCTTGTTGGGTTAGTGACCAAGGGTTCGGCTAATCCTCCCAGTTCCTACGAACCCTCAAGGTTCGGCCCTTGTGTAATCGTTTGGTTCCAGGTTCATGAGGAAGAAGGGTTTGTTGGTCTATGATTTCGCAGTGTAACCGGGTTCGTGAGGTGATGGTTCCTGGGTTCGTGCCTACTAGGTTCGACTAAGTAGGGTTCGCTTAGATAGAAGGGTTCGTTACAATGCATTAAGGTTCGGTGACTAGGCGAGACAAGGTTCGTTGCAGACTCTATCAGGTGGGCAGGTTCGTGAGTCAGACAGCAGGGTTCGTTGCTGCTCCATGCAGGTTCGTTGCAGGCATCCTTTAATGATGACAGACTCGTGAAGCCAACCCACCAGGGTTCGGTGCAGAAGATGGTTCGGTGCAGGGTTCGCCCAACGAACCCTTGGGTTCGGCCAGCTTCTGTTGATGCTGTTCGGGTTCTGTTAACGAACCTGTGAAATTCCTTGAGTGTCATCCTCGATCTTAAGACCTCAAACCTGTTAAAATCTGTTCCTATGGTTGCCTAAATATGCAAGACATCTTCATCTATGTGTTCTAAGTGTTTAATGCCGGTTATAATAACAAAACCAATTGAACTCGTGAAAACCCTATAAAACCGAATTTAAAATGATGATTTACCTTAGATTTCGTGGATGGAAATTTGAAATACTTGTACTTCCGTGATCTTCGTGTTGAAAGGAACGTCTTGGCACCTAGAACACTTGAATCCAACGAGATTTAAGCCTTCAAATCTTAGAAATAATAGGGTTTTCTTGTGAAGAACTAGAGAGAGAGAGGGTAAACGAATTTAGAGAGAGAGAGGAGAGTGATGGGTGGTGGTTGTGGCATTTATGTCACATTAAATGTGAGTTAAAATACCCGATCGGTTGGTCTCGTTCGGTTTCGCGTAAAATACCGGTTTCGCGTAGTTTTTACGGCAAAACGATACGATTATAAAATAGAATTTATTTAATTATTCTAGGTTGTGATTCCTAATAAATTAACTAATATCTTTTATTTATTTAAAATTTAAAATTTTAATTAACTGTTTAAATCGAAATGTACGGTCGTCGCGCGCATTCGTTCGAATCGTCACCCGTACGAACACGACGATAACTATACGTTTCAATCTTGTTTTCTAATTATAGAATATCATTCAGAACGTTAAACTTCCAGATATATTCGTACAGATCGTCACCTATACGAATAACCCGTCCATTTAGCATTCACATAACGATATTCGTGTGTTTTGTTCCGTAGACCTCACATACGTTTATACATAATAAATCGTAAACAAATAATCACATAGTGGTTCTGTGTTGCCAGATAATTACCCGACTCAAGAACCATCGTTCTGAACTGTGTTTCTGTTAAATGTGTCTGAAACTGTTCTATGACAACTCACCATGATAATGATAAATGATATGAATATGAAAATTACTGAAATGTGTATGATTCATACCTGTTTTGCTGTTCATGTACTGTAGAGATCACTGTTCCGGTAACGGTTCCGGCACTGATGTTACAGTCTCCCCTTGTTAGAGAAATTTCGTCCCGAAATTTAAGAGTTGTTATCAGGTACAGCTTCCTCTTCAAACAGTTGGGGATACTTTAACTTCATGTGATCTTCACGTTCCCAAGTGAACTCGGGCCCGCGTCTTGAATTCCATCGAACCTTTACAATAGGAATACGGCTTCGCCTCAGTTGTTTAACCTTGCGATCCATAATCTCTAAAGGTTCTTCAATGAAATGTAATTGTTCATCGACTTGAATCTCTTCGATTGGAATGACGAGAGACTCGTCAGCAAGGCATTTCTTTAAGTTTGAGACGTGAAACACATCATGCACACCACTGAGTTCATCTGGTAACCTCAGTCGATAGGCTACAGGACCTATACGTTCGATGATCTCGAACGGTCCCACGTATCGTGGTGCCAATTTGCCTTTCTTTCCAAAGCGTACCACACCTTCCACAGGGATACTTTCAACATTACACGATCCCCCACTTGGAATTCCAACGGCTTGCGCCGTTTGACGGCGTAGCTCTTTTGTCTGCTCCTTGTTGCTTGTAGTCTTCTTTGAATCTGAGCTATCTTGTCAGTGGTTTCTTGTATTAGTTCTGGCCCCGTTATTCGGTTGTCTCCAATTTCAGTCCAACAAATCGGTGATCGACATTTCCGGCCATAAAGAGCCTCGAATGGTGCACATCCGATACTGCTGTGGTAACTGTTATTGTAGGAGAACTCAATCAGTGGCAAATGGGAATCCCAATTCCCACCGAAGTCTAGAACACAGGTTCTCAACATGTCCTCTAGGGTTTGAATAGTACGTTCGCTTTGGCCATACGTTTGTGGGTGGTAAGCTGTACTCAGGTTCAACTGTGTCCCTAGAGATTTCTGTAATGATTGCCAGAACCTTGATGTGAATCTGCTATCTCGATCAGAAATAATAGACAATGGCACACCGTGACGTACCACTATCTCGTTGATGTATAATCTTGCCAGTTTATCCATGGTGAAGTTCTCACGCATGGGCAAGAAATGAGCAGATTTGGTTAGACGATCAATGATCACCCAAATTGTATCATGACCTCTGGAAGTGCGGGGTAGCTTGGTAATGAAATCCATAGCTATTTGTTCCCACTTCCAGAGCGGAATCTCAGGCTGTTCCAATAGACCGGACGGTCTTTGGTGTTCCGCCTTTACCTTCGCACACGTTAGACATTGACCGACGTATTCGGCTATGTCCTTCTTCATTCCCGGCCACCAATAAAATCCACGCAAGTCTTGGTACATTTTATCAGCGCCTGGATGGACAGAGTATTTAGTCTTGTGTGCTTCATCAAAGATAAGTTTCCTCAATTCATCTACCGCAGGGATCCATATACGTTCCTTGTAGTAGATCATTCCATCGGACTTTGTGTCAAACTGTTTCTCTGCTCCGCAATCAAGTTCCCTCTTCAGATTATCTCGGTCAAGTGCTTCTTGCTGTGCTTGAACAATCTTGTCACTTAAACTGGTCTGCACGGTTATCCCCATTGCTCTAACACGTAGGGGTTTGACCCGTTCTTTCCGGCTCAAGGCATCGGCTACAACGTTCGCCTTTCCCGGATGGTATTTGATCACACAATCATAATCATTTAGAAGTTCAACCCAACGGCGCTGTCGCATGTTGAGCTCCTTCTGATCAAAGATGTGCTGCAGACTTTTGTGATCAGTGAATATGGTACACTTGGTGCCATATAAGTAATGTCTCCAGATCTTCAAGGCGAAGATTACTGCTCCCAGTTCAAGATCATGAGTAGTGTAATTCTTCTCATGAATCTTTAACTGTCTTGATGCATAGGCTATGACTTTGTCCCGTTGCATTAACACACAACCGAGTCCCTGATGGGAAGCATCGCAGTACACAACAAAGTCATCACAGCCCTCTGGGAGAGATAGAATTGGAGCATCACACAGTTTCTGTTTCAATGTCTGAAAAGCATCTTCCTGTTTCCGCTCCCAGACAAACGGTTCGCTTTTCTGGGTTAGCTTAGTGAGAGGCAAGGCTATCTTAGAAAAGTTTGAGATAAACCTTCTGTAATAACCCGCCAATCCCAGAAAAGACCGTATCTCCGTCGGTGTCTTCGGAGTGTCCCAATTCTTTATCGCTTCAATCTTGGCAGGGTCTACATGAATTCCCTCGCTGTTGACCACATGACCCAGAAATTGAACTTCTCTTAGCCAAAACTCACATTTGGAGAATTTGGCATAGAGTTTCTCTTCTTTCAACAGCTCCAAGATCTTTCTAAGGTGTTGCTCATGTTCTGTTTTGGTCTTGGAATAAATCAGTATGTCATCGATAAAGACAATGACAAACTGATCCAAGTACGGCTTGCACACTCGGTTCATGAGATCCATGAAAACTGCTGGTGCATTTGTCAATCCGAAGGGCATCACCATAAATTCATAATGCCCATACCTTGTTCGGAAGGCCGTTTTCGGTATGTCTTCATCTTGAACTCTCAACTGATGATATCCGGACCGCAAGTCAATCTTGGAGAAGTATTGAGCTCCTTGCAGTTGGTCAAACAAATCATCAATCCTCGGTAATGGATACCGATTCTTGATGGTTAGTTTGTTCAGTTCACGGTAATCTATGCACATTCTGAACGATCCGTCTTTCTTTTTCACGAACAAGACCGGAGCTCCCCAAGGTGAGTAGCTCGGTCTGATGAAACCCTTGTCAAGTAGCTCCTGTAACTGATTAGACAATTCCTGCATCTCTGAAGGTGCTAACCTGTAAGGAGATTTAGCAACAGGAGTTGCTCCAGGAATTAAGTCAATACGAAATTCTACCGGTCGCGCAGGTGGCAAACCAGGTAGGTCTTCGGGGAATACTTCAGGATATTCTTTCACTACTGGTACATCTTGAATCTTCTTCTTGTCTTTCTCTTTTTCCACCACATGAGCCAGGAATGCTATGCACCGCTTCTGTAGACACTTACGCGCCTTTATGCAAGAAATGATTTTGACACTTCGCTTTGCTTGATCCCCTTTTACTTCCAATACACGATCACTCGGCAATGGAATTCGAAGCAGCTTCTCAGAACAGATGACTTCCACTCGGTTAGATGAGAGCCAATCCATTCCAACAATGATGTCAAAACTACCCAGCTCCATCGGTATCAAATCGATGGTAAATGTAAAATCATTTAGTGTCAATGGGCAGTTCCTATAAACTGTACTAACTGTGATCTGTTTCCCGTTAGCTACTTCTATAATGTAAGGGGAGTCTAACTGTTCCTCTATGGAATCTAGTTGGCATGCAAAGTCGGTAGAGATAAAACTCTGATCCGCACCAGTATCAAATAAGACAGATGCATAAAAGTCATGTAAGAGAAACGTACCAGTGACCACATTTGGGTCCTGGCGTGCAGCTGGTGCTCCGATAGCAAAGGCTCGTCCACGGGGTGCTTGAACTGCTGGTTGAACCTTCTTTGGGCAGTTCTTCGCAAAGTGGCCTTGTTCGCCACAATTATAGCATCCACCATTGTTCTGATTTGCTGGTGGAGGAAGAGCCAAAGCAGCATTGTTGACTGCTTGGTTAGGTGTCATCCTACAGTATTGGACCCAATGGCCCTTTCTTCCACATCCTGTGCAATGTTTACACGGAGCGTCAGCAGGGTGATGATACTGACACTTGGCACACAAAGGAAACGTGCCAGTGTAAGGCTTGCGGTTGGGGTTTTGTGGTGCTGCTGTTACTTGTTGGAGAGGTGTGGCCACCGTGTAGTTCTTGATGGTCTTCTGTTTCTTCTTTTGATGGTGGTGGGGTTTCTTTGAAAATTCAGCTTTGTTCTTGCTGGGTTCAGCCTCTTTCTTTAGGACTCCAGAGGCTACCATGAGGTCAGTAAGTTTCCCAGACAGTCTCACTGCAGATTCAACAGTAGTAGGGTTGGCTGAAACAACCATACCCTGAATGCAGGCGGGAAGTCCACCCACATATCTGTCTATCCTTTTCTCCAGAGTTGGTACCATATCTGGTACCAAAGCAACTAACTCGTGGTAACGAGTAGTGTACCCCATGTGATCAGCCCCCTTCATCACATGGTTGGATAGTTCAACCTCCAACTTCTGCAGTTCATTCTTGGGACAGAATTCTGTTCGCAGCAGTGTCTTGAAGTCTTCCCATGGCATGGCCATGGCTTCTTCTCTTCCTCGGGCATTGATCTGACCGTTCCACCAGGTCAGAGCCCGTTTGTTGAATGTTCCCGCTGAGTAACGGACCTTGTGGTGTTCGGGGCAGCTGCAAAGATCCAATGTTGCCTCAATCTTCTCAATCCATTGGATTAATCCAACGGCGCCTTCAGACCCACTGAAACTGGGTGGCTTACATCCTACGAAGGACTTGTAGGAGTAGTGAGATGAATCTCCAGTGTTTCCACTGGCTTCCCCTGATGTGTTGCCAGTATTGAGGATCTCATTACGAAGACGAAGGAACATCTCCGGTATAGCTTCTTTCATCTGATTCGTCATCTGGCTACTCAGTAACGTCACCAGAGCGATAGTAGCAGGATCCATGGTCGGTACTGTGCCCGAACCAGATGCTTGAGTAATCAATGGAGGAGGGGGAGGAGGAGGTGGAGGAGGTGGTGGTGGAGAGTCATTTGGAGACGGTGTGGAGGAGTGTGGAGCCAAGTCTTGTGGTGGTAGCTGTATCAAAGGAGGTTGTCTTCGTGGAGGCATTCTGATCATAACCAATAAAGTCTTCGGTTAGTGCAATGATCGAATACAGAAGACAATATGCAATTAAGTCTTAAGTCCTACTTTCTCTACATGCAGGGTCCCTAGGTTATAGTCTAGGCCAAACCATTTAAATAAGTGACCTATATTTCTCTATAACCATGGCTCTGATACCAATCTGTCACACCCCGAGCCGGCGGGGTAGGATCGGGTTTCCCCGACGGGCGGAAGGTTCCCGGGGCGCGATATCGTGAGTGATAATCGAAGTGATCAGATTGTCTACATTGCACATGATGTAAATGAGAAATGCTAAATATAATAGAATTACAAAGTTAAATTACAGCAGTATCGTTTATAATTTAACAATGTAAATCTATTGTAACATCAATAAATAACTATCTTGTATTTGCACCAGATATACAAAATAATGTGTATAATGATGTCTTCAAAAGTATGCAGGTCCAAAATACTAGTCTTCTATATGAAGTCCTAGTCCAAAAGAAATGACTTCTTAATTAACCTGTTCGTCACCTGAGAAGTCATGCAAAAACAAAATCAACACATGGTTGGTGAGTTCATATATTTTAGTAATTGAAAACGATTTGTAAACCTCTTTCGGTAAAGACCTTAACCTCATTAACTTCACATGTAATATCCAAATCGGTATGCTTATATATAGGGCATATGTAGGGTCGAACTTACCGCCCGCCCAGCCAACATCCCACCACATACTAATTCACATATGACACTGTTGTTAATGATAATTAAGCATTTTTACCCTTAACACAATCCCATATGTACCTCTGTTTATTGTTCCTGTCATTACAATCATTTGAAATCCCTGTTGATTCCTTAAGTTCATCATACAATATGATCAACCACACAATTGTATAAACAGTTATAAATGCTTAATTAAACAAGTAAGTAAACATTTAATAAAATCTAAGTCCTTATGATTGGGGCCTTTGGTCATACTCGAGTAGACTAGTCTGTCAATCTAGGTACTTAGTAGTTAGGGAAACTGTAAATATCCTCAAACATACGACCTACAAGTCAAACGGTCTAGCTAGGACTTCTTGAAATGCAGGATTTTATGTTTCGTCAATGTTTTTGGCGTATGCTATCTCTGATATTTCCCAGACTTTCCCTTAAAAATGATTTAATGATCGTCTGATTCTGTCACAAGATGTACTTGATGTGTTGATCATAGAATACAAGATTCATTGATCGGTTGTACACTTGATTCATTGTTCAACAAACACTTGGTTTGTAGAACATTGATTGTTGTCTTTGCAAAGATTGTTTTATTGATGTCTTGATGTCCCACACTTGTTTTGTCAAAATGTTTGATTTGATTCCTTGAATTCACCCACTTGATTTGTCAAAATGTTTGTTTTGATCCCTTGAATTCACCCACTTGTTTTGTCAAAATGTCTAGTTTGATTTGTTTGAAATGTTTTGACTTATTGAAAAGTTTAGTTTAACTTGATTATTCACTTAATATATAAGTAAATCAGTTAATAACCTGCATAAAATCTTCCTAGACATGATCTAGGATAACATTTATATATATGTAAAACATATAAATTTAAAAGCATTTAAGTAAACAATTTAAATAAACAGTTTACGCATGCTTCTCAGCCCCGCGTTTTAAAACAAAAATGTTAGAAAAGGGGCAATGAACTCACCTGTGCTGCTATGTAATTTGATCTAACACAAAATGCACGCTCCTGTATGTAAGCTAAGTTTCTTCGGTTCCTGAGTTATTTTATAAGAATTCGAATATAATGAGTACGCGTAGTAGTCGTTGTGCCTAAGACCTTGAGTCTTGTTGTGTGTGCAACTAAGTGTCTTAATACTAAGTGTATCTAAGATCTACTCTATCTTAATTACCCTTCTTATGATCCCAATTCCCATGATTAGTTACTAACTTACCTTTAAATTTTAGAAAATTTCGGCAGAGTTTCCTTTGTTTTTAAAACAATTCCAGACAATTAAATCGTCTCTTTTTCAACAAGTCCTCAAACAATTGAATCAAAGTAAATATTTATATCAAACCATTACAATTAACTTAATAGACTTAAAAGAAACCGGTGTCATTTACAATTTACATTTCAAATTAAACAAGATTTTAGAAATTTACTAATTTAACTTTTAAATAAATTCACAATGCCTTTATTTTATCAAAACGTCATTACTTAAGTTTAAGTAAACAGTTGATACGTGTTGGGCTTAATTAGGCCCCAATTGGGCCCATTCAGGCCCAACAACAACCTTTTGGTTTTTACTTGATCATGGTCCAAAACGTTTGAACCTTATGACATCAATGTCCAAGTTATTCATGTTAGCAACTCATCTTAAGAAATTAATATATGCTAATGGCCTAAGTTATAGATATTTTACAAGGGAATTTGTTAGTAGCTATCGACAATTAACTTGTAAACCTTTGCTAATTATCAATAACACTTTATATCATAACACTCCATGTGTGCATGACTTGTATCCCGGTTATCATTCCCATGCATAACCACATACCCCCATGCATACAACTTACGTGATAATTTCTCATGATATGCTAGGTTTTTAAGACCAACTAACATTTCCTAGATCGTTTACACTTGTTCTATTGTTCTTAGATCTCCATGCATCACGATAATTTAGGGTTTTATAACAATTTGGCCCGAATACCCCTACATGGCAGCGAACCTTGTTGGGTTAGTGACCAAGGGTTCGGCTAATCCTCCCAGTTCCTACGAACCCTCAAGGTTCGGCCCTTGTGTAATCGTTTGGTTCCAGGTTCATGAGGAAGAAGGGTTCGTTGGTCTATGATTTCGCAGTGTAACCGGGTTCGTGAGGTGATGGTTCCTGGGTTCGTGCCTACTAGGTTCGACTAAGTAGGGTTCGCTTAGATAGAAGGGTTCGTTACAATGCATTAAGGTTCGGTGACCAGGCGAGACAAGGTTCGTTGCAGACTCTATCAGGTGGGCAGGTTCGTGAGTCAGACAACAGGGTTCGTTGCTGCTCCATGCAGGTTCGTTGCAGGCATCCTTTAATGATGACAGACTCGTGAAGCCAACCCACCAGGGTTCGGTGCAGAAGATGGTTCGGTGCAGGGTTCGCCCAACGAACCCTTGGGTTCGGCCAGCTTCTGTTGATGCTGTTCGGGTTCTGTTAACGAACCTGTGAAATTCCTTGAGTGTCATCCTCGATCTTAAGACCTCAAACCTGTTAAAATCTGTTCCTATGGTTGCCTAAATATGCAAGACATCTGCATCTATGTGTTCTAAGTGTTTAATGCCGGTTATAATAACAAAACCAATTGAACTCGTGAAAACCCTATAAAACCGAATTTAAAATGATGATTTACCTTAGATTTCGTGGATGGAAATTTGAAATACTTGTACTTCCGTGATCTTCGTGTTGAAAGGAACGTCTTGGCACCTAGAACACTTGAATCCAACGAGATTTAAGCCTTCAAATCTTAGAAATAATAGGGTTTTCTTGTGAAGAACTAGAGAGAGAGAGGGTAAACGAATTTAGAGAGAGAGGAGAGTGATGGGTGGTGGTTGTGGCATTTATGTCACATTAAATGTGAGTTAAAATACCCGATCGGTTGGTCTCGTTCGGTTTCGCGTAAAATACCGGTTTCGCGTAGTTTTTACGGCAAAATGATACGATTATAAAATAGAATTTATTTAATTATTCTAGGTTGTGATTCCTAATAAATTAACTAATATCTTTTATTTATTTAAAATTTAAAATTTTAATTAACTGTTTAAATCGAAATGTACGGTCGTCGCGCGCATTCGTTCGGATCGTCACCCGTACGAACACGACGATAACTATACGTTTCAATCTTGTTTTCTAATTATAGAATATCATTCAGAACGTTAAACTTCCAGATATATTCGTACAGATCGTTACCTATACGAATAACCCGTCCATTTAGCATTCACATAACGATATTCGTGTGTTTTGTTCCGTAGACCTCACATACGTTTATACATAATAAATCCTAAACAAATAATCACATAGTGGTTCTGTGTTGCCAGATAATTACCCGACTCAAGAACCATCGTTCTGAACTGTGTTTCTGTTAAATGTGTCTGAAACTGTTCTATGACAACTCACCATGATAATGATAAATGATATGAATATGAAAATTACTGAAATGTGTATGATTCATACCTGTTTTGCTGTTCATGTACTGTAGAGATCACTGTTCCGGTAACGGTTCCGGCACTGATGTTACAGTTTCATCATTTGTTAACAGACCCAAAACCAAAATGGTTTGGGTCCAAAAGTCTAACTAAGTGTGTTGATGTATGCAGGGTCCTTCAGCATGCCAAAATAGCATCTGGTATGTTGATAGTGGAGGATCCATGCATATGATTGGGAGCAGATCTCTCCTTCATAACTATTTTACTGGAAGGAAAGGATTTGTGTCCTTTGGAAATGATGCTAAGGGTTACATTATAGGGAAAGGTGTTGTGACAAATGGTGAGATTAGGTTTGATGATGTAAATCATGTTGAGAATCTTAAGTATAATCTTCTGAGTGTTAGTCAAATGTGTGATAAGGGTCATATTTCTCTTTTCACCAAGCAAGACTGTAGGATCTTATCTTCTGATGTGTTGCCTCTGATTGGCAAAGTCTTAGATGAGTATACACTCCTTAAGGCTAACAGAGTGGGAAAGGTATATGCCTTTGATTTATCAAAGAAAATCTCTATTAAGGGTCATCCTTGTCTATTCTCTAAGGCTTCTTTCAAGGAATCCAATCTGTGGCATAGAAGATTAGGTCATGTGAACATCAAAAACATGAATCAATTGGTGAAACATGGATTGGTTAGAGGTCTTCCCTTAAAGGATTTTAGTTGTGATGAGAATTGCACTGCATGCTTGAAAGGAAAGCAACACAAAGTCTCTTTTCCTCCAATTGGAGATTCCAAATCCACTGGTTGTTTGAACATGTTGCACATGGATTTGTTTGGGCCTGTTCAGATAATGTCTATGGCAAAGAAGAAGTATTGTCTAGTTATTGTAGATGACTACTCAAGGTTTGTCTGGACTTTCTTCTTGCACTCAAAAGGTGAGGTTGCCAAGGCTATTATGAACTTTGTGTTGTATGTTGAAAAGCAATATTCTATTCCTGTCAAGTGTGTAAGGAGTGATAATGGCACAGAATTTAGAAATCACATTTTGGATGAATTTTATTTGTCAAAGGGAATTCAGAGGCAGTACAGTATTCCCAGAACTCCTGAACAAAATGGAGTTGTCGAAAGGAAACATAGGACTTTGATTGAAGCTGCCAGAACAATGCTTGCTGATTCTGGTTTGCCACTGACCTTCTGGGCAGAAGCTGTTAACACAGCTTGCTATGTGCAAAACAGGGTTCTGGTAAATCAAAGATGGTTGAAAACTCCATATGAAATACTTCACTCTCTAACCCCTTTGATTTCCTTCTTCAGAGCTTTTGGGTGTCCATGTTATATCCTCAACACCAAAGATCAACTTACTAAATTTGTTTCCAAAGTTGATGCAGGTTATTTTGTTGGCTATTCTTCAACTTGCAAGGCTTATAGAGTGTTCAATTGTAGAACAAAGATTGTTGAAGAAACTCTTCATGTTAAATTCAATGAATGTCCCAAAGATTCCATTCCTCAAAATCCTGCTGAGATGTTTGATCTTAACATCTTGCAACATGAATTCCCAGTTGAGCCTATTGGTGAAGCAGATGAGGTACTTACAGCAGTTCCACCAACAGCTTCTACAGAAACCACACAAGGAAGTCAAGATGATGAAGATGAAAGTACTCATTTATTCAGATTCAGTGATAATCTGCCTATATCTGCCAAATCTGATGCTCTTCCTGCTCCAGCTGTTCCACTCAATACCAATGCTGATGAAATTCTAGCATCTTCTCAATCATTTGAAATTCCTGCTGCTTTGTTCCCTGAATCTTCATCAACTGCAGCATCTGGAGCTCCAGCAAACACTTGCACTGATCTTATTCCATATCAAGAACTGAAGGATCATCCATTATCTCAAGTTCTTGGTGACATTTCTGCTGGTGTTTCAACAAGAAGTCAACTATCAAATTTTTGTCTCTATGCTCTATTTGTCAGTCAACAAGAGCCAAAGAACTATCACACAGCACTTAGAGACAATGGCTGGGTGGAGGCAATGCAGTTGGAGTTGTTGCAGTTCAAGAAGCAACAAGTTTGGGAGCTGGTTTCTCTACCTCCAGGTAAGTGTGCAATAGGCACAAAATGGGTGTTTAGGAATAAAACAGATGAAAATGGTCAAATAATTAAGAACAAGGCTAGACTGGTTGTACAAGGGTTCTCTCAGGAAGAAGGTATTGATTATGATGAAACTTTTGCCCCTGTAGCCAGACTAGAAGCAATTAGGTTGTTCTTAGCATATGCTGCCTTACACAAACTTAAAGTTTTTCAAATGGATGTCAAAAGTGCTTTCTTATATGGTAAAATAAAAGAGGAAGTGTATGTGTGCCAACCACCAGGCTTTGAGGACAATAAACATCCAGATTGGGTGTACAAGCTTGATAAAGCTCTTTATGGGCTGAAACAAGCACCTAGAGCCTGGTATGACACTCTATCCACTTTTCTCCTCAAAAATAACTTCACTAGAGGCTCCATTGATAAAACTTTATTCATAAAGAATGTAGGACAGCATAAGCTACTTGTTCAAATTTATGTTGATGACATTATATTTGCTTCATCTGATCCAAAGTTGTGTGCTGATTTCACTGAGTTAATGACCAAAAATTTTGAAATGAGTGCCATGGGGGAATTACAGTTTTTCTTGGGTCTTCAAATCAAACAAAATCCTGATGGAATTTTTATTCACCAATCCAAATACACAAAAGAGTTGTTAAAGAAATTTGACTTGCAAAACTGTAAACCATGTTCTAACCCCATGTGCAGCACCACACAACTTGATGCTGATTTGAAAGGTAACTCAGTTGATGAAACTCTTTATAGATGTATGATTGGTTCCTTGATGTATCTGACTGCATCTAGGCCAGACATTATGTTTGCTACATGTGTTTGTGCTAGATTTCAGGCTGCACCTAAAGAATCTCACTTGGTTGCTGTTAAAAGAATTTTCAGATACTTACAGGGTACTCAATCACTGGGAATATGGTATTCCACTGGACATTCCTGCAAGCTGGTTGCTTTTTCTGATAGTGACTATGCAGGATGCAAACTTTCAAGAAAATCTACATCTGGTGGGTGTCAGTTTCTAGGAAACTGTCTGGTTTCTTGGCAATGTAAGAAACAAACATCTGTGGCCACTTCCACTGCTGAAGCCGAGTACATTGCTGCTGCAAGTTGTACTTCCCAAATTCTCTGGCTTCAAACTCAACTATTGGATTATGGCATCAAAGAGTCTAAGACACCATTGTTAATGGATAGTGCCTCAGCTCTTTGTATTGTCAAGAATCCAGTTCAGCACTCTAGGACCAAACATATTGAGATCAGACATCATTTTATAAGAGATTGTTTTGAAAAGGGTCTGATTGATCCAAAGTTTGTTCCTAGTGCTGATGAGCTTGCAGACATCTTTACTAAGCCTTTAGACACCTCCACTTTTCAAAATTTAGTTCTTAGGCTTGGTATGCTGCAACTTGAATAGATTGGTTTTTTCAATAAATAAACTTTAAATTTTACAAAAATCCAAAAATATTCAATTTTTAATAAAATTTTTTTCTTTATTACCTTGAAATTTTTGATATTTTCAGTAAATTCTGATGAATATTAGAAGTACTGATTCAAGGAAAGCTTTGACCTTTACCAATACTCTAAGTTACAAGTACTGATGGGTGTTGGTTCACTAAGTACTGAAGGTCACACATTTCTCACAAATACTGATGAACAACTTCTGTTCACAAGTTCTGATGAACAACTTTTTCACAAAGTCTGATGACCAAAATGTTCACAAGTTCTGATGAACAACTTTTTTCACAAAGTCTGATGACCAAAATGTTCACAAGTTCTGATGAACATATTTTTCACAAAGTCTGATGAGCAACTGATGAAAACAACTGATGAGCAATATCTGTCGACAACATCTGATGAGTAACTTTACTCTTCAGATGTTTCAACCTCTGTTGTTTTCCCTATTTAACTCAAACCTTCTTCAGTTGTTTCATTATCAATTCCTCAGAACTTTCAACCTTTTTCAAAAACCTATCTTCCCTCTCAAGTCTTTGCATCCATGGCGACCATGAACCTGAAACCTCGTCATAACTCCGTCGCTTATCTTACAAAATCCTCTTTCTGGTCCAAGTTTGATGAAGCAGTTGACTTAATGAATGCATCACAATTCCAAACCGCCTTTCTCATAAATCCAACACTTCATGTCGAATCCATTCATCAATTCTGGATGAATGTAGAACTCATCAATGTTGGCACTGGTGTGATATCTCTTCGTTCAACAGTAAATGGTCATAATGTGCACATCAGCCCAGCTGAACTAAGGGAGGTTCTCCACCTTGATGATGCGAACTTGGTCACGCAATTCCCAAAGAACTTAACTGACCTCTGTTTCACAAGTCATGAATACCAAGGTGATTTAAGCGATTCAACTCTCTACAAGAAGCATTTCAATGATCCGGAGCGCCTGATATTTCACATGATCAACATTTGCTTGGCTCCGAAATCTTCTTCATGGGACCAGATGTCCTCCAGGTGGCAACAGGTATTGTATTCAATTCTGGAATCTCAAAAACTAAATTTTTCACAAATTTTGTTTTCAGAATTAACTGAACATGCTGCTAAGCCTGTTTCTTCTAGATGGCTACTTTATCCACGATTTATCATGGCCATCATAGAAAAACAGTTACAGCACAGTGGCCTTGTTGGTCAGGGGATATCTGCTCCAGCAGTTCTGTTGGAGGTATATTCCCGACACAACTCAAACCTCACTCTCAAAGAGGCTGCCCGAAAGCTAAAACCCAAGCATAGGGAACCCACAGTCTCCACTTCCAAATACAAATCTAAAGTCCCCACCAACCCTCACTCCAAAAAGCCCAAAAAGGCTGCTCAGGGAAATGAGTCCCCTGAGTCTGCCCATGCTTAACCAAGGCATGAAATGGCCACTGGAAGTAGTCAACCAGTGGTCCATCAGACTCCACCAGCTCAAACCGCCCAGGCTTCCTCTCAACAGGAACCTGGTGCAACCATTGAAGGGGCAGACACATTTCTAGAACCTCTTTCATTTGAAAAGGTTTCTATTGAACATCACCAATCTCCCCGGGTGCACTCTGTTTCACAGCCAAATCCTATGGAAACCACCCAACAAAGCCCAACTTTTGTCATTGAACATATCCTGGATCAGTTGAACACTCCTATCCCCACCCAGACACCTATCACTACTGGGATTAGCTCCAACATTGAGGGGGAGGATCCAAGTGTCTCTGATAACCCACAGGATTTTGACTACCAAATCAGATCTCCTAGTGTGGAAAGAGAGATTCTGATATCTGACAGGGCTGCTACTTCTTCACCTCTATCATTTGGAGTGATTGATAGTAGTAACATAGCTAAGACCCTGTCAGAGGCAACAACTGATGAAGGGATTACCCCTGAGGTTGGAAGTCCCCAGTTCCAAGAAAAAGGGGCACCTGATCATGTTGAGCCACACTCAACTCAGGTAGATCCTGATACTCTCAGGAGGTCAGATGATTTAGCCAAGGCTAATGATGACCAAAGGACCCTTGCTGATGTTCTGCAACAGAACAAACTCCTTGAGGCTGAGGTCTGTAGGCTCAATGAGCTACTCACCAAGATGTCCAACGACAAAAGTCCATCTTCCCCTATTACCCCACAGATGGCACCTTCTAATCTTGAAGGTCACACAAACACTTCCACCTCTACTCCACAATTTAACAAGCCACCAGCCTCTGCTTCAGGCACTAATCCTTTGGGTTCCAGCCCCCCAGAGGCATTAGCTACTGCCCTTCTCACTGTTATACCTCTCATCACTCCCTTACTAAAGAACATCATCACCCAAGCTCTTGATGAGAGGCTACCCTCATAATCTCAAATCCAGCAAATGGTAGATGATGCTGTGACTGCCAAGCTTACTTCTCTTTACACTCCTTCTTCCCCTGCAGCCAAAAAGGGGGAGTTAGGAACAGACTCAGTCACAGCTTCAGCTTCTAAAAGGCAAAGAAATGAAGATGAAGATATTGCTTCTGAAAGGTCTCCAGCTATTCAAGTTACATACAAGAGACAAAAGAAGAATAAACCTGCTGAGGTTGATACTGTTGCTGAGGAGGAGGTTGAGCAAGTTAATATAGAGAATGTGGAAAAGGAAACTGAAGAAATTGGTGATAAAGAAGTTGAGGACAATGTTGAGAAAGTAACAGCAGAAGAGGTTACAACCTCTGAATCACAAGAAATTGAACAAGAGGAAATGCAAGCACAAAAAGATCAAATTCAGATGGGTGAAGTTGAGCAAGATATTGGAATTGATATATCTGATGTTCAAAAGCAAGTAACTCCTTTCACCAAATTATCTACTCAAGTTGCTGATGTTGGTGCTCCTCCCAAGAAAAGGAGATTCTTAAGGATTCAAGAAGAGGAGGAATCTGATGAGGAAGACAGGCTTCCTATCTCCACTGTAATTAAAGCAAAAGTTCAAAAGCCTGAATCATCAAAAACTGGTTCAGAACTGGTTGTTCAAAAGAAGAAAGTAACCTTACCTGCCAACTATGTGCCTGAAAAGCCTCTGGTGTGTGGACAACATCCAAAGATTACACCAGAATCTCAAAGGTTGGCAATGAAAGTTAAGCTTGAAGAGGAAGAGAACCAGAAAAAGCATGATGAGCACATCTTAAGAATGGTTGACAAGGAATATCCTCAGACATCAACCATTATAGCAATGAAGAAAGAAGCCCAAAGGTTGTATGCTCTGAGGTTCACATATCAGTATAGGAAGGAACAGATTAGGATGTGGCCTGATCCAAGAATCATTAACAGGATCCACAAGAGAGAGGCTCCAGCTGCTTATGCCAGAAGGATCAAGAAGGTATTAAGTGCTGATATTATGTTAGGGTCTGTACTTGATCCTTGGGAGATAATTAGTGATTTTAAGAGTGTGCACAACTCTGGTTTGAAAGCTCCAAAGTTCATAGAAAACAAGATGATCAAGAAAGGATTAGTGTACAGAAAGCTGGAAGGAGTTAAGCAAAATGAGCTTCCCTTATTTCTGGAAGGGAAGCATCCGGATGAATTTGTTTACAGAGAGATAACCAGAGTGGAGCTACATGATGGGACAACGGCCAGGTACTTATCTGAGTATTATGGACCTGAGTCATTCTTTGAAGGTGAACCTGAAAGGCTGACTCCAGAAGAGAAGGTAATTTTGCTTGAAGCCTATGTCAGGGAGTCATTCAGGTTATTATATGATCAATAGCTTCAATGAGAGGGGTTAATGCTCATAGTCCATTTCTCCAATGGAGTTCCCTCTCATATTTTGTCTGTTAGATTTTTAGAAGCTGTTGATTATCAGGCATACACTTAAACTGGTCATTTTGATACTGATCTCAAAGAAAAAGACAAATCATTCTGCCTGGGATAAAAATAAGTGAGACAATCAATAAATTAGAGGTTTTTGGCTGCATTGGTTCAGGGGGAGTTTGTTGGACTAAAAGAACCAATGAGCCTGATCAGAAAAATCTCTAAGTCTCACAACACTTACAACAACTGAAGAAGAACACAACGGCTGACATTCACTTTGCAGAAGTTACAAGATCTGAAGTTATATACAACAGCTGAAGTGTAAGTCTTCAGATGTTGTGGTGTTTCGTTTTGTCTTCAGTAGTTTTCATTCAGTACTTGTAAAAAGTCTGATGAGTATTTTACTCATCAGACGTTGTAGTCTTAATTAAGTAGTTTTATGTCTTCAGTAGTTGTAAGAGAATGTCTTCAGATGTTGTAGACATTCTCAGTAGTTTAGTTAAATCAGTAGTTATCTTTTGTCTGTTAGGTGTCAACATCATGTGACATCATCAGACGTCACTGTTTCTATATAAGGGCAGTTGACATTTTGTATTGGTAACGAAGTTAGTGCGATTGAATGAATTATTTCTTTTGCAGAATTTCTCTTTCTATAACAAACTTGTTCTTTACTGTTTGATTGAATTTACTTTGTTCTTGCTAATATTGAGCTAATTCATCTTTGAATTCCGCTGCTATAATCTATTATTGATCAAATGAGAACATCTGATCCTACATCAAAGGTACGCGAAATCTACTGTACATGAAAATACACAAAATCAGGTCTTTAGCTGGTCACAGGTTGACTTTGTCAGTCTTCGTCTCTGAATGGGCTCTACAAATGTAACATCACTGTATTTTGGGTTGTCCGTACATGTGTAATTATATTGATAAACCCCAATATGATGATTGATAATTAGTATTGATTATTGGATGTTATTATTATTGGTATACATATTGAGAACACATTATTATGAGCATAAACCACATAAACCATGGAAGGTTTAGTTGAAATACAACTAAACAGAACCAGAGAGTTTATTGCAGTTGAACACACATGTTATGGGTTGTTGATTTGGAATGGTAGTGGTATAGGATTCTATAATCAAAGATAGGCAAGCATATAATCATGGTCTATCGAAGAGGTGGTGGGATGGCGGCTGAGGCAGTTGCGACTGACCTCTACGTATGCCCTATACATGAACCATCTTAGGTTTATCATGATTATATCAGTGTTGAGGCTTTGGTGAGGAGAATCCGAGGTTTGGTTTGGAATGATAGAAAGTTATGAGTTAGTTATTGTTTGGTTGCTAAACATAGTCAAGGACACATGGTCATGGTTTATCGAAATGGTGGTGGGACAGCGGCTGGATAGGTTGCGACCTACTCCTACATATGCCCTATACATAAGCTTATTTCGGTCTATCATGGATGTGTCAGTGATATGGTTTAGTGGGATTTGGATTGGGAAATTATCATATTCAAAGTAATAAAATAGTGAAAGCTTTATTGGAAATAATTACGCGATGGTGAGGTTACGAATATAATTTAAACGCGAATATAATTTAAACACGAATATTATTTCAGAAATATTAACTTAATAATGTATTCGCGTGGGTGACGATTCGTACGAATATAATTATTAAGAATAATATACTGAAACCATATTCCATAAATTGTAAATCAAATCAAAATACGATACGAACGTTGGATTCGAAAAGGTGACGATCTTTACGAATACATACGTGAGTAACGTGTTTTGACGAGAGAACAAAATAATATCTAACGATATTAAAATAAGAAAAGGAATTTAAAAACGTTTATTAGAAATTACAACCTAAGAATTATTTGAAGGAATCGTTTTATTAAATAAATGAGTTAACGAAATTAAACGAAATTATTGTTACGAAACAATTTTATTTGAAATCATTTTAGTAAAACGAAATATAATTATTTAAACGTTTTGTGCTTTAAATATATTTTACAATCAAAACCGATCATTTAATGAGTTTATCGCGATATAAACGAGACCGAACACAGGGGGAATACGCGGGCTATTAAGGAAGAAGACTTTCCCATTTTTCTTTCATTTCCCACACTTTCCTTCTCTCTATAGAACACAAATCCGTCACCCCTTTCTCTCTCTAACTTCTCTCTACCATAACTTCTTCAAATCGCAACCATTTCAAGAGATCTTGGTGCCAAAACGTTCGTGTGATCGAGGAGAACAAGAACCTGCAAAGAAATCAAACATTTGATCGAATTTAGAAATTAAATCTTGAGTTTTGTTTTTTTTTTTGTTTCTCACTTAGACACAACCGGTTCACACTCTTATTATTTAAACGGCTTATACATTTTGAAAACACTAAACCGCACATGAGTAGTTTAGATATAGGCGAATGTAACAGGCTGCAAAAGATGATTTTCGATGATGAAGATGATGAATAGTGGGTCGAGAGAGAGTGCAGATCGGCCGAGCCTCCTTAGGCGAACCCTAGCGTGTTTGAGATCCTAGCCGAACCTATATTCTCACATGATCTGGATCTAGCGAACCTGTTGATGACGAACCTGGACTTATGGCCGAACCAGTGAACCAGCCAACCTAGGGACTAACAAACCTAGGACTGCAGAACCTCTATCTGACCGAACCATTAGCTGGTAGCGAACCTAAGTGCTACGAACCTTGGCCATGCGAACCAAAAGGTGGCCAAACCTGCATGAAGACACGAACGCTAGCACCGTAGCCGAAGCTTAGCTTGGCCGAACCTTGGGGATTGCGAACTCTACTTGGCCGAACCTAGGCTACCATGGAAGCAGGAGATCACGAATAACGAGAATAAACTGACCATGCTGCCACGAACCTTCAAAGGAAAGAACCTCGTACTGTTTAACTTTGTCTGGCCGAACCTTAGATGTTTAGAACCATAGTAGCGAACCTGTGACCACGAGGAACCTATGCTGGGTGAAGCTTCTAACCAACGAACCTAGGAACCTTGTGAATCTTGTGAGCTGCCGAACCTAAGTTTGTTGAGCTAGGGGAAGGGACAAACCAACACACACCCAGTGAGGAATGAACAATAAGGATTTGAAGTTATGTGCCACCATGCATGCATGAATGTTCAAGAACCACCACCTTTTCTCTCTCTAAACATAAGTTTTAGAATTTTGGGTTTACATACATTGAAAACACTTCATATGAATAAACTAAGGGTGATTTCTTAAACATAAAAATGTGGTTTAAATAACTTAGAATTATGGTGGTTAATTTTATTGAACATGCATGCATGTATAAGTATGTGTATGATTAAGGACATCACCTTTTAGCATACATATCTATGGGAGGCATACATAAGATCTCACAATTTGTTTATCACCATTAGATAATTAAAACTAGCAAGTTTAAATTATTTATTAATGATGATCATTTATAAAATATTGAGTGATGCATTTTAACTTAGATTAAATAAACTAAGTTAACGACACACTTAACGATAGAAAGTAAACACTTATGGACACTCAATTGCAATGAAACGCAAATACTTATGAATATGAAACACGTGATAAATACAGGTTGTTGAAGTGTCTTTGATTTCATATACGCGAGTGCGCATTCTACGAAAACACTGAATCTAAAGCATTCAGGTGAGTTCTCATAACCTCCTTTTAAATCATTTTGTTTTTAAACTTGGAGGTGGAACATGTATACCAGATTTACATATTGTTTTGATAACATATGGATGACACCTGTTTTATCATTATGATATTCATATTATTGGATTATCATGATTCCATGAGTCGTTGTAGTTGACTTCGGCCATCCGAAATGATTGCATGTATTGTCACGTGTATTACCACAACTCCGTGAGTCGTTGTTGTTGAATTCGGTCCTCCGCAATGATTGCATGTATTGTCACTTGGATTATCGCAACTCCATGAGTCGTTGTTGTTGACTTCGGTCATCTGCAATGATTGCATGTATTGTCACGTGGGTTACCACCACTCCATGGGTCGTTGTCGTTGACTTTGGTCATCAGCAATGACTGCATGTATTGTCACTTATAATATTTGGAACTATTGTTGGATTAGATTGGTTGAATATATGTGATTGACTTTTTGTGATTGTTTGAAGTAGGTGATTGTTGTGTTTGTGTATGTGTTATGTGTTGACAGTGTTGGATTATCTCGCATGTGCACATGTGGATTTTCTCAGAAAATTATAAACTTTCATAAACATTTTATGAACATTTTTGAAACTTAAAAACTTATGATTACTCATCAACTACTTCGTAGTTGACACTTGATTTTCTACATGTTTCAGGGAACGAGGAGAAGTAGGTAGAGCAGGATAGCTCTATATCTTTTGGACATCATCACTTAGGGTCTCGGACTTAGCTAAAATTAACTGGATTACTGAAGACTAGTGTTTAGTTAATTTAGCTAATCTTTTGTGTAATTACTGTAACTAAATCATGACAAACATGATTTTTGATGTAATTAATTTGGTTGATTTAATTGATATGTGATGATTTATTTAGATGCCCACGAGTTTATGAACAATCTACACATCCCTTGTGGCATCCCGACGTTTCCGCCATCTGTTGGGGTGTTACAACAAACTCCCCCTAGATTGATGAAGTCAACCAATAGGAAGTGTGACTGAGTGTGGACCTGCATGAGCATTTAGCTTCATCTCCATAGCAAATGCAACAACCCTGGTGAAAGGTTTTGCTTCTTCATCCCAATCTCCATAGACCTTGATAGGTGTATCATGTAGTTTCTGCATATCTTTTTTCCGTACTTCAGAAGGTCCATGGGATCCAATATCATATCAATGTCATTGATGTCACTCTTGGTTCTCAGAATAATGGTTGCGTGAGTCTTCTCATCAAAGTACCAAAAATCGAAGTTCACGAGCGAGTTGTCGGGGACTCTTGTGGACAGTGGGACTGCTTTCTCTGTAGCTGGTGGAGGGTACTTGTAGTAAATCCACGGCTCCTTCTTTACTGGATCCAGTATACAATTAGAGACGAATCTTCTCCCTTTTGCTGTCTTCATTGTAGGGAAGTCTCTGTCACACTGATCCTTTATAAACTTAGCAAACAGATCGTTTTGAGTATCTTTGGATGGTGTTGGAAAATAAGGACTAATGAGCAAAACCACTGAAGCCAGACGCATGAATAAAACTGCGGAAAGACAAGCCGCGGATGCTCCTCTTCTGTATGAAGAACTGCTTCAGTTTCGGAAGGCTATCAGCGGAAGCTTTGCCAAAAAGAAGTGTTGCTGAACTTATTCCCCTCAGAAGACACTAGCTGATCTTGACCTCATCGGAAGACAACCATGTTAGTACATGTTTGTAATAGGTTGCTTGTCAAAATGTGTAAGTTATAGGAGGTTTTGCTGAGGTTCGTCTGGCCCACGAACCTTAGCAGGTTCGGCGAACCTAGGCTTCTTGATGTAAAGGTACATCCAGCGAACCTGAAGGTTCAGCTGGCAAACCTGTAGGTTCGGCCAGGTTCGTTTTAGCTCTTCGTATATATTGTAGGTTTGTCTAGAAATGTCATGACTTTTGTTGAACCTCTTGTTAGACAGATCTGAGTGATTTTCTCTGTGTGAGTCAGAGTTGTGTGTTCTTTTATTTCATTGTAATCAGTTGATATTGATTAATGAAATGGAGATTATATAAATGTTTGTTTCTTCCTTGATTTATATAGATCAAATATAGATTCCGCATATATTTGATAGTTAATAGGATTCCGTTTGACGATCGAGAGTAATTCTACAGTGGTATCAGAGCTTTAGTGGAGTTCTATACAAGCTTTTCAAAGATTAACAAGCATTTTGGAGTTAGATTATCAAGAAATGGATTAGAATTCGAGTTTTCTTTGTGTTTGATTGCTGTATTGAGTGTGATATAATCATCTACTGCTTTGGAAAATTACAATTTAGAAATTTGTGGCTTAAATTGGTGATTTTTGTAGAATTTTTCTTCAAATTTTGAAGGTTTTCCCTCCAAAAGTTTTTAAGTTTGAAGACAGGTTCGTGAGCCGAACCTGTGATTGGCTAGAGCAGAGGTTCGCTATTAAAGTAATTTTTCTGAGCGTCGTTTTAGAGATTTTGAAGAGGTTCATTTAAGGTTTACTGCAGAGGTTCGTCTGATCAAGGTTCGTTTGATTAAGGTTCGTTGGTCAAATTTCTATTGAAGAGATTCGCTGATCAAGGTTTGTCTCAAGGTTCATGGGATTGAGGTTTGTCTCAAGTTCGGTTGAAGAGGTTCGTGAAATCAGGTTTGTCTCAAGGTTCGTTGCATCAGGTTCGTGAGATAAAGGTTTGTCTCAGGTTCGTGAGCTGAGGTTCGTGGATATCAATATTTGGAGAAGGTTCGCTGCTAAAAAAAATTAAGAACCATGGCTGAGATGTTTGCTGCTGTAGCTAGTCAAAATTCTAAGATACATAGTATTTTGATTAGTGAAACTGAGGCTGGAAGTACAAACAAAGTTCCAAAATTACTTGATTTGACATATTATGAGAATTGGAAAGGTAGATTTGAGACACATCTCAATGGAACTGACACTAATCTGTGGGAAAGAATTATGTCACCCTATGAAAGACCAAAGGTTGTGGGGACAGATTTGGATCAAACTCTTGAGAGATTGGATGTTGATTTGAGAAAGAAATATGATTCTGAGAAGAAAGCTTACTGGATGATGAGTCAAGCAATTCCTAATCAGATACTTCATCAATTTGATGAACATAAAACCTCATATGGTTTGTGGAATGCTTTGAAGGCAAGGATTGAGGGAAACACCAAATTAAAGAAGATGAAAGCCACTGATATACGCAAAGAGTTTGAGAACTTCAATTTTATTGGCAATGAGAGTCTTGAAGCCTTGATAACCAGATATAGGCATTTGTTGACTGAAGTTAGAAAGTGTGGAATTGAATACACTGAAGAGGAGAAGATATATTGCTTTGCAGATGCTTTGCTTGAAAAGTGGAATTCATTGGTGCTAATTTTGAAAGAAAATCTACCGGGAATGACATTGGTGGAGTTTATTCAAAAGCTAGAAGAACATGAAATGAAAGATAAGAGAAAAGCTAGAAGAGTTAATGTTACTCAAGATCCTTCTCTATATGGTGCATCTGTGGTTACACCTCCTGTTTCTTTTGCAAAGATCCAGACATCATTTGTTTCAAGTACTGCTGATAGTACTTCTGCACCATCTGCATCTGCTGGATCAAGTTCATCTTATTATGTTAATGAGAAGAAGTCTGACCCAATAACAACTCTTGTTCAGTTGAATACAAAAAATCTGGGAAAAGTAGCTGTGGAGGCTATTCGGCATCATATGTCAATTTTGACATGTGTAGTCAGTGCCTATGATGAACAGATAGCTGGAAAGATTGGAAATGAAAAAGACAAGCTTGAAAGTTATAAGAATTCTCAGTATGTCATTGATTACTTTGCTACTATGCAAAGATCATCGAATGATACTACTGGCTTGGGTTTTCATGCAGTACCACCTCCTCCCAGCTATGTTCCAAGACCACAAATTGATCTGAATTTGGAAGTTCATCCTGTCTCTTTGGATGAACATGGGTCTGAACAAGTTGTTCAAAATACTGGAGGATCATCATCTGATGAAAAAGTGTCTCTTGTTAGTGATGCTCCTATCATTGAAGACATCACTGAATCAGAATATTCATCTGATATTTTGAGACAGAATGGTTATCAAGCTAAAATTGTTGATATAAAGAAACTGAAGTCTCAGAAGCCAAAAGCTGAGATGAAACCAGTTGAGAAGGTGGTGATCAAACCCAATCCTGTTTCCAAACCAGTGATTAAAACAAAAACAACAACTACTCTTAAACCGATTGTGTATGTAAAGTCATCTACTACACATCAAGGAGAGTCTAGAGGTATTTTTCGAAAGCAAAATGTGATTCCTAAAAAGGTTGAAAAAGTGGATTTTTTTCTTTGATAAGTTTGGGGTTGGACATAAAGACAAATAAAAGAATTTTCAAAATAAAGTGAGTAATTCAAAGATAAAATCAACTGGTTTGAGAAACAAATTCTCATCTGCAAAGTTTGTTTCAAAACCTTTCGGTTCATCAAGTTATTATGATGAACCAAAACCAAAGAATCATCTGAAAGATAAAAAATGTTACCGTTGTGGTAAATTTGGTCATTTGATTGCTGATTTTGATTTGGATTTCAGTTCTACTGATTGTAGCAGCTTAAGGCTTTTTCAACAAGAGAAACACGAAAGTGTTTTACTTGTTGTGGAAAAGGACATAATTCTGCTAATTTTCCAAACAACAAAATCAGGAAGAGTTCAGATGATGAGAGTTGGGTGAATAGGTCAGGTGGAAGTCCTAGGAAAGTTAAACCTAGTGAAGATGAAATGAGAATTCTTCGTCCTGACTATGTTTGTGTGAAAGAAGAAAATAATCAGAAGAAACGAGTTTTTGATAACATAACAAATGTGAAAAAGCTTGTGAAAATTGTGACATCATCTGATGATGATTCCTTTTAAAAGGTACCTTCAAAATAATTTTCAAAACAATCTTTTTAATCAAAATCATTTTGGAAATTGAAAAACAGGTCAGGTGATCAAATTTCTGGGAAAGAGGATGGTAACAGTGATGATGGATCTTCTAGTAGGTCATCACAAAAGAATGGCAGGGGTCCATTCAGGGAGACTCGACGCCGAAATGGCGGGGTCATCCCTTTTGAATATTGATAGGTTTTTAACTTATTGTGCAGGTTGCATCCATGGGCCATATCAATAGTCGTTGGATTGTTGATAGTGGATGTTCCCGGCACATGACTGGAGAGTTGAATTTGTTGAGAGACTTTAAGCTAATAAAAGGAAGTTATGTGAACTTTGCAGGAGACAAAGGAGGTCAAATTACTGGGTTGGGTAGTTTGATGAATGAAAAGGTTTCATTTGATAATGTTAATTTCTGCAAAGAATTAACTAACCATTTGTTGAGTGTTTCACAGATTTGTGATAAAGGATACAAAGTGATGTTCGACAAAGACATGTGTTATGTACTTAAGCAAGGATTTCAGATTTCTGAGGAATGGATTTTGATGACAGCTGATCGGAGCAAGGATTTGTATGTGCTTGACATGGCGATGGCGGAGATGGTGAATAAAGTGGAGATATGTCTAGTGTCTAAGGCAACAGAGCAAGATACACGTTCTTGGCACAGACGGATGAGACATATTCATATTCGGAAGATGAATCATCTTGTGCATAATCATTTAGTTGAGGGTGTACCAGTTAAACATTTTAAACTTCCAGATGTGTGTGTGTCATGTAAAAAGGGTAAACAGAAAAGGAAGTTTCACAAAACAAAGAAAATATTTTCTATTGATACGCCACTTGAACTTCTTCACATGGATTTGTTTGGACCAATAAATGTGAAAAGTATAGGTGGTGAATCTTATTGCTTTGTGGTGACTGATGACATTTTCTAGATTTTCATGGGTCATGTTTTTAAAGCATAAATCAGATACTTATGACAATTTTGTGTTATTGATTAATAGGTTGGAGACATTATATAAGTTGAGAGTGAGACGGGTAAGATTAGATAATGGGACTGAGTTTAAGAATCACCAAATGGAGGAATTTTGTGATTCCAAAGGCATTCAGCAGCAATTCAGGGCACCATATGAACCCTAGATGAATGGTGTAGCTGAAAGAAAGAACAAAACGTTGATTGAGTCTACGAGAACAATGCTAGCTGATTTTAAACTTCCCATTACATTTTGGAGTGAAGATGTGGCTACATCTTGTTTTACTCTTAACAGAGTGTTGATTGTTAAAAGACATAATAAAACATGTTATGAACTGCTTCAGAATCGAAAGCTTCATTTGGAACACTTGGAACCTTTTGGGGCTCCTTGTACTATGCTAAAGAAAGATTCAAAATTCAATTCTAAAGTTGAAGAGGGTTTCTTTCTTGGATACAGTCTTCCTAACAAACGTGTGTTTAACAAACTGTTTGAGTCTTTTAATTTGTCTGCAAATGTTTCTGATGATGATATAACCCTACAAATGTTATATGATTTGCAGAATTCTGAAGACCAAGGTATTTCTCATCATTCTGAAGATAGTAATCATAATCCACATGAGGAAAGCATTTCAGAAGTAATTAATGATGATTGGTCATCTGATGATGATCACGATGTTTTTGAAGATGCTATTTCTCATGATCAAGACATTGATCAGAATATTACAAATCTGGATCATAATGTGGAAGTCCCACAAGTGCCTGTCATAAGAGTTCATGTAAATCATCCGATTGATCAGATCATAGGAGATCCAACTGCTGGAGTACAAACACGAAATCAAGTCACAAATGAGGAGAGTTTGTATGTGGAGTTATAAAGAACTCATCACAGTCAAGAGCTCTGGATGCATTTGGCATTTATTTCACAAATAGAGCCAAAGACTGTTACTGAAGCATTGCGTGAGCATGCCTGGGTGGAGGCAATGCAAGAGGAGTTAAATCAGTTTCAGAAGTTGGGGGTTTGGCATTTAGTTGATTTGCAAAAAGGCGAGAAGAAAATTGGTATTAGATGGGTTCTAAGATGTAAACGAGATGATCGAGGTGTAATTGTTCGAAACAAAGCTCGTTTAGTGGTTCAAGGTTTCAAACAAGTTGAAGGAATTGATTACGATGAAGTGTTTGCACCTGTTGCGCGGTTGGAAGCAATTAGATTTTTTCTTGCTTTTTCTACTCACAAGAAATTCAAAGTTTTTCAGTTGGATGTCAAGTCTACATTTCTGTATGGTTCTTTGAAGAAAACAGTGTATGTTTGTCAGCCATCGGGTTTTGAGGATCCTATGCATCGGGATCAGGTTTACCTCTTGGACAAAGCACTATACGGTCTTCATCAGGCTCCGCGTGCATGGTATGAGACATTATCGACTCACCTTATTGAACACGGGTTCAATAGGGGTCAGATTGACAAAACATTGTTCTTTTGGGAAAAGGGCAAGGACATTCTCCTTGTTCAGATTTATGTAGATGATATCACTTATGGATCTATCGATGAACAAATGTATTTAGAGTTCAAAGAGGTGATAATTGATAAATTTGAGATGAGTGCAATGTCAGATATCAAAATTTTTTTGGGTCTACAAATTGAGCAAACTGATAATGGAATTTTCATTCATCAGAAAAAGTATATTCAAGATGTGCAAAAACGGTTTAGCATGCTTGATTCAAAAAAAATTTCCACTTCCGTTCAGCCTAATCACAGGATTGAGCCAGATATTAAGGGGGAGATAATTGATCCTACTCTTTATCATGGAATTTTCGGAAGTTTGATGTATCTGACTGCCTCAAGACTAGATATTGTATTTGCTACAAGTATCTGTGCAAGATATCAATCAAAACCTAAAGTGTCACATCTGATTGCAGTCAAGAGAATACTTCGTTATCTGAAGGGTACACTAGACACCGGTCTGTGGTATCCTAAGGATGATAAATTTTCTTTCAATGCCTATAGTGACTCCGATTATGGAGGATGTAAGACAGATGCGAAATCCACAACTGGCGGTGCACAATTTTTGGGGGAGCGTTTAGTTTCTTGGCAGTGTAAAAAGCAAACATCTGTTGCTACTTTGAATTGTGAGGCTGAGTATGTAGCGGCTGCCAGTTGTTGTTCACAAGTTTTGTGGATACAACAACAGATGAGAGACTATGGTTTGAATTTTTTGACAACCCCAATTCATGTTGATAACAAGGCTGCTATTGCTATAACAAAGAATCCTGTGTATCATTCACGTTCTAAACACATTGATATTAGGTTTCATTCAATACGCGATTGCTATGAAAAGAAACTTATTGATGTGGTGAAGATACATACAAATGAGCAACGAGCAGACCTTCTCACCAAGACCTTTGATAAAAATCATTTTGAGTATTTACTCAAATTAAATGGTAGTCATGGGTGAGGTTATTTCAAATCAACTTCCTTCATAATCAATTTTTATTGAATTAACATTAGATATTTTAATTGTTTTGTTTGTTTTGTGTTTTAGTTTTAAGGGGACAAAATTTTGAAAAACTCAAAAACATTTGAAAAATCAAAACATTAAAACATTAAAAAAATTAAGATTCTGAGAAATTGATTCGACCAAATGAGAAATGATAGTACATTGTAGCAGTTGGAAGCACATATGTATCATACTAGAACATAAACATAAAGAGCATTTACAATTACTTAGTATGATATGTTGGTAGGTTTATAACTTAGTTGAGATAACATTTGACAATAGTTTGATTATGCTTTATGAGAAACAGATGCTTAGAATACAGTGCTTAGCTTTGTCCTGAATGAGTGGTAATTAATCCTACAAAATGTTTCTTGAACAAAATCTAAGATACTAGTTTTGATCATGTGTTTTATTTTTTTCAAAAGAAATTCTAAATTTGTTTTTTCTATTGTTTTAGTTTAAAGCTGAAACATTCTTTGCGTATACTTACGTATCGACCTGATTGTTGTAGCTTTAAATGATTCAACTTTGTTTTCTTGGTTTTGATTAAGATTTGGACAATCTCTGCGTATAAAAGAATATTGATCTGATTGTTAAAAGCTTAATCTTAAATTATTGTTTAGTTCATTTTCCGGATCATCTGAGTATACGAAAGTATCAACCTTGATTCCAAGATTTGAACAAATTCAATTTGTTTTATATTTTGTTATTTTCAAAAGAAATTCTGTTTTGTTTTTGCATGATCAACCTAGTTAAATTTGAAATATTTTGTTTCAAGAACATTATTGTTTGGTTAGTTATTCATAAAACGGGGATGAGTTCAAGTAAATGAAAAACATAAAGTATTTGATAATTTTGTTTTCATTAGATATCTTATCTAAGTAATTAAACTTAAAGAGGTTTTATACTGACAATCATCTTTGAATTGTAATTTGCTGTTAAATATATTCATTAATTCAATCAGGTGTGTTGATAATTGTACTACAATATGATCTCATGTCTGGATCTTTCTCAAACAAAAATTTGTGATTGTTTTGTTACTTTATATTTCATAGATAGATTTGTTAAATTTGTAGTTTGTTTGTTCTAAAAATTTTAAAAATACAAAAAGATTTTTTGTTTTATCTATGTTAAATCAATAATTTTTGGTTATTGGTTTTTGACTTTGAAACATTAAAACATTGGTTTGTTTTAAATTTTAAATAAAATTGAATTTCAAAAGGTTTGCTTGGAGGTTCTTTTGAAAGGTTTGTGAGTAGGTTCGTTGAACAGGTTCGTCCAATAGGTTTTGGACAGGTTCGTCCAACAGGTTTGTTCACAGTTTCGTCCAATAAGTTTTGAACAGGTTCGCCTGAGCGGTTTTGGACAGGTTTGCCTGATAGGTTTGTTGACAGGTTCGGTCAACATATTTGGTCAAAGGTTCGTTCAAAGGTTTGTTCATAGGTTCGTATAAATAAAGGTTTGTGTGTGAGACGTTCGTCACTTTCATCAGAACCTTACACGAACCTGTAAAACCTTGATTTCGATGTTTTTGATTTTGGATCTCAGATACTGTGTTTCATATATCATAAGTCTCGGATTTGATTTGTGATTTGATATAGGTAAAAAAGATTGAATTTTGACCGGATAGATTAGGAGATATGTTGGTTTTTAATCTGGTTTAGCCGAACTTGTTAAATTGGATTAAAACCTGATTAAATCTAAAAGTGATGAAAATTGTTTTCATTAATGTTGTTCATTTTTTAATGGCGAATCTTTGGATATAGATTTTTAAGTCTCATTCATAGATTTGAAAATTTGATGTAACACTGGATTAGGTTCGTGACATGATCTCAGGTTCGCTGGAATTACTAAGGTTCATTTGAACTTTATAGGTTCAGGCCGAACCTTTGTATGTCATTGAACCGAACCTTGTTGGTCATGGTTCGTTTGCCTAGAAGGTTCGTGTTATGTCAAGGTTCGTTCATTAAAAGGTTCGTTAGGTTTAACAGGTTTGTCTGACAAACAGGTTCGTCTAAGCTTAGGTTCGGCACAGGGAGGGTTCGCTGATTTCAACACTTAGAATTTTTTTTTTTATTTTTTTTTGATTTTTGATTTTTGTTTTAATTTTGTTTTTTTCTGATTGTAGAAATGGCGACTCTTACTTTCGGGGATAAACACAATCTCTGTGCATATCTGGATCCTACAACGAAGAATGGCAAAGATTTTCGACCGATAATTGAGTTTTTGGGAAGATCAAGGATTTATCATGCCATATCCAACTCCTGTCCGATATACAGATCTCATATTCAAAGCTTCTGGGATTCTGCAAGACTAATCACTATTGATGAAGATTATGTTATTGAGGCGAATGTGCTTGGTCAAGCCATTCGAGTTACTGAAGCTGATATAAGGAGAGTTCTACAGTTCGGTGGAGAACCTGCAGGAATGACTCTTATTCCTGAGAGGTGTATTAAGGGATGCTTCTTAAGGATCAGATACTTTGGAGTATACAGTGAGTATTTTATCAAGAAAGGCAAGCTACCTCTGCAATATAAGCTATTAGCACATGTTTTGTTACATTGCTTGAGCATGAGGAAAGGCACTTTTGATGAGTTGAGGGATTTAATGAGATATGCTATGGTTGCTTTGATATTGAACAAACTGTTCAATTTCTCTGCAATGATCTTTAGATACTTGTCTGAAAATATCACCAAAGCCAAGGATAGATTTTATATGTATCCAAGGTTTATCCTGACGCTGATAAATGAAAGATTTTCTGGGCAGAATTTTCCAAGAGTTTCTTCTGATCTTCTTAAGCTGAAGCATATGACTGACTCTAGTCTTGGTCAAGTTAAAATCTATTAGAAGAGCAATGATGATGTTTTGATTAAAGATGTGATATGTCATTGTCCCAGAGCTAACTATGTTGCTCTGTTGGATGATACTTAGAGGCATGCAGATTTAAATTTTGATAATGAACAGTTGAGTGACAATGATGATGATCAAAAACCACCACCTCCTCCTCCTAGATCACAAGCTAAATCTTCTCAACAACAAAATTAATCACAAGAACTAATTAAAGATACTCCTGATGGAACTCCTTCTACTCTAGTTCCTCTACAAGTGATTTTTCCAGGTCAACAGGATACTACTGCTTCTTCTGTACATGTTGATGATGAAAATGTTGAAGCTGATGCTGAAGATGAAGAATCAACAGAGTCTGAAATGGAGACAGTACAAGTAGGAATAGAATGGTCAGGAGGTTAAACAAAAGACCAGTTCAACAACAAAGTGTGGAAGCAAGAGAAGAGGCAACTGATCCTAATTTCACTATTGATGAGCCTGAGTCTTCAAGGCCAAAGAAAAAGAAAAGGATGGCAAAGGTGCCTAAGAAAAAGAAGACAAGGACTCCCAGGATCATTGTATCATCTCTTGTGGCAGTTTCTACTTCACATGCCTCTATATCTGTGTCTATACCTGTTTCTATTGCTTCAACAGTTCAAGAAGAAGTCTATACATCACCAGTTCATATAGAAAAATAAGAAAAATAATTTCTATATCGTCACAAGAGTTTGACAAATATAGAAAAAAAGGAGAAAGATGATGCTGAAAAACCTTCTTCTTCAAGTTCAAATGAGTTAGATGTGATGAAAAGTCAGATTTCTCAATTGTTGAAGTGGAAAGAAAAAGATGTGATTGAAAAGAAGTTGATGAGTGAAAGAATTATTTCTTTGGAGACTTTGACTGCAAAACAAGGTGTTGATATTGCTAATTTAAAGAAGGAAAATCAAGAGTTGAGAAAAAAGATTGATGATATTCAATTTAAAGATACTGAAGCTGAGGCTACTGGTGCTAATTCTGAGCCAGTGTATGTTAATCTTGATGATGAAGAGAAGGTGGATTATGAGGATTCAGATGTTGATGAACATCCAAGCTTTAATGTTTATTTTGATGATGAAAATGATGATGGTGATGTAACAAGTGTTGGAAGTTCAGGTGGATTGAATTCAGGAACCGGTGCTATAGTGATTTACAATCCTTCTAGGATTTCATTTGGTGTTACTCCTATTTCTTCTGTTTCTTCTGACAAAGCTAAAGACTTTGAAGATGTTGATATTGAATATTTAACTGATGAAGAGTATCCAAAGAAAAGTGTTGATTATTCCTTGCCTACTTTTGTTGAGTTGTTTAACAACATGCTAACGTACAGTTAAAGAGAATGTTTGGTGAATTATCTGAAGATAAAGAGTTGGAGGAAGGAGAAATTGGAGATGGTTATTCAAGGGCTGAGTTATATGATATGTTTGAAGTTGATTGAAATCAATTATTTGATTTAGAACAAGATGATCAAATGGATGAGAATTTGTATAATCTACAAACCTTGAAGAGGATTTTTGATATTGAAGTTCAAAGAGGTGTTCCAAGAACATCAGTTGATCAGATGAAAGAAAAGACTTGTATAAAGATGTGGAAGGAAAATCAAGATGAAAACAAGTACATAATTGATCACTTATTCATTTTCAAGCAAATGATTGAAGAAATTAAAGAAAAAGTTCAAGAAAATCAAGCTAGACAATTCACAAGATTCAAGATTGGATCTAAATCAAAGATGACAGGGAGAATTGTAAGCTATGGTTACTTTCACAATATTTCTGGAAGCCTGAAGAACAAAGGATGTTATGTAGTCAAAAGGACTGATGGATGCCAATATTTTGGAAAGTCATTGGATATTATGTCTTTACCATCTTTTGAATGTATGCAGTTATCCAGGTTGAAGATGATAAAGCAAATTCAAACAGAACATAATGACATATTTGAGAAATTTCTAAAGAAAGAGGCTAAGTCTGGATGGAGTTTGTTGGTTCCACAAGTCAAAGATAAGTTACTTGGATATTCAAAGCCTAAAGCTTATACAAGACCAAGGTTGAGGAGGATAGAACATAATTGGAATCCTTATTTCAAGTTCTGGTTCTATGATGAAAAGACATCTGAAGGTGTTATTCTTTTGAGACAAGAAGAGAAGTGGAGGGTAATTAGGATGTTGGATCCTGTGTGGATAGTTAACAGTTCAAAGGATGACATTGACTTATTGAATGTTGATGAAATATTTGCTAATGATGGGTATCATGATGTTGGGATTAGTTACAAAGACATGGCTGTTCAATTGCAAACAATTGCTCGGATGTGTTATACTCTGGGTATACATTCTAGATGTAACTGGGAAGATGTTAATTATATGTATGTTGAGCTGATGAAGTTACAAAAACACATAGATGATAGAGATGCCAAGCTGGAAGCTGAAAGATTATCCAAGATCCCAAAGTCTGTTATCATTCATGCTGAAGACAATGTTTGTGAAGGCAGTGAAGCTCAAAGTGAAGATTGAAAACAGAGATTGAAGATTTTGGAAGCAACTATTAAGGGGGAGTTTGTTAGTACATGTTTGTAATAGGTTGCTTGTCAAAATATGTAAGTTATAGGAGGTTTGGTTGAGGTTCGTCTGGCCCACGAACCTTAGCAGGTTCGGCGAACCTAGGCTTCTTGATGTAAAGGTTCGTCCAGCGAACCTGTAGGTTCGGCCAGGTTCGTTTGAGCTCTTTGTATATATTGTAGGTTTGTCTAGAAATTTTATGACTTTTGGTGAACCTCTTGTTATATAGATATGAGTGATTTTCTCTGTGTGAGTAAGAACTATGTGTTCTTGTATTTCATTGTAATCAGTTGATATTGATTAATGAAATGGAGATTATATAAATGTTTGTTTCTTCTTTGATTCATATAGATCAAATATAGATTCCGCATATAGTTGATTGTTAATAGGATTCCGTTTGATTATCGAGAGCAATTCTACAAACCATTGCATCAGAAGAAGTCTAATGACTCGGAAGAAAATGTCCTCTTCCCAAATAACTAGTTACTTAATCAGCTTCCGATGAATATCTTCTGAAAGAATAAACGCTGAACTCCAGTACATCTGCTTCAACATCGGAAGACCTGAAGACTACTGAAGATTCTTGTTTCCGTTGTTCTTGACTTTGTATTTGTACTAGTCTGTTGCATCAATGTCTGTAACAATGTCAGCTATTTGTCTTATTATTTCTTGTCTTGTATCTCAGAATGTTTGGGTATTTAAGTCCAGCATTCTCTGAATAAAATAGGATTACTTCCCCAAAATTTCCGTGTGCTTTCTATCTTTTCTCTTCTCTCTTTCTAGGCAAGTAAACTAAAACAACGAAAATAACCTTGGGCAGAACTTGAGAGGGAGCTAAAACCAAAGCTTTGACTAAGTGTCTTTAGCCTTGTTCCTGGTGAAACAGCTACTACTCGAGGTTTCCGGTAGCTCAACAATTGGTATCAGAGCCTGGTCCTTAGTCTTGGTTTAACCATCAAGACTAAAACTCAAAGCTCTTACTGATATCTTGTTGTTTTAGTTTTCTGCATTCAATGTTTTCTGTCTTTCTGTTTTCTTTAAATCTGAAGGAGTTTGATGTTTGAAATAAACTGTGTTCAAAAATCATTCTAACAAATCACTTTGGGAACTCATCACTCGTTGATTTGCTATAACATCCTAGGCAATCCCACATCGGCCGTGAATAGGAGAGATTCCTGGCTCATAAGTAACAATCCACCCCTTACATCACCAACGCATTTTCGGGTTAGCTGGATGTGGAGCACATGAAAACTCCACAGTTAAACGTGCTCGGGCTGGAGCAATTCAGGGATGGGTGACCTCACTGGGAAATTTTCACCCGGGCAACCGAAGGCAAAACCATGAGCTCCTAGTGGGCAAAGCGGACAATATTGGTGATAGACGGGGCCGGATGTTACAGAATGGTATCAGAGACACTCCTGTTCTACACGGGATGGTGGGGCAAACCTCATCAAGGACGATGAATCCCTAAGGGGGTGTATGTAACATCCTAGGCAATCCCACATCGGCCGTGAACAGGAGAGATTCCTGGCTCATAAGTAACAATCCACCTCTTACATCACCAACGCGTTTTCGGCTTAGCTGGCTGTGGAGCACATGAAAACTCCACAGTTAAGCGTGCTCGGGCTGGAGCAATCCAGGGATGGGTGACCCCACTGGGAAGTTTTCACCCGGGCAACCGAAGGCAAAACCGTGAGCTCCTAGTGGGCAAAGCGGACAATATTGGTGATAGACGGGGCCGGATGTTACATGTCCTTCGTGGAAAACTGCACTTTAAGGATGTTAGCTTAGTTGAAAATCTCAAGTTGAATCTCTTGAGTGTTTCTCAACTAGCTGACAAAGACTTTAGTTCATTTTTCACCAAGGACGGCTGCAAAATTCTTTCTCCTGAAATAAACTAAAAAATAAATATCTTAATTGATCAACATACCTTGCTTACGGATAAGAGAAGTGGAAATGTCTACGTCGTAGACATGACCCTAACTCACAAACATCCTCTCCTACTTGTTTGGTATCCAAAGCATCATCTTCTGAAACCGATCTCAGCAGGTTCAGCGAACCTAGGCTTCTTGATGTAAAGGTTCGTCCAGCGAACCTCAAGGTTCAGCTGGCGAACCTGTAGGTTCGGCCAGGTTCGTTTGAGCTCTTTGTATATATTGTAGGTTTGTCTAGAAATTTTTATGACTTTTGGTGAACCTCTTGTTATATAGATATGAGTGATTTTCTCTGTGTGAGTAAGAACTGTGTGTTCTTGTATATCATTGTAATCAGTTGATATTGATTAATGAAATGGAGATTATATAAATGTTTGTTTCTTCTTTGATTCATATAGATCAAATATAGATTCCGCATATAGTTGATTGTTAATAGGATTCCGTTTGATGATCGAGAGCAATTCTACAAACCATTGCATCAGAAGAAGTCTAATGACTCGGAAGAAAATGTCCTCTTCCCAAATAACTAGTTACTTAATCAGCTTCCGATGAATATCTTCTGAAAGAATAAACGCTGAACTCCAGTACATCTGCTTCAACATCAGAAGACCTGAAGACTACTGAAGATTCTTGTTTCCGTTGTTCTTGACTTTGTATTTGTACTAGTCTGTTGCATCAATGTCTGTAACAATGTCAGCTATTTGTCTTATTATTTCTTGTCTTGTATCTCAGAATGTTTGGGTATTTAAGTCCCAGCATTCTCTGAATAAAATAGGATTACTTCCCCAAAATTTCCGTGTGCTTTCTATCTTTTCTCTTCTCTCTTTCTAGGCAAGTAAACTAAAACAACGAAAATAACCTTGGGCAGAACTTGAGAGGGAGCTAAAACCAAAGCTTTGACTAAGTGTCTTTAGCCTTGTTCCTGGTGAAACAGCTACTACTCGAGGTTTCCGGTAGCTCAACAATTGGTATCAGAGCCTGGTCCTTAGTCTTGGTTTAACCATCAAGACTAAAACTCAAAGCTCTTACTGATATCTTGTTGTTTTAGTTTTCTGCATTCAATGTTTTCTGTCTTTCTATTTTCTTTAAATCTGAAGGAGTTTGATGTTTGAAATAAACTGTGTTCAAAAATCATTCTAACAAATCACTTTGGGAACTCATCACTCGTTGATTTGCTATAACATCCTAGGCAATCCCACATCGGCCGTGAATAGGAGAGATTCCTGGCTCATAAGTAACAATCCACCTCTTACATCACCAACGCATTTTCGGCTTAGCTGGATGTGGAGCACATGAAAACTCCACAGTTAAGCGTGCTCGGGCTGGAGCAATTCAGGGATGGGTGACCTCACTGGGAAATTTTCACCCGGGCAACCGAAGGCAAAACCATGAGCTCCTAGTGGGCAAAGCGGACAATATTGGTGATAGACGGGGCCGGATGTTACAGAATGGTATCAGAGACACTCCTGTTCTACACGGGATGGTGGGGCAAACCTCATCAAGGACGATGAGTCCCTAAGGGGGGGTGTATGTAACATCCTAGGCAATCCCACATCGGCCGTGAACAGGAGAGATTCCTGGCTCATAAGTAACAATCCACCTCTTACATCACCATCGCGTTTTCGGCTTAGCTGGCTGTGGAGCACATGAAAACTCCACAGTTAAGCGTGCTCGGGCTGGAGCAATCCAGGGATGGGTGACCCCACTGGGAAGTTTTCACCCGGGCAACCGAAGGCAAAACCGTGAGCTCCTAGTGGACAAAGCGGACAATATTGGTGATAGACGGGGCCGGATGTTACATGTCCTTCGTGGAAAACTGCACTTTAAGGATGTTAGCTTAGTTGAAAATCTCAAGTTGAATCTCTTGAGTGTTTCTCAACTAGCTGACAAAGACTTTAGTTCATTTTTCACCAAGGACGGCTGCAAAATTCTTTCTCCTAAAATAAACTAAAAAATAAATATCTTAATTGATCAACACACCTTGCTTACGGATAAGAGAAGTGGAAATGTCTACGTCGTAGACATGACCACTAACTCACAAACATCCTCTCCTACTTGTTTGGTATCCAAAGCATCATCTTCTGAAACCGATCTCAGCAGGGTCAGCGAACCTAGGCTTCTTGATGTAAAGGTTCGTCCAGCGAACCTCAAGGTTCAGCTGGCGAACCTGTAGGTTCGGCCAGGTTCGTTTGAGCTCTTTGTATATATTGTAGGTTTGTCTAGAAATTTTTATGACTTTTGGTGAACCTCTTGTTATATAGATATGAGTGATTTTCTCTGTGTGAGTAAGAACTGTGTGTTCTTGTATTTCATTGTAATCAGTTGCTATTGATTAATGAAATGGAGATTATATAAATGTTTGTTTCTTCTTTGATTCATATAGATCAAATATAGATTGCGCATATAGTTGATTGTTAATAGGATTCCGTTTGATGATCGAGAGCAATTCTACAAACCATTGCATCAGAAGAAGTCTAATGACTCGGAAGAAAATGTCCTCTTCCCAAATAACTAGTTACTTAATCAGCTTCCGATGAATATCTTCTGAAAGAATAAACGCTGAACTCCAGTACATCTACTTCAACATCGGAAGACCTGAAGACTACTGAAGATTCTTTTTTCCGTTGTTCTTGACTTTGTATTTGTACTAGTCTGTTGCATCAATGTCTGTAACAATGTCAGCTATTTGTCTTATTATTTCTTGTCTTGTATCTCAGAATGTTTGGGTTTAAGTCCCAGCATTCTCTGAATAAAATAGGATTACTTCCCCAAAATTTCCGTGTGCTTTCTATCTTTTCTCTTCTCTCTTTCTAGGCAAGTAAACTAAAACAACGAAAATAACCTTGGGCAGAACTTGAGAGGGAGCTAAAACCAAAGCTTTGACTAAGTGTCTTTAGCCTTGTTTCTGGTGAAACAGCTACTACTCGAGGTTTCCAGTAGCTCAACAATTGGTATCAGAGCCTGGTCCTTAGTCTTGGTTTAACCATCAAGACTAAAACTCAAAGATCTTACTGATATCTTGTTGTTTTAGTTTTCTGCATTCAATGTTTTCTGTCTTTCTGTTTTCTTTAAATCTGAAGGAGTTTGATGTTTGAAATAAACTGTGTTCAAAAATCATTCTAACAAATCACTTTGGGAACTCATCACTCGTTGATTTGCTATAACATCCTAGGCAATCCCACATCGGCCGTGAATAGGAGAGATTCCTGGCTCATAAGTAATAATCCACCTCTTACATCACCAACGCGTTTTCGGCTTAGCTGGATGTGGAGCACATGAAAACTCCACAGTTAAGCGTGCTCGGGCTGGAGCAATTCAGGGATGGGTGACCTCACTGGGAAATTTTCACCCGGGCAACCGAAGGCAAAACCATGAGCTACCTAGTGGGCAAAGCGGACAATATTGGTGATAGACGGGGCCGGATGTTACAGAATGGTATCAGAGACACTCCTGTTCTACACGGGATGGTGGGGCAAACCTCATCAAGGACGATGAGTCCCTAAGGGGGGTGTATGTAACATCCTAGGCAATCCCACATCGGCCGTGAACAGGAGAGATTCCTGGCTCATAAGTAACAATCCACCTCTTACATCACCAACGCGTTTTCGGCTTAGCTGGCTGTGGAGCACATGAAAACTCCACAGTAAAGCGTGCTCGGGCTGGAGCAATCCAGGGATGGGTGACCCCACTGGGAAGTTTTCACCCGGGCAACCGAAGGCAAAACCGTGAGCTCCTAGTGGGCAAAGCGGACAATATTGGTGATAGACGGGGCCGGATGTTACATGTCCTTCGTGGAAAACTGCACTTTAAGGATGTTAGCTTAGTTGAAAATCTCAAGTTGAATCTCTTGAGTGTTTCTCAACTAGCTCACAAAGACTTTAGTTCATTTTTCACCAAGGACGGCTGCAAAATTCTTTCTCCTGAAATAAACTAAAAAATAAATATCTTAATTGATCAACACACCTTGCTTACGGATAAGAGAAGTGGAAATGTCTACGTGGTAGACATGACCACTAACTCACAAACATCCTCTCCTACTTGTTTGTTATCCAAAGCATCATCTTCTGAAACCGATCTCAGCAGGCTCAGCGAACCTAGGCTTCTTGATGTAAAGGTTCGTCCAGCGAACCTCAAGGTTCAGCTGGCGAACCTGTAGGTTCGGCCAGGTTCGTTTGAGCTCTTTGTATATATTGTAGGTTTGTCTAGAAATTTTTATGACTTTTGGTGAACCTCTTGTTATATAGATATGAGTGATTTTCTCTGTGTGAGTAAGAACTGTGTGTTCTTGTATTTCATTGTAATCAGTTGATATTGATTAATGAAATGGAGATTATATAAATGTTTGTTTCTTCTTTGATTCATATAGATCAAATATAGATTCCGCATATAGTTGATTGTTAATAGGATTCCGTTTGATGATCGAGAGCAATTCTACAAACCATTGCATCAGAAGAAGTCTAATGACTCGGAAGAAAATGTCCTCTTCCCAAATAACTAGTTACTTAATCAGCTTCCGATGAATATCTTCTGAAAGAATAAACGCTGAACTCCAGTACATCTGCTTCAACATCGGAAGACCTGAAGACTACTAAAGATTCTTTTTTCCGTTGTTCTTGACTTTGTATTTGTACTAGTCTGTTGCATCAATGTCTGTAACAATGTCAGCTATTTGTCTTATTATTTCTTGTCTTGTATCTCAGAATGTTTGGGTATTTAAGTCCCAGCATTCTCTGAATAAAATAGGATTACTTCCCCAAAATTTCCGTGTGCTTTCTATCTTTTCTCTTCTCTCTTTCTAGGCAAGTAAACTAAAACAACGAAAATAACCTTGGGCAGAACTTGAGAGGGAGCTAAAACCAAAGCTTTGACTAAGTGTCTTTAGCCTTGTTTCTGGTGAAACAGCTACTACTCGAGGTTTCCAGTAGCTCAACAATTGGTATCAGAGCCTGGTCCTTAGTCTTGGTTTAACCATCAAGACTAAAACTCAAAGATCTTACTGATATCTTGTTGTTTTAGTTTTCTGCATTCAATGTTTTCTGTCTTTCTGTTTTCTTTAAATCTGAAGGAGTTTGATGTTTGAAATAAACTGTGTTCAAAAATCATTCTAACAAATCACTTTGGGAACTCATCACTCGTTGATTTGCTATAACATCCTAGGCAATCCCACATCGGCCGTGAATAGGAGAGATTCCTGGCTCATAAGTAACAATCCACCTCTTACATCACCAACGCGTTTTCGGCTTAGCTGGATGTGGAGCACATGAAAACTCCACAGTTAAGCGTGCTCGGGCTGGAGCAATTCAGGGATGGGTGACCTCACTGGGAAATTTTCACCCGGGCAACCGAAGGCAAAACCATGAGCTACCTAGTGGGCAAAGCGGACAATATTGGTGATAGACGGGGCCGGATGTTGCAGAATGGTATCAGAGACACTCCTGTTCTACACGGGATGGTGGGGCAAACCTCATCAAGGACGATGAGTCCCTAAGGGGGGTGTATGTAACATCCTAGGCAATCCCACATCGGCCGTGAACAGGAGAGATTCCTGGCTCATAAGTAACAATCCACCTCTTACATCACCAACGCGTTTTCGGCTTAGCTGGCTGTGGAGCACATGAAAACTCCACAGTAAAGCGTGCTCGGGCTGGGGCAATCCAGGGATGGGTGACCCCACTGGGAAGTTTTCACCCGGGCAACCGAAGGCAAAACCGTGAGCTCCTAGTGGGCAAAGCGGACAATATTGGTGATAGACGGGGCCGGATGTTACATGTCCTTCGTGGAAAACTGCACTTTAAGGATGTTAGCTTAGTTGAAAATCTCAAGTTGAATCTCTTGAGTGTTTCTCAACTAGCTCACAAAGACTTTAGTTCATTTTTCACCAAGGACGGCTGCAAAATTCTTTCTCCTGAAATAAACTAAAAAATAAATATCTTAATTGATCAACACACCTTGCTTACGGATAAGAGAAGTGGAAATGTCTACGTCGTAGACATGACCACTAACTCACAAACATCCTCTCCTACTTGTTTGGTATCCAAAGCATCATCTTCTGAAACCGATCTCAGCAGGCTCAGCGAACCTAGGCTTCTTGATGTAAAGGTTCGTCCAGCGAACCTCAAGGTTCAGCTGGCGAACCTGTAGGTTCGGCCAGGTTCGTTTGAGCTCTTTGTATATATTGTAGGTTTGTCTAGAAATTTTTATGACTTTTGGTGAACCTCTTGTTATATAGATATGAGTGATTTTCTCTGTGTGAGTAAGAACTGTGTGTTCTTGTATTGCATTGTAATCAGTTGATATTGATTAATGAAATGGAGATTATATAAATGTTTGTTTCTTCTTTGATTCATATAGATCAAATATAGATTCCGCATATAGTTGATTGTTAATAGGATTCCGTTTGATGATCGAGAGCAATTCTACAAACCATTGCATCAGAAGAAGTCTAATGACTCGGAAGAAAATGTCCTCTTCCCAAATAACTAGTTACTTAATCAGCTTCCGATGAATATCTTCTGAAAGAATAAACGCTGAACTCCAGTACATCTGCTTCAACATCGGAAGACCTGAAGACTACTGAAGATGCTTGTTTCCGTTGTTCTTGACTTTGTATTTGTACTAGTCTGTTGCATCAATGTCTGTAACAATGTCAGCTATTTGTCTTATTATTTCTTGTCTTGTATCTCAGAATGTTTGGGTATTTAAGTCCCAGCATTCTCTGAATAAAATAGGATTACTTCCCCAAAATTTCCGTGTGCTTTCTATCTTTTCTCTTCTCTCTTTCTAGGCAAGTAAACTAAAACAACGAAAATAACCTTGGGTAGAACTTGAGAGGGAGCTAAAACCAAAGCTTTGACTAAGTGTCTTTAGCCTTGTTTCTGGTGAAACAGCTACTACTCGAGGTTTCCAGTAGCTCAACAATTGGTATCAGAGCCTGGTCCTTAGTCTTGGTTTAACCATCAAGACTAAAACTCAAAGATCTTACTGATATCTTGTTGTTTTAGTTTTCTGTCTTTCTATGTTTTCTGTCTTTCTGTTTTCTTTAAATCTGAAGGAGTTTGATGTTTGAAATAAACTGTGTTCAAAAATCATTCTAACAAATCACTTTGGGAACTCATCACTCGTTGATTTGCTATAACATCCTAGGCAATCCCACATCGGCCGTGAATAGGAGAGATTCCTGGCTCATAAGTAATAATCCACCTCTTACATCACCAACGCGTTTTCGGCTTAGCTGGATGTGGAGCACATGAAAACTCCACAGTTAAGCGTGCTCGGGCTGGAGCAATTCAGGGATGGGTGACCTCACTGGGAAATTTTCACCCGGGCAACCGAAGGCAAAACCATGAGCTACCTAGTGGGCAAAGCGGACAATATTGGTGATAGACGGGGCCGGATGTTACAGAATGGTATCAGAGACACTCCTGTTCTACACGGGATGGTGGGGCAAACCTCATCAAGGACGATGAGTCCCTAAGGGGGGTGTATGTAACATCCTAGGCAATCCCACATCGGCCGTGAACAGGAGAGATTCCTGGCTCATAAGTAACAATCCACCTCTTACATCACCAACGCGTTTTCGGCTTAGCTGGCTGTGGAGCACATGAAAACTCCACAGTAAAGCGTGCTCGGGCTGGGGCAATCCAGGGATGGGTGACCCCACTGGGAAGTTTTCACCCGGGCAACCGAAGGCAAAACCGTGTGCTCCTAGTGGGCAAAGCGGACAATATTGGTGATAGACGGGGCCGGATGTTACATGTCCTTCGTGGAAAACTGCACTTTAAGGATGTTAGCTTAGTTGAAAATCTCAAGTTGAATCTCTTGAGTGTTTCTCAACTAGCTCACAAAGACTTTAGTTCATTTTTCACCAAGGACGGCTGCAAAATTCTTTCTCCTGAAATAAACTAAAAAATAAATATCTTAATTGATCAACACACCTTGCTTACGGATAAGAGAAGTGGAAATGTCTACGTCGTAGACATGACCACTAACTCACAAACATCCTCTCCTACTTGTTTGGTATCCAAAGCATCATCTTCTGAAACCGATCTCAGCAGGCTCAGCGAACCTAGGCTTCTTGATGTAAAGGTTCGTCCAGCGAACCTCAAGGTTCAGCTGGCGAACCTGTAGGTTCGGCCAGGTTCGTTTGAGCTCTTTGTATATATTGTAGGTTTGTCTAGAAATTTTTATGACTTTTGGTGAACCTCTTGTTATATAGATATGAGTGATTTTCTCTGTGTGACTAAGAACTGTGTGTTCTTGTATTTCATTGTAATCAGTTGATATTGATTAATGAAATGGAGATTATATAAATGTTTGTTTCTTCTTTGATTCATATAGATCAAATATAGATTCCGCATATAGTTGATTGTTAATAGGATTCCGTTTGATGATCGAGAGCAATTCTACAAACCATTGCATCAGAAGAAGTCTAATGACTCGGAAGAAAATGTCCTCTTCCCAAATAACTAGTTACTTAATCAGCTTCCGATGAATATCTTCTGAAAGAATAAACGCTGAACTCCAGTACATCTGCTTCAACATCGGAAGACCTGAAGACTACCGAAGATGCTTGTTTCCGTTGTTCTTGACTTTGTATTTGTACTAGTCTGTTGCATCAATGTCTGTAACAATGTCAGCTATTTGTCTTATTATTTCTTGTCTTGTATCTCAGAATGTTTGGGTATTTAAGTCCCAGCATTCTCTGAATAAAATAGGATTACTTCCCCAAAATTTCCGTGTGCTTTCTATCTTTTCTCTTCTCTCTTTCTAGGCAAGTAAACTAAAACAACGAAAATAACTGTAACACCCCGACCGACGGCGGAATCATCGGGATGCCACGAGGGATGTGTAGATTGTTCACAAGCTCATGGGCATCTAAATCATATCATCATATATCATTTAATCAACCACAATAATTACACAAAAATCATGTTTATCATGAATCAAGTATGTCAAATACACAAAAGATTTAGTTAAACTAACTAAACTCTAATCGCCAGAAATTTAGTTAATTAACTAAGTCCAAGATCCTATATGATGATGATGTCCAAAATAGAAGAGATCCTCTCTTCATTCCTACTTGTCTCCATCACCTGAAACATGTAAGAAAATCAAGTGTCAACTACAAAAGTAGTTGGTGAGTAATCATAAGTTTTTATATTTAAAAATGTTTTAGTAAAATGAGTTTGAAAGTTTATGATTAAAATGGTTTTATAAAATGCTTTGTTTAAAACGAGTATAAAACTTATGATCTTCTTGAGAAAATCCATATGAATACCTGTATGAGATAATCCAACACACATCCATCAATTCAACAGCCAAACACATATACAATCACATAACCACATAACCAAATCAATCATAGCCAATCACAAATAATCATAATCAAATATAGATAATCAATCCACAAACTAATCAACCAATCTCATCAACCATATTCTCAAATAATGTTCGTGACTATACATGATCATTATGTAATTAACATAAGTTAAATACATGATTCATGGAGTGGTAGCTAACCACGTGACAATACATGAAGCCAAAGCAAATAACCGAAGTCAAAGGCAATGCTTCACAGATGTGGAAACCATCCACGTGACAATACACGATGTCAAAGCAATTAACCGAAGTTAAGAGCGATGATTCTCGGGATTTGTGACAATACTTGTAATCTTTGTTATTGACCTAGGTCAATAACAATATTTACATGGATATAAATAATAAGAGATAATCCCATAATAATGATAATTTCAAATGTGAATATCATATTGATAAACAGGTATTAACCTTGTGTTATCAAAATAATATTTAATTTGGTATACATGTTTCACCTCCGGGTTTTAAAACCAAAAACAGTTTAAAGAAAGGGAGGTTATGAGAACTCACCTGAAGTCCTTAGAATCAGTGTTCTCTAATAATGCGCGCTCACGTGCGTATCTCAAGTCAACTCAACAATCTGTGATTATTGAGTATTTGCATTTGTGAGTATAAATATTTCATCACAGTCTAATATTCATTAGGTTTACTTAAACTCCATAGCATATTGCTAGCTTATTGAAGTTTGCCTAGTTTTAATGTGAGATGTTAAACATCTTATAATTAATTACTATTAACCTATGGTTTAACTTGTGAGTTAGATTAATTAGTAATAGTAGCCAATTATGCTATCTTATGTGTGATCCCTTAGTATATATATATTCCTAGATGATAATTTTGATCATAACTCATTAACAAATACAAGTATGATCGCTTTATTGACCACCTTAGTTTAATTAAATGTGTAAGTAAAAATATATCAATCTCATAATTTAAGAGGATCTATGTATACTTTGTTTTCATAATGATTTCTCATTATACAAAGATTTCATTGTTTATTTCATTAAGGAAAGGTGGTGGCCATTATTCATGCATGCATGGTTGTGTATACATATATATGTACGTAATTCATGTCCCTTTACTTCGCTTAAACTCTCAATTAAACGAAACTAGGTCGAATCCCCCTTATGGGCAGCGAACCCTTGGCAAAACCCAGCCAAGGTTCGGCCCATTTAGCCTTAGGGTTCGCAACAATGATGGCCATGGGTTCGGTGCTGCTAAGCTTCGGCTAAGACAAAGAGGAAGGTTCGACAGCCATGTGGGTTAGGGTTCGTGGTCCATAGGGTTCGCCACCCTATGGTTCGCTGCATGTGGTATGTATAGGGTTCGTCTAAGACAAAGAAGGTTCGGCCAAGTAGGAAAGTTCGGCCAAGTAGGAAGGGTTCGGCCAAGTAGGAAGGATGAAGGTTCGGCCCAGCCAGGCGAACTCTAGGCTCGTCCCAGACTCCAACAGGTCGGTACCCCACTGGTTCGCAGCTAGATGGTTCGTAGCCCATTAGGGTTCGGCATGGACAGGATGGTTCGCCAGGGGTGGGGTTCGGCTCCAAAGAGTTAGGTGGCCAAGGGTTCGGCTCCCTTCAACCTCACGAACCTGTCCTTCCTCGAACCTCCATCATCATCCTCCTCAAGCTCCTGCACATTCCAGACTACATTCGGCTTCTACCTAATCCTTTTAACTCGTTTTAAGGTTCCACAATATATTTAGCCGATTATATCTACCATGAATCCAAGACTCACGACTAAGAACCAAAACCGAAAATAAACATCTCAGATTTACCTTGAATCTTCGTTTAAATGCAGGATTTCTTCGTATCTTCTTGTAGCTCTCGATCTCACGAACGCGTAGGCTCCGAAATCTCCCGAATCGGTTAAGAAACGAGTCTAAGATGCTAGAGAGAAGGTGGAGAAGGTTGTGTGTGTGTTTTTAGAGAGAGAATGGTGTTGTTGAAAATGAAGAAGAAAGAGGAGGGTTTCTTTCATTATATCGCGCATTATACCCTCGTGCTCGGTCTCGTTTTTATCGCGATGATATAATTAAATGTTCAGTTTTTATACGCTAAACATATTTAAACATAAAGTATTTAAACCCTTAAGTTTCGTTACGCTAATTATTTCAATAAAATGATTTAGTCTATTTCGTAAAACGATTCCGATTTATTTACAGTAAAATATTTATTTAAATAAGGGTTTTATTAAATTTGTCTTAGGTTGTGATTCCTAATAAACGTTTTTAGTTTCCATTTATTAGATTAATATCGTTTGATAATGTTTAACTATCTCGTCGAAAAGCGTTACTCGCGTACGTATTCGTAAAGATCGTCACCTTTGCGAATCCGATGCTCGTACCGTATTTCGATTTGATTTATGATTTATGGAATATCGTTTTAGAACATTATTCTTAATAATCATATTCGTGTGAATCGTCACCCACGCGAATACATTATTAAGTTAATGTTTCTAAATCAATACTCGCGTTTAACTAATGTTCGTAACCTCACATCGCGTAATTAACTCCCAACATTTATTAACTTTAATATTATCATTTCCCAAACCAAAACCCACTAAACCCTAGTCACTGACACATCCATGATAGACCGAAATATGCATATATATAGGGCATATGTAAGGGTCAGTCGCAACTGCCCTAGCCACCGTCCCACCGCTATTTCGATAAACCATGACCATGGGTCCTTGACTACGTTTAGTAACCAGACTCAAACAAACTCCCAGTTCCATCCCAAATCCATTCTCATTCCATAACAATAACCCATAATCAGTATAATCATCTGCGATAAACACTCTGGTTCTGTTTAGTTAATTTACAACTAAACTTCCCATGGTTTACGCGTATAATATATTATAATCATGTATACCAGCAACAGTGATAATATCAGTAAAGTCAATCAATAATCTCATAATCATTAATAATCATAAATATCCAGTCGTAACAGTACATTCGTACGGATGTACGGACGTACGGACAACCGAAAGTACAGTGATGTTACAGTCTCCCCTAGTTAAAGGAATTTCGTCCCGAAATTCAACTTGGAGTGACTGTAGTAAATAAATGTGGGTACTTAAGCTTCATCTGATCTTCCCGCTCCCATGTGAATTCTGGACCCCGCTTCGATTCCCAACGTACTTTGACAATTGGAATTCTACTGCGTTTGAGTTGTTTAACCTCACGATCCATTATCTCCACTGGTTTTTCAACAAAGTGCATGGTATCGTCGATGCGTATGTCATCGAGTGGTACCTGAAGATCTTGATCAGCTAAGCACTTTCTTAGATTGGACACGTGAAACGTCGGGTGCACGTTACTAAGTTCATCAGGAAGTTCCAATTTGTAAGCAACCTTCCCAATCCGTTCGAGGATCTTAAAAGGGCCTACATAACGCGGAGCAAGCTTTCCTTTCTTCCCGAATCGCACAACGCCTTTCCAAGGCGATACTTTGAGCAATACCATATCTCCCACTTCAAACTCTAAAGGTTTTCTCCGTTTATCCGCGTAACTCTTCTGTCGACTGCGAGCAGCTAACAGATTGTCGCGGATTTGGCGGATCTTGTCAGTCGTTTCCTGAATAATCTCGGGACCCGTAATCTGCGAATCGCCGACTTCGGTCCAGCAAATAGGTGACCGACATTTCCTGCCATAAAGAGCTTCAAACGGCGCCATGCCAATGCTCGCGTGATAACTATTGTTATACGAGAACTCAACCAACGGTAGATGGCTATCCCAATTGCCACCGAAATCGATGACGCAAGCTCTCAACATATCTTCTAATGTTTGAATCGTTCGCTCCGTTTGACCATCCGTTTGAGGATGATAAGCAGTGCTAAGATCCAATCTTGTTCCAAAAGCTTCATGAAGTGATTCCCAAAATCGTGCCGTGAAACGAGCGTCACGGTCCGATATTATGCTTAAGGGAATACCATGTCGGCTAATGATCTCATCAATGTAGATACGAGCTAACTTCCGCACAGGGTAAGTTTCGCGTATCGGTAAGAAATGAGCCGACTTGGTTAATCTGTCGACAATCACCCAGATACTATCTTTACCGTTCGTGGTACGTGGAAGCTTAGTAATGAAATCCATGGAGATATTCTCCCACTTCCACATCGGTATCTCTGGTTGTAACAACAATCCTGAAGGTCGCTGATGTTCGGCCTTGACTTTGGCACAGTTAAGGCACTTAGACACATACTCAGCAATATCCTTCTTCATTCCAGGCCACCAGTACAAGCCCCTAAGATCTTGATACATCTTATCAGAGCCTGGATGGATTGAATAATGAGATTTATGAGCTTCATCCATAATCAGCATCCTAAGATCATCCCTGTTCGGTATCCACAACCGATTCAAATAATACATCAACCCGTCATCCTTAGTTTCCAATAAGATTTCAGCCCCACAAGACATCTCATTCTTCAAGTTATCTTGAGCTAATGAGCGTTGTTGGGCTGTGAGAACATCATTACGGAGATTAGTGTGCACTCGGACACTATGAATCTGAACTTGACTTTTGCGACTAAGCGCGTCTGCTACTACATTCGCTTTGCTAGGATGGTAGCGAATTTCACAGTCATAATCATTCAACAGTTCAACCCATCTCCGTTGTCTCATATTGAGCTCTTTCTGATTCAAAATATGTTGCAAACTTTTATGATCAGTAAAGACCACACACTTCGTGCCATAAAGATAATGTCTCCATATCTTCAAAGCAAACACGACTGCACCAAGTTCCAAGTCGTGTGTAGTGTAGTTCTTCTCATGGATTTTCAATTGCCTTGATGCATAGGCCACAACCTTTCCCCGTTGCATGATAACACAACCGAGACCTAGGTTGGATGCATCACAATAGACTACAAAATCATCATTTCCATCAGGCAGTGTCAAGACAGGAGCATCACAAAGTTTCTGCTTCAGAGTCTGAAATGCCTCTTCTTGCTTTGGTCCCCACTCGTATGGCCTATTCTTCTGAGTCAAAGCAGTGAGAGGGACAGCAATTCTGGAGAAGTTCGATATGAACCGCCGATAATAACCGGCAAGTCCAAGAAACGATCGGATCTCCGTTGGTGTCTTCGGTGTACTCCAATTCTTCACAGCATCAATCTTTGCAGGATCCACGTGAACACCATTTGCATTGACTATGTGTCCCAAGAATTGAACTTCCTTAAGCCAGAATTCACATTTAGAGAATTTGGCATACAGTCGTTCTTCTCTTAGGATCTCCAGAACCAACTTAAGGTGTCTCTCGTGTTCTTCCTTAGTCTTTGAGTAAATCAGAATATCATCAATGAATACAATCACAAACTTATCCAAGTATGGCCTGCAAACACGGTTCATGAGGTCCATGAAAACCGCAGGTGCATTGGTAAGGCCGAAAGGCATTACCAGAAATTCATAATGGCCATATCTTGTTCTGAAAGCAGTCTTGGGAATATCGTCATCATGTACGCGAAGCTGATGATACCCAGACCTAAGATCGATCTTTGAAAACCATGCCGAGCCCTGAAGCTGATCGAAGAGGTCATCGATACGCGGCAGTGGATATCGATTCTTAATTGTGAGTTTGTTCAATTCGCGGTAATCAATGCACATTCGGAATGACCCGTCCTTTTTCTTGACAAACAAGACCGGTGCACCCCATGGTGAATGGCTCGGACGAATGAATCCTTTATCGGTAAGTTCTTGCAACTGGCTCGCCAACTCTTGCAACTCCGAAGGCGCAAGTCTATAGGGAGCTTTGGCAACTGGGTTCGCACCAGGTACTAAGTCGATCCGGAACTCAACTTGGCGTTCTGGTGGAAGACCCGGCAAATCGTCTGGAAAGACTTCTGGAAAATCTCGTATCACCGGAACACCTTCAATTCGCTTTTCTTTCTCTTTCTTCTCCACAATGTGTGCTAAGAAAGCTATACATTTCTTCCTAAGGTACTTATGTGCTTTAGTGCAAGACATTAGCTTAAGACCTTTACTAGCAGTTTCTCCAAATATTCTCAAAGTTCCACCCGAAGGTAAGGGAATACGTATATATTTCTCATGGCATACAATCTCCGCTTTGTGAGTGGCTAACCAATCCATGCCTATGATAACATCAAAGCTACCAAGATGCATAGGTATAAGATCAATTGGGAAAACGTGATCATTTAAGTTCACAGTACATCCAATGATAATAGTGTCAATATCAATAGTGTTTCCGTCAGCCACTTCCACGTTAAACGGTTTATCTAAATATGTACGTGTTCTACCAAGCAAGCATTCGAAATCATATGAAACAAAACTCCTATCGGCACCAGAATCAAATAATACAGATGCATAAGAGTTGTTGATCAGAAATGTACCGTTGACCACATCCTGGTTGGCTTGTGCAGCTGGAGCATTCAGTTGAAAAGCCCGACCTCTTGCCACCCTTTGATTATTCCCGGTCAACTTTGGGCATTGATTCCTGAAGTGACCCACTTCACCACATTCATAACAGGCTCTTGCCTGTGCTTGAGGTACCTGGCGAATGGGTACAGCCGGAATAGGTTGAGTTTGAGGAGCTGGTAGTGCAAGCGGTGCTTGTTAGATCCTTTGTGCTTGCGGTGCACTCCGACAAACGTTTGCATAGTGCCCGAACTTGCCACAGTTGTTGCAAACGCGACACGGCAAGTTAGGGGCATGATGACATCTGCAAGTGTTACATTGGGGGGTGTTCCCAGTGTAATTTCTTGCAGCAGAGTTATTGGATGATTGCTGCGCAGACTTCGCAGCAGGTACAGTGACCATGAAGTTCCGATTCTTTCTCTTCTTGTTGCTGCTTTTGGACGAGCTAGCAGCTTCAGACTTGACTTCAGCTTTGACTTCCTTTGCAGTAGTCTTGGTGTCAGTCTTCTTGTATCCCTTCCGGGTAAGGGTTCCATTCTTCACGTGATTGTCAGTAAGAGTTGCAGATAACCGGATTGCAGCCTCAAGTGTTTTGGGATTGCTCCCATAGACTGTATCCTGAATCTGCACCGGCAGCCCGCCGATATACTTCTCAATCTCTCTTTCCAAGGGTGTCACCAAATGAGGTACCAGCAAGCTATACTCATGAAACTGAGTATTGTAGATGACATTCTCTCCGCTATCCTGCTTGAGTTCCCAGAACTCAGCCTCCAGTTTCCTCATCTCGCTTCTAGGACAGAATTCAGTGGTCATCAGAGTCTTGACCTCTGTCCATGTCAGTGCTAAGGCAGCATCCACTCCTCTAGTTCGCTTTTCCCCATTCCACCAAGTCAGTGCTCTCTTTTGGAAAACACTGGTGGCATAGCGAACTTTCAGATTCTCGGGGCATTCGCTGTTGATGAAGGTGTTCTCCATACTCTCAAACCACTGCAGCAGACCAGTGGCTGATTCAGCACCCGTAAATTTCAGAGGATTACAGGAATTGAAGTGTTTGAATGTGCAAGTTGTCTGATTTGCACCACCTCGATTCTGGTTGATGTTTTGGTTGGCCTGAGTCAACTGATTCACCAACCCAGTGATGAGGTTAGCTAACTCTTGCATGCCAGGATTGGCATTACCGTTAGCATCCTCAGCGTTCGTATCATCTCCGTTGTGACGGCGAGGCGGCATGTTTCTGAAGGAAATAGAAACATGTTACTACCGTTTACAACGTAAGCTATACAAACAATGATTAAATGAGTTCATTTAAGCAGTTAGGATTTAATATAGGAACTATATTTATCTCCTATCTGTCATTAAACTCAAAATGTGTATAATTTCCTATTATTATTCTAAGTGTCCTAGTTGGTCATAACTAGTGTTAACTAACTATTTCCTAGGTCCTATACATTCCTCACTCTATACTAACACTGACAACCTCCCAGTGCAATGCAACAAGCTTATATATAGGGCATATGCAGAGGTAGATCGCAATCTCCCCTACACCGTCCCACCACCGTTCCATTGCACCACGATTATGCCCTTGCTAGTGTGTAGAGTGTGTCATGCAGTTCACCATAAATCTCACCTCACAAACCTTATCCTTAGTAGGATAATTTTGAGTGAAGTGATCTCTAGTTCCCTTGGACTTTTAGGTTTGCCTAATGTCTAAGTTCACCTGACATGTAGGCTTGCCTATTTCTAAGCTCACCTAATGTCTAAGTTCACCTGACATTAAGTTCCCCTAATTGTCTAAGTTCACTAAAATCTATATCAATTCCAATGTCAATAATCATCATTAAGGGTTCATATCATCACGAAGTGCTCTTATTGTCACTAAGTGTTCATATCCTCCCTATAGTTTATTTTTGTCCAGTGTCCATACCATCACTAAGTGTTAGTATCATCACTATGCGTTTATATTATCATCAAGTGTCTATATCATCTCCCAAGTCCATATCACATCACTAATCGCTCATTATCTTTCGTTAATCCTATGCACCCTACGTGTCCAATCCATATGTTTTTATAAGGGAATTTATAAGTGTTTATCAAGTGTGATCATCCAAAGTGTCAATCCAAACCAACCTTAACCAACAGACCATCAACATCCATCTCACAATAATTCCTAGTAATATCCTAAGTTCCTGACACTGACAGACCCCCAATATACTACAAATGGTATATGTATAGGGCATATGTAGGGGTCAGTCGCAACTGCCCCAGCCACCGTCCCACCACCTTTGTAGTATACCACGAGTGTGTCCTTGTCTGGTGTTTACAATATAAACAGATAATTCCTAAAGCAAGTAATTCATAAACAATTTATTTCCTAAGCAAGTAATTTCCCAAACGGGTAGTTCCCACATTCTTCAATACTGACATCCACCTAATGTACCGTAAATGGTATATATATAGGGCATATGTAAGGGTCAGTCGCAACTGCCCTAGCCAACGTCCCGCCACCTTTACGATACACCACGTGCATGTCCTTATCGAATCATTAGGGCACACGTAAGCAAGAAATTTATAATCAGCATATTTATATCAGATGTATAACAGGGTTTCAATTAACATGTAATAAACACATAAGCATGAAATCCTGAATATACTAACTAGTGTATGAATTTAATTCATACTAGGGTATCCTATGGTTATAGACTAGGTCAACCATTTCTAGTAACCTAATTCCCTATAACCCAGGCTCTGATACCAATCTGTAACACCCCGACCGACGGCGGAATCATCGGGATGCCACGAGGGATGTGTAGATTGTTCACAAGCTCATGGGCATCTAAATCATATCATCATATATCATTTAATCAACCACAATAATTACACAAAAATCATGTTTATCATGAATCAAGTATGTCAAATACACAAAAGATTTAGTTAAACTAACTAAACTCTAATCGCCAGAAATTTAGTTAATTAACTAAGTCCAAGATCCTATATGATGATGATGTCCAAAATAGAAGAGATCCTCTCTTCATTCCTACTTGTTTCCATCACCTGAAACATGTAAGAAAATCAAGTGTCAACTACAAAAGTAGTTGGTGAGTAATCATAAGTTTTTATATTTAAAATGTTTTAGTAAAATGAGTTTGAAAGTTTATGCTTAAAATGGTTTTATAAAATGCTTTGTTTAAAACGAGTATAAAACTTATGATCTTCTTGAGAAAATCCATATGAATACCTGTATGAGATAATCCAACACACATCCATCAATTCAACAGCCAAACACATATACAATCACATAACCACATAACCAAATCAATCATAGCCAATCACAAATAATCATAATCAAATATAGATAATCAATCCACAAACTAATCAACCAATCTCATCAACCATATTCTCAAATAATGTTCGTGACTATACATGATCATTATGTAATTAACATAAGTTAAATACATGATTCATGGAGTGGTAGCTAACCACGTGACAATACATGAAGCCAAAGCAAATAACCGAAGTCAAAGGCAATGCTTCACAGATGTGGAAACCATCCACGTGACAATACACGATGTCAAAGCAATTAACCGAAGTTAAGAGCGATGATTCTCGGGATTTGTGACAATACTTGTAATCTTTGTTATTGACCTAGGTCAATAACAATATTTACATGGATATAAATAATAAGAGATAATCCCATAATAATGATAATTTCAAATGTGAATATCATATTGATAAACAGGTATTAACCTTGTGTTATCAAAATAATATTTAATTTGGTATACATGTTTCACCTCCGGGTTTTAAAACCAAAAACAGTTTAAAGAAAGGGAGGTTATGAGAACTCACCTGAAGTCCTTAGAATCAGTGTTCTCTAATAATGCGCGCTCACGTGCGTATCTCAAGTCAACTCAACAATCTGTGATTATTGAGTATTTGCATTTGTGAGTATAAATATTTCATCACAGTCTAATATTCATTAGGTTTACTTAAACTCCATAGCATATTGCTAGCTTATTGAAGTTTGCCTAGTTTTAATGTGAGATGTTAAACATCTTATAATTAATTACTATTAACCTATGGTTTAACTTGTGAGTTAGATTAATTAGTAATAGTAGCCAATTATGCTATCTTATGTGTGATCCCTTAGTATATATATATTCCTAGATGATAATTTTGATCATAACTCATTAACAAATACAAGTATGATCGCTTTATTGACCACCTTAGTTTAATTAAATGTGTAAGTAAAAATATATCAATCTCATAATTTAAGAGGATCTATGTATACTTTGTTTTCATAATGATTTCTCATTATACAAAGATTTCATTGTTTATTTCATTAAGGAAAGGTGGTGGCCATTATTCATGCATGCATGGTTGTGTATACATATATATGTACGTAATTCATGTCCCTTTACTTCGCTTAAACTCTCAATTAAACGAAACTAGGTCGAATCCCCCTTATGGGCAGCGAACCCTTGGCAAAACCCAGCCAAGGTTCGGCCCATTTAGCCTTAGGGTTCGCAACAATGATGGCCATGGGTTCGGTGCTGCTAAGCTTCGGCTAAGACAAAGAGGAAGGTTCGACAGCCATGTGGGTTAGGGTTCGTGGTCCATAGGGTTCGCCACCCTATGGTTCGCTGCATGTGGTATGTATAGGGTTCGTCTAAGACAAAGAAGGTTCGGCCAAGTAGGAAAGTTCGGCCAAGTAGGAAGGGTTCGGCCAAGTAGGAAGGATGAAGGTTCGGCCCAGCCAGGCGAACTCTAGGCTCGTCCCAGACTCCAACAGGTCGGTACCCCACTGGTTCGCAGCTAGATGGTTCGTAGCCCATTAGGGTTCGGCATGGACAGGATGGTTCGCCAGGGGTGGGGTTCGGCTCCAAAGAGTTAGGTGGCCAAGGGTTCGGCTCCCTTCAACCTCACGAACCTGTCCTTCCTCGAACCTCCATCATCATCCTCCTAAAGCTCCTGCACATTCCAGACTACATTCGGCTTCTACCTAATCCTTTTAACTCGTTTTAAGGTTCCACAATATATTTAGCCGATTATATCTACCATGAATCCAAGACTCACGACTAAGAACCAAAACCGAAAATAAACATCTCAGATTTACCTTGAATCTTCGTTTAAATGCAGGATTTCTTCGTATCTTCTTGTAGCTCTCGATCTCACGAACGCGTAGGCTCCGAAATCTCCCGAATCGGTTAAGAAACGAGTCTAAGATGCTAGAGAGAAGGTGGAGAAGGTTGTGTGTGTGTTTTTAGAGAGAGAATGGTGTTGTTGAAAATGAAGAAGAAAGAGGAGGGTTTCTTTCATTATATCGCGCATTATACCCTCGTGCTCGGTCTCGTTTTTATCGCGATGATATAATTAAATGTTCAGTTTTTATACGCTAAACATATTTAAACATAAAGTATTTAAACCCTTAAGTTTCGTTACGCTAATTATTTCAATAAAATGATTTAGTCTATTTCGTAAAACGATTCCGATTTATTTACAGTAAAATATTTATTTAAATAAGGGTTTTATTAAATTTGTCTTAGGTTGTGATTCCTAATAAACGTTTTTAGTTTCCATTTATTAGATTAATATCGTTTGATAATGTTTAACTATCTCGTCGAAAAGCGTTACTCGCGTACGTATTCGTAAAGATCGTCACCTTTGCGAATCCGATGCTCGTACCGTATTTCGATTTGATTTATGATTTATGGAATATCGTTTTAGAACATTATTCTTAATAATCATATTCGTGTGAATCGTCACCCATGCGAATACATTATTAAGTTAATGTTTCTAAATCAATACTCGCGTTTAACTAATGTTCGTAACCTCACATCGCGTAATTAACTCCCAACATTTATTAACTTTAATATTATCATTTCCCAAACCAAAACCCACTAAACCCTAGTCACTGACACATCCATGATAGACCGAAATATGCATATATATAGGGCATATGTAAGGGTCAGTCGCAACTGCCCTAGCCACCGTCCCACCGCTATTTCGATAAACCATGACCATGGGTCCTTGACTACGTTTAGTAACCAGACTCAAACAAACTCCCAGTTCCATCCCAAATCCATTCTCATTCCATAACAATAACCCATAATCAGCATAATCATCTGCGATAAACACTCTGGTTCTGTTTAGTTAATTTACAACTAAACTTCCCATGGTTTACGCGTATAATATATTATAATCATGTATACCAGCAACAGTGATAATATCAGTAAAGTCAATCAATAATCTCATAATCATTAATAATCATAAATATCCAGTCGTAACAGTACATTCGTACGGATGTACGGACGTACGGACAACCGAAAGTACAGTGATGTTACAATAACCTTGGGCAGAACTTGAGAGGGAGCTAAAACCAAAGCTTTGACTAAGTGTCTTTAGCCTTGTTCCTGGTGAAACAGCTACTACTCGAGGTTTCCGGTAGCTCAACAATTGGTATCAGAGCCTGGTCCTTAGTCTTGGATTAACCATCAAGACTAAAACTCAAAGCTCTTACTGATATCTTGTTGTTTTAGTTTTCTGCATTCAATGTTTTCTGTCTTTCTGTTTTCTTTAAATCTGAAGGAGTTTGATGTTTGAAATAAACTGTGTTCAAAAATCATTCTAACAAATCACTTTGGGAACTCATCACTCGTTGATTTGCTATAACATCCTTGGCAATCCCACATCGGCCGTGAATAGGAGAGATTCCTGGCTCATAAGTAATAATCCACCTCTTACATCACCAACGCGTTTTCGGCTTAGCTGGATGTGGAGCACATGAAAACTCCACAGTTAAGCGTGCTCGGGCTGGAGCAATTCAGGGATGGGTGACCTCACTGGGAAATTTTCACCCGGGCAACCGAAGGCAAAACCATGAGCTCCTAGTGGGCAAAGCGGACAATATTGGTGATAGACGGGGCCGGATGTTACAGAATGGTATCAGAGACACTCCTGTTCTACACGGGATGGTGGGGCAAACCTCATCAAGGATGATGAGTCCCTAAGGGGGGGTGTATGTAACATCCTAGGCAATCCCACATCGGCCGTGAACAGGAGAGATTCCTGGCTCATAAGTAACAATCCACCTCTTACATCACCAACGCGTTTTCGGCTTAGCTGGCTGTGGAGCACATGAAAACTCCACAGTTAAGCGTGCTCGGGCTGGAGCAATCCAGGGATGGGTGACCCCACTGGGAAGTTTTCACCCGGGCAACCGAAGGCAAAACCGTGAGCTCCTAGTGGGCAAAGCGGACAATATTGGTGATAGACGGGGCTGGATGTTACATGTCCTTCGTGGAAAACTGCACTTTAAGGATGTTAGCTTAGTTGAAAATCTCAAGTTGAATCTCTTGAGTGTTTCTCAACTAGCTGACAAAGACTTTAGTTCATTTTTCACCAAGGACGGCTGCAAAATTCTTTCTCCTGAAATAAACTAAAAGATAAATATCTTAATTGATCAACACACCTTGCTTACGGATAAGAGAAGTGGAAATGTCTACGTCGTAGACATGACCACTAACTCACAAACATCCTGTCCTACTTGTTTGGTATCCAAAGCATCATCTTCTGAAACCGATCTCAGCAGGCTCAGCGAACCTAGGCTTCGTGATGTAAAGGTTCGTCCAGCGAACCTCAAGGTTCAGCTGGCGAACCTGTAGGTTCGGCCAGGTTCGTTTGAGCTCTTTGTATATATTGTAGGTTTGTCTAGAAATTTTTATGACTTTTGGTGAACCTCTTGTTATATAGATATGAGTGATTTTCTCTGTGTGAGTAAGAACTGTGTGTTCTTGTATTTCATTGTAATCAGTTGATATTGATTAATGAAATGGAGATTATATAAATGTTTGTTACTTCTTTGATTCATATAGATCAAATATAGATTCCGCATATAGTTGATTGTTAATAGGATTCCGTTTGATGATCGAGAGCAATTCTACAAACCATTGCATCAGAAGAAGTCTAATGACTCGGAAGAAAATGTCCTCTTCCCAAATAACTAGTTACTTAATCAGCTTCCGATGAATATCTTCTGAAAGAATAAACGCTGAACTCCAGTACATCTGCTTCAACATCGGAAGACCTGAAGACTACTGAAGATGCTTGTTTCCGTTGTTCTTGACTTTGTATTTGTACTAGTCTGTTGCATCAATGTCTGTAACAATGTCAGCTATTTGTCTTATTATTTCTTGTCTTGTATCTCAGAATGTTTGGGTATTTAAGTCCCAGCATTCTCTGAATAAAATAGGATTACTTCCCCAAAATTTCCGTGTGCTTTCTATCTTTTCTCTTCTCTCTTTCTAGGCAAGTAAACTAAAACAACGAAAATAACCTTGGGCAGAACTTGAGAGGGAGCTAAAACCAAAGCTTTGACTAAGTGTCTTTAGCCTTGTTCCTGGTGAAACAGCTACTACTCGAGGTTTCCGGTAGCTCAACAATTGGTATCAGAGCCTGGTCCTTAGTCTTGGATTAACCATCAAGACTAAAACTCAAAGCTCTTACTGATATCTTGTTGTTTTAGTTTTCTGCATTCAATGTTTTCTGTCTTTCTGTTTTCTTTAAATCTGAAGCAGTTTGATGTTTGAAATAAACTGTGTTCAAAAATCATTCTAACAAATCACTTTGGGAACTCATCACTCGTTGATTTGCTATAACATCCTTGGCAATCCCACATCGGCCGTGAATAGGAGAGATTCCTGGCTCATAAGTAACAATCCACCTCTTACATCACCAACGCGTTTTCGGCTTAGCTGGATGTGGAGCACATGAAAACTCCACAGTTAAGCGTGCTCGGGCTGGAGCAATTCAGGGATGGGTGACCTCACTGGGAAATTTTCACCCGGGCAACCGAAGGCAAAACCATGAGCTCCTAGTGGGCAAAGCGGACAATATTGGTGATAGACAGGGCCGGATGTTACAGAATGGTATCAGAGACACTCCTGTTCTACACGGGATGGTGGGGCAAACCTCATCAAGGATGATGAGTCCCTAAGGGGGGTGTATGTAACATCCTAGGCAATCCCACATCGGCCGTGAACAGGAGAGATTCCTGGCTCATAAGTAACAATCCACCTCTTACATCACCAACGCGTTTTCGGCTTAGCTGGCTGTGGAGCACATGAAAACTCCACAGTTAAGCGTGCTCGGGCTGGAGCAATCCAGGGATGGGTGACCCCACTGGGAAGTTTTCACCCGGGCAACCGAAGGCAAAACCGTGAGCTCCTAGTGGGCAAAGCGGACAATATTGGTGATAGACGGGGCCGGATGTTACATGTCCTTCGTGGAAAACTGCACTTTAAGGATGTTAGCTTAGTTGAAAATCTCAAGTTGAATCTCTTGAGTGTTTCTCAACTAGCTGACAAAGACTTTAGTTCACTTTTCACCAAGGACGGCTGCAAAATTCTTTCTCCTGAAATAAACTAAAAGATAAATATCTTAATTGATCAACACACCTTGCTTACGGATAAGAGAAGTGGAAATGTCTACGTCGTAGACATGACCACTAACTCACAAACATCCTCTCCTACTTGTTTGGTATCCAAAGCATCATCTTCTGAAACCGATCTCAGCAGGCTCAGCGAACCTAGGCTTCTTGATGTAAAGGTTCGTCCAGCGAACCTCAAGGTTCAGCTGGCGAACCTGTAGGTTCGGCCAGGTTCGTTTGAGCTCTTTGTATATATTGTAGGTTTGTCTAGAAATTTTTATGACTTTTGGTGAACCTCTTGTTATATAGATATGAGTGATTTTCTCTGTGTGAGTAAGAACTGTGTGTTCTTGTATTTCATTGTAATCAGTTGATATTGATTAATGAAATGGAGATTATCTAAATGTTTGTTACTTCTTTGATTCATATAGATCAAATATAGATTCCGCATATAGTTGATTGTTAATAGGATTCCGTTTGATGATCGAGAGCAATTCTACAAACCATTGCATCAGAAGAAGTCTAATGACTCGGAAGAAAATGTCCTCTTCCCAAATAACTAGTTACTTAATCAGCTTCTGATGAATATCTTCTGAAAGAATAAACGCTGAACTCCATTACATCTGCTTCAACATCGGAAGACCTGAAGACTACTGAAGATGCTTGTTTCCGTTGTTCTTGACTTTGTATTTGTACTAGTCTGTTGCATCAATGTCTGTAACAATGTCAGCTATTTGTCTTATTATTTCTTGTCTTGTATCTCAGAATGTTTGGGTATTTAAGTCCCAGCATTCTCTGAATAAAATAGGATTACTTCCCCAAAATTTCCGTGTGCTTTCTATCTTTTCTCTTCTCTCTTTCTAGGCAAGTAAACTAAAACAACGAAAATAACCTTGGGCAGAACTTGAGAGGGAGCTAAAACCAAAGCTTTGACTAAGTGTCTTTAGCCTTGTTCCTGGTGAAACAGCTACTACTCGAGGTTTCCAGTAGCTCAACAATTGGTATCAGAGCATGGTCCTTAGTCTTGGATTAACCATCAAGACTAAAACTCAAAGCTCTTACTGATATCTTGTTGTTTTAGTTTTCTGCATTCAATGTTTTCTGTCTTTCTGTTTTCTTTAAATCTGAAGGAGTTTGATGTTTGAAATAAACTGTGTTCAAAAATCATTCTAACAAATCACTTTGGGAACTCATCACTCGTTGATTTGCTATAACATTCTTGGCAATCCCACATCGGCCGTGAATAGGAGAGATTCCTGGCTCATAAGTAACAATCCACCTCTTACATCACCAACGCGTTTTCGGCTTAGCTGGATGTGGAGCACATGAAAACTCCACAGTTAAGCGTGCTCGGGCTGGAGCAATTCAGGGATGGGTGACCTCACTGGGAAATTTTCACCTGGGCAACCGAAGGCAAAACCATGAGCTCCTAGTGGGCAAAGCGGACAATATTGGTGATAGACGGGGCCGGATGTTACAGAATGGTATCAGAGACACTCCTGTTCTACACGGGATGGTGGGGCAAACCTCATCAAGGATGATGAGTCCCTAAGGGGGGGTGTATGTAACATCCTAGGCAATCCCACATCGGCCGTGAACAGGAGAGATTCCTGGCTCATAAGTAACAATCCACCTCTTACATCACCAACGCGTTTTCGGCTTAGCTGGCTGTGGAGCACATGAAAACTCCACAGTTAAGCGTGCTCGGGCTGGAGCAATCCAGGGATGGGTGACCCCACTGGGAAGTTTTCACCCGGGCAACCGAAGGCAAAACCGTGAGCTCCTAGTGGGCAAAGCGGACAATATTGGTGATAGACGGGGCCGGATGTTACATGTCCTTCGTGGAAAACTGCACTTTAAGGATGTTAGCTTAGTTGAAAATCTCAAGTTGAATCTCTTGAGTGTTTCTCAACTAGCTGACAAAGACTTTAGTTCATTTTTCACCAAGGACGGCTGCAAAATTCTTTCTCCTGAAATAAACTAAAAGATAAATATCTTAATTGATCAACACACCTTGCTTACGGATAAGAGAAGTGGAAATGTCTACGTCGTAGACATGACCACTAACTCACAAACATCCTCTCCTACTTGTTTGGTATCCAAAGCATCATCTTCTGAAACCGATCTCAGCAGGCTCAGCGAACCTAGGCTTCTTGATGTAAAGGTTCGTCCAGCGAACCTCAAGGTTCAGCTGGCGAACCTGTAGGTTCGGCCAGGTTCGTTTGAGCTCTTTGTATATATTGTAGGTTTGTCTAGAAATTTTTATGACTTTTGGTGAACCTCTTGTTATATAGATATGAGTGATTTTCTCTGTGTGAGTAAGAACTGTGTGTTCTTGTATTTCATTGTAATCAGTTGATATTGATTAATGAAATGGAGATTATATAAATGTTTGTTTCTTCTTTGATTCATATAGATCAAATATAGATTCCGCATATAGTTGATTGTTAATAGGATTCCGTTTGATGATCGAGAGCAATTCTACAAACCATTGCATCAGAAGAAGTCTAATGACTCGGAAGAAAATGTCCTCTTCCCAAATAACTAGTTACTTAATCAGCTTCCGATGAATATCTTCTGAAAGAATAAACGCTGAACTCCAGTACATCTGCTTCAACATCGGAAGACCTGAAGACTACTGAAGATGCTTGTTTCCGTTGTTCTTGACTTTGTATTTGTACTAGTCTGTTGCATCAAATGTCTGTAACAATGTCAGCTATTTGTCTTATTATTTCTTGTCTTGTATCTCAGAATGTTTGGGTATTTAAGTCCCAGCATTCTCTGAATAAAATAGGATTACTTCCCCAAAATTTCCGTGTGCTTTCTATCTTTTCTCTTCTCTCTTTCTAGGCAAGTAAACTAAAACAACGAAAATAACCTTGGGCAGAACTTGAGAGGGAGCTAAAACCAAAGCTTTGACTAAGTGTCTTTAGCCTTGTTCCTGGTGAAACAGCTACTACTCGAGGTTTCCGGTAGCTCAACAATTGGTATCAGAGCCTGGTCCTTAGTCTTGGATTAACCATCAAGACTAAAACTCAAAGCTCTTACTGATATCTTGTTGTTTTAGTTTTCTGCATTCAATGTTTTCTGTCTTTCTGTTTTCTTTAAATCTGAAGGAGTTTGATGTTTGAAATAAACTGTGTTCAAAAATCATTCTAACAAATCACTTTGGGAACTCATCACTCGTTGATTTGCTATAACATCCTTGGCAATCCCACATCGGCCGTGAATAGGAGAGATTCCTGGCTCATAAGTAACAATCCACCTCTTACATCACCAACGCGTTTTCGGCTTAGCTGGATGTGGAGCACATGAAAACTCCACAGTTAAGCGTGCTCGGGCTGGAGCAATTCAGGGATGGGTGACCTCACTGGGAAATTTTCACCCGGGCAACCGAAGGCAAAACCATGAGCTCCTAGTGGGCAAAGCGGACAATATTGGTGATAGACGGGGCCGGATGTTACAGAATGGTATCAGAGACACTCCTGTTCTACACGGGATGGTGGGGCAAACCTCATCAAGGATGATGAGTCCCTAAGGGGGGTGTATGTAACATCCTAGGCAATCCCACATCGGCCGTGAACAGAAGAGATTCCTGGCTCATAAGTAACAATCCACCTCTTACATCACCAACGCGTTTTCGGCTTAGCTGGCTGTGGAGCACATGAAAACTCCACAGTTAAGCGTGCTCGGGCTGGAGCAATCCAGGGATGGGTGACCCCACTGGGAAGTTTTCACCCGGGCAACCGAAGGCAAAACCGTGAGCTCCTAGTGGGCAAAGCGGACAATATTGGTGATAGACGGGGCCGGATGTTACATGTCCTTCGTGGAAAACTGCACTTTAAGGATGTTAGCTTAGTTGAAAATCTCAAGTTGAATCTCTTGAGTGTTTCTCAACTAGCTGACAAAGACTTTAGTTCATTTTTCACCAAGGACGGCTGCAAAATTCTTTCTCCTGAAATAAACTAAAAAATAAATATCTTAATTGATCAACACACCTTGCTTACGGATAAGAGAAGTGGAAATGTCTACGTCGTAGACATGACCACTAACTCACAAACATCCTCTCCTACTTGTTTGGTATCCAAAGCATCATCTTCTGAAACCGATCTTTGGCACAGAAGATTCAGTCACCTCAACCACCAATCTCTTCATAAGCTTTCTACCCTTTCTTTAGTAAGAGGATTACCTTCCAAAGAATTTCACTTTGAAGGTCAATGTGAATCTTTCTTAAAGGGAAAGCAACATAAAACATCACATAAGTCTATTGAGGAGTCCAAAACTACTAACTGTCTTAATCTACTTCACATGGATCTTTTTGGTCCAGTGAAGGTACTACTCAAGATTTTGCTGGACCTTCTTTCTCTTTAGAAAAGATGAGATTTCCGATAAAATAATTTGCCTTATCACCCAACTTGAGAGATAATTTGGTCTTCCAGTCAAAACAATTAGGAATGATAATAGGACTGAATTCAAGAACCAGGTTCTTGATAAGTTCTGCATCTCCAAAGGAATCCTCAGACAATATAGTGTTCCTAGAACTCCCGCTCAAAATGGAGTTGTGGAAAGAAAGAATAGGACACTTATTGAAGCTGCAAGAACTATGCTTGCAGATTCAGGATTACCTTTATCCTTCTGGGCCAAGGTAGTAAACACTGCTTGCTATGTCTTGAACAAAGTTCACATTGTGAAAAGACTGCCTATGAAGTCCTTCATAACATAAAGCCTCTCATCTCTTTCTTTAAAGTCTTTGGGTGTCCATGTTTCATTTTGAACACAAAGATTCTTTATCCAAGTTTGCTGCTAAGGTTGACTCTGGATATTTTGTTGGATATTCTCAGACCTCTAAGGCTTACCGAGCTTTCAATCTCAGGACCAAAATTGTTGAGGAAACTATTAATGTCAAATTCAATGAATCTGCATCAACCTCATCTTTCCCCTCTGCTCCTGATGACCTCTTCGATCTTGAAAGCTTCACTTATATCTCTTCTACCCCTTCTTCTTCTACCTCTTAAGAATCTTGTCAAACTTCTGAAGATCCATCCTCTCTTGAGGAGAGGTCTGTCTCTAAACTCTTTACCTCTCTTCCTTCTTATCAAATAAATTCTCAAGACCAAAATGAACAGATATCTACTCCTTTATCCCCAGCCTTGGATAACATACCTGTAGATGTTCCTGTACATGGTCATGCTTCCCCTTCAGAAAATTCTCCTGACCCCACTAAAACTCACCTTCTTCCGATGCTACCTCCTCAAATAACTGTTTGGACATCATTGCCTTCAGTAGAAATCATCCTCTAGAACAAATCTTAAGTGATCTACATAAAGGTGTTCAAACCAGGAGCCCGATTTCGAACTTTTGCCTTTATCCAGCCTTTCTGTCCCAAGTTGAGCCTTCAAAATATCAGGAAGCTCTTAAAGATAATAATTGGGTAGAGGCTATGCAAGATAACTGTTACAGTTCAAAAGGCAAAATGTTTGGACTGTCTGTCCCTTGCCGGAAGGAAAATACCCTATCGGAACAAGATGGGTATTCAGAAATAAAACAGATGACAAAGGCATTGTGATAAAAAAATAAAGCCCGATTGGTGGTATAAGGTTACTGCCAAGAGGAAGGAATCGATTATGATGAAACCTTTGCTCTCGTGGCCAGACTGGAAGCTATTAGACTCTTCCTAGCATTTGTTATATCCCATAACATAAAGGTATATCAAATGGATATAAAAAGTTCCTTCCTGTATGGGACAATAAAGGAGGAAGTCTATGTGTGCCAACCTCCAGGATTTGATGATGTTCATCATCCTGATTGGGTGTACAGACTAGGCAAAGCACTTTATGGTCTGAAACAGGCACCCAGAGCATGGTATGATACTCTCTCTCAATTTCTTCTTTCTAATAAATTTTCTCGGGGAACCATTGATAAGACTTTGTTCATAAAGAGGGTAGACAAGGAACTTCTGCTGGTCCAAATTTATGTCGACGACATCATTTTTGGATCAACAAAATCTTCCTTGTGTGAACAATTTTCAAAATTAATGTCTTCAAAGTTTGAAATGAGTGCTTTAAGTGAACTAAAAACATTTTTAGGACTCGAAGTAAAACAAACCCCCAATGGGACTTTCATTCATCAATCAAAATATGTAAAAGATTTTTTAAATAAATTTGATATGAATGATTGCAAAATAATTTCTACCACCATGGCTACAAGTCCTGGAATAAGTCCAGTTGAAAATGGTGAACCAGTAGACCAAACCCTCTACAGGTGCATGATTGGATCTTTGATGTATATTGCTGCATCAAGGCAAGACAACATGTATGCAACATGTGTCTATGCAAGATACCAATCAGCCCCTAAACAATCCCATTTGTCATTTGTGAAGAGGATACTAAGATATATCAGAAAGGCAAGCCTCTGCTAGGTATATGGTATCCTGCTAACCAAACTTGTAAGCTTGTTGGTTTTTCAGACAGTGATTATGCAGGATGCTCGCTCACAAGAAAATATACTTCGGGAGGATGTCAGTTCTTTGCAAACTGTTTGGTGTCATGGCAAAGCAAGAAGCAAACATCGGTGTCAAATTCAACTGTTGAAGCTGAGTACATTTAAGCAGCCCATTGCACTGCCCAAATCCTTTGGTTGCAATACCAACTACTGGATTTTGGAATAACTGAACTAAAAACACCTCTCCTAATAGATGGTGAAGCAACCAAAAATATAATAAAGAATCCTGTCTACCATTCAAAAACCAAACATATAGAAATAAGGCATCACTTCATTAGAGATTGTTTTTAAAAGGGACTAATTGTCCCAGAACATGTCTCTACAAGTGACCAAATAGCGTACATATTTACCAAACCCTTGGACTCTTCAACCTTTTCTAAGTTTGTGGCTAAATTGGGTATGATAAATATGAGCTAATAAATATGGTTAAGAATGTGTTTCTTAAACTTTTAAATAAATACATAAAAAGAATAATCTTCAAGGATGATCCTAACAACGGAAATTTGATAAACCACTAATGAAGAAACCTTGGTCTCTCTCAGTGGTTATCTCATAACACGGATAGGATCAATGGTTATTATCACCACTGTTTCATATATATCTGCGGTTCCAACTTCTGTTGTTACACTTTAAACCCTCTGTGGCTTACTTCTCTTCCGAAGTCTCTTCTTCTTCCGAGACTTCTAACCGTGTCATTTATCCATGGTTAAACCTATTCCAAAAATAAAAATCTTCCGAGGTTAAATAATCTTTCATGGTTAAATCTTCCTTGCCCAAGTGGTTATTAAATCTCTTGATAATTACGCCTGATTCGGCCGTCACTAATCAGTCTGCAAGATTAGACCCCTCACAGTTAATTGAATTGACACTCATTAATTGTTCTCACGACTCGATGAAATATTTCTTTCCATTTTTATCCTTCTTACTCTAAATGACCACTAAACTTTCTTTCCTTATTTATATCAGTAGTTGTCTTCTTCAATCCTTCAGTTCTTTCATAATAGTTGCTTGATCATCTCTTGTTCAAGAACTTTCTTCTTGCAACTTTGATTCCTTCGGATGCTACTCATGGTGAAGGACCACTGCTTGTCAGGTATGTCGCCTGGCACGATACATTTGCACTAATTCCGTCTGAGCTTTATGCTCATGATGATGGTGAAACAGCATCGGACCAGGTTTCATCCCCGACAAAGCTTTGTCTTTACTTCAGGGTGTGCATGAACGTACTTCTTTGTCGTTTGATTCTTCTCTCTCATGATCACAGGTTTTTCCGATGGGTAAAAACCCTAAGGTAAAGGTTTTGATATACTATGAGTAGTGGCCGTTTTTATTTTTGAAACCGCTCCTGTGTGTGAACGGTTAATCTTCCTCACCTCCTTTTTGTCTAAAGCAAAGTTTGTACTCACATTTTGCGTTCATAACTGCTCGGTATTCATCGTCGCAAAAGAAAAATGGCTTTGAAAATCAAACCGATCCATAACCTCAGCGCTTACCTTGTCAAATCTTCCGAGTATCCTCACTACAATGAAGTAATCGACACTCTAGTAAACTCTTTCGTTCATACTGCTCTCATTCTAAACCCTCCAATATCTGAAGTTGCCCTAAACCAGTTTTGGGCAAACTCATCCTTGGTGATGAAGGATGACTCTGTTGAAAGCATCGCTTCGGTGATTGCTGGTCAACAAGTCACCATCACCCCCACAAAAATAAGCGTTGCCCTAAATTTGAACGACACTGAGGCTCCCAAAACTGTTTCTCTCAAACTTCTTCATAATGCTTTCATTCAGTGTGATTATCAGGGTGGCCTGAAAAGTAGGACTGTGTACAAAGCCTTCCTCTACCCTAAGTACAAGTTCTTGTATCACACCATTCTCCAGTGTTTGTCTCAAAAGTCGACAAGTTGGGGAGAAATGCCATATGACATGCAATATGTCATGTATGGAGTTCTTTCCAATGAAAAGGTCAATTTGTCTCAAATAATCTTTGACCATCTGGTACATCACCAGAAAAGTCGTATGTTTCTGTTGTATCCTAGGTTTGTTATGGCCTGTCTCTTTGTTAACCTTAATAAGGTTTGTCACATTGCTCCTCTTACCACTATCAAGGGCATTGACAAACAGGTGTTCACTAGATTGAACACCGATCCAAAACAAACGGATGACACTGAGGAAACACCCATCCTCGGTGAACCCACATCCACCTCCTCTTCCAAACCTGTAAAGGTACCGACCAAAAGGAAAGCTTCTACCAAAGCCCCTAAACCTAAGAAGCCCAAAAAGATTGTTTAGGATGATGAGATCCCTGAACATGTCTCTGTCCCCACTGGGCAGTTGGATACATCTGTTCCATCCTCACAAATGCATCAAGGATCTCCACCCCACCTGACTCCTCATCAATCCTCTCAACAGGATGATGTTGTACTTCAAAGGGAACCTTCTCTAGCCATTGCAATGCCACTTGACTCTCAGATGGCAGTCCACTCTCCCAAGGAAATTTCCGTTTCTTCCCTAACTATAGCCTTTAACTCTCCTACCCATGTTCTCCATGAGATTGATGTTGTGTTTGAGTAGCTTGGTTCTCCTCCCCCTTCTCCAACAGAGGAGCTGCCCCATCAAACCTTTGCTCAAAATAATCAATCTCCTACCCATGGAGAAGATGATGAGATCAAGATGTCAAGTCCATCTAGAAATCTTGATCATATATCTGGAGCATCCATCTCACATGAGAATCCACTAGGCTCTCATTTGACTGGATCAGGCAATAACACTCCTGATATGGCAACAGCCCATGAAGTTCTTGAAACTGAGGCTGGAAATCCCTGGAGCCAAGAAAAAGGGGTCCATGACATTCCTGATATGGACTAAGGTCATGATAAAATTGGCTCATTAGTCAGGGATTCGGATGATATCCTTAAAAGGATGGACGAATCAGATTCTAAAATAAAGGAATTGACGGATTCTGTTGCTCACATTCAGGCTGATGTGACTAAGCTTACTGAGCTTGTCTCAACAGTCTTGAGTAAGCAAGCCATGCAACCCAAATCCATCCCCATGCACGCACCTTCACTTTAATGTACTTCCACCATTTTCCCTACCTTCCATTGCTACCAACTTCTCACCTCAGGTTCTTCAAGAAGTGTTAAACCCACTTCTTACTACCCAACTTACTACCCCGCTTCACTCCTTTACCCACTAAATTCTCACCACCCAAAAGATCCAATTGGATCTGCTGAAAATTTCAGTAGATACCAAAGTCTCCTCCTTACAAAATGAAATCACTAACCATACCAGATTTCTTGAGTCCCTTACTGGGATTGCTCCTCCTTCTCCCTGGTTCAAAGAACAGGCTAATGAAGCCAGAAAGAGGGAGAATGAAAGACTCATGTCTGCTGCCCAAGCTGCTAAAAGGGCAGAAGACAAGACTGAGCAAAGGAGGATGAAACAAATAAGGATGCAGAACCAAGAGGCACTTCTCGAAGCAGCATTGGATCAACAGTTCCAAACCCAAACTGCTAAGGCTAGATCAGAACAGAAGCAAAGGGAAGCCGAAGCTCAAATAAACACTAGGACATCAGGAGTATCCAGAATACCCAGACCTTCCAAATCAGCTCCCACTGAGCAAACAAAGCCCATAACCACTGCCCCATCTTCCTCCACACAACCAAATAAAGAAAGGTCACCCACTATTTCTCCAAACTCTGCCTCTCAAACCCTCCTTGAACTTTCATCCCTTCCTACCACCCTGAATGTCTCCAAAATTGGCCAAAAACCAACACCAATAATCACTCAGTCTTTCTCAAGAAGACAAAAGAGTGCGGTCAGATTAACCAAAGCTCTTAATAACCTACCACATAAACCTTCAACCTCAGCTCAGAAACCCACCTCAGACTCAAATGATGATCAGCCCATTTGTCACACCCCCAATTTTCAACTAACGGAATCATACCGTTTGGGACGTGACAAACCAGGATCTCAGATCATTAGACATAACGAAGACCTCTATATGAATTTCAAAACATACTTTGGTCTAAAACTATAGTATCAAAGTTTTCAAAGTTTGCGGAAGCGTTTTAAAACAATAACAAACGTAACGGTTGTAAAATGTAAATTACAAAACAAAATCCCCAATGTTCAATCCAAACAACAGAAATGTAAAACATGCATGCGACTCGATCTCCTAGTCCATGCCTGCTTTCTTGTGTACCTTAGCGTCCTGAGAAAACATGTAAATCAAGTCAACACAAAGGTTGGTGCATTACACAGGTTTAAGCATTCACAAATGTTTGAAACCATAGTTTGAATAAAATGTTTGCAGATAACATAATCACACACGCATAGTCATGATAGCTAGTCATTTGTACTATTTACATAAGTGGTCGACACCGAAGCTGACTGTTGCATGCTATAGCATGTTTTGCCTTGCCACTATTGTCTAGCACAAATAATAGTAATGTGTGTTTGGTCAGTCAAACACTTGCATAGATCCCATCTACCAAGTGAGGTTTGTCAAACCTAATAGATCTATTTCCAACTACCACGCTTTGCGCTACGGCAAACTAAACGGTTCGAAGTGTAAGGACTTGTAAATGCTATGTTGTCACATAATGTAAACAGCTAACTCATGCAAGTGATATGTATCCAAAAATGTTTGTTGCACATGTTTTCTCCCCCAAAACAGTTAAAATAAGAAAGGGGCCGTGTACGCACCTTTGATTGTTGCAGAATGATCAATCACACTTAAACTCGTGTAGAAAGTCCTCCTACGAAGAACCTGTGTTTTAACAATAACCTAGTGTTATTTGGAATGCCGTTTTGTGCTTGAAATCACATACGTGTCAACACACGTATGTTAGAATGTTAGGAATATGCATACTTATGTACGCGTGTCTTTGAAATCGTTTAAATAAAACCCTATATGATTTTATTTAAATAAACGTAACTATACGCGATTTCGTTTGCGATCTAAAATGTGAATTTTATCATTCTAACATGTTCGGAATAGAATTCTGGTTCTAACGCAATTCGAATGAGTCGAATCGGAGTTAAAACGAGTAAATTATGACCAAAATACTAAAAGCAACCTTAAAATCCCAAAAACTGTTGGGGCCGGGTTCGAACCCGTGACCTCCAACTCTAAACACACACCTTCTACCAATCAGGCCCGCTAGGGTATCGCGATAGATCTCTAGAATTAATTGTTTTAACCAACAATTAACTGGTTCCCCCTTGTTCCCATAACCGGAGTACATTGCTTCTAATTTACCCATTATTCGAACCCAATAGAACCCAGAACCTTGGGGCTTTTATTCCATGGATTAAAACGAGTTCAGCATTTTACTTAATTTGACTAACAATCAACAGAAGGTTCTAATTCGTTATCCTTAATGTTTCGCATGTGTATAGCCCAATTTATTAAAATAGTTTAAATTCGTGAATGTTAATCTGAAAAATCATAAGTTTATCATTAAACAAAAGTTTTCGAGACTATCTGAAGGATTTAATTGAATTAACAAGTTCAATTTGTTCAAAAATCCCAATTCGTTTTACATCAAAGAACCCGAATTGTCGAACTCTTACAATTCGTCATTAGTTTATGAAATTAACAGAGGGTTATCCTTCATCGGTACTCTCTGAAACTAACCATAGTCATTAATTTCATTTTTAAACTCATTTGAATCAAAATCCCAAAACAATTTTTAATTATGAACCCTAGAAATTGAAATCATAGAATTCGTTCTTATTTTACGAAATCAATACATGGTTTTCGATCAAAAATGAATTTCGAAGTTGTCTGTGTTGTTTAATTTGATCAAGAAACTCGTTTGATACGAAACCCCCAAATCCGTTTGACTCAAGAACCCTAACAATCGAACTCTTAGAATCCAACGTTATATCATGAAATTGATACATTGTTCTCAATCAACAGAGAGTTTCGAAACTCTCTGTGATGTTTGATTTGAGTTTCGAATTCAATTAACTAGAAATCCCCAAAACGTTTAAACGAAGAACCCTAGAAATCAAAACTCCTAGGATTCGATGTTGAAACCCGAAATTACCATGTGGTTATCCTTATTCGGCCCTTTTAGGTTGTGTAGGGATGGATTCTTACCTGGTTTGATGTCGAATTGCTATATCTCGACTACAAGCCTATGGTTCGGCCGCCTCTTAATTCGAATTCGTCTTCCACTGCTCGTTCGATCAAATTGTTGTTTGTAAACTCCTCTAATACCTCTGACTGATGTATGTTAGAGTATAATTTGATGAATTATGATCGGCCTATGAGAAGTTGATACCCATTTCGAACGGTTACAACTTTTGAGTTCACTTCGCCTTAATTCGACTAATAATTTAGTTAATAACATATGGTAACTGTTAAAAATCATCAATGCCATGATTTGAACAGTTCAATTTCGGTTACAAGCCTTTCTATTGTGAAATTCGAATTTTTCCCAAATCATATGGCCGAATTTTGACTTTTTAAAGTCAAAATCTCGTTTTTACTTGATTCCTACCTTAATCCTTATGTACTAGATGCTTATAACCATAATGGATTATTCTAAGATAGTTTAATTCAACTATAGTTGATTATTGAAAGTGGTTTCAATTTCTAATTGAGTTCATAACTCAAATTTTGACTATGTAAGTCAAAATTAGAAACTTTATGCTAATCACAATATAATCCTTAAATAATAATCGATTTTTGATAGTTTCCAGTGAACTAAGTTAACCCGAAAAGTCGGATTGTCACATCATCCCCTTGTTGAAGGAATTTTCGTCCCGAAAATTGATCAGTGTTAGGAGTAGTTAGGAAACTACTTACGAGTTCAAATTGTACGTGATTGTGTGGTTTGATCATTATGTGTGCTTGTGTGTGCTCACACACAAAACCCAATGTTTGTAACCGCACAACTAAGTGTGATCGTTCTATGTAACTGTTTGCGTGTACACTAGTTAGTTCACCTAACTGTGACTGTTTGTGTTTTATCATACTGTGATGTGTAACCTCACACATAGTGAGTGTTTGCAACTGTTTGTACTATGCAACCCCGCACATAGCAAAATGTGTGTAACTAATCATGTATGTACTACTATAACATGTAACATATGAAATATAGCACATACAATGTAATGTAGCACAATGTTTGTAACAAAACCAATTGTATAAAATGTTTGTGCTTACCGTTTAAAATCTGAAGTGTTGATGTGTGAAGCATCACGTCATCCCCTTGTTGAAGGAAATTTCGTCCCGAAATTTAATGTGTCTTCACAGTGTTTGTAGTTGTTGTTTTGAACAGATGAGGATACTTCTTCATCATTTGGTCTTCCCGTTCCCATGTGAATCCAGGACCACGTCTTGAATTCCACCGGACTTTGACTATTGGAATCTTGCTTTGTTTAAGTTGTTTGACCTCTCGGTCCATGATTTCAGCTGGTTCTTCAATGAATCGTAACTGTTCATCTACTTGTATTTCTTCCAATGGTACAATCAATGTCTCATCAGAAAGACATTTCTTTAAATTCGATACGTGAAAGACATCATGAACTCCACTGAGTTCATCCGGTAATTTGAGTTGATACGCAACCGGACCAATCCTTTTCAGGATTTCAAAAGGTCCTACGTACCGTGGACTAAGCTTCCCGCGCTTGCCAAATCGTATCACACGTTTCCAAGGTGATACTTTTAGAAGAACTCGGTCTCCTACTTGAAATTCCAACGGCTTACGACGTTTATCAGCATAACTCTTCTGTCGATCTCGAGCCGCTGCCATACGGTTCCGAATTTGAACAATCTTCTCAGTCGTTTCGTGTACTAGTTCAGGGCCTGTAATCTCACTGTCACCAATTTCGGCCCAACAAACTGGTGAACGAAATTTGCGACCATACAAAGCTTCAAACGGTGCTGCCTGAATACTTGTATGATAACTATTGTTGTAAGAGAATTCCACTAACGGTAAATGGTTTTCCCAGCTATCACCAAAGTCAATTACACTAGCTCGTAACATATCCTCGAGCGTTTGAATCGTACGTTCACTTTGACCGTCGGTCTGTGGATGATATACGGTACTCATATCCAAACGAGTTCCCAAGGACTTATGAAGTGATTTCCAAAAGTTGGAAGTAAATCGAGCATCCCGATCTGATATAATAGAGATTGGCACGCCATGCCGTGCTACCACTTCCTTGATGTAAATGCGAGTCAGTTTCTCCATCTTGTCGGTTTCCTTGATTGCTAAGAAATGTGCAGATTTCGTTAATCGGTCAACAATTACCCATATCGTATCACAACCACTCGGTGTACGGGGTAACTTAGTAATGAAGTCCATCGAAATCTGTTCCCATTTCCACATTGGTATTTCTGGTTGTTGCAGCAAACCAGATGGTTTCTGATATTCAACTTTGACTTTCGAACAAGTCAAACATTTGCTAACATACCTAGCAATGTCGGCTTTCATGTGAGGCCACCAATACAGTGCCTTCAAGTCATGATACATCTTATCTGATCCCGGATGGACTGAATATCTAGACTTGTGTGCTTCATCCATCACGAGTTCCCTTAAACCTCCATACAAAGGTATCCACAGTCGATTAATGAAATAACGAATTCCATCAGGTTTAACATCCAATTGTTCTTCCATTCCTCGTAAGGATTCATGTACCAAATTATCCTTTTCTAAGGCTTCAAGCTGAGCACTGCGTACCTTGTCAGGTAAGTCAGTATGTATCGTCATCATAAGTGCGCGAACCCGTCTTGTTGATGTTGTGTCTTTTCTGCTTAAAGCATCAGCTACCACATTAGCTTTTCCCGGATGATACTTGATCGCGCATTCGTAGTCGTTCAACAACTCAACCCACCGTTGCTGTCTCATATTAATCTCCTTCTGATCAAAGATATGTTGCAAACTCTTATGATCAGTGTAAATGGTACACTTAGTTCCATATAGATAATGCCTCCAAATCTTCAAAGCAAAAACCACTGCTCCTAATTCCAAGTCATGAGTAGTGTAATTCTTTTCGTGTGGTCGTAGTTGTCTTGAAGCATAAGCAATCACTTTATCACGTTGCATCAACACACACCCCAAACCCTGTGCAGATGCATCACAATACACCACAAAGTCTTCCGTCCCTTCCGGTAAGGACAGAATCGGTGCACTGCAGAGTTTCTGTTTCAATAACTGAAATGCAGCTTCTTGTTTATCCGTCCAGTTATACTTCGTTCCTTTGTGCGTAAGAGCTGTAAGTGGTTGAGCGATCTTTGAGAATCCCTCAATGAATCGTCGGTAATAACCCGCCAAACCAAGGAATTGTCGTACCTCGGTAGGGGTCTTTGTTGCTTCCCAATTCTTAATCGCTTCAATCTTTGCTGGATCAACATGTATACGCTTTTCATTGACTATATGACCCAAGAATTGTACTTCTCGCATCCAGAAATCACATTTCGAGAACTTAGCGTGCAATTGTTCCTGTTTCAGTAATTCCAATAGCAATCGAAGATGTTCAACATGTTCCTCCTCAGTCTGGGAATAGATCAGAATGTCATCAATGAAAACAATGACAAACTTATCAAGATAAGGTTTACAAACACGATTCATGAGGTCCATGAATACAGTTGGAGCGTTTGTCAACCCAAATGGCATGACCAAGAACTCATAATGGCCATAGGGCGTTCTGAATGCTGTCTTCGGGATATCTTCTTCTTGTACTCTGAGTTGATGATAACCAGACCTGAGATCAATCTTCGAGTAGTAACTCGAACCTTGCAACTGATCGAACAGATCGTCAATTCTAGGTCACGGATACCGGTTTTTCATGGTAACTTTGTTAAGTTCCTGGTAATCGATACACATACGAAAAGTCCCGTCCTTCTTCTTGACAAATAAGACTGGAGCTCCCCACGGTGAAAAACTAGGTCGTATAAAACCCTTATCTAACAACTCTTGCTATTGTGTAGATAACTCTTGCATTTCTGACGGTGCAAGTCGATAAGGCGCCCTAGCTATCGGTGCTGCATCTGGTGTAAGTCGATTCGGAATTCCACCTGTCTGATAGGCGGTAATCCCGACAAGTCTTCTGGAAATACCTCCGGAAATTCACAAACTACTAGAATATCTTCAATCTTCTTCTCCGCTACCGGCTTTTCAGTTATAAGTGCTATAACTGTCGTATGACCTTTACGCAGACATTTGTGTGTTTTCATACAAGATATGAGACGCAGTGGCGTACTGCTCTTCTCGCCTTGTACATACAATGTCTCTCCATGTGGAAGAGGTATACGAACGATCTTTTCATGGCACACTATTTCAGCCTGGTTTTTGGACAACTAGTCCATGCCAATGACTACATCAAAACTGCCTAAAGTGATAGGCATAAGGTCAATTTCTAATGTTTGACCCATCAAATCAAGGATACATCCCTTAAGGATATGTTCCACTACAATTAACTTGCCATCAGCTAATTCTACAGTGTATGGATTATCTAAGGCAGTGAGACTAACATTTAGCAACTTAGAGAATGAACTAGACACAAAACTCCGGTCTGCACCAGTGTCAAATAGCATAGAGGCATAGTGATTATTTAAGAGGAACGTACCCGTGACAATGTTGGGATCCTCCCGTGCTTGCCGTCCTCCAATCACAAACGCCCGGCCCCTAGCACCATTGTTGTTGTTATTGTTGTTGTTGGTGCCATTGCCGTTGCCGTTGCCATTTGCATCGTTAGCCCCGCCTTTCTTGAGTTGTGGGCAATCCTTTTTAAAGTGCCCCATCTTACCACACTCAAAACAACCCTGCGGTGCGTTGTTCTGATTGTTATTCTGATTGTTGGAGTTGTTTTGCAGCTCTCCGCGGCAATCCTTAGCTGCATGACCAACTTTACCACACCGTTGACACTTAATTTTACCACACTGATTTCCTGTATGATGAAATCCACACCTGTTGCACTTTGGATGTTTACCAATATAACCCCCTGATGACGACTGCTGACCACTGTTCGAATTGTGGTAAGACTTGTTTGAATCTTGCTTCCGGTTCTGCTGAAACGACTGTTGGTTGTAACTCTTGGAGTTGTTACCTTCCCACTTCCTCTTATGGTCTCCCACCTTAGTAGCTGATGTTCGTTTAGGCAGAGTTCCCTGTAACACTGCCTGGTCAGTCAATTGGTGCGCCAGTCGAACAACTTGTTGAATTGTTGTGGGATTTGCAGAAGTAACCAAACCCTGGATCTGAGGCACCAATCCCCCGATGTACCTCTCTATCCACTTACTGGCTGGAGTAGCCATATGAGGTAGAAGTCTGGCCAGTTCGTGTGATCGATTCGTGTACTCCTCGATGTTTGACCCCTCCATCTTGAGATGCCAATACTCCTCCTCTAGTTTCTGCATCTCACTGCGAGGACAGTACTCCTCTTGCAGTAAAGTCTTGAATCCATTCCAGGTTAAGGCGTTGGCCTCACCCAATCCCAAAGTCTGAACATTCGAGTTCCACCAAGTCAATGCCGGACCTTCCAAGGTTCCAGTGGCATACTTAACCTTATTCTCATCAGGACAGCTACACATTTCAAAAACTGACTCCACTTTCTCAATCCATCGAAGGCGTCCAATGGCCCCTTCCGATCCTTTGAAATTATGAGGTTTACAGTCCAAGAACATCTTGAACGTGCACACCGGTGGATTCACCAATCCCCCTGTTGGACGCTGTGGCCCTGTAGTGTGTGTCTGAACGTAGTTCGCGATTGCCTTCGCGACCCTGTTATTGATCAGCTCATTGAGCTCAGCAACTGTCATCTGTACGTTCTCACCGGCCATTATCTTCCTATATCAAAGTCCAATGTGAAACGTGTAAACAATACAACAAACAACAACCATGTAATGTAGAAATCAACACAACTGTTGGCAATAAATAATAGCTTTCAATAGATAATAATCTGATTTGAGTACAATACTTTTAAAATCAAAACATAAATTTTCCAAACATCTAATGTAGGGACACAACCCGCCCCTAATAAGTCTAACTAAATCAGTCCTCTGGGTCATCGATAGTGGATTCAGGATCAGAATCTACAGCTGGTGCTGGTTCCTCCCCTTCCTCCTCTTCATCCTCTTCATCCTCTTCTTCATTCTCCGAGACCACCAAATCTTCCAAGGCTACAAGTCTGCCTTCCAGAATCTCAGCTCGGTTCTCAGAAGCTTGAAGAAGACCAGTCAACTGGATGATCTCATCCCGCATCTCATTAACCAGGTTGGCAAGGTTATCTTATCTTTCGTTCGCATCCCAGAGTTCCCGAACATTGTACTCAATCCTATCATTTGCCCAGTACAAGTCCTCACGTAGTTTGGCAATCTCCTCAGAGTCAGTCCGTTGCCTCTTAGGCTCAGGAACATCCAATGCAGGTGGTGGATGAGTAGAAGGTCCCTCAGCAGGAATCTCCTGAGTACCCTCGGCTGGCTCCTCCTCCGGATCCTCATCCGGATCCTCATCCGAATCCTCAGCTGGCTCCTCCTCCGGATCCTCCTCCGGGTCCTCATCCGGATCCTCCTCCGGGTCCTCATCCGGGTCCTCATCCGGATCCTCCTCCGGGTCTGAATCATCTCTCTCAGATGGTGGAGGAGATGGGATAGGTGGTGCTGGTGATGATGGTGGTATTGGAACTACCGGCTCCTCATCCTCCGAATCATCAATGTATATGTATGGTGCTGATGATGAAGATGCCATATCTGTCACATAATACCATATGTGAGTGCAGTGTTATGGAATGTGTAAGCAAGTCTATTACATAATGCCATATGTAATTTCTAAGTGATATGTGTAAGTATGCGTGTCTAATGTCTAACAGTTATAGTCTAAGTCTACAAATGCAAACCTAGTTCGCTATAACCAATGGCTCTGATACCAATCTGTCACACCCCCAATTTTCAACTAACGGAATCATACCGTTTGGGACGTGACAAACCAGGATCTCAGATCATTAGACATAACGAAGACCTCTATATGAATTTCAAAACATACTTTGGTCTAAAACTGTAGTATCAAAGTTTTCAAAGTTTGCGGAAGCGTTTTAAAACAATAACAAACGTAACGGTTGTAAAATGTAAATTACAAAACAAAATCCCAAATGTTCAATCCAAACAACAGGAATGTAAAACATGCATGCGCTACGGCAAACTAAACGGTTCGAAGTGTAAGGACTTGTAAATGCTATGTTGTCACATAATGTAAACAGCTAACTCATGCAAGTGATATGTATCCAAAAATGTTTGTTGCACATGTTTTCTCCCCCAAAACAGTTAAAATAAGAAAGGGGCCGTGTACGCACCTTTGATTGTTGCAGAATGATCAATCACACTTAAACTCGTGTAGAAAGTCCTCCTACGAAGAACCTGTGTTTTAACAATAACCTAGTGTTATTTGGAATGCCGTTTTGTGCTTGAAATCACATACGTGTCAACACACGTATGTTAGAATGTTAGGAATATGCATACTTATGTACGCGTGTCTTTGAAATCGTTTAAATAAAACCCTATATGATTTTATTTAAATAAACGTAACTATACGCGATTTCGTTTGCGATCTAAAATGTGAATTTTATCATTCTAACATGTTCGGAATAGAATTCTGGTTCTAACGCAATTCGAATGAGTCGAATCGGAGTTAAAACGAGTAAATTATGACCAAAATACTAAAAGCAACCTTAAAATCCCAAAAACTGTTGGGGCCGGGTTCGAACCCGTGACCTCCAACTCTAAACACACACCTTCTACCAATCAGGCCCGCTAGGGTATCGCGATAGATCTCAAGAATTAATTGTTTTAACCAACAATTAACTGGTTCCCCCTTGTTCCCATAACCGGAGTACATTGCTTCTAATTTACCCATTATTCGAACCCAATAGAACCCAGAACCTTGGGGCTTTTATTCCATGGATTAAAACGAGTTCAGCATTTTACTTAATTTGACTAACAATCAACAGAAGGTTCTAATTCGTTATCCTTAATGTTTCGCATGTGTATAGCCCAATTTATTCAAAATAGTTTAAATTCGTGAATGTTAATCTGAAAAATCATAAGTTTATCATTAAACAAAAGTTTTCGAGACTATCTGAAGGATTTAATTGAATTAACAAGTTCAATTTGTTCAAAAGTCCCAATTCGTTTTACATCAAAGAACCCGAATTGTCGAACTCTTACAATTCGTTATTAGTTTATGAAATTAACCGAGGGTTATCCTTCATCGGTACTCTCTGAAACTAACCATAGTCATTAATTTCATTTTTAAACTCATTGGAATCAAAATCCCAAAACAGTTTTTAATTATGAACCCTAGAAATTGAAATCATAGAATTCGTTCTTATTTTACGAAATCAGTACATGGTTTTCGATCAAAAATGAATTTCGAAGTTGTCTGTGTTGTTTAATTTGATCAAGAAACTCGTTTGATACGAAACCCCCAAATCCGTTTGACTCAAGAACCCTAACAATCGAACTCTTAGAATCCAACGTTATATCATGAAATTGATACATTGTTTTCAATCAACAGAGAGTTTCGAAACTCTCTATGATGTTTGATTTGAGTTTCGAATTCAATTAACTAGAAATCCCCAAAACGTTTAAACGAAGAACCCTAGAAATCAAAACTCCTAGGATTCGATGTTGAAACCCGAAATTACCATGTGGTTATCCTTATTCGGCCCTTTTAGGTTGTGTAGGGATGGATTCTTACTTGGTTTGATGTCGAATTGCTATATCTCGACTACAAGCCTATGGTTCGGCCGCCTCTTAATTCGAATTCGTCTTCCACTGCTCCTACGATCAAATTGTTATTTGTAAACTCCTCTAATACCTCCGACTGATGTATGTTAGAGTATAATTTGATGAATTATGATTGGCCTATGAGAAGTTGATACCCATTTCGAACGGTTACAACTTTTGAGTTCACTTCGCCTTAATTCGACTGATAATTGGGTTAATAACATATGGTAACTGTCAAAAATCATCAATGCCATGATTTGAACAGTTCAATTTCGGTTACAAGCCTCTCTATTGTGAAATTCGAATTTTTCCCAAATCATATGGCCGAATTTTGACTTTTTAAAGTCAAAATCTTGTTTTTACTTGATTCCTACCTTAATCCTTATGTACTAGATGCTTATAACCATAATGGATTATTCTAAGATAGTTTAATTCAACTATAGTTGATTATTGAAAGTGGTTTCAATTTCTAATTGAGTTCATAACTCAAATTTTGACTATGTAAGTCAAAATTAGAAACTTTATGCTAATCACAATATAATCCTTAAATAATAATCGATTTTTGATAGTTTCCAGTTAACTAAGTTAACCCGAAAAGTCGGATTGTCACACCATTGACTCTCTTGTTTCAAGAAAGAGAAGGGTTATATTGGCTGATGATGATGAGTCTAATCCTCCAAACACCACCACGGTTCCCTCACCAATAGGATCAGCAGATGCTGAGAAACCACAAACCTCTCTAGTAAAGGAATCCTACTCACCTGTTAGGACCTTCCCTTTTGATGAAGACCTTCGGAAGATTGAGAATAAAGAAACGGAGAAGGAAAACTTGATTATGGCTAGTCTTGAAGCCACTGGTCTTTAAGGAATTGAACTGGTAAGGACCTATCAAGAACAAATAGCCAGATTGGATCAGTAGCAAGATAAAGCCTATCAGGCTGAGAGGGAGCAGCTGATCAAGTACCTGTTGGATGAAGGGAAATACAAGGTTGAAAACTTCAGTAACTGGGATATCACTGGCCTCATAAATGAAGCTAAAGTTTTATCCGAAAGAATAAAAGCTGAAGTAAGGAAGAAAAAAGATCCTTGAGCAGAGGAAGAGAATAAAACACATCCCCATCCAAAATCAATGGGGACCAAAGAACAAAATAACAAGATGGAGAGATGAAGTTCTGTTCGATGAATGGTCTAAGTTCAAAAGAGAAAACAAAGACCACCTTGACCTTTGGAAAGATGTCACTCCCTATCCTTCTACAGTGACTCGTCTCAGGATGCCAACCCAAGCACAATGATTGATCATTTGCTAAATGCACCTTTGGGAACTCTAGGTGCTGGGTCTGCCGAACCTCCATCTACTAAAATTCAGCCTCCTCAGATCAAAAACTCAAGAATAAGGATAAAGAGATGGTTCTATGACTCTGTCTCCAAGAGTATGGCCAAAGAGAGATTCAATGGCTCAAGAACATTCTTCTCAAATTGGGATGAGATTCACACCCTACCAACTGATGATCTAAAGGAACTGCAGCACAAGACTCTGGACAATGCTGATACAGAGTATGAAGTTCTGAACTATGTTCGAACTCTTAGAAATAAAATTTGTCTGGCTTTAAAACAAAATAAGTAGGTTTTGGCTTCATCAGTCCAGAGGGAGATTGTTGGAAAATAAGGACTGATGAGCAAAACCACTGAAGCCAGACACTTGAATAAAACCGCGGACAGACAAGCCGCGAATGCTCCTCTTCTGATTTAAGAACTGCTTCAGTATCGGAAGGCTATCAGCGGAAGCTTCGCCAAAAAGAAGTGCCGCTGAACTTATTCCCCTCAGAAGACACTAGCTAATCTTGACCTCATCGGAAGACAACCATTGCATCGGAAGAAGTCTAATGACTCAGAAGACAATCTCCTCTTCCCAAATAACTAATTACTTAATCAGCTTCCGATGAATATCTTTCGAAAGAATAAACGCTGAACTTCAGTACATATGCTTCAACATCGGAAGACCTGAAGACTACTGAAGACTCTTGTTTTCGTTGTTGTTGACTTTGTATTTGTACTAGTCTGTTGCATCAGTGTCTATAACAATGTCAGCTATTTGTCTTATTATTTCTTGTCTTGTATCTCAGAATGTTTGGGTATTTAAGTCCCAACATTCTCTGAATAAAATAGGATTACTTCCCCAAAATTTACTTGTGCTTTCTATCTTTTCTCTTCTCTCTTTCTAGGCAAGTAAACTAAAACAACGAAAATAACATTGGGCAAAACTTGAGAGGGAGCTGAAACCAAAGCTTTGACTAAGCGTCTAAAGCCTTGTTCATGGTGAAACAGCTACTACTCGAGGTTTCTGGTAGCTCAACATATGGGTTGAAAAACAAGCATTTTTTATGCTTCTGATATCAAACTTCGGCATCGAACAAAAATCTTGGGGCCTTTTGAAGTACAGTAGCTTCTCGTTCATCCTTTTGACAAGATATAGCTGCTTATCCTTGTCATACATCCACCATGTGATGTTTGATCTTTCATTGCGCACGACTAACATATCACGAGATCCGGATGTCCAGGTAACGGCGTTCTGTTTAGCTTGTACTTCCCCTATCCAAGTTTGTTGTACCTTAGGAGGAGCAGGAGTCCAATCACTTTGTTTATCGAACCAACTGTCAATCATCTTTCCTAGTGATGTGACTTCCTGTCCTTGAGGGTTGACATACTTGTGAGCATACAAGTAGTTGACATAAGGATCGGTAGAGACGTTGCCAACTATGATATTTTCTGGTTCTTCTTCTGCGGATGCTCCCGTAGAAGACTTGGCAATCTCCTTTCTTTCTTAATCACACACAGCATCATATACAGAGTCCATAGTGACATCAGCATAAAGATCTCCAAGTCCTGCTGCATTTAGATCCTCTCCAAATCCATCAAACATGAAATTCTCAGGAAGATCCTCGAATAAATCATCGTAGTTGTCCAGAGGCTCCTCTGAGGATGATGGATTCCCTGTATCATCACCGCCTTTATCATCCTTAGCGGGCTCATCCTCCTTTTGGCCTTAGGAACTTGTGCCTTGGCCCAGATCCCCACCTGTATAATCATTGTCCTCATCGTCTTTCTTGTCATCTTTCTTTTCTTCTTTATCATCATCATCTTTCTTTTCTTTCTCTTCATCATCATCATCTTTGTCTTAATCGGCCTAGTCTTCTTCCTGGACCTCAGACTTAGATCCAGTCAGCTCTTCTATTACTTTAGTCAAATGACTGTTTTCCTTCTTCAGCAGGCCAATGCCTTTGTTATGCTTTCGGAGCTTCTTACATATCATAACAAAGCCTTCCTACAGATTGGTGATGAGTCTGTCCTTGGTGGATGAGTCTTGTTCTAACTGTAACAATCTTTCTTACAACCACTCTAGATCGACAGGAACCTTCTCAGGCATGTAGGGTGATGATGATTGTAGTGGCGCCTTTCCCTTGTCTTTCTTGGCCTTTGGTGGTGATGGTGGTGGTTGAGAGAAGTGGATGGGAATCGGAGAAAGTGGAGGAGATGGTGGTTTAGCTTGGGTGGCTTCGGTAGTGGTGGATGTAAGTGGTGGAATAGGAGTTTGGGTGGAAGCTGCTGGCTTTGGCTTTGTTGGTGGTGATGGTTTTGGTTGTGTATGTTAAGGTTTAGGTGGAGGTGGACGTGGTTGAGGCTGTGTCTGTGGTGCCTGACAAGATGATGATGTGCATGCGGTCTTCGTCCTGAGCCTAGGGTCTTTACCCTTCTTGGACATCATCTTCAAACGCTTTTTCTTCGGAGATGACTCAGGACTGGGAACGTAATCCGTATCCTGTATTTCTTCTCGTTCGGCCCTGGAGAGTGGTGGAATGATAGGCTCGAGCTCTCAGATGATTTCTTCGTCACCTGATGATGAAGACCCATGTACCATGAGTGCCGGAACCATAGCTGGAACAGTGACTTGTACAGTAGATTAGGTACGAACTATGTGTATTACATGTGTATTATTATCATTGATGTTCAATATGAATCAATTACGCATTTATTTCAGAAACAAGTTGCAAATCCATGGTTTAACAGTCAGAATCATATCTGACAACACAGAGCTATTATGTGAATTTTCGTTAGGATTATTACGTATAAACGTATGTGAGGTTGTACAGAACAAAACAATAATGGATGTCGTTATGTTAATATTAAACCGACAGAGTATTCGTGTGGATGACGATTCGCACGAATATATCTTTAAGTTTAACGTTCTGAACGATGTCCATTAATTATAAAATCAAATCGAAAAGTATAGTTGTCGTCGTATTCGTACCGGTGACAACCCAAACAAATACGCGCGAAAACCGTATAATTCGATTAAACCGTAAAATTTAAACTTTTTTAAATTCTAAAAATAAATGAAAGATATCTAGTTAATTTATTAGGAATTACTACCTAAAATAATTTAGAAAACCTTATTTTAAAAGATCGTCATGTTTCGTTACGAGAAAAACCGAAACCGACGCGTACGCGTGAAACTAAGCAAAACTGAACAAACCCGAACATACCCGAACGTTTAAAAACCATAAAAAGACCTTGAATATCATTTAACCATCACAAAAATCATGCTCTCTCTCTCCAAACCCATAACTCTCTCTACCTTTTCTCCCACTAAAACACTTATATCTTGCTCAAATCTGCACCAAATTGGGTGTTCTTGGTGTCCAAACGACCATAGCAACACGTAGATCGTGAAGAGATGAAGAAATAGAGCTTTGAATCGCCAAAAATGAGGTAAAATACTGATTTTCAGAAACTTATACTATTCATGTTCTTGCTCGAACGACTGGAATTTTTCAGCTCGTTTCAGACCTTTAAACTCTCAAGGCTTGAACAAAAATAGACCTAGGAAGGTTAGAAACATATTTGAATGAATTTTGGAACAAATATCATCTAATTTGAGGTAAAAACAAGCTCTAACGAGCTGTTTTAAATTGTTGTTACTGTTTCGGCGAGTCTTAACATTTCAGCCGGATTTCAGCCTTCTAAACCCCTAAGACTGGCACCAAATCCACTTGGGAACTTGAGGGACATGTTGGATTAAGGTTTGGAAAGGGCTGGAACGGGACAGGGATTAGAATCGATGGCCTAGGGGCTGGGTAACTTGGCCTCATCGAACTGATGGTATCGGCAGATTCTGCCCAGCCAGTTCCTTTGTATTTTTAACATAGCAAACATTCAAGTTAATCACGAAACATTCCAGCATACTAGTTCAATATATTAGTAACAACTTTCAGTGAGACAAGTTTCATTGGTTCGGACTTTAAATGGGTCAAAACAATGTCCTATGTCAGAAGGTACTGAATGGAACACTGATTTTACACCAGTTGTTTGGAGCCTCATTTGAAGAATTAGAAAGCTTATAAATAATGGATAGAAAGATAACATCCTAAAATTGATCATGAAGCTTTACTTTGCTCGATTTGGAGTTCCTATGATCAAGTTATGACCTGTAGAAGTCGGGACAGCCTACTGCCCGATTTCTAGATTTTGGGTTAGTTTAAGAAATCTTAGGTTTTGACGTTTTGCAAGCTACCAGCTATGTGGTATGTGTTTATGCATAATTTCAAACAAAAATAACTGTATGAACATTCATCGATTGTGGTTTAGGTTCTTGTTACCTTTGTTTAAGTTAGGTGATTGGGTGTTAACCGATTTTTAGAACCATGGATATTAAGATTTCACTAACACCAAGACTTTCTAAACTCTTTTAACCCATAACATATGTTTAACAATCAAGCGGGATTAAAACACTTGGGTTTTGTCAAGAAAAACCATGGGTTATGATGTTAATATCGACGAGGGTATAAGTGGGTTAACTAAGTGCTAACCAAATACTAAGGACATCGATATTAACTTGTGAACTTCTAAACTAATAAATTAAGTTTACTTAGTAATTCGCATCAAGTTAATGACATGATAAGTAGCCATGAGATTTCGAAGAATTAAAGAACGAGATGAGAACTATGGGAATTCAAGAGAAATGACTAAGTATGGGATATTGGCATTAGGATGCCAACATTCAATACTTAAAATTTTTCATGAAGATTGACCATCAATTAAGTGTTCAAATGAATAAATTAGTTGATAGTCAATCTCAAGAAAGAACAAGAATCAAGTTGGGCAACAAAGAACTATCAAAGGACTTGGAATTGATCTAAATTTGGCTAACTCAAGTTCTAACATGTTTAACTTGTATTTTTCATAAGAATAACTTATGTTTTTAATAAAATAAAATGACTTATAAATTATCTTATTAAAATGTTTCAAACTAGTTTAAGTGATTTATAAGCTTAATATTTGCAATTTAAAGAGGACTCTATAAATGATAGTTTATTTAAAAGATCGTGTATCTTTATTAGTATAAACCTTATATAAATAAGGTTTTGTTGTGATTAACTAAGGGATAAGGGTTCATAGAGGGTATGTAACAGAGAATAATTAAGGAAAATATTAGTAACGCACTAGAAGTGTATAGGACACATAGTCACACACCGAGACTGAAACCCTATATACGTCAACTTCAAATACTTATAGTATTCGAATCGTAATGAATCAACTCAGGTGCTAAAGATACATAGTCGACAATCAACGAACGCGCATATCTTTTGTGGTTCATTTGCACAGCAACACAGGTGAGTTCATTTCCTGTTTTCTAAACATTTTTGTTTTACAAACGCGGGGCTGAGAAGCATGCGTAAATTATTTTCCTTGGATTATATTTACTTAAATGCTTTTACTTCATATATGTTCTACATGTATAATTATTAGCCTAGATTTTCCTAGGTAAACTATTTACAAGTTTTCAAACTGGGTTGTTTATTCATCAAGAATAGATAACTGTTTCAAAACAAAGCACTATTTTAAGTGGTGTGTTTTCAAAGAACTAACGATCTAAAACAAAGAACTATTTTCAGTGGTGTGCTTTCAAAGAACTAACGATCTAAAACAAAGAACTATTTTTAGTGGTGTGATTTCAAAGAACTAAAGATCTATTTCAAAGAACTATATACAACGATCTATTTTCAGAGGAATGTCTGGGAAATATTCATAGATAGCATGTGCCAAAGAACTAACGATCTATACGAACAAGAACGAACATGGACGATCTAGACGAACTATAATATCCTATACATCAAAAGATGTCCTAGCTAGACTGATTGATTATAGGTCGCATGTTTGATGATATTTACAGATTTCCTAAACTACTAAGAACCTTGATTGCTAGACTAGTCTTCTCGAGTATGACCAAGGCCCAATCATTAGGTCTTAGATTTTATTTAAATGTTTACTTTATTATTTATTTAAGCATTTAATTTAATTGTTTCTACAAATGCTATGGTTGATCATGTTTGTGTGATGAACTTAAGGAATCAAGAGGATTTCCATGTTTTGTGAAACTACAAGAACTAAGAACTAAGAACTGGTGTGTTGATGATGAGGTATGAAATGCTTAATTATCATTAACAACAATATGCTATGTGGTTCGGTATGTGGTGGGATGGCGGTTGGGGCTTGTCCCCTACGTATGCCCTATATATAAGCATACTTGACTAGATAGTATAGGTGGTTGTTGGTGAGGTTAAGGTTGTCATTCGGACAGGCTTTGTACAAATTCATTTTTTTTAAACAAAACTATATGAACTCACCAACCATGTGTTGACTTTATTTTTGCATGACTTCTTAGGTGACGAACAGGTTAATTAAGAAGTTCGTGCTTTTGACTAGGATGCCCAGATAGCTGCCTAGCATTTTGGATGAGCATATTTTGAACATCATTATACATATTATTTTGTACATCTTGTGCAGATACAAGATGGAAGATCTATGAAGTCATTAGTAGATTTACATCGTTAAATTATGAACTTTACTGATGTAGTTTAACTTTGTAATTCTATTTCATTTAGTGGTTTCTCATTTTATATCATGTGCAATGTAACAATCTAATCACTCCGATTATCACCCCGATATCGCACCCCGGGACCATTCCGCCTGACGGGACACTCGATCCGACCCGCCGGCTCGGGGTGTGACAACTCAGATGATGAATCTTCCATATCCTTACTAGCTTCATCACTTTTTCCCGTATGAGGAATATCGTGCTCATCAGCTACAAAAATGGTAGTTCCTGCATGAGGAAGATCATGCTCGTCGGCGACAAAAGCTGCAGGAGTACCCTAATCTTCAACCTCCTCATCCAAACTGGCAAACAGTCTGCCAAATTTCTCCAGAGGGCGAGCACCAACGTACTACTTCTTACCCTTTTTGTTCATCTTCATGGAGGAGAAAATGTCTTCTTTCATCCTCTTTATACTCAGATTCCCGATAGTTGGGACAAGATTCTGATGACGCTTGTTAATGATGATTTGGATGAATCTGGGAAATGCCAAGAATCTTTCTTTCCGTTTCCCTTTGATATTGGCGTGCATGTCTCTGAAAATCATCCTTGAGTAATTAAACTCAAGTCCCATAGAAATGGCCACAAGACAAGAACTGAGGGTCTGGTTCAGGACGTCATATCCTCCCTTTCTTCCAGACAGGCACTGGGTAACTACATGAGCTAAGTATCTCCAGTACGGGTGGAGAAGCTTCTTCTCAGTCGGAGGGTAAAGACCCTCAAATCCCATCATCTAAATTGTCCTCTGTATCAACTCATGATCAAGCTCGACTTTATCTGTAGCTTTGTCTCCGAATTGAAGACACTCTAGGATGATCTGCTTAGAAACAATCACTGTTGCCATTGATCCTTTCCAATCAGGCTCACATTCCCGTTAGACTCGGTTCTCTCAGTGATGGAGTTCCAGAAACTGTAGATGAAAGAAGAGATGATTTCTGGATGCTCCATGATGGCATAATTGACTAGAGAGAGAATCAGTCCGTCAACCATGCTTTTGAACATGGCATGTTTCTTCGTAGGAACGCCAACATACACCGACATGTTGTGATCAGGCACGAAACGTAAATCGCCCATCTGAAGCAAAACGAGCCAAGTTAGTTAAAAATAAAATAGAATAAATTAAAAATCAAAATTAAACTCAAAAGTCAAAAGTTGAGTCAAAATTAGAAGTCCAAGTCCAAGTCAACGGGTTAAGTGAAATCAGAAGGTCAATCTGGAGTTCACGAAATCGAGAAGTTCCCGAAAATTCAAGGAGTTCACGAAATTGAGGGTGTACACGAAAATTTGTCTATTATCGAAATCTGGTTCTCAAATTCGAGTACACGACATGTTTTACTCGAATATGTGTACTCGAAATGTTGTACACGAAAGGGGGTATTCGAAATTCAAATTTCGAGAACATAAAAATCTTCATAACTTCTTCAATTTTACTCCTTAGAACTCCAAATTGTACTCGAAATTCTCGGAAATAGGAAGCGACCAACATATCAGAAGATCGGTTGCCAATTTTGAGTATTTTGGGGTGATTTGTCCAGGATTCCTTATGTTAACGTGAAGAAGTACTCGAAATTGTTTTTGGTTCAATGACTTTTAATTTAGCGGTCAAAATTCTACCAAATTCTACACCTAGGTTCGCTTAAGTGAATTCTACAAGGTGGTTAGAGTGGTTTTTCGAAATCGAGTCCAGAAAAGGAAATCGCCAATGAGAGAGAAAATTGGCTCTCGAATGTGCGTATTTGAAAATGAGCATTGACTTGGTATTTATAACCATGACTTCGAGTACATGAAAACATGTACACATAATCGTTTACTATAATTTGAATACACAAATTCGAATGCCAATTATTTTAATTTTCTAACTTAAGAAAATAAAATAAAATAAAATAAACTCAGAAACTTTGTAGAAACCCAACCTTAAAATACTTATACCCCACCAATGATTTCCACTCGTTTATTCATAATACAAAAACAAGACTTATGATCAAAAATTTTCTAACAGTTTTTCTGAAAATCCTTTTGGGAAGTTTATGGGTAGTCGGACAGTTAAACCAGATTAACATGCAACCTATCAATTTTGTGAAATCTTCTGTATCAAAATTTGATTGTGTTTCAAAGAACTTAAAATGCTTTGACAGAGTTTAAGATGAGAAGAGAAAAGAACAAATCTATTAGATTATAATCAAGAACAAGAAGGGGTTCTATCATCTTTGTGCTCATTGGCATCTTTTATTTTACTGATCTGCAGACACATTGGCCTTAACGTCACACATCCAGGTCTTTGCTTACGCAAAGCAGAGAATGCTTCAATAAGTATTTCCCGCTCTTTGTTTGCACAAAACATAGAAAATACCCGAGTTTTCTCAAAATGATTTCATGTTTATCGAAACACAATCTTGTTTTGACTTAGAGAATTATAAAAAACTCAAATAGTTGTCGCATCCTTCCGGTTATCTGATTTTCCGTACTTCTCACTTATTTATATATATATATATATATATATAATATTTTAAATGATCATGTCCAATCCTTTCATTAGGAAAACGTGTTTTAACTTCTTAGTGATTTATAATTATCAAAAGTTTTTATTCTTTAGAAATTATGTTTAGATAGTGAATTTCCGAGTGTCAGAAATTATTGCACTTCCCTTTTGAACCACTTAACTTGACCATCCAAACAAAATCTTTTTGTAATTTTCTTAAATTTTGAAAAGGCAAAATCTTTTTGTTGTTTTCATAAATTGCACTCCCCCTAAAGTTGTCGGTCATCTTAGACTGGCTCAAAAGTCAAAAATCTTTTTGTTGTTTTTGTAAAATAAACTCATAAAAAGAAAATCTTTTTGTTTTTTTTGCAAATATTCTCCCCCTAAATTTGTGAACTAAAAATAAAATAAAAACAAAACACAAATATTTTAGTATTTACAAATTTTTCTGTGTGGACCTTGTCAAGATGGATCAACTTCCGTTCGAAACTGTCGCGGATAAAGTGAATCCGGATGTCAATATGTTTAGTTTTGGAGCCTTGTACAGGATTCTTGACGATGTGTAGAGCGGCTTCATTATCACAATAAATAGGAGAGTCAAGAAAGTTCAAACCATAATCGAGGAGTTGCTGTTGCATCTAGATAACCTGAGAACAACAATTGGAGGCAGCGACATACTCAGCTTCCGCAGTGGGGGTTGACATGGTTGTTTGCTTCTTGCATTGCCATGAGACGAGACGATCTCTTAAGTACTGACATCCACCAAAATCACTGTCAGAGTAAGTAAATAAACTGAACTCAGAGTTCTTAGGATATCACAAATCGAGATGAGGTTTCCCGACGAGGTAGCGAAAGATCCTTTTGACAACGATCAGATGAGAAGCCTTCGGATTTGCTAGATATCTGGCACAATGACATACAGAAAACATGATGTCTGGTTGGCTAGCGGTCAGGTACATCAGTGAGCCAATCATCGAGCGGTAAAGGGGCAGATCAACATCTTCACCATCGGAATCCAAAGTCAAGACAGGACGTGCAACCATAGGAGTGGATGCGGGCTTTGATTCCAATATGTTGAACTTGGTGAGAATGTCGATAACGTACTTGCCCAGATCAATCAGCACGCCCTGAGGATCCTGCTTTACCTGGCGACCCAAGAAGAAGGTCATTTCCCCCATTGCACTCATCTCAAACTTCTTCTTCATCACAGCTTTAAATTCTTTGCATAGCACAGAGCTCATGGAACCAAAAATGATGTCATCCACATAGATTTGGACGAGAATCAAATCATCCTTATCTTTGCAAACAAAAAATGTCTGATCGATGGCTCCACGGGTATATCCATTTGCAGGCAGATGATTTGTAAATGTTGCATACCACGCTAGCGGTGGTTGATGAAGACCATAAAGGGCTTTGTCTATCTTGTAGACATGGTTGGGATACAGTGAATCCTCAAACCCTGGGGGCTGACACACATAGATTTTTTCCTTAACCTTTCCATACAAGAAGGTTGTCTTCACGTCCATCTGATAAACAGGGAAGTTCATGTAGGAAGCATAGGCCAAGAAGATGCGAATAGCTTCAAGTCTTGCGACTGGTGCAAAGACTTCTTCATAGTCAATCCCCTCTTGTTGGTAGAAGCCCTGGACTACCAACCTTGCTTTATTCCTGATGATCACGCCTGAATCATCTTTTTTTATTTCTGAAGACCCATCTGGTTCTGATTGGTAGTTTCCCCTTAGGCAACGGAATCAGATTCCACACCTTGAGCGTTTTGAAACTGCGTCAATTCTTCCTGCATCGCTTCAACCCAGCTTGACTCCTTAAGAACCATCTTGACATTCTTGGGTTCTACCTGCGAAATAAAACAGAAATACAAACAAGAATTAATTGGACGAGATTGACTTCGTGTTATAGTTCCTTCAGGAAAGGTGTTTTGAGCCATCATTCTTGTAGTATAGGTCATCATTCTTGTAGAAACTGTTGTTAGGCTCAGATGGTCCTGCACTCTCAGATGAAGTGTTGAAGGGCTCAAATGTAGAATCGTACTGAAATAACCAATTTGGACCAGAACCAGCATCGGTGTTATTCATCTCTTGCCGATCAATGTAGTATGACTCCACAATCATACGGGTCTTCTTGTTGTAAACACGGTAAGCTGCTTTCTGTTGAAACTCAGAGAGGCTATATAAACATGAACAAAGACTTTAGACACACGACCAAAGCTTTGGTATTAGCTCCCTCTAAAGTTGAACACTTAGTTATTTTTGGTTGTTTAGTTTTTGCTAGAAAGAGAGAAAACAGAATAACAGCACAAGGAATTATTGGGAAATGTAATTCAATTATCTCAAGGAATGTTGGGGCTTAAATACCCAACATTCAATGTTACAATACAAAGAGGTAATAAGACAAATAGCTGACACTGTTACAGATACTGAATCATCAGATGAGTACAACTAATACAAAGTCAACAACCACTGAATCATGAGTCTTCAGAAGTCTTCAGTTCTTCCGAGGTTGAGATAGTTATATAGAAGTTCAGTGGTTTTTCTTTCGGAATGTGTTCGTCGGAAGTTGATTAAACAATACTTATTATTTAATCAGAGGTCGTCTTCCGAAGCATTGGTTGTCTTCCGAAGGAATCAGGTTTGCCTATAATCTTCCGAAGTCAAGGAGGTCTGCGGTAGTTCTTTTGCGAATCTTCCGCCGTTGACCTCCCGATGCTGAAGTTCAATAGTTCTGCATTTGTAAGAGAAAGTATCCGCGGCTTGTCAATCCACGATTTTATTCATTTGTCTGGCTTCAGTGGTTTTACTCATCAGTCCTTATTTTCCAACAATCTCCCTCTTGACAGATGAAGTCAAAACCATTTATTTTTGCCTTAAAGCCAAACTAATTTTATTTATGAGAGTCCGCACATACTTCAGGACTTCATATTTTGTTTCAACATTTTCCAGAGTCATATGCTGCAGTTCTTTCAGATCATGATTTGGTAGTTTGAGAATTTCATCCCAATCTAAAAAGAAAGTCCTTGATCCATTGTATCTCTCAATGATCATACTTTTGGAGACAAGTTCATAGAACCATCTCTTTATTCTAGCTCTGGAATTTTTGATCTGAAAGGATTGGGATTTAGGAGAAAGTCCCAAAGGAATAAGAGCTCCAGTAGGCCAGTGAATTATTTCTCTTATTTTTACTTGATCCCTTGAGTCAAGTACTTTCTTCACTACAGCATGCTGATCAGGCTCATAATTCCTCAAATGATAAGGAAGAATCTCCTTTTCAATTTCAACCCAAGGTCTAAAGTTGACAAAAGATGGAGATTCCACAGACCCAACACCTAGACTTCCCATTGGTGCATTAAGCAGATGGTCAAGCATTGTGCTTGGATTTGCATCCTTGAGCTTGGACACTATAGTGGGAGAAGATGACGTGGCTTCTTTCCAAAGCTTAAGATGATCACTGTTTTCTCTTTTGAATTTTGACCATTCATCAAACAGCATGTCATCTCTCCATCTCATTATTGTGTTCTTTGGTCCCCACTGATTTTGAATGAGGATGTGTTTTATTCTTCTTCTTTGTTCAATGGTCTTTTTCTTCTTAATGTCTGCCTTTATTCTTTTAGAAAGAACGTTAGCTTCATTTCTAAGGCCTGTGATATCCCAGTTGCTGAAGTTTTCAACTTTATACTTAACTTCATTCAGCATAAACTTGATCAGTTGCTCCCTCTCAATCTGATAAGCTTAATCTTGTTGTTGATCCATCAAGGCTATTTGTTCCTGATAGGCTTTGGCCAATTCATCACCTGAAAGACCATTGGCTTCTAGATCTACTAAGATCTTGTTTTCCTTTTCAGTTTCTTTATTCTTTGTTTCTTGAAGGTCTTCATCTGAGGGGAATTTCCTTACAAGAGAATAGGATTCTTTTAAAGGGGAGGTTTGTGATTTTTCAGCTTCAACATCAGCTGACTTTATTGGTGAGGGAGCTTTGGTGGTTTTGGACAGATTAGAATCACACTCACCTTCATCAGCCAATCTGAGCCTTCTCTTTCTTCTTTCTTTGATGTAGAGAAGCAATGGGTTGATTATCTTCTGAGTCTGAGCTTGGTTCTTGAATGGGAGTTAAAGGTTTCTTAGGTTTATTAGTGGGGGTTTTGGATTTTCTAGCCACATTTTTATATCTTCATGTGAAAGACTGAGTGATTATGGGAGCTGCTTTTTGGCCTATTTTGGATGCATTTAGAGTAGTGAGAAGTGAAGTATGTGAAGATAGTTCTAGAAGGGTTTGAGAGGCAGAATTGGGAGAAAGGGTAGGTGAGGTTTCTTTATTTGGTTGTATAGGTGAAGAAGGGATGGATATAGTGGGAGAAGTTTGTTTGGGAGAGATTGGTTGTGTTCAGATTGGACAGACTTAGTTTGAATTGGTATGTCCTGAGTGGTGGAGGCAAAAGAAGAAGGGGCAGTGGTTGTGAGTTTTGTTGGGTCAGTGGGAGCTGATTTAGTGGGTTTGGGTTTTCTGGTCACCCCAGATGTTCCAATTTCCACTTGAGCTTCAGCTTCCCTTTGTTTTTGTTCAGAGCTGGCCTTGGCAGCCTCAGTCTGAAACTGCTGATCTAATGCAGATTTGAGAAGTGCCTCCTGATTTTTCAATCTTATTTCCTTCATTCTTCTCTGCTCAATTTTATCTTCAGCCCTCATGGCAGCTTGGGCTGCAGACAGGAGAATTTCATTCTCCCTCTTTTTGGCTTCATCAGCTTGTTCCTTGAACCAAGGAGGAGAAGGCTATTCCTCTAAGAGACTCCAGAAAGAGTATGATTAGCAACCACATGTTGTAATGAGGAAATTTTGGAATCTACTAAAATTTTCAGTAGGTACAGTTGTAACTTTTGGGTGGTATGGAAATATTTGGTAAAGTTAGTGAAGAAGGTGGTGAGATGGGTATTAAGAAGTGGGTTTAACACTTCTTGAAAAGCTTGGCTTGAGAAGGTGGGTGCAGTGGAATGTTTTGGGAACCTTCAAATGAAGGTGCCTGCATTGAGATGGATTGAGGTTGCAGGACTTGGTTATTCAAGGATTTTGTGACTAACTCAGTGAGTTTGGCCACATCAGCTTGAATATGAGCAACAGAATCCGTCAAATCCTTTAGTTTGAGATCTGATTCGTCAAATCCAATAGTTGGTATTGTAACCAAAGGATTTGGGCTGTGCAATTATTTCTGCAATGTACTCAGCTTCAGCAGTTGAATTTGACACTGATGTTTGCCTTTTGCTTTGCCATGAGACCAAGCACTTTGCAAAGAATTGACATCCTCCTGAAGTAGACTTCCTATGAATGAGCATCCAGCATAATCACTGCCTGAAAAACCAACAAGCTTAAAAGATTGATTAACAGGATACCAAATATCTAGCACATGAGTACCTTTAAGGTATCTGAATATCCTCTTCACAAATAGTAAATGGGATTGTTTAGGGGCAGATTGTTATCTTGCACAGACACATGTTGCATACATGATGTCTGGCCTTGATGCCGTAAGATACATCAAAGATCCAATCATGCACTTGTAGAGAGTTTGATCTACTGGTTCACCATTTTCATCTCGATTTATTCCAGGTGCGGTTGCCATGGGGGTAGAAATTATTTTGCAATCATTCATTTCAAATTTATTCAGAAGATCTTTTACATATTTAGACTTATGAATGAAAGTCCCATTGGGGTTTGTTTGACTTGGAGTCCTAAAAATATTTTTAGTTCACTTAAAGCGCTCATTTCAAACTTAGAAAACATTAATTTAGAAAATTGTCCATACAAGGAAGGTTTTGTTGGTCCAAGAATGATGTCATCTACATAGATTTGGACCAACAAAAGTTCCTTGTCTACCCTCTTGATGAACAAGGTCTTATCAATGGTTCCCCTGGAGAATTTATTTGAAAGAAGAAATTGAGAGAGAGTATCATATCATGCTCTAGGTGCCTGTTTTAAACCATAAAGTGCTTTATCTAGTCTGTACCAATAAGGGTGATGAGCATCATCAAACCCCGGTGGTTGACAAACATAGACTTCCTCCTTTATAGTTCCATACAAGAATGCACTTTTTATATCCATCTGAAATACCTTTATGTTGTGGGATATAGAAAATGCTAGGAAGAGTCTTATGGCTTCAAGTCAAGCCACAAGGCAAATTTTTCATCATAATCAATGCCTTCCTCTTGGCAGTACCCTTGTACTACCAATCTGGCTTTATTTTTTATTACAATGCCTCTGTCATCAGTTTTATTTCTAAATACCCATCTAGTTCCTATTGGGTATTTTCCTATGGGTAAGGGGCAGAGAGTCCAAACATTTTTCCTTTTGAACTGTAATAGTTCATCCTGCACAGCTTTCACCCAATTATTATCTTCAAGAGCCTCCTGATACTTAGAGGGCTCAATTTGGGACAAGAAAGCTACATGAAGACAAAAGTTTGAAATCTGGCTACTAGTTTGTACACCTTTACTTAAATTACCTAAGATATGCTCTAGGGGTGATTTCTGTTGAAGGGAATGATGTCCAAACAATTATTTGTAGAAGCAGCATCAGAAGAAGATGGATTTTCAGTGGTTTCCTTAACAATTTTGTAGAAGCAGCATCCGTTGAATTTGACATCAATGGTTTCCTCAACAATTTCGGTCATGAGATTAAAAGCTCTGCAAGCTTTGGAAGTTTGAGAGTATCCAACAAAGTATCCAGAGTCAAATTTAGCAGCAAACTTGGATGAAGAGTCCTTTGTATTCAAAATGAAACATAGACACACAAAAACTTTGATGAAGGAAATAAGTGGCTTTATGTTATGAAGGACCTCATAGGCAGTCTTGTTATGTCTTTTCACAATATGAACTCTGTTTAAAACATAACAAGAAGTGTTTATTGCCTCAGCCTAGAAGGATAAGGGTAACCTTGAGTCTACAAGAATGGTTCTTGCAACCTCAATAAGCGTCCTATTATTTCTTCCCACAACTCCATTCTGAGATGGGGTTCTAGGAAGACTATATTGTCTAAGGATTCCTCTGGAAATGAAGAATTCATCAAGAACATGATTCTTGAATTCAGTACCATTATCACTCCTAGTTACCTTGACAGGAAGACCAAATTGTCTTTCAAGTTGAGTGATAAGGGCTTTTATTTTATCAGCAGTCTCATCTTTGCTGAAGAGAAAGAAGGTCCATTAAAACCTTGAGTAATCATCCACAACAACTAAGCAGTATATCTTTCTGGCCAAACTGGCTACCTCCACTAGACCGAACAGATCCATATGAAGCAGATTAAGACAGTTAGTTGATTTGGATTCCTCAATAGACTTATGTGATGATTTATGTTTCTTTCCCTTTAAGCAAGATTCTCAATGACCTTCAAAATGAAATTCTTTTGAAGGCAATCCTCTTACTAACGAAAGGGTAGAAAGCTTGTGGAGAGTTTGATGATTAAGGTGACTGAATTTTCTGTGCCAAAGGGCAGTTTCAAAAGATGATGCTTTGGCTATGAGACATGTAGGAGAAGATGTTTGAGAATCAGTGTTCATATCTACCACATAGACATTTCCACTTCTCTTAGCCATAAGCAGAGTATGTTGATCAATTAAGATCTTTATTTTAGAATTTATTTCAGGAGAGAGAATTTTACAACTATTCTTGGTGAAAAATGAAGTATAGTTTTTGTCTGCTAATTGGGAAACACTCAAGAGATTAAACTTGAGGTTTTCAACTAAGCTTACATCCTTAAAGTGCAATTTTCCACTAAGGAAACAACCAGACCCGACTATCCAACCCTTTTGCATTGTTTCCAAAGGAAACAGATCCTCCATTCTTTGGAATGAAGTTATTTAGAATGGATCTACATCCTGTCATACGCCTAGAGCCTCCACTATCCACATACCATAGGTGATTTTGGTTTGAAATAGCTCTCTGCACATTGAGGATCAAATTCAATAGGTTAGATATGGGTTATTGTTTATTTTAGAAGATAAGAGAAGAGAAGAGAACATTTCAAGAATTTATTTGTTTTGCTGGGCATTATTCATCAACTTCTGCATCATTTGAATCAGCTGTTGCTAATTTTAATGAAAGATGTTGATCTGTGAATCCATAGAGGGAGGGTTCACAGCAGTAGGAGAATAAGAAGCGGGGATCACCATGTGATAAGAAGGTGGTGTACCAAAAATTGATAGTCTGGGAGATGAAAGTTGAGGAGGAGATAAGTGGAAGGCTGGATGGGTGTTTGGTCTTATTGTACTGTTAGCTAATTGTCTACTTGCTTTCTTGGAATTCTTCATTTTATTAGGGGGATTCCCTTTAGACGAAGAAGCATGTTCAGCTTTCAACTTTTCAGCCTTCAGTCTATCTCTAGCTTTCTCCAAAGGAGTTTTTGTCCTGCGATTTTCAGTGGAATAATTGTACTCGAAGCATTTCAAGCAAGCAGGAGATAGTGAGGAGTAGTTTGGGATGAATGGCTTGTTGGCCTTCATTATTGGACAAGGAGGGTGAGGATGAGAAGGAGGGAATTTGATATCAACCATGGGCCTTTTTCCTTTGTCAGGATAGGCCTCAGGGTTATTAGAGGTTGCATGTTATTTTGTACCTTCTGAACTTTGTGTAGAGCTCATGGCTGGAGCAATCTCAGTTTGTTCAGAAGAGTTATTGTTATGATCACTTGTCAGGTGTGTTTCTTCTGGTTTTTCCAAGCTAGTATTGGTGGGATATACAAACTTTGGAAATTGTCCATACTGATACACCCTTGGAGGTGTGATCTTTATATCTAGTATTTCATCAAGAAGAAAGGTGGGGGATAGAGGTTCGGAAACATTTTCATTTATCTTACTCTCAATCGAGGTATAGTCCTCTGGAGGACTGGTGTGATTGTACCCAATTCCAAACTTAGCCTTACTGTGAACTTGCTTACTTAGTAGCATCATGGAATCCTTTGAAGACTCAACCCACTTTTCACAGCTGACTTTAGCTTGAGCCAGTTCATCTCTACAAGGTGAATATTTTTCATGTTGCAAATCAAATAATGCTTGTAGGTTAGATTTTTCAGTTTTTAAGACCGAAATTTGACTGTCTTTATTCTTTACAAACTTTTCTACCTCTAAATTTTTATTAGCCAATAGTTGCTCAAGCTCTTGGTTTTGTTGTTGTAGCAACATATTGGCTTTCTTTATTTTTTGCAAATGCATCAATGCACGCATCAGTGCATAGCTTTTCAAGGGTAGAGGATGATACCCGTGCATTAGGAGATTCTGCTTCAGGTTGATCAGAAGGGGTGGATTTATCACCAACAGCCATTAGAGAAAATGTTGTTGGCTCAGAAGTGATGAGGGCATAGCCTACATCATCAGGCATGCTTCTCCAGTCTACATACTCTTGTGTGAAAAGAGTTGGTTGACTAGATGATGAAGACTGGATAGCAGGGCCTGGTGTGTTTATTTGAGGAGGAGATGGTGCAACAATCTGAAGTGGGGCAGGAGTAAGTCTAGTACATGCTGCCATTAGCAGCTTGTACATATTGTACATTAGGAGGAGGAGAGTTTTGTTCAATGTGAGTTGTCTCTTGAGAGTTATTGTGCTTTTGAAAATGTGAAGCAGATGAAAAGTAAGGTTCTGCAGAAGTGTGAGAGTGTGTGTTTGGAAAAGTCACATAAGGTGAAGAATTAGTGTTGGAAGTATTTCTACACTCCCTGGCAAAGTGTCCAGTGCCGTGACACCTGTAGCATTGGACTTTTGCCTTATTTAGACCAATTTTGGTTTTCCCATAAATAACAGGAAATTTTCTTCCTGTCCTCTTATAGAAGTTCTTAGTTCTCATGCTTAAGGGGCAAGTTGATGAAGGATATTCATTTCTTCAAAGTCATCACTAGGAATCTGATGGAGATCATCCATGATAAAACACAGTTTGTCAGGGATGAAAGAATGGTCATCACTAGAAGGAGAGGAGGTGATGCCAGTGGTTATATCAATGTGTTCATCATAACCCTAATCATTGATATCACAGTTATGACTAAGAAGAGCAGTGTTCCCTTGAACATACTCCTCTATTGATTTAGTAGACTTAATTAATTTTTTTCTGGTCAATCTCTCGCTCAAAAAGGAGCAACTTACCATGAAGTTGGGTAAGTGAGAGGTTGCCAAAGTCTGGCGAGGATCTCATAACAATAGAATATGTTTCCCATTTTTCTAGGAGAGATATCTTAAGAAACGGTTGAGAACTGAGATGGTTGCCTACACTTGACCAGCAAGTTTTAGTTCACTTAAGAGAGAAGTGAACCGTTCAAATTGCTGAGTCAGTGACTCATTATTTAGTTGGGTGAAGGTCTCATATTGTTGAACCAATATCTCCCTTTATTGGCCACAACATCATTGGTACTCCTGAACTGCTCTTTTAAAGTACCCCACAAATCCTTAGCGGACTCATGGTGAAGAAGACCAAAATAAATTTCATTCGGGAGGGCCATAGCCAATTGAGCATGTGCCTTGGCATCAAGCTCCAGTTTCTGGAAATCTTCTTTGGTATAGTTCCAAGGGTCCTTAGGCATAGAGTCTCCGGTCTCTATGTCCAAGACCATAGGTTTATGTGGTCCGAACATCACAGACTTCCAACATCTAGTGTGATTCTTGGATAAAAAGTTTAACATCCTTCTCTGCCATATATTGTATTGATGCCTTGCCAAAATTGGTGGCTTAGTAGCAGAGCCGGTGTTATGAGGGTCTAAAGTAAATTTTTCTGCCATTAGGTTACAAACAATTATCAGCAAATCAATGGATGATGAGTTCTCAAGGTAGTTTGTTTGAATGGTTTTGAACACAACTTAGTTCAAAACCAAGCACCTGAAAATCTTTGAAAAACAAAATAGGTAGAAAGCAAGCACAATTTTGGAGAGAAACTAAACAACAAGATATCAAAGAGATCTTTGAGTTTTAGGCTTGATGGTTAAACCAAGACTAAGGACAAGGCTCTTATACCAATTGTTGAAACTCGAAGAGGCTATATAACCAGGAACAAAGACTTTAGACACACGGTCAAAGCTTTGGTATTAGCCCCTCTAAAGTTTAACACTTAGTTATTTTTGGTTGTTTACTTTTTGCTAGAAAGAGAGAAAACATAATCACATCACAAGGAAATTTTGAGGAATGTAATTCAATTATATCAAGGAATGTTGGGGCTTAAATACCCAACATTCAATGTTACAAGACAAAGAGGTAATAAGACAAGTAGTTGACACTTTTACAGATACTGAATCATTATAAGAGTACAACTAATACAAAGTCAACAACCACGGAATCATGAGCCTTCAAAAGTCTTCAGTTCTTCCAAGGTTAAGATAGTTATATAGAAGTTCAATGGTTTTTCTTTCGGAAGGATTTCGTCGGAAGCTGATTAAACAATAGTTATTATTTTATCGGAGGTTGTCTTCTGAAGCATTGGTTGTCTTCCTAAGGAATCAGTTTTATATATTATCTTCCGAAGTCAAGGAGGTCTGCGGTAGTTATTTTGCGAATCTTCCGCTGTTGAGCTTCCGATGCTGAAGTTTGGCAGTTCTGCATGTGGAAGAGAAAGTTTCCGTGGTTGGTCAATCTGTGGTTTTATTCATTTGTCTGTTTCAGTGGTGTTGCTCATCAGTCATTATTTTCCAACACTTTCTCTAACAAATAGCCCACGAAGTAACACTCATCTGCCTTGTCATCAAACTTGTGATTCTGCTTAGTGTGGAGGAGAGTGCAAGGACAACCAAACAACTTGAAGTGACCGACCTTCGACTTCTGATTGAAGAAAATCTCATAGGGAGTCTTATGGTGGCGCTTGTTCAATAGAGCTCGGTTTTGAACATAGCAAGCCGTCTTAACATCTTTAGCCCAGAAAAAAATTGGCAATTTAGACTCTGACAGCATGGTCCGTACAGCCTCGATAAGCGTTCTGTTTCTTCTTTCAGCAACTCCATTTTGCTAAGGTGTATGAGCAGCATTGTACTGTCGAGCAATTCTCTTCTCATCGCAGAAATTAATAAGTGTCTGATTTCTAAACTTGTTACCGTTGTCAGTTCTGATCACCTTAACCTTTAAATTCTTCTGATTCTCGATCAGGGTGATAAACTTCTTCAGAATCTCTGGTGTCTCATCTTTCTTGGCCAGAAAGAACACCCAAGTAAATCTGGAATAATCATCTGTTACAACAAGACAGTATGACTTCTTCCTGATGCTCATGACGTTAACCGGTCCAAAGATATCCATATGAAGAAGCTACAGAATTGATGAAATTGAGTTGAACATTTTGGGCTTGTGGGGTCTCTTGTGTTGCTTCCCCTTGGCACATGCGATGCACTTCTCAATTGAGGAGAACTACTTAGAAGGTAGACCAATCACATGATCTCCCTTAGCTAGTCGGTTGAGATTCTTCAAATTGACATGACCCAGTCGGCGATGCCACAGCAAACAGTCAGTCTCCGATGCCTTAGAAAACAAACAGGTGTTTTATGTGTATGAATCAGAATTGATATTGATGATATAGGCATTGTTGGTTCTCGGAGTCGTCATCAAGATCCATTTCTATGGTACGACAAATCCGGGCTTCAAGATAAGACACTCTTTGTTTGTGAAGTGTGTTGAAAAGCTTTTGTCACAGATCTGAGAGACACTCAACAAGCTGTGGTTGAGTTCTTCAACATAGTACACATCCTCAAAACTCATAGTTCCATTTGTAACCATGCCCTTCATTGAAACATCAGTGCCAGAACCGTAACTGGAACAGTGACTTGTACAGCAGATCATGTACGAACTATGTATATTACATGTGTATTATTATAAATTGATGTTTAATACGAAACTATTACGTATCTATTATGGAATCATATCATGAATTCATAGTTTAACAGTCAGAATCTTATTTGACAACACAAAAGTATTATGTGAATTGAAGTTAGGATTTATTATGTATAAACGTACGTGAGGTTGTACAGAACAAAATAATAACGGACGTTATTATGTGAATATTAAACTGACGGAGTATTCGTACGAGTGACGATTCGTACGAGTGACGATTCGCACGAATATATCTATAAGTTTAACGTTCTGAACTATGTACAATAGTTGGAAAATCACATCGAAAAGTATAGTTGTCGTCGTATTCGTACGGGTGACGATCCGAATGAATACGCGCGAAAACCATATAATTCGATTAAACCGTAAAATTAAACATTTTTGAAATGCTAAAAATAAATAAAACATATCTAGTTAATCTATTAGGAATTACCACCTAAAATAATTTAGAAAACTTTATTTTAAGAGATATTAATGTTTCGTTACGAGAAAAACCGAAACCGACGCGTACGCGAGAAACCGAGCAAAACTGAACGAACCCGAACATACCTGAACATTTAAAACCCATAAAAAGACCTTGAATACCATTTAACCTTCACAAAAATCATCCTCTCTCTCTCTCTCTCTCTCCAAACCCATAACTCTCTCTACCTTTCCTCTCACTAAAACACTTAGAATGAATTTGGACCACTAAAACACTTAGGTTTTGCACAAAATCGATCTAGGATGCTAAGGAATCTCTTAGAATGAATTTTGGAACAAATTTCATCGAATTTGAGGCAAAAATGAGCATAAACGAACTTATTTTTTTTGGTTGGCACTGTTTCGAATGATCTGCACTTTGCAATCGTTTTTTGACCCTTCAAACCCTATAATTTGTGCACAAAACCAGTGTAGGAACTTAAGAGACCACTGGCAACGAAGTTTGAGTTGGTTTAGAATTGATTTGGAGCTGGTTATGGCAAAAATCGATGCGTTAGAGGCTGCTGGACTTGGGGTTGTCGAGCATAGCATTCTTGATGGGAGGCTGAAGCATGTCATCGACATCCATGATCCTAAGGCCATCGATATTAGCTACTGCCCTGAAAATACTAATACTGAAACATGTTACAGGAATTTAGAACTTGGAATCATCTCGAATGCTTAAGAAAGGAGCTCGGGAGGGCTGGTAGAACATGAAGTAGTCGGACGGGAACTAGTAGAGTTTAAGGTGTGTTAAACGATTTTAAGCATTACCGACACTAAGGTTTGTAAAACCAAACCTTCTGTGAACTATGCTAACATCTAAACATATGTTTTCTACGAACTTAAAGAATTAAAAGACTTAGGTTTAGGTGAAATGAAACCATCAACAACATGGTTGAAACCGATTTGGTTCAAGGATACTTACTCAAGTGTTAACCTAAAAACTTTAACACTCTAAATGCTAACCAATGATGTTTTAAGCTAATACGTCAAGGGTAATCAATAATGATGTACAAGAGACAAGATGATGGGAAGCTATGATGTACAAAGAAGCTAAAGAACGAGGAAACTTATGTGAAATTAGGGAAAATACACTAAGTATGGGATTGACAAATACCCAACTCTTAGTGATTTCAACATATTGATGATGAACTTAGATTTTTCAATAGAATAATCTTAGTTAATTATCAAATCGAAAGCAAACACTATCAACGAAATAAATAGAAGCTAACATAGGACTTATGATTAACTCGAATGGGTTAACTCAAGTTCTTACATGATCAACATATGTTTTCATAAAATTTCTTATAGTTTACAATAAAATGACATGTGTTTTACGACATGAAACCTTCCTTCTATAAAAATCATCATGACTTGATTTATTAAAGTAATTTAAAATTAATTAAATGATTTTAGACTTAAATTGTTAGTAACTTAATAAGATTTTATAAATGATGATTGGCTAAAATGTAATGTCTTTTAAATTAGTAAGTCTTAATGTAAATAAGGTTTATTTCTACTAACTAATAAATAAGGGTCGTAGAGAAATGCTTGGCCTAGAATACTTAGAGAAATTCCAGTAACTCATTAGTAAAAACATAGGACACTTAGTTGCACACAAAGACCGAAACCTTATGTATATAAGTCAAAATATAAATACTTATAGTATTCGAACCATAATAAATCAACACATGTGATGAAGATATTTCGCTTACAATAAACGAGCGTGCATATTTTCTTGGTTGATTCATAAGAGCTACAACACAGGTGAGTTCATTGCCTATTTTCTAAACATTTTTGTTTTACAAACGCGGGGCTGAGAAGCATGTGTAAATTATTTTCCTTGGATTATAATTACTTAAATGCTTTTACTTCATATATGTTTTACATGTATAATTGTTATCCTAGATTTTGTCTAGGTAAACTATTTGTAGGTTTTCAAAATGGGTTATTTATTCATCATGAGTAGATAACTATTTCAAATCAAAGAACTATTTTCAAAAGTCTATTTTTAATGAACTAAAGATCTAAATCAAAGAACTACTTTCAACAGTCTGTTTTCAAAGAACGAAAGATCTAATTCAAAGAACTGTATGCAACGATCTATTTTTAAAGAACTAAAGAACTAGTACGGAGAACCGTTATCGAAGATCCATTTTCAGAGGAATGTCTGGGAAATATTCAAAGAGAACATGTGCCAAAGAACTAACGATCTATGCAAACAAGAACATGGATGATCTAGAACGAACTATAAAATCCTATGCATCGAAAGATGTCCTAGCTAGACTGATTGATTATAGGTCGCATGTTTGATGATATTTACAGATTTCCTCAACTACTAAGAACCTTGATTGCTAGACTAGTCTACTCGAGTATGACCAAGGCCCAATCATTAGGTCTTAGATTGTATTAAATGTTTATTTAAGCATTTTAACAAAATGTTTCTACAATTGCTATGGTTGTTCATATGTTTGTGATGAGCTTAAGGAATCAAGATATCTTCCACATTTTGTTGAAACTAACAAGAACTAAGAACTAAGAACTGGTGTGTTGATGATGAGGAATGAAACACTTAATTATCATTAACAACAATGTACTATGTGGTTCGGTATGTGGTGGGATGTCAGCTGGGGCTTGTCCCCTACGTATGCCCTATATATAAGCATATTTGACTGGATAGTATATGTGATTGTTGGTGAGGTTAAGGTTGTCATTCGGACAGGTTTATTCAAATTCATTTTCAAATAAAACTATATGAACTCACCAACCATGTGTTGACTTGATCTTTTTGCATGACTTCTCAGGTGACGAACATGTTAACTAGGAAGTTCGTGTTTTTGACTAGGATGCCCAGATAGCGGACGTAGCATTTTGGATGTGCATATTTTTAACATCATTATACATTTTATTTTGTAAATCTTGTGCAGATACAAGATGGAAGATTTTGATGTTGACAGTAGATTTACACTGTTAAATTATGAACAATACTGATGTAATTTAACTTTGTAATTCTATATCATTTAGTGCTTTCTCATTTTATGTCATGTGTAGTGTAAACAATCTGATCACTTCGATTATCATCCCGATATAACGCCTCGGGACGTTTCCGCCTGATGGGACATTCGATCCGGCTCGCCGGCTTGAGGTGTGACATTCATGCTGATTTTCGCACCTTTGTCTCCAGCAAACGAGACATATCCTCCATTAAATGGTGTGACTTCATGCAACTGAGAAAAATCCCCAGTCATAAGCCAGGAACAACCGCTATCCACGTACTAAACATTCTTCAGCTTATTTGGTTGTCCTTGCATAACACATACATATTTAATGAGAAATGGGTACCCAAATCATAACATATTTAGGTACTTGTGAAATGTTGGGCCCTTTCTTGATAATTCCCTAGGGCTTGTCTGATTTGGCCCTGACACCACTGCCATGATCAATTGGTTTTACTTGAGGTTTCAAATGTGAATCATTTTTCCAATGTGGTTTACTTTTTGATTTGAAATCTTTTGACTTTTGTTTATGAAAACCATATTGGTATTGTTTTGCTGGTTTGGCCCTTTTGGCAGTGGGATGATTCTGATTTACCTTCTAAGGTTTTACCTTAGGCTTGGAAGGTTGATCAGTCCTCATTGGTCTTTTAACAGGTTTAGCCTTGGGTTTGACCTTCTGATTCTTTGCATAGAAGAATTCAGTAGGTCGATGCAGAGAGTGTCTATCAATGTGGCCTGGTCTTCCACATGAATAGCAGCATACCTTGTCATGAAACTCCTTTGGGTCAAATGGCTTTACATCATAGTCACTCAGACCAGAGATAGAACTTGTGGAGGCTTGTTCCAATCAGTTGGAACATAAGGTTCAGAGTTAGGGTTTAACCTTGAGCCCGCCTTAGGAGTGACTGTGGAATGAGCCTGAGTTACCTGCTCAGTCAAAGGAGAAGGATCTTATTCTAAGACAATTTTGTTTTTAACATCATCATTAATTTTAGCAAACTTAGTCTTAAAATCCTTAATCATTTCATTTGGTTTAATAGTGATTGATTCAAATCTTCCAACAAAATCAACTATTGGAACAAAATGTGATTTGCTATGTGAAGTTGAACAATCTGTGCTCCTGCCAGCACTTCTTTTCTCCTTCTTCTCCCTTGAACCTGAAACACTCAAACTTTCTGCACAAACCTTAGAACCATAAGAATCATTAAGGTCAATCACAACAGGATCTGCTGTAAGAGGCACTAGTTTGTTAAAACCAGTGGTGAACTCAAACCTTCGGTCTGACTTCAGCAGATCATCAACAGTGTTGATATTGGGCATGATGGAGTAGTTATGGTTAAATGGAGGTTTCACCTCAGTAAAACCAAGCCTAATTTTCTCTTTTCTCCTACTCTGGACATCAATCATGTTAGCCACCACAGTACATGAATACTCATATTTATCATCTTTGATTTTAGTTTTGGACAACTGTGTCTTAACTCATATTTATCAACTTTATCACTTAAAAGTTCTTTTAATTTTGAACTATCATGCCTTTCAGCGTCAAGTTTCCTTTTGAAAAGTTCTTCATTTTTAAGAAATTTAGAGTTAAAATATTTAAGTTTGGTGACTTCCTTGATTAAGTCCTCATTGTGAGAACGGTACTTAAAAACCTTCTCAATGCAAGAAGTAGAGTAGAGATTTTCTGTTACCTCATTGCGTTTGTCGTCCACCTCAGCCATGAACGCATGGCTCAAAGTCATCTCAAGCTCTTGCACCTGGTCACTCCAATCATAGGAGTCGATTTCTTGTGTGACCAATGCCATGGATGTGCTCGCTCCACCTCCAGCTCCATCCTTTTCATCAGGCTTCTTGTCTGCCTCCTTCACAACCTTGGGAAGCTTACATTCCCAAGCAAAGTGACCCGGCTGGTAACAATTGTAGCACCTTAGCTTTGACTTCTCAAATCCCAGCTTCTTTCCTGGGTTATTCCCAAAACTATTCCTGCCATACTTTTTGATGAACTTCTTTGACCAAAAGACTGCCATGGACATCTGCCATGAGATATCCATCTCTTCCACATCAGCTGGGTTGATCTGCTCCAGATTGTTTTGAGTGAGATTGGCCGGTGGCACTTCTCCAGCAATGAATGCATTGTAACTATTCATCAATCCTTTGAACAGTAGCAGATTCTCCTCACTCTTCGGGCTGATTTTGGGCACTGAACTAACTTGCCTATTGAAATCAATGCAGTCTCAAAAGGAACAGACTGAGAAGAAGATGTCTGGTAATGCTGAGAACCAGAAGCTTGATAATTGATGGCAGACAAGAGAGCAGCATTCCCAGATGCAGGAATAATGCCCATGGAACTGGCATGATTAAGCGCCTTTTGTTTGTCATCCATGTCATATGAATTGATGATTGAGATCAACTCACTGAGAGTAGTCTTGTACATGTCTTTTGTCCTCTTGATTGTTGTGTAGTTGGAGTTCCAGTTGTATGTCAGTGAATTCAAGAGTTTCTTGTTAACTTCTCCCTTTGACATTTCAATCCCAGCACTTGTCATCTCTGTTATGAGGTGAGTGAATCTGTTGAGTTGAGCTTCTAGGGACTCTCCCTTGATATGATTAAACATGTTGAACCGTTGCCTCAACATGTCTTTGCGGCTTTCTCTAATATTATCATTCCCTTCGAAGTGTTCCACTAACGCATCCCAGAGTTGTTTGGCAGTCTGGTGCTCCTTGAACCCATGAGCCACATCAGTAGACAGTGCCACAGTAATTGAGGCTTAAGCCTTGTCATCCTTATCCTTTAATAAGATGTCGTTCTCATTGTACAACTCTGGATATTTGGGAATTAGTCCATTCAACTCACTCTAGTACATCAGCACATAAGGCCCCTCCTCTATTGATCTCCATAACTTTGGATCTGTATCCTTGATGAAAGACTGAAATCTGAACTTCCAGTCTTGGAAGTTGTCTCCTGATACGAGCCTTGGTGGCTTAGTTCCCATGCCTTTTTCATTACCCAAATTCAGCAAGTTGGATAAGCTGGTAAGATTCTTATACGCCATGATGAACAGAAAATTTTCTAAGTCCAACTTCTCAAAATTAACAAGTTCTTGAAGCCCCTGTGTTACTCGAAATCCTTAAGTGTTTGAAATCCCAAGCAATACACGAAGTCCAAGCTGTACTTGATGATCCAGGAGTATTCGAAACTCAATACCCGAAGTAGAGTATTCGAACAGTTGTTTACGAAGTCCAAGTGTTCGAAATAGTGTGCTCGATATGTTGTTATCGAAAATGAGATCTTGAAATCTAAGTGTTCGAAAACCTGTACTCGAAAACTTATTCTCGAAATGTAGCACCCGAACCTCAAAGACTTAGAAACAATTCAGCTAAGGTTGTTGAACTCGAAGTGTTGTACCCGAAAACCAGATCTCGAAATTATGTACTCGAAAAGGTGTTATTGAAACTCTTAGAACACGAAAATACTTGAAAATTTTTCGCAGAAAAATTCTTCAAGATTTAGAGCCCCAAATTTTAACAGCAGCTGGATGATGAGGAGAAGATCAAGAAACTGTCAAAATTGCACGAAAAAGTTGTTACCTTGGTGTAGAAAAGAGCTCAAAGGCTCTGATACCACTTGTAGGTCTAAATCTGATCAAGACTCGAGCTTTATGGCTCCAATCGACACCGAATGACTCTAAAGTGTGCGGAATCCAGATTAGAATCAACAGAAGACATGTAAAAATGAAATCTTTGTATATTTTGTGAAGTTCACAAGAACAATGCCTCAATTCATCTATGGAGCAATTGCCTTGGGAATCCAACGCTATAATAGTACAAAATACGTCTATTTATACTACTCTAGGAGTACTCGAACCCTATACACGAAAATGGTTCGAGTACTCGAAAATCATAAGTGCTCAAAATCTACTGTACATGAAAATACACAAAATCAGGTCTTCAGCTAATCACAGGTTGACTTTGTCAGTCTTCGTCTCTGAATGGGCTCTACATCCTCTACATGTTGAAAGGATTGTTTAGACACCAAAATCACTTGATTTGGTTAAGAAATGGTGAGGTTTTGAGATGGTTTTCTAGATAGAGAAACCATGAGATATTTATTCGGGTTTTAGAGAGAGAGAGAGGAGGAGATGGTTGGTTGCATTCAATGGAGAAGAAGGGGAGTATTTAGGGCTTGTATAGCCTAGGTCATTACGCACGTGTTCGGGTTCGTTTGTTTTCGTTCAAAAGCATCGTTTTCGACATGTAACGTTAAAACAATGTAACTTTAATAAAATAATTTAACTAAAATCTTTTTAGGTTGTAATACCTTGTAGGTCTCAAAACGGATCAAAAACGTAGCTTTATCACTCAAATCTTCATCAACAAACTCTAAAAAGTGCGGAATCCATGCTAGAATCAAGAAAGCAAATAGAAAAATGAAATCGTTATATTAAATGTTGAAGTTCGAGTACAGATGCCTCAATACGTCTAGAGAGCAAATGCCTTGGGATTTCAACCCTAAACTAGTACAAAATACGTCTATTTGTACTAAGACTAGGTGTACTCGAAATTACTATGCAAAATAACTTCGAGTACACGATCTACATATGTACAAGAAATCTATGTAATCGAAAATCAAAAAATCTTATCAAAATATGGACTTCAACTCTTCTATGGTTGGCTTTGTCAGTCTTCATCATGAAATGGGCTCTACAAACTCCCCCTAGACTGGCGAAGTCAACCGATAGGAAGAGTGACTGAATGAGGTCCAGCTCCAATGTAAAGCTTCAGCTCGATGGCATATGCAACCGTGCGTGTAAATGGCTTGGCTTCTTCATCAAATCCATGATAAACTCTAATCGGAGAGGAGTGAAGCTTCATCATATCTTCTTTCCTGTACTTCAATAGGTCCATTGGGTCAAGAATTATGTCAATATCATCAATGTTGTCCTTGTTTTTGAGGATGATTGTTGCAAGGTTCCGCTCATCAAAATACCAAGATAAGAAGTTAGCCAGTGAATTATCAAGGACTTTTGGGGAGACTGGGACTACTAGCTCAACAAGTGGTGGAGGATATTTGTAGTAAACCCATGCCTCCTTCTTCATAGGATCTACTATACACTTTGAGACGAAGCGTCTTCCCTTGGTTGTCCGCGTCACAGGAAAATCTTTTTCGCATTGAACTTTAATAAACTTGGCAAACAAATCAACCTAAGAGTCCTTGGAAGGGTTGAAAAACATGGCATTGTTGATATTTCGAATGTCAAACTTTGGCATTGTGTAGAAATCTCATGGTCTCTTGTAGAATTCAACCTTTCTGTTCAGTTGCTTGACTAAATAGATATCCCTTTCTTTATCATATAACCAGCAACAAGCGTTGGACGTGTCGTTACGAACAACGAACAGGCTTCTGTCATCCGAAATGAATGTATGCTCTGGATGTTCTTCACTCATATCTCCCAGCCATGTAGCTTTAACTTCGGGAGGTGCTGGAGTCCAATCCTTCTGTTTCTCGAAGAAGCTATTGATGATTGTCCCTAACGGGGGAATCTCCAGACCATCTAGACTAATATACTTGTGAGCATACAAGTAATCGATGTAAGGATCCTTGTTCACGTCTGCGATCACCACGTTTTCTGACTCTTCCTTGTCAGGTGCATTTGATGAAGACTCTGCTCTTTCTTGATCACAAACCGCATTGAAAACTGAGTCCATAGATATGTCAGGAAATAGATCTCCAAGACCAGCTCCACTGAGCTCTTCACCAAGCCCTTCAAACTAAAAGTCGTCTGGCAAATCTGTGGACAAATCATCAAAACCTGCCTTTTCAATGTCAGCACCTTGAACACTTTCACCGAATAGAACATCATCAGGAATATCTCCAAAGAAATCATCATAGTCGCTTGCAGGTTTGTTTGAAGAAGAAGGATTTCCTGTGTCACCCTCTTGATGGTCATCATTAGGAGGCTCATCATCTTTCTTTCCTGAGGAGTCTTTGCCTTTCCCGTCATCAACATCATTATAATCATCACAATCATCCTCTCCTTTGTCGTCATCCTTGCCATCATCATTGTCATCATCTTCAGTTTCTAATGGCTTGATTCCCTTCAGTTTGTTAATCTCCTTGCGCATTTCATAGTTCTCTACCGAAAGAATTCTGATGAATTTCCGATGCGCCTTGATCTGTCCACTGAACTCAGACAATTGGTCACATACTTTAAGCATCCCTTCTTTCATTTTATTGATAACCTCATCTTTGGCTGCTGATTCCTGCTCAAGGAGGAACACTCTATACTGTAGACTTCCCAAGTTGACAGGCACTCTTTCTAGCTCATATGGTGACTCTGCATGCAAGGGCGACTTTCCCTTGTCCTTTTGGGATTTTGGGGGTGATGCTGAAGTCTCAGTGTGGGGAATGGGAGTATGTGAGGGAGATGATGTGGATTGAGTGGTTTTGGAAGTGGTAAAAGGTGGTAGTGAGGGACGAGCAGGAATTTTGATGGTGGGGTTAGGTTTCGCGGATTTAGTGGGTTGTTGTTGTGGTTTTGGTGGTTTTGTGGGTGGCTTGGATTGTGTAGGTGGCTTGGACTGAATATTGGTTTGTGATGGTAAAGTGGAATGTGGAGTGGGCTGCGAAGTGGACAAAACGGGAGGTGGAGGTGGTGGAATCGGTGCAGCCGTAGAAGAAGAAGACGCGGCAGATTTCTTCTGTAGTCTTGAATCCTTGGTCCGTCTGGACATCATCTTCAATCTTTTCCTTTTTGGTGATGACTCAGGAGTGGGTGCATAGTCAACATCCTGAGCTTCTTCTCTTTCTGCTCTGGAGAGAGGAGGCTTCTCAGCTATAAAGTCCTCACTGGATGAAGAGGATGACTCAGAGATAAGATCCTTGGCGGCTTCATCGGCCCTTGGGCTTGTACTGGTAGCATGAACATCATGTTCCTCAGCTACAATGGCCACTGGGGTTCCTGGTTCATCTTCATTCACATCATCTCCTACAAATCTTCCAAACTTTATCAGTGGGTGTTCCCCTGTGTATTGCTTCTTTCCTCTCTTGTTCATCTTCATGTAACCAAAGATGTCATCTCTCATTCTTTTGATTCCCAGAGTGCCAAGAGTAGGAACCAGAGTTGGATGCCTTTTGTTGATGACAATCTGCAAGAAGTGAGGAAATGCCAGAAATCTTTCCTTCCTTTTCCCTCTAATGTTAGCGTGCATATCCAGGAAGATCATCATCGAGAATTTGTAGTCCATTCCCAGTGCTGAGCTACCATGCACGAGCTCAATGTCTGATTTAGCACATCGTAACCCCTTTTCCTTCCGAACAGGCACTGAGCGACGATATGTGCCAGGTACCACCAGTATGGGTGAAAAAGCTTCTTTTCTGTAGGAGGATAGACACCCTCATGACCCATCTGGTAAACGGTCCTGTTGACCAGATCCTGATCAAACTCGACTGGATCTGTAGCTTTGTCCCCAAATTGCTGGCACTCTCGCAGAATCTGTTCAGAGATATTGATCGGCTGGCCTTGAATCCTTCCAATAATGCTAAGTGTTCCGTTTGCGTCCGTGTGTTTAGAAACAGTACTCCAGAAGCTTCGAATATAGTCCTCAATGATGCTAGGATGCTCCATAATCGCATAGTTGACAGGTGACAGTAACAGTCCATTCACCAGGCTCTTGAACATCATATGTTTCTCCGGTGGATCTCCGACATAAACCGGCATATTATGATCAGCCACGAATCGTAGGTCAGCCATCTGAAAAAAAAAAAAACAAGATCAGAAATGTTAAGTTAGTTATAATCGAAAATCAAAAGTTAAAACTCCAAAAAAAAAATTCAAGTTCAAGCATAAATCGAAATCAAGTTCAAGTCAGTCGAAGTTAATGTGTTCTCTAAATACCAGCCTTATTTGAAAATGAAATGTAGTCGAAATTCCAGCCTTATTCGAAAATGGATTGTAATCGAAATAGGGCTGTACACGAAAATGAGGTGTACTCGAAATCTGGCTGTATTCGAAATTCAAAATTTCGAGAACACATGAATCTTCACTCTCTCAATTTTGCTCCTTCGAATACCAAATTAGACTTGAAATGCACGGAATTAGGAGGCGACTAACATACTCAAAAATCGCCTTCCAATTTTGAGTATTTCGAGGGTAATTTTGGAAGATTATATCTGTAAACGAAGCTATGTACTCGAAAATCTTTTTCGGACTATAACTTTCGATTTCACGGTCAAAACTTCATAAAAATTTGCATGTAAGGTCGCCAAGTATAGATCTATAACTTAGTGGGAGTGGATTTTTGAAATAAAGTCGAGAAATCAAGATCGCCTTTGATTTATCAAAACTGTAATCGAAACGAAATGGTACTCGAAATCTGATTCATTTGGACTATATATAGGCTGATTTCGTGTACTCGATTTCCACTCGTTACTCGATTTCGAATTCACATATTTTATTCCGAAGATTTTCTAACTTAATTAATTAAAATAAAATAAAATAAAATAAAATAAACATAACTTGGAAACATTTGGACAAATTCAAAGTTGAGTCGGGTCAATTTTGTGGGATCAAATATGTATCAGAAATTTAACCACCTTAATATAATTTCTTACAAAAAACACCCCAACCTTAGAATAATTATACCCCACCATTGATTTCCACTCGTTTATTCGTAACTTCAAAAATGAGACTTCTGACCAAAGGTTTTTCTATTAATTTTCTGAAACTATCTTTTGTGAGGTTTATGAATAGTCAGACTTTAAACCATATTAGCATGCAACCTATCAATTTTGTAAAATCTTTTATTTCAAACTTTGATTGTGTTTCAACGAACTTAAAATGTTTTGACAGAGTTTAAGGTGAGAAAAGAAAAGAACAGATCTATTAGATTAGAATCAAGAACAAGAAGGGGTTCTATCATCTTTGTGCTCATTGGCATGTTTTGTTTTACTGATCTGGAGACACATTGTCCTTAACGTCACACATCCAGTTCTTTGCTTACGCAAAACAGAGGATGCTTCAGTAAGTATATCTCGTTCTTTGTTTGCACAAAACATTGGAAAATACCCGAGTTTTTCAAAACAATTTCAAGTTTATTGAAACACAATCTCGTTTTGACTTAAAGATTTATGCAAAAAGTCAAATAGTTGTTACATTTTTCTGATTATCTGATTCTCCTTACTTCTCACTTATTTGTATATGTAATATTTTGAATGATCATGTCCATTTCTTTAAATTTGGAAAAACTTGTTTTAACTTCTTAGGGAATTATAGTTATTTAAAATTGTTATCCTTTAGAAATTACCTTTAGGTAGTGAATTTCTGAGTGTCAGAAGACATTTCACTTCCCAATTGTACCACTTAACTTATCCGACCCATAGGAAAATCTTTTTGTATTTTCTTAAAATTTGAAAAATGGAAAAATATTTTTGTTGTTTTCTTTTCAAAATTCACTCCCCCTAAGCTTATAGATCCTGTTATACTGACTCAAGAACTGAAATCTTTTTGTTGATTTTGTAAATGGACTCAAAGACCGAAAATTTTTTTGTTGTTTTTGTAAATATATGGACTCAAAGACCGAAATTCTTTTTGTTGTTTTTGTAAATATTCTCCCCCTAAATTTGTGATCTAAAAATAAAAACAAAACACAAATTTTACAGTATTTACAAATATGGTTTTAGTCAAAACTGATTAGTTTGAGAGATGCAAGGAGATGGTGAAATCGAGCTGAATCGAATGATTTTGTGAAAAGATCCTCTGGATTATCATCTGTGTGGACCTTTTCAAGATGAATCAGTTTCCATTCGAAACAGTCACGGATAAAGTGAATCCGGAAGTCAATGTGTTTAGTTTTGTAGTGTTGTACCGGATTCTTGATGATCTGAAGGCCGGCTTCATTGTCACAATAAATAGGAGAGTCAAGAAAATTCAAACCATAATTGAGGAGTTGCTCTTGCATCCATATAACCTAAGAACAGCAACTGGAAGCAGCAACATACTCTGCTTCCGCAGTAGATGTCGATATGGTTGTCTATTTCTTGCATCGCCAGGAGACAAGGCGATCTCCTAAGGATTGGCATCCTCCCGTCGTTGATTTCCTGTCTAAGTTACAACCACCAAAATCACTGTCAGAGTAAGCATGTAAACGAAACTCAGAGTTCTTAGGGTAGCATAAACCGAGACGAGGTTTCCCAACAAGGTAACGAAAGATCCTCTTGACAGCAATCAGGTGAGAAGCCTTCGGATTGGCTTCATATCTGGCACATTGACATACAGAGAACATGATGTCTGGTCGACTGGCGGTTAGGTACACCAATGAGCCAATCATCGAGTGATATAGGTGTTGATCAACATCTTCACCATCAGAGACCGAAGTCAAGACTGGACGGGCTGCCATGGGGGTAGATCCAGGCTTGGATTCCAACATCTTGAACTTTGTTAGAATATCAGTAATTCCTTGATGAATCAGCATGCCTTTCTGATCTTGCTTTACCTGAAGGCCCAGGAAGAATGTCATTTCTCCCATTGCACTCATCTCAAACTTTTTCTTCATCACAGCTTCAAATTCCTTGCATAGCACCGAGCTCGTAGAACCAAAAATAATATCATCCACATAGATTTGGACAAAAATCAGATCATCCTTATCCTTGCGAATGAACAGTGTCAGATCAATCGCTCCACGGGTATATGCATGAGCTAGTAGATGATCTGTGAGAGTGGCATACCATGCTCGAGGTGCTTGATGAAGAGCATAGAGGGCTTAGTCTAACTTGTAGACATGGTCAGGATACTACGAATCCTCAAATCCTGGGGGTTGGCACACATAAATTTCTTCCATGACTTTTCCATACAAGAATGCAGTCTTCACATCCATCTGATACACCGTTAAGTTCATGTAGGAAGCGTAGGCCAAGAAGATCCGTATAGCTTCAAGTCGTGCGACTGGTGCAAAGACTTCCTCATAGTCTATCCCCCTCCTGTTGGTAGAAGCCCTAAACTACCAACCGTGCCTTATTTCTGATAATGATTCCTGAGTCATCCCTTTTGTTTCTGAAAACACATCTGGTTCCAATTGGTAGCTTTCCTTTGGGCAATGGAACCAGATTCCACACCTTGAGCTTTTGAAACTGCATAAGCTCTTCCTGCATTGCCTCAACCCAGCTAGACTCCTTAAGAGCCATATTGACATTCTTGGGCTCGACCTGTGAAATAAAAAGAGGAATACAAACAAGAATTAATCGGACCTGATTGACTTCGTGTGATAGTTTCTTCAGGCAAGGTGTTCAGAGATGGAATAGATCGGCTCCGAGTGAGAACGCCTTCTGAAAGAGGTCCAATAATATTTTCAACTGGATGATTCTAGTTGATACTGAGTGTCGGGCACGAGTCTCATATGTGAGCCCATTGTAGAATTTCTCTACAAGGGCCCATTTAAACAAACCATGCTGGGAGCATCGACTTAGAAGGTTATGGAACCTCTCCCAAGCAAGATAGTAGGGCTCATCAGGGGCCATTCGGAATGAATGGATCTCATCTCTCAGGCGGGCGGCCTTAGAAGGTGGGAAGTATTTTTTAAGAAAAGCATCCCGGAGGCTAGCCCAAGTGGTAAAAGTTCCTGGCGGATGAGAGTCAAGCCAAGTGGCTGCTCATCCCAATAAAGAAAAGGGAAACAGGTGCATGAAAATCGCATCTTCGATTGCGCCTTGAAGATTAAAGGTGCCACAGATGCGTGTGAGCCGAGCAAGGTGCACGGGTGCCTTTTCATCATCACGACCGCTGATTTGAGCATTATTAATAGCGGTCATGATATATGAAGGAATCTGCCACGAATTTTCATTCGGGATCGGTGGCAGTGTAAAGGGGTTGTTAAGCCCCGTGAAACCCGCAGTGGCCTGCTGGTGAATAGTGCGACGCGCCTCCATTTGTGGATCAAAAGGCAAGCGTGGACTGGAGTGAGTAGAAGAACTAGAAGAAGAAGATGGTGTATGCTCAGATAAATCAACAGAAATGGGAGTGGAAGCACTAATCTCGCTCGTGGAACCCTCAGAGAAGTCCCGCGAATCGCTCCTTGAAGGCAGAGAAAGCTCAGGTGGCGGTCCGTGTGAGCGTAAAGATGGCATACACTACCAAACCTGCAAACAAACAAAAATCAATCAAAAAGAAATAAAACAAAATAAAATAAAACAAAATTGAAAACAAAATAAACACAAATTTGCACAGATAAGAACAAGAAATAGTAAGCACAATTGACTAAGAAGTCCCCGGCAACGGCGCCAAAAACTTGATGTGCTCGAAGTAGTTTAATTAAAAATTATAAAAATCAAACTAACCTAGACACTAACTAATGTTCTAGACTCTCTAAAACTAAACTACTGACAGGAAAGTGTACCTATCGGAGACAATATAGCCTAAGCAAGTCCGGATATCGAACCCAAAGACTTCTATAGAATGTACTAACTAGACTCTATGACTTATCTATACAAAATTTGTACTTAAATAAAATAATATTAAGGAAGAGGGGTTCACTAACAAAACTCTAAATTAACTTAAATAAAGACTAAAGAGAAAACACTAAACTGAAACGAAGATCAGACGAAGAAAAAGCACTACCTAGGCATGAGTCCTACACATGTTCAACAAAGAATCTATCGGTAATGGAAACGATGTGACACCGGTATCTTAAATTACTAAACTCAGAGGAAACCTAGAGCATCCTCGACCCTTCTCAAGGATTATCAACTAGGAGTCCTAAAGGCCGTTAAACCACCGGTTGAATGGATTTCCCTCACAGGTCATCCAATTACACTCAAAATGTATCTGCTAGACAATACCTTACAGCGCGAAAGTCTCAAACACCTAAGTGTAAGGGATAAATAGGTTTTTCCTATTGGATTCGGTAAACATGGATGTAAAACGAACTAGAAAGATCTTCTCACAAAGTCTCTAAACTGGTAAATCTAACACCCTAGACAAACCGACAATCTCTCACCTCACGGCTATCGAGATTAGTTGCACATCTAATATATCTATATCAAGATAACAACTCCTATGGTAAACTCGTACGCAGTAAACCATCTACTAATAAAAAACACACAGTAATTGATCTAGCATGCACCTATTATATAAAAGACATTCAACAAGGCACACGAGGAATAAATCACCAATCCATAAAAAATCATAGATATACTTGAAACATCCAATAATCCAAACCAAGTTTGTTACATCATGAGTTCATCACGTAAACATAATCCAAAACCGATAAAAACTATTGTCAAACATGTGCAATCATCAAAACCTAGGTAGTTCTAGAAGATTAGCCAAGAAACATCATACGAATACAAGTCATAGTCTGTTAGTCAAGGAGAAACAATGAAATCAAAGAAAACACAAAAACCAACTGAACTGAATGAAGAACACCCGATATCGTTGATCCTAGGCCTTGATTCTTCAATCCTATGCTTTCCCAACCTTTGATCCACCTTATAATAGCCTTTCTTCGTCCTCTTAGTCGCCTACAGCCGTCCAAAATTGTCTATCCTCCTAGGGTTTTTGACTTTTTGGCTTAAAACTGATTTTCTGCGATTTTGACTCTCTCGCGTATCACGTCAGTTACCTCCAAATCTGTCGCGTAGCTCGACAGATATCAGAGGGTATTTTTGTCTTTCCCGCCTCTCGCGTAGCGCGACAGGGTTTCAAGTAACCGTCGCGTAGCGCGACGGGTTCCAGATTTCAATTTTTTGCCTTCTTTGATTCTAGGTCCGTCCTCGCCCAACCGAGATCTCGTTTTCTTTGAACTTTTGTGCCAAATATACGTGTTTATGACCTGCAAGCATCAAATTACAGAAATGTGAAGCACCAGCTTAAATCGACTCTAAAACTTAATAAATATGTATAGAAATTAAACTTAAATAAATAGAAAAACAGATGTGTTTCGCAACACATCACATCCCTACACTTATCTCTTTTTCGTCCCTGGAAAAGGCTTATGCAAAAATCTGGGAAATAGCTAAGTAAAACGGTTCCCAGACAAATAACTCATTAAATCAAAAATTCAATGCTTTGAAAAAGATTGTAAGTTTTGTTATCCTATTAAACCCATACTGATTATTCAAGTCCCTTAGTCATGGTCTTGTTATGTTAAAGTTCTACATTTCATCTCATTAGACCCACACTCAGGAAATTTAGAACTAAATTAATCCTGGATTCTAGCTTTCAAGTCACCCTCACATATAAACAACTAAGAAATTCCTAAAATCAGATTTTTACAATGGAAGCATATGAAAGCGAGATGTAACATTAGTGCCAGAACCGTACCGGAATAGTGATCTTAAACAGTAACATGAACAGTAAACAGGTACGAAACTAGATACATTTCAGTGCATTTCCTATTCATGTCATTTATCATTATCATTTTGTGTTATCAAACAACAAGTTCAGAAACATTTAACAGAAACAAAGTTCAGAACTATGGTTCTTGAGTCAGATAATTATCTGGCAACACAGAATCATCATGGGATTATCTGTTAGGACTTATTATGTATAAACGTATGTGAGGATTTATAGAACAAAACAGAACGGGTGTTGTTATGTGAATGCTAAATTGACAGGTTATTCGTATAGGTGACGATCTGTACGAATATATCTGAAGGTTTAATGTTCTGAATAATATCCAATAATTAGAAAACAATATTGAAAAGTATAGTTATCGTAGTGTTCGTACGGGTGACGATTCGAATGAATACGCGCGACAACCGTACAATTCGATTTAAACAATTAACTAAATATTTCTGAAATTTTAAAACAAACAAAAGATAAATAGTTAATTTATTAGGAATCACAACTTAGAATAATTTTATGAATATTATTTTATAAATCGAGTCGTTTCGCGACGAAAACCACGCGAACCGGTATTTTACGCGAAACCGATCAAGACCGAACGACCGGGTGTCTTGAAACCATTAATGTGGCCTTAATTACCCACACCCCCACCCACCAACCCTCTCTCTCTCTTGTATCTCGTTTCTTACTCTCTCTCTCTAAGAAATTTCTCTCAACTTCTCATTTCCCATCGGATTCAAGCATTATAGGTGTTGAAACGATCCTCACGCAGTATAGATCACGGAAGTACAGGAAGTTTGGCCTTTCATCCGTCACTTTGAGGTAAATCTATGATTTAAATTTGGTTTTAGTAGGAATGTCACGATTTTTTTTATTTTGTTGTTTTAATCTCACTTAGCACTTAGGAACACTCATACGAATGCATGTAAATCATTAGGAAGTTCTAGGAATGATCTGCAACAGGTTAGGATTCGAAAGAGACGAAGAACATGAAGTTTATTGCAGGTTCGTGAGTAAATGTGGTCGGCCGAACCTTTTGCCATGAAGCTCAAGTACCACGAACCTGTAACCACTGCCTGCACCGAACCTATTACCTTCTGCAACGAACCTGGGTCATACCTGCAACGAACCGGGATCACACCTGCAACGAACCTGTTAGCTGAGCCACGAACCTGTTGACTTTGGATAAGGTTCTAAACCGAACCTGTTGCCAACAATCAGAGAGCCGAACCCTTATAGGTCGAACCTTAAAGGTTCGTTTAGCTACATTGTGGTTGAATCCAAGAGCTTGGACGAGCCTGTTAGTCCCGAATCTGATACATACGAACCCTAGAAATCCCGAACCTTGGTCACCTGACGAACCCCAACCGAACCTATCTTGGGCGAACCTAAGACAAATCAGGTGCCTATAGCCGAACCTTTGGGCCGAACCCTGTGTCAAGACAGCCGAACCTTATATGTGGACTAACCAAAAGAATGAGCAACGAACCTAGGCTAGGAAACTAGGAACACCGAACCCTAATATGAGGCTAATCTTAACATGGGCGAACCTAGTATGGACGAACCTAGTGCCACATCCTTTTCTACACCTCGGCCGAACCTCCCAACAAGTCATGGTGGCCGAACCTACCCCAAAACAGCCGAACCCTTCAGTACTTTTAAAAAGGTTCGCTGCCCTTGGGGTTAATGAAACTCAAAATCATGAAACCTATATAATTTAACGTGCATGGGTCAACCAAATATGCATGAGTGCATGAGAATTCACCTAAGGTATACGTGAATGTGCAGGTATAGAAGTAAAACCTTAATTATACATGCAAGCATGGATCCATATTGTGGGTGTGTGTGTGTGCATGGGAGGATAATTAAGGTTCTACTAGATGAAACTACCATATAGTTATCGTGCGCCCAATATGGACAATTAACTTATGTAAGTTAATGGGTTAAATTAAACCATGCAAAAGAACTTGAATGAAGATCAACAAGGGAACAAACACCATCAAGAGGTCTAATTGGGCTCAATGGGGTTGATTAAGGCCCGTCATGTGTCAAATGTCATGTAAATTCAAGTAATAACATGTTTTATGAACCTATTAAACTAGAAGTAAATGATTTTCTAAATCTTACTAAATTTTAAATGGAAGTTACTTATAAATGTTTAGTCAAAGGTTTATTATGACTATTTTGTTGGGAAATTGTTGAAAATGGACAATATAATTGTCTGGATTTGAAAAGAAAACAAAGGAAACTCTGCCCAAATTTTGTGAAAATATAAAAGTAAATTGTTATAATAAATTATGGGATTGGGTTGTAAATGGGCGTCTAAGTTAGACTAGGAGGCACAATCTTAGAATCACACTAGTAATTAGGACACTTAGATACACACACCGAGACCAAACCTTAGGTGCGACGACTATTACGTATACTTATCGTATTCAAACTCTTTTAAAACAACTCAGGAACTGAAGAAACCTAAGCTACAAGAACGAGTGCGCATTTTTTGATAAGACATTAGCACAGCAACACAGGTGAGTTCACTGCCCCTTTTCTGAACATTTTGTTTTAAAACGCGGGGCTGAGAAGCATGCGTAAACTGTTTTCTTTAAATTGTTTACTTAAATGATTTTATTCATTATATGTTATATATTTATGCTTGTTGATACTCCTAGACTCCTGTCTAGGTAATTACTATACAGATCAAATTATCAAGTTAATTAAATTACTCTTATGAGTAATACCTTAACTCTAAACTTTAAACAAACCCTTAGTCCATCAAGCTCAAATTCAAGAACCTAAATTCAAAGTGAAACCAAGGAAACTAAAATCATGTTCAAATAAATCTAATTCAGTGTGTATCAATTATCATTGAGAAAATCATGGGAATTCTAAAGATCAAATCAATAGACTCAAGGAATCAGAAATCATAAATGTGTGTGAATCATTGAAATAATGAAATCATTAAGATCTAATGAAATCATTAATACTTGAGTTAAGGTGGATGTCAGTTGTATGGAAATCAAGACCACGTGTAACACACATAAAGTCCCGGCATAAATAGTAGACTCTTGTAGTCAAGCTATATGGGCAATAACGTGAACTATCAAATGAAATCAAAATCAAGAGAATTAAAGAGATCAAGAATCAAAGGATATCCGTAAAGTCCCGGCATGTACAGTAGACCATTGGGTCAAGCTGATATGGGCATCATTAAAATCCCGGCACGCTCAGGTATACTCCTTGTGAGCTATGCCTGATATGGGTCACGTGTGAGAGGGTACAACTTGGACAACCACCAACAACTAAGTCTAATTGATTGAGTCAAATAAGGCCCAATCATCATGTCTTAGTTGTATTTAATGTTTATTTACTTATTTAATTAAACATTTAACCTTATATTTTTATAATTGGTTTTGGGGAATCATGTAACCATGATGAACTCAAGAAAATCAAAGGTAAATCAAATTTTGGAAAGCAGAATCTAAATCAAAGGCAAATGGTAGGTAAAAATGCTTAACTATCATTAACATCAGTGTCATATACGCATTAGTATGTGGTGGGACGGCGTCTGGGCGGGTTGTAGGCTCGACTCAGGGGTATGCCTTATATATAAGCATACCGATGTGGACATTACATGTGATGTTAATAAGGTTAGGGTCATTACCGAGAGAGGTTTACAAATCATTTTCAATTACAAAATCATATGAACTCACCAACCATGTGTTGACTTTATTTTTGCATGACTTCTCAGGTGACGAACAGGTCAACTGAAAAGTTATTTCTTTGGACTAGGTTATCAGATAGAGGACCTAGCTATTTGGAACTGCATACTTTGAAGCATCATTATACAGTTATTTTGTATATCTTGTGCAGATACAAGATAAATGATTTACGATGTGATAGAAGATTTACATTATTTAATTATAAACTTAACTGATGTAATTTAACTTTGTAATTCTATTTTATTTTATTTTAGCAAGTTTCTCATTTAAGTATCATGTGCTATGTAACAATCTGATCATTCCGATTATCACTCACGATATCGCGCCCTGGGAACCTTCCGCCCGACGGGGACTCCGATCCAACCCCGCCGGCTCGGGGTGTGACAGATTGTTATCAGAGCCATGGTTATAGAGAAATATAGGTCACTTAATTAAATGGTTTGGCCTAGACTATAACCTAGGGACCCTGCATATAGAGTACATAGGACTTAAGACTTACTTGCATATTGTCTTCTGTATTCGATCATTGCACTAACCGATAGCTTTATTGGTTATGATCAGAATGCCGCTGAGAAGACAGACTCCATCGTTACCTCCACCACCGCAAGACTTGGCACCACATTCATCTACTCCTTCACCATCTGATTCACCACCGCCACCTCCTCCTCCTCCATTTGTCCCTCCTCCTCTACTCAACCCACCACCAAGCCCGAGCACTACACCAATGATGGATCCTGCCACTATCGCCATGATGACTTTTCTTAGTAACCAGATGACCAACCAAATGAAGGAGGCGATACCGGAGATGTTCCTCCTGTGACACCCGGCAATTTCAGGTAAATTGCAACTCTTACTTTCTTTAAATTCACATTCATACTTGTTGCATTTCATTTAATTATGTTTAATTAGATGAGTTGAACACAAACGACTACGAAACGATAGTTCGAGGAACTATCGAATCGTACATTGCATTGCACATTGGTTTTGGAAACCAAGTGTGGCAAACACAACACTAACACAAAACGATGATTCGGGGAATTATTGAATTGTGCATTACACGTTGATTAGGATTAATCAAGCGTGCAAACACTTCGTTAGTTACGAACACAAACTATCAAAGATAATTCGAGGAATTATCAAAACACACACACGAATCTCACGAACGTTGGTGATCAACCAAACTTATGTGCTACTTTGTATTTATGTGCTTAAACAAGCATTAGATGCTTTGGGTATACGTTAGGAATCAAGTACGAGCGAAATCGTATCAACGAAATCGAAAAACAAGGAAATGGACTCATCGCGGTACGCGACGGTCCCTCGGCGAAAGGCTTCGCGGTACGCGGCGCAAACCGGGAGTCGAGACTCCTGAATCCTATCGTGGTACGCGATGATAAATTTTGATCGGCCTTCGCGGTACGCGAAGGCCATGCAGATCAAAATTTCTTATTTAAACAACCCATTTCATTTCAGTCGAACTTCTTTCGTTTTCTCCGACTCTCTTCGCCAATTCTCGACCCTAATCTGTAAAAATCAGCCCCAAACCTTGGTTGACACTATTGGAAGCCATCCTTGGTGATTTGAAGCCATTGGAGCATCATAGGAGTTCTTGAAGGCCATCAACACATTGAAGAATCGTCACCATCCATTTCCAGAATCTGTTGCATCTGTTATAACTCGAATCCTAGCATCAAAGGTAGTTTTACCTGTTTAATAGTTGTTAGATCGTACATGCAATGGGTAAAAACCCACATGCAACTCCATATGATTATTGTGCACGATATTGTTGGTGATTTGATGTGATATTGTTACAGATTTACTAATTTTGTCATTTAGAAATGTTAGAATTGAGTTTTGGTTAAGTTAGGTTTGATTTGATGATGTATTGGTACACTTGCCATAAAAGGAAACTTTTATGTTAGACATGTCTAGATGTTGTTAAATGTGTATTGGAGTGTTTAGAAACACATTGGGATATTTGATTTTGTCAAAATCATGGTTTTATAGAAACTTACTAAAAATGGAAACTTTTATAAATCAAAAGAGGGCTTTTGATGTTTTAAAGGGTTTTGATGAACTTTGATTGTTGAAATATGTTTAGAAATGATTTCTAAGCATATTGGAAACTTTAATTTGTGAAAACAAGCATTCAAACCGACACTTACTATTTTAGGAAACTTTATTTGGGCAAAACGGCATAAATGGTGATTTATGCGCAGACGACCGGTTTTAAGAGTTTAAACATGTTTTGTAAACATATTGGAAGTTACTAGTTTTATGAAATGGGATTTCATAATCACACTTTCCTAAATTGGAAACTTTCTAAAAATAGCAACTTATGTGATTAGAGTCATAGGACGCATTTTGGTGTCTTATGTGCATTAAGGCACATAAACACAACAATCGTGTCACCAACGATTCGTCGAGACAACACAAGTCAACACGCACTCGGTTGAGCACACCGACACTTGGAGTTGTATGGGATACAACACACCACAAAACACATACTCACACCTATATGGTTATAGGTGCCTACTAGCAGGTGCTAGCATTCGCAGACGCAAACACATACACACCGGGACTACTGTAACAGGTGAGTTCACGGCCCCTTTTTACATTTTCTACCTTTGGGGGAGAAAACATTGCATACAACTGTTTTGAACAACTTACACACTTTTGCTTAATTTTGTACATGCTAATATCGTATATGCATATGTGTGGCATTCATCCACAAAACTGATAAGTCCTCATTAAACACACCTCGAACCGTTAATAGCGCGTAGCGCTCAGCGTGGTAATTCTGAATAGTACTATTTGGGCCTGACAAGCCCCACTGTTGCGAGCCGTATGGCCACCCCGACTGGAGGTCGGAACAGTGCATAATTGACCAAACAACATTTGTCATATCTTGGATGGATATGGCGGGAGGCAGCATGTTAGCTTCGGTTGCGAACCCGCATATGATATAAAACATATTGACTAGCTATCAATTGATATTGCATCGTATTGAAAAATAGACCTGCTAAACATTTACTTTAAACATTTGATGTTTACTGCTGATTACAAACCTGTGCTCTCACCAACCTTTGTGTTGACCTTTTACTCGCATGTTTTCTCAGGTAATTAAGGCACGCGCACCAGGAATAGGATGCTAGGCCGGAGTCGCATGCATCCGTTTAAGTGTCTTAGTTTACTAAACATTGATTATCATTTGATATGTTGTGTAATGTTAATCACCTCTAATCGCTTCCGCAACATTTAACTTGTGATGTTTTGAAAATCTGTTGCCGCTCGCGCCCCGGAAGGGACGGGATTTCTCAGGGTGCTACAGATTGGTATCAGAGCCTCCGGTTATTGCGAATTAGGTTTGCATTTAGTGAACTTAGTCTATAACCACTAGTCTCCACACAACACTTAGTGCTTAGTATTGTGATACTAGCATACATGATTGTACACACGCTTATTACGCGCACCATAGCAAATGGCGTCATCATCGTCACCGCATGTGACTACACATGACGGTGGAAGCCGATCGCTCTACATGTTCCTTACGAGTACCTACCGCACACACTACATTAGTCATTGGGCAAACACTAAAACTTATTCTCGCTATGAAGATCATGGCTGGAAGACGTGGCGAACGCAGGAATGCCGGTGGACGTGGAAACATAAACCTGACTCAAGCTGAGTTGAACGCCCTCTTCAACGAGCGAGTTGAGGAGGTACTTGCTGAACGGGAAGCTGCCCGTAATCAAAACCCCCTGAACCAAGGTGATGAATCTGTTCATATTCACCTTGCACCACAATCACTTGTTTCCAATTCAACACGTTTACCCGATACTTAACCCAACTCTACTCTTTGCATATCTCAGGAGCAAATCCTAACCCAACTCTCTGCACGTTCAAGATGTTTCTGGATTGCAAACCCCACTCCTTCAGCGGTACAGAGGGTGTCGTTGGACTATTGCGTTGGATTGAGAAGGCGGAATCAGCTTTCGCCACGAGCAACTGCAGGAACGAGGACAGGGTCAAGTTCGCTGCAGGGACATTCGAGGGAGCTGCCCTCACTTGGTGGAATGCCAACGTCCAGAACCTAGGGCTTGATGCAGCCAACGCTCTGCCTTGGGATAATTTCAAACAAATGTTGAACCGCGAATACTGCCCTCGTGGTGAAGTGCAGAAACTTGAGACTGAGTTCTGGAACCACAAGATGATTGGTTCCGAGGTTGAGGCCTACACTGCCAGGTCTTATGAGCTGGCAAACCTGTGCCCGGAAATGGCAAACCCACCTTTCAAACACATAGAGAAGTACATAGAGGGACTACCACCTCAAATTCAGGGCATGGTACTTTCTGCTGATCCCATCACCGTGCAACAAACAGTGCGACTAACTCACAAGCTCACCGATTCAGCTGTCGCACAAGGACTCTTGCCACATCGTGGTGCTGTGACCACAACTAACGACAAGGGCAAAAGAAAGTGGGATGACACCCTGAACAAGAGTTCCATTCTTCAACCACCACCACAGCAACGTAAGTTTGGATCAACCCAAGCTTATGCCCCACCCATCCCAACCACACAGAACCAAGGAGGTTATGCTGGGAAACACCCTAAATGCCACAAGTGCAACTTCCACCATGCACAGGGTCAGTGTGGCCGCTTTCAATGCCAGCGCTGTGGAAAAGGGGGACATGCAGCTAAAGACTGCAGGGGTGAACTACTTGCAAAGACCCCACAACCCCAACAACAACAACAGTTGGAAGCACCGAAGGGTTGATTCGAATGTGGGAAACCGGGTCACTTCAAGAAGGATTGCCCGCATCTGAAAAACAACAACAACCAACAGAACAACAATAATGGGAACAATGGCACGAGGGGACGAGCCTTCGTGATTGGGGCCAAGGAGGCCAGGAGGGATCCCAACCTTGCAACCGGTACGTATCTCTTGAATGATAATTATGCTTCTGTATTGTTTGATACTGGAGCTGAGAAAAGCTTTATATCTAAGGACTTTAGTGAGATACTTACCATTACCCCAACACCCTTAGATGTTGAATATACAGTAGAGCTAGCTGATGGTAAATTAATTGTGACTAAGCACATTCTGAAAGAATGCACTCTAGAGCTAGCTGGCCACAAATTTAAGATTGACCTCATGCCGGTTACACTAGGCAGTTTTGATGTTGTAGTGGGCATGGATTGGTTGTCCGAAAACCAGGCTGAAATCATTTGCCACGACAAGGTTGTGCGCATACCCCTTCCTGGCGAAGAAACTCTAGATATCAAGGGCGAAAGGAGTGACACTCCTCTGAGCATCATCTCGTGCATGAAAGCTCACAAATGCTTACGAATGGGATACACAGCCATTTTGGCACTTATCACCGACAAGACTGAAGAGGAGAAGAAAATAGAAGACATCCCAGTCGTATGCGACTATTCTGACGTATTCCCTGAGGATCTACCAGGACTACCACCACCGCGACAAGTGGAGTTCTGCATAGACCTTGTGTCGGGAGCAGCGCCTATTGCACGAGCACCATATCGACTGGCGCCTTCGGAGATGCAGGAACTGTCCAATCAACTGCAAGAGTTGCTGGACAAGGGTTTCATTAGACCAAGCTTCTCACCCTGGGGAGCTCCGGTCTTGTTCGTAAAGAAGAAGGATGGCACTTTCCGTATGTGCATTGACTATCGGGAATTGAACAAAGTGACGATCAAAAACCGTTACCCCTTACCCCGCATTGACGATTTGTTCGATCAACTGCAAGGATCGAGTTATTATTCTAAGATCGATCTGCGATCTGGGTACCATCAGTTGAGGATTCAGGAGGAAGATATACCCAAGACTGCTTTTCGCACTCGGTATGGCCATTATGAGTTTTTGGTTATGCCGTTTGGGCTGACAAACGCACCCGCAGTATTCATGGATCTCATGAATAGAGTGTGCAAACCCTACCTCGACAAGTTTATCATTGTCTTTGTAGATGATATTCTCATCTACTCCAAAACCCAGGAGGAACACAAAGAGCATCTTCAATTGGCTCTTGAACTACTAAGGAAAGAGAAGCTGTACGCTAAACTCTCAAAATGCGACTTCTGGATTCGAGAAGTCCAATTCTTGGGACATGTTGTTAATGAACAAGGGATTCATGTGGATAAGTCTAAGATAGAGGCAATCAAGAACTGGCAAGCACCGAAGACCCCAACTGAGGTGCGACAATTCCTAGGATTGGCCGGCTATTATCGACGATTTATCGAAGGATTTTCCAAGATAGCCCAACCACTCACAGCCTTAACCCATAAGGACAAAAAGTATCTCTGGACCGACAAACAAGAGGCTGCATTCCAACTTCTCAAGCAGAAGCTATGTAGTGCACCTATCTTATCACTTCCTGATGGAACGGATGACTTCGTAGTATATTGCGATGCCTCGATACAAGGACTCGGCTGCGTGCTGATGCAGCGAGACAAGGTGATCGCATATGCTTCTCGACAACTGAAAGTCCACGAGAAGAACAACACCACTCACAACTTGGAACTTGGAGCCGTGGTATTTGCACTCAAGATCTGGAGACACTACCTGTATGGTACAAAGTGTACGATATACACCGATAACAAGAGTCTCCAACACATATTCGAGCAGAAGGAACTGAACATGCGACAGCGTCGCTGGCTCGAACTCCTGAACAACTATGAGTGTGCTATCAAGTATCACCTGGGGAAGGCCAATGTAGTGGCCGATGCCCTAAGTCGGAAGAATACTCCGAAACCCAAGAGGGTAAGAGCCTTACAGCTCACCATCCATCCTAACCTCCCTGAGCAGATACGTAATGACCAGGTGGAGGCACTTAAACCTGAAAACCTAGCGGCAGAATCACTAAGGGGAATGGAGCAACACCTTAAAGTAAAAACCGATGGTTTACAATATTTCATGGAACGCGTCTGGGTTCCACGTCACGGAAACCTACGAGACCTTGTGATGGACGAGGCTCACAAATCACGGTATTCCATTCACCCTGGATCTGATAAGATGTATCACGATCTGAAAGTACTTTACTGGTGGCCACACAAGAAAGCCGACATCGCTACTTATGTGGGCAAATGTTTGACTTGTGCCAAAGTCAAGATCGAGTACCAGAAACCATCTGGATTACTCACCCAACCTGAGATTCCCATGTGGAAATGGGAACAAATATCCATGGATTTCATCACCAAATTACCCCGTACTCCTAGTGGATGTGACACTATCTGGGTAATTGTTGATCGACTGACTAAGTTAGCACATTTCCTCGCGATCAAGGAAAATGACAAGATGGAAAAACTAGCCAAAATCTATGTCAAGGAAGTGGTCTCGCGACATGGAGTGCCGATCTCCATTATTTCGGATCGAGACGCCAGATTCACTTCTAACTTCTGGAAATCATTGCAAAAGTCACTTGGCACACGGTTGGATATGAGTACATCATACCACCCACAAACTGATGGCCAGAGTGAACGCACGATACAAACCCTTGAAGATATGCTACGAGCATGCGTAGTGGATTTTGGAAATAGTTGGGAAACTCACCTGCCATTGGTGGAGTTTTCCTACGACAACAGTTACCACACAAGCATCAAAGCAGCGCCTTTTGAGGCACTCTATGGCAGGAAATGCCGATCACCCATCTGTTGGGCGGAAGTGGGCGACAGTCAGCTCACTGGCCCGGAACTTGTACACGAAACGACGGAGAAAATCGTGCAAATCAGAAATCGCATGGCAGCAGCTCGTGATCGTCAAAAGAGCTATGCTGACAAACGCCGAAAACCTCTGGAATTTCAGGTAGGAGATAAAGTTCTTCTGAAAGTTTCACCCTGGAAAGGCGTCATTCGTTTCGGTAAACGAGGCAAATTGAACCCACGGTATATTGGACCATTCGAGATCCTGAAAAGGATTGGTCCAGTGGCATACCAACTCAACTTACCAGCCGAACTCGATGGAGTTCACAACGTGTTTCACGTCTCAAACTTGAAAAAGTGTCTATCTGACGAAACACTTATTGTTCCACTGGATGAGATCCAGGTGGATGAACAGCTACGGTTCGTGGAAGAACCGGTTGAAATCATGGACCGTGAGGTCAAACAACTCAAACAGAGCAAGATACCCATTGTCAAAGTTCGATGGAACTCGAAACGCGGACCTGAATTCACGTGGGAGCGTGAAGATCAGATGATGCGCAAATATCCCCATCTCTTCAAGCAGACAACGTCGAACGCCGACAACAACGAATAAATTTCGGGACGAAATTCCTTTCAACAAGGGGATGATGTGACAACCGGAAAATTTTTGTCTTGCAAACACTCTTGCTTCTCAAACACCACCAACAACAACCAAATTTCGGGACGAAATTTCTTTCAACAAGGGGATGATGTGACACCCGGCAAATTCAGGTAAATTGCAACTCTTACTTTCTTTACATTTCACATTCATACTTGTTGCATTTCATTTAATTATGTTTAATTAGATGAGTTGAACACAAACGACTACGAAACGATAGTTCGAGGAACTATCGAATCGTACATTGCATTGCACATTGGTTTTGGAAACCAAGTGTGGCAAACACAACACTAACACAAAACGATGATTCGGGGAATTATTGAATTGTGCATTACACGTTGATTAGGATTAATCAAGCGTGCAAACACTTCGTTAGTTACGAACACAAACTATCAAAGATAATTCGAGGAATTATCAAAACACACACACGAATCTCACGAACGTTGGTGATCAACCAAACTTATGTGCTACTTTGTATTTATGTGCTTAAACAAGCATTAGATGCTTTGGGTATACGTTAGGAATCAAGTACGAGCGAAATCGTATCAACGAAATCGAAAAACAAGGAAATGGACTCATCGCGGTACGCGACGGTCCCTCGGCGAAAGGCTTCGCGGTACGCGGCGCAAACCGGGAGTCGAGACTCCTGAATCCTATCGCGGTACGCGATGATAAATTTTGATCGGCCTTCGCGGTACGCGAAGGCCATGCAGATCAAAATTTCTTATTTAAACAACCCATTTCATTTCAGTCGAACTTCTTTCGTTTTCTCCGACTCTCTTCGCCAATTCTCGACCCTAATCTGTAAAAATCAGCCCCAAACCTTGGTTGACACTATTGGAAGCCATCCTTGGTGATTTGAAGCCATTGGAGCATCATAGGAGTTCTTGAAGGCCATCAACACATTGAAGAATCGTCACCATCCATTTCCAGAATCTGTTGCATCTGTTATAACTCGAATCCTAGCATCAAAGGTAGTTTTACCTGTTTAATAGTTGTTAGATCGTACATGCAATGGGTAAAAACCCACATGCAACTCCATATGATTATTGTGCACGATATTGTTGGTGATTTGATGTGATATTGTTACAGATTTACTAATTTTGTCATTTAGAAATGTTAGAATTGAGTTTTGGTTAAGTTAGGTTTGATTTGATGATGTATTGGTACACTTGCCATAAAAGGAAACTTTTATGTTGCAAGTCTTGGATTTGTGATGATCTAGACATGTTAGACATGTCTAGATGTTGTTAAATGTGTATTGGAGTGTTTAGAAACACATTGGGATATTTGATTTTGTCAAAATCATGGTTTTATAGAAACTTACTAAAAATGGAAACTTTTATAAATCAAAAGAGGGCTTTTGATGTTTTAAAGGGTTTTGATGAACTTTGATTGTTGAAATATGTTTAGAAATGATTTCTAAGCATATTGGAAACTTTAATTTGTGAAAACAAGCATTCAAACCGACACTTACTATTTTAGGAAACTTTATTTGGGCAAAACGGCATAAATGGTGATTTATGCGCAGACGACCGGTTTTAAGAGTTTAAACATGTTTTGTAAACATATTGGAAGTTACTAGTTTTATGAAATGGGATTTCATAATCACACTTTCCTAAATTGGAAACTTTCTAAAAATAGCAACTTATGTGATTAGAGTCATAGGACGCATTTTGGTGTCTTATGTGCATTAAGGCACATAAACACAACAATCGTGTCACCAACGATTCGTCGAGACAACACAAGTCAACACGCACTCGGTTGAGCACACCGACACTTGGAGTTGTATGGGATACAACACACCACAAAACACATACTCACACCTATATGGTTATAGGTGCCTACTAGCAGGTGCTAGCATTCGCAGACGCAAACACATACACACCGGGACTACTATAACAGGTGAGTTCACGGCCCCTTTTTACATTTTCTACCTTTGGGGGAGAAAACATTGCATACAACTGTTTTGAACAACTTACACACTTTTGCTTAAATTTGTACATGCTAATATCGTATATGCATATGTGTGGCATTCATCCACAAAACTGATAAGTCCTCATTAAACACACCTCGAACCGTTAATAGCGCGTAGCGCTCAGCGTGGTAATTCTGAATAGTACTATTTGGGCCTGACAAGCCCCACTGTTGCGAGCCGTATGGCCACCCCGACTGGAGGTCGGAACAGTGCATAATTGACCAAACAACATTTGTCATATCTTGGATGGATATGGCGGGAGGCAGCATGTTAGCTTCGGTTGCGAACCCGCATATGATATAAAACATATTGACTAGCTATCAATTGATATTGCATCGTATTGAAAAATAGACCTGCTAAACATTTACTTTAAACATTTGATGTTTACTGCAGATTACAAACCTGTGCTCTCACCAACCTTTGTGTTGACCTTTTACTCGCATGTTTTCTCAGGTAATTAAGGCACGCGCACCAGGAATAGGATGCTAGGCCGGAGTCGCATGCATCCGTTTAAGTGTCTTAGTTTACTAAACATTGATTATCATTTGATATGTTGTGTAATGTTAATCACCTCTAATCGCTTCCGCAACATTTAACTTGTGATGTTTTGAAAATCTGTTGCCGCTCGCGCCCCGGAAGGGACGGGATTTCTCGGGGTGCGACAGATTGGTATCAGAGCCTCCGGTTATTGCGAATTAGGTTTGCATTTAGTGAACTTAGTCTATAACCACTAGTCTCCACACAACACTTAGTGCTTAGTATTGTGATACTGGCATACATGATTGTACACACACGCTTATTACGCGCACCATAGCAAATGGCGTCATCATCGTCACCGCATGTGACTACACATGACGGTGGAAGCCGATCGCTCTACATGTTTCTTACGAGTACCTACCGCACACACTACATTAGTCTTTGGGCAAACACTAACACTTATTCTCGCAATGAAGATCATGGCTGGAAGACGTGGAGGACGCAGGAATGCGGGTGGACGTGGAAACATCAACCTGACTCAAACTGAGTTGAACGCCCTCATCAACGAGCGAGTTGAGGAGGTACTTGCTGCACGGGAAGCTGCCCGTAATCAAAACCCCCTGAACCAAGGTGATGAATCTGTTCATATTCACCTTGCACCACAATCACTTGTTTCCAATTCAACACGTTTACCCGATACTTAACCCAACTCTACTCTTTGCATATCTCAGGAGCAAATCCTAACCCACCTCTTTGCACGTTCAAGATGTTTCTGGATTGCAAACCCCACTCCTTCAGCGGTACAGAGGGTGCCGTTGGACTATTGCGTTGGATTGAGAAGGCGGAATCAGCTTTCGCCATGAGCAACTGCAGGAACGAGGACAGGGTCAAGTTCGCTGCAGGGACATTCGAGGGAGCTGCCCTCACTTGGTGGAATGCCAACGTCCAGAACCTAGGGCTTGATGCAGCCAACGCTCTGCCTTGGGATAATTTCAAACAAATGTTGAACCGCGAATACTGCCCTCGTGGTGAAGTGCAGAAACTTGAGACTGAGTTCTCGAACCACAAGATGATTGGTTCCGAGGTTGAGGCCTACACTGCCAGGTCTTATGAGCTGGCAAACCTGTGCCCGGAAATGGCAAACCCACCTTTCAAACACAAAGAGAAGTACATCGAGGGACTACCACCTCAAATTCATGGCATGGTACTTTCTGCTGATCCCATATCCATGCAACAAACAGTGCGACTAACTCACAAGCTCACCGATTCAGCTGTCGCACAAGGACTCTTGCCACCTCGTGGTGCTGTGACCACAACTCAACAACACTGGCAACTCATCAGGGGAAGCCAGTGGGAATACTGGTAGCTCATCACATTACTCCTACAAGTCATTTGTGGGTTGTAAGCCGCCAAGCTTTAGGGGCACTGAAGGAGACGTTGGATTAATCCAATGGATTGAAAAGATCGAGACCACTCTGGACCTTTGCAGCTGTCCAGAGCACCACAAGGTTCGTTATTCTGCGGGAACTTTCAACAAGCGTGCCTTGACTTGGTGGAATGGTCAAATCAATGCAAGAGGTCGGGAAGAAGCTATGTCAATGACCTGGGAAGACTTCAAGGCTCAACCGAGAACCGAGTTCTGCCCCAAGAATGAACTACAGATGCTGGAGGTTGAACTATCAAACCATGTGATGAAGGGGCTGATCACATGGGGTACACGACTCGTTACCATGAGTTGGTTGCTTTGGTACCAGACATGGTACCAACTTTGGAAAAGAGAATAGATCGTTATGTAGGTGGACTTCCCGCCTGCATTCAGGGTTTAGTGGTTGCAGCCAACCCTGTTACTGTCGAGTCTGCTGTGAGTTTATCTGGGAAACTCACGGATCTGATGGTAGCCTCAGGAGTTCTGAAGAAAGAGGCTGACACTGGAAAACACAAGGAGGAATCTTCGAAGAAACCTCATCATCAACAACACCAGAAGAAGCATAAATTCATTAAAAACTACACTGTGGCTACTCCCCTCAACCAAGTAGCAGCGGCACAACAAAATGTGCCCAAGAAACAGCATACTGGCCCACATCCTTTGTGTACTAAGTGCCAGTACCACCATGCTGCAAAACAATGCACGGGTTGTGGAAGAAAAGGACATTGGGTCCAACAGTGCAGACTGACACCAAATCCTGCAGCCAACAATGCTGCTCTAGCTCTCCCTCCACCAACCAACCAGAACAATGGTGGATGTTTCAGTTGTGGCGAACAAGGCCACATTGCAAAGAACTGCCCGAAGAAGGCACAACCGGCAGTTCAAGCTCGACGTGGAAGAGCTTTTGTTATTGGAGCACCCGCTGCATGCCAGGACCCGAATGTGGTCACTAGTACGTTTCTCTTACATGACTTTTATGCATCTGTTCTATTTGATACTGGTGCGGATCAGAGTTTTATCTCTACCGATTTTTCATGCCAAGTAGATTCTATAGAGGAACAATTAGACACCCCTTATATTATAGAAGTAGCTAACGGGAAACAGATCACAGTTAGTACAGTTTATAGGAATTGCCCATTGACACTTGACGGTCATACATTCACTATCGATTTGATACCGATGGAGTTGGGTAGTTTCGACATCGTTGTTGGAATGGATTGGCTTTCCTCTAATCGAGTGGAAGTCATCTGTTCTGAAAAGCTGCTTCGTATTCCATTGACGAGTGATCGCGTATTGGAAGTTAAAGGGGATCAAGCAAAACGCGGTGTCAAAATCATCTCTTGTGTAAAAGCGCGTAAGTGTCTACAGAAGCGGTGCGTTGCATTTCTGGCTCATGTGGTGGAAAAGGAGAAGCACAAGAAAAAGATTCAAGATGTACCTGTGGTGAAAGAATATCCTGAAGTGTTTCCTGAAGATCTACCTGGTTTGCCTCCTGCGCAACCGGTAGAGTTCCGTATTTACTTAGTTCCTAGAGCAACTCCTGTTGCTAAATCTCCTTACAGGTTAGCACCTTCAGAGACGCAGGAATTGTCTAATCAGTTACAGGAGCTACTTGATAAAGGTTTCATCAGATCGAGCTACTCACCTTGGGGAGCTCTGGTTTTGTTCGTGAAAAAGAATGATGGATCGTTCAGAATGTGCATAGACAACAGAGAGCTGAACAAACTGACCATCAAGAATCAGTATCCTTTATTGAGGATTGATGATTTGTTTGACCAACTGCAAGGAGCTCAATACTTCTCAAAGATTGAGTTGCGGTCTGTATATCATCAGCTTAGAGTTCAAGACGAAGACATACCGAAAACGGCCTTCCGAACCAGATACGGGCATTACGAATTCATGGTGATGCCTTTCGGATTGACAAATGCACCAGCGGTTTTCATGGATCTCATGAACCGAGTGTGCAAGCCGTATCTAGATCAGTTTGTTATTGTCCTTATTGATGACATACTGATTTATTCGAAGAGCAAAGCAGATCATGAACAACACCTAAGAAAGATCTTGGAGCTGTTGAAGAAAGAACAACTCTATGCTAAATTCTCTAAATTTGAATTTTGGCTAAGAGAAGTTCAATTTTTGGGTCATGTGGTCAACAGCAAGGGAATACACGTTGATCCTGCCAATATTGAGGCAATAAAGAATTGGGACACTCCGAAAACACACACGGAGATACGGTCTTTTCTGGGATTGGCAGGTTATTACAGAAGGTTTATTTCAAACTTTTCTAAAATAGCTTTGCCTCTCACTAAGTTAACCCAGAAAAGTGAACCGTTTGTCTGGGAGCAGAAACAAGAAGATGCTTTTCAGACATTGAAACAGAAACTATGTGATGCTCCAATTCTATCTCTTCCAGAAGGCTGTGATGACTTTGTTGTATACTGTGATGCTTCCCATCAGGGACTAGGTTGCGTGTTGATGCAACGGGACAAAGTCATAGCGTATGCATCAAGACAGTTAAAAGTTCATGAGAAGAATTACACTACTCATGATCTTGAATTGGGAGCTATAATTTTCGCGTTGAAGATTTGGAGACATTACTTATATGGCACCAAGTGTACCATATTTACTGATCATAAAAGTCTGCAACATATTTTTTATCAGAAGAAACTCAACATGCGACAGTGTCGTTGGGTTGAACTTCTGAATGATTACGATTGCGTGATCAGGTACCATCCGGGAAAGGCGAACGTTGTAGCCGATGCCTTGAGCCGGAAGGAACGGGTCAAACCCTTGCGAGTCAGGGTAATGGGAATGACTGTGCAGACCAGTTTAAGAGATCAGATTATTCAAGCACAACAGGAATCAGTTGATAGAGGAAACCAGAAAAAGGAACTTGACTGTGGGGCAGAGAAATTCTTTGAGACTAAGCCTGATGGAATGATCTACTACCAGGATCGTATATGGATCCCGGCGGTAGATGAATTGAGAAGGCTTATCTTCGATGAAGCACACAAGACTAAATACTCTGTTCGTCCTAGCTCTGATAAGATGTACCAAGACTTGCGTGGATTTTATTGGTGGCCAGGAATGAAGAAAGACATAGCCGAGTACGTCGGTCGATGTCTAACGTGTGCGAAGGTAAAGGCAGAACACCAGAGACCGTCTGGTCTACTGGAACAGCCTGAGATTCCGATCTAGAAGTGGGAACAAATAGCTATGGATTTCATTACCAAGCTACCCCGCACTTCCAGTGGTCATGATACGATTTGGGTGATCATTGACCGTTTGACAAAATCTGCTCTTTTCTTGCCAATGCGTGAGAGCTTCACCATGGATAAACTGGCGAGGTTATACATAATGAGATAGTGGTACGCCACGGTGTGCCATTGTCTATTATTTCTGATTGAGACAGCAGATTCACATCAAGGTTCTGGCAATCACTGCAGAAATCTCTAGGGACACAGTTAAATATGAGTACAGCTTACCACCCACAAACGGATGGTCAAAGCGAACGTACTATTCAAACCCTAGAGGACATGTTAAGAACCTGTGTATTGGACTTCGGTGGGAATTGGGATTCCCATTTGCCACTGATCGAATTCTCCTACAATAACAGTTACCACAGCAGTATCGAATGTGCACCATTCGAGGCTCTTTATGGCCGGAAATGTCGATCACCGATCTGTTGGACTGAAGTTGGAGACAATCGAATAGCTGGGCCAGAGCTTATTCAGGAAACCACTGATAAGATTGCCCAGATTCAAAGAAGATTACAAGCAACCAGGAGCAGACAGAAAAGCTATGCTGACAAACGGCGTAAGCCGTTAGAATTTCAAGTGGGAGACCATGTCATGCTGAAAGTATCCCCTTGGAAAGGTGTAGTACGTTTTGGGAAGAAAGGCAAATTAGCACCACGATACGTGGGACCGTTCGAGATCATCGAACGTATTGGTCCTGTCGCATATCGACTGAGATTACCAGATGACCTCAGCGGTGTGCATGACGTGTTTCACGTCTCGAACTTAAAGAAATGACTTGCTGACGAGTCTCTCGTCATTCCAATCGAAGAAATTCAAGTCAATGAACAATTACAATTTATTGAGAAGCCTTTAGAGATTATGGATCGCAAAGTTAAGCAACTGAGGCGAAGCCGTATTCCGATTGTAAAGGTTCGATAGAATTCAAGGCGCGGACCCGAGTTTACTTGGGAACGTGAAGATCACATGAAGTCAAATTATCCCCAACTGTTTGAAGAGGAAGTTGTACCCGATAACAACTCTTAAATTTCGGGACGAAATTTCTCTAACAAGGGGAGACTGTAACATCAGTGCCGGAACCGTACCGGAACAGTGATCTTAAACAGTATCATGAACAGTAAACAGGTACGAAACTATATACATTTCAGTGCATTTCCTATTCATGTCATTTATCATTATCATTTTGTGTTATCAAACAACAAGTTCAGAAACATTTAACAGAAACAAAGTTCAGAACAATGGTTCTTGAGTCAGATAATTATCTGGCAACACAGAATCATCATGGGATTATCTGTTAGGACTTATTATGTATAAACGTATGTGAGGATTTATAGAACAAAACAGAACGGGTGTTGTTACGTGAATGCTAAATTGACGGGTTATTCGTATAGGTGACGATCTGTACGAATATATCTGAAGGTTTCACGTTCTGAATAATATCCAACAATAAGAAACAATATTGAAAAGTACAGTTATCGTCGTGTTCGTACGGGTGACGATTCGAACGAATACGCGCGACAACCGTACAATTCGATTTAAACAATTAACTAAATATTTCTGAAATTTTAAAACTAACAAAAGATAAATAGTTAATTTATTAGGAATCAAAACTTAGAATAATTTTATGAATATTATTTTATAAATCGATTCGTTTCGCGACGAAAACCACGCGAACCGGTATTTTACACGAAACCGATCAAGACCGAACGACCGGGTGTCTTGAAACCATTAATGTGGCATTAATTACCCAAACCCCCACCCACCAACCCTCTCTCTCTTGCATCTCGTTTCTTACTCTCTCTCTCTCTCTCTCTAAGAAATTTCTCTCAACTTCTCTCTAAGATCTAGAGGTCATTTCCCATCGGATTCAAGCATTCTAGGTGTTGAAACGATCCTCACGCAGTATAGATCACGGAAGTACAGGAAGTTTGGCCTTTCATCCGTCACTTTGAGGTAAATCTATAATTTAAATTCGGTTTTAGTAGGAATGTCACGATTTTTTTTATTTTGTTGTTTTAATCTCACTTAGCACTTAGGAACACTCATACGAATGCATGTAAATCATTAGCAAGTTCTAGGAATGATCTGCAACAGGTTAGGATTCGAAAGAGACGAAGAACATGAAGTTTATTGCAGGTTCGTGAGTAAATGTGGTCGGCCGAACCTTTTCCATGAAGCTCAAGTACCACGAACCTGTAACCACCGCCTGCACCGAACCTATTACCTTTTGCAACGAACCTGGGTCATTCCTGCAACGAACCTGGATCACACCTGCAATGAACCAGTTAGCTGAGCCACGAACCTGTTGACTTTGGATAAGGTTCTGAACCGAACCTGTTGCCAACAATCAGAGAGCCGAACCCTTATAGGCCGAACCTTAAAGGTTCGTTTAGCTACATTGTGGTTGAACCCAAGAGCTTGAACGAGCCTGTTAGTCCCGAATCTGATACATACGAAACCTAGAACTCCCGAACCTTGGTCACCTGACGAACCCCAACCGAACCTATCTTGGGCGAACCTAAGACAAGTCAGGTGCCTATAGCCGAACCTTTGGGCCGAACCCTGTGTCAAGACAACCGAACCTTATATGTGGACTAACCAGAAGAATGAGCAACGAACCTAGGCTAGGAAACTAGGAACACCGAACCCTAAGATGAGCCTAATCTTAACATGGCCGAACCTAGTATGGACGAACCTAGTGCCACATCCTTTTCTACACCTCGGCCGAAAATCTAAACAAGTCATGGTGGCCGAACCTACCCAAAAACAGCCGAACCCTTAGGTACATTTAAAAGGTTCACTGCCCTTGGGGTTAATGAAACTCCAAATCATGAAACCTATATAATTTAACGTGCATGGGTCAACCAAATATGCATGAGTGCATGAGAATTCACCTAAGGTATACGTGAATGTGCAGGTATAGAACTAAAACCCTAATTATACATGCAAGCATGGATCCATATTGTGTGTGTGTGTGTGTGCATGGGAGGATAATTAAGGTTCTACTAGATTAAACTACCATATAGTTATCGAGCGGCCAATATGGACAATTAACTTATGTAAGTTAATGGGTTATATTAAACTATGCAAAAGAACTTGAATGAAGATCAACAAGGGAACAAACACCATCAAGAGGTCTAATTGGGCTCAATGGGGTTGATTAAGGCCCGTCATGTGTCAAATGTCATGTAAATTCAATTAATAACATGTTTTATGAACCTATTAAACTAGAAGTAAATGATTTTCTAAATCTTACTAAATTTTAAATGGAAGTTACTTATAAATGTTTAGTCAAAGGTTTATTATGACTATTTTTTGAGAAATTGTTGAAAATGGACAATATAATTGTCTGGATTTGAAAAGAAAACAAAGGAAACTCTGCCCAAATTTTGTGAAAATATAAAAGTAAATTGTTATAATAAATTATGGGATTGGGTTGTAAATGGGCGTCTAAGTTAGACTAGGAGGCACAATCTTAGAATCACACTAGTAATTAGGACACTTAGATACACACACCGAGACCAAACCTTAGGTGCGAAGACTATTACGTATACTTATCATATTAAAACTCTTTTAAAACAACTCAGGAACTGAAGAAACCTAAGCTACAAGAACGAGCGCGCATTTTGTGATAAGACATTAGCACAGCAACGCAGGTGAGTTTATTGCACCTTTTCTGAACATTTTGTTTTAAAACACGGGGCTGAGAAGCATGCGTAAACTGTTTTCTTTAAATTGTTTACTTAAATGCTTTTATTCATTATATGTTATATATTTATGCTTGTTGATACTCCTAGACTCCTGTCTAGGTAATTACTATACAGATCAAATTATCAAGTTAATTAAATTACTCTTATGAGTAATACCTTAACTCTAAACTTTAAACAAACCCTTAGTCCATCAAGCTCAAATTCAAGAACCTAAATTCAAAGTGAAATCAAGGAAACTAAAGATCATGTTCAAACAAATCTAATTCAGTGTGTATCAATTATCATTGAGAAAATCATGGGAATTATAAAGATCAAATCAAGAGACTCAAGGAATCAGAAATCATAAATGTGTGTGAATCATTGAAATAATGAAATCATTAAGATCTAATGAAATCATTAATACTTGAGTTAAGGTGGATGTCAGTTGTATGGAAATCAAGACCACGTGTAACACACATAAAGTCACGGCATAAATAGTAGACTCTTGTAGTCAAGCTATATGGGCAATAACGTGAACTATCAAATGAAATCAAAATCAAGAGAATTAAAGAGATCAAGAATCAAAGGATATCCGTAAAGTCCCGGCATGTACAGTAGACCATTGGGTCAAGCTGATATGGGCATCATTAAAATCCCGGCACGCTCAGGTATACTCCTTGTGAGTTATGCCTGATATGGGTCACGTGTGAGAGGGTACAACTTGGACAACCACCAACAACTAAGTCTAATTTATTGAGCCAAATAAGGCCCAATCATCATGTCTTAGTTGTATTTAATGTTTATTTTCTTATTTAATTAAACATTTAACCTTATATTTTTATAATTGGTTTTGGGTAATCATGTAACCATGATAAACTCAAGAAAATCAAAGGTAAATCAAATATTGGAAAGCAGAATCTAAATCAGAGGGGAATGGTAGGTAAAAATGCTTAACTATCATTAACATCAGTGTCATATACGCATTAGTATGTGGTGGGACGGCGTCTGGGCGGGTTGTAGGCTCGACTCAGGGGTATGCCCTATATATAAGCATACCGATGTGGACATTACATGTGATGTTAATGAGGTTAGGGTCTTTACCGAGAGAGGTTTACAAATCATTTTCAATTACAAAATCATATGAACTCACCAACCATGTGTTGACTTTATTTTTGCATGACTTCTCAGGTGACGAACAAGTCAACTGAAGAGTTATTTCTTTGGACTAGGTTATCAGATAGAGGACCTAGCTTTTTGGACCTGCATATTTTGAAGCATCATTATACAGTTATTTTGTATATCTTGTGCAGATACAAGATAAATGATTTACGATGTGATAGTATATTTACATTGTTAAATTATAAACTTAACTGATGTAATTTAACTTTGTAATTCTATTTTATTTTTAGCAAGTTTCTCATTTAAGTATCATGTGCTATGTAACAATCTGATCATTCCGATTATCACTCACGATATCGCGCCCCGGGAACCTTCCGCCCGACGGGGACTCCGATCCAACCCCGCCGGCTCGGGGTGTGACCCGTGAGCATTTCTCTTTTATTTATTTTTTTATCCTTTTTCATTTCATCGAACTTAACTTAATGGTGTTTCAACCAAGCTTCAACCCGGCGTGTGACACATAAGTTTTCGTCCAAATTCATTTCTTTTTACTCAGCTCATTGGGTGAAATGGAGGCGCTATAAGACTCGGATTTATTCTCATAAAAAGAGTACTTATGTGCCAAACAAAAATCAGATTTGCAAAACTCTTATTTGTTATTATGCAAAGGTTCTTTAACAACTAGAAAACAGTTTCCTTAATTCCAAACTCCCAAGATGTTTCCCATGACAATCATGCATTTAGAAGAAGTTATACCAATCCTTATAGGACAAACACAACCAGTTGAGCCTACCTACACATCCCATAACCAAAGCATAAATACCAAACCAACAAGTTAACTATGAATGAAACCACAAAACCTAACTTTCCTATCATTTCCCATCATGCTTTTGCAATCAACTTAAACAAGGACAAGAAAGTTCTAAGCTAAAGATGTATAAACAAAGATAAAACAAAAATTCTCCAAATTTTCAAAAATTTAAAAAAATTCAAGCAAACTAAAACTAAAAATTAAACTAAAACTAAAAATTAAAAACTAACTACTCAAACAAACTAAACCAAGTTTCTCATCCCCACACTTAAACTTTACATTGTCCTCAATGTAGAGAAAAAGGAAACTCCAAAGAAAAACTAGAAATAAAAAAGAGTCAAAAATGAAAATGACTTAGCTGGTTAAAAAGAAGACTGTTGAGTGCCAATCTTTCCATGTAGCTCCACAATCTACAAATTTGCTCCACATGCTACAAACAGTCACATAAGATCTACAAAAGCAAAGATCAAACAAGCATCACCCATCCAAAACATGATAACAATGATATCCATGATCAAGTCCAACTGCAAACCAACCCGGATTCCCGAAACCAACAAATCAAAATTTACAAAATGCAAAATTGTCTAATCAACATAACCATGAATGAATAAACCACAGGAACCACAAGCCTCCCCACACTTAGCCTTCATCATCACCATCTCCTCTCATCTCGGGTGGCTACAGTGTATGAGAATGGAGGGCCAATGGAGTAGAAGAGAAGAAATGGGGCTAAAAATATGATCTCTAGGGCTTGGAAAGCTTTTAACTGATCTGGGAAGGCGTCGCGTACCGCGACAACATGTGAAGAAACCCTCACGATACGCGAGTAAACGTTGACCTGCGACATTGACCATGTCCTCTCGTAGCGTGACAAATTGCCCTATGGGTGTCGCGTGACGCGATGATGCTCTTTTTCCAGAGAGTTTCCAGATTTCCATGCCTTAGCCAAATTTTCAACCCCAAAACTCACTAAACTATCCACAAATGTTCTAAAGCAAGAAATACATACCTGGTGGCTCCAATTCATCATTATGGCATCAAATTGATTAAAAACCTGCAAAACAAATTAAAACACGCAAAAACGAAAACGAACAACGAAAAAAAATCACAAAAAATGAAAAACACCAACGACACTAGGAACTAATAACGTACATACTCTACACTTGGGAGTCTAACCCAAGAGCTTCCTCAAACCCAACTCAAATGGGGAAATCAAGGGAAACCTCCTCCCTTGCAATCAAATCATGACCACAATCACCAACATCCCATGGTCCCTCTCCCATGACTTCATTCACACATAACTCATCACTCACCAAATTCACACCATCAACTTGATGGAGTAACTCACCACTGGCGCTCATAGATTTTGCTATTTTCAAACAAACCCTCTCGTCACCCACTCTAAAAGTGAGTTTACCCTCATACACATCTATAATCGCCTTAGCGGTGCGCAAAAATGGGCGCCCAAGAATGATGGGAACCGCCGTGTCCGCCTCCATATCCATCACAACAAAGTCCATGGGAAACACAAACCTATCCACTTTGACCAACACATTTTTTAAAATACCCCGTGGACATTTAACCGATCGGTCGGCCAATAAGAGCGTCATGCGCGTGGGGAACAAGTCACCAAGAGCTAGCTTCCATAAAGAGAATAGGGCATCAAATTAATGCTAGCCCCTGAGTCTGCCAAGGCATGCCTCGTAACATCATCCCCAAATAAACACGGAATTGTAAACATTCCTGGATCCGCAAGCTTCTCAGACACCTTGTTTAAAATCACCAAGGAACTCCCCGCTCTCAAAGGGATGTTGGCAACCTCTCCCAACCGATCCTTACTCTTCAGCAAATCTTTGAGATACTTGACATATTTTGGTATATGCTGAAGGGCTTCAATAAACAGGAGATTGATCTTGAGTTGTTTAAACATGTCAAGAAAGTGCCCGTATTCCTTAGTGTGTCTTTGATTATTTAAACGTGCAGGGTAAGGAACACGGGAAAGATCAATCCTCGAGGTGGGCTTAAACATGACCGGCTTCTTCCTAACTGCCGGTTTCTCAACTAGAGACTCACTGGTTGGTGCAGTACTTGCTGGGATTAGCCTCGGGGGCACCCTCCCAGGAGTCTCCATCTCAATCTCCTTGTCCACCTGTTCTTCTTCATCAACCACAACCTGTGGAACTACTCTTTCTCTCTCCGCCTCAACCAACACGGGTGGCATGAACACATCTCCTCCACTTCTTCCACTACGGGTGGTGACCGCCTTCACATGCGCGTTTGGGTTGGTATGGGGTTGACCCGGGAACTGACCCTGAGGCCGTTCATCCAACTGCTTGGTGATGTCACCAACCGTTCTTTGCAAATCAAGGAATGCAGACTGTTGATTTTTAAGGAGGACGTCATGTTCATGTAGGATCTTTTGTGTAGTGGCATCGTTAGCCACTAACTGAGTAAGCAATTCCTCTATCCTACCCAAGCCACCATTTCCACCCGATGAAGTACCGGAACTACCACTAGGCTGACCCTGCCCCTGGTTCTGAGGATAAATATTGTGGAAACCAGGGGGAATACCGGAAGAGCGAAATGTTTGGTTCTGAGGATTTCCCCAACTGGAGTTGTAAGACTGACCAAACCTACCCTGCCCGCCTACAAAATTGGCTTGTTCCTGTCCCACTAAGCACTCAGGCGTGGCATGGCCACCTCTACAGATCTCACATCTATCCACTCTCATCTTCAGATCCCTAACATCCCTAGCTAAAGACTCAAGAGCAGCAGCAACACTAGTGTCCGTGTTCACATGGTGAACACCCCTCATTGACGAGGAAGAACTAGTGATAGGAGTTGAATTCCTATTTGCAGACCGCTGCTCATGCTCGGCCTGAGAAAACTCTCTAAAAGGTCATTGCATTCAGCCACATCTCTCTTACCCATGTGGTGGCCTCCTGCAGAAGTGTCAAATCGGGCACGAGTCTCATATGTGAGCCCAATGTAGAATTTCTCTACAAGGGCCCATTCAGACAAACCATGCTGGGGGCATTGACTTAGAAGGTTTTGGAACCTCTCCCAAGCAAGATAGTAGGGCTCATCAGGGGCCATTCGGAATGAATGGATCTCATCTCTCAGGCGGGCGGCCTTAGCAGGTGGGAAGTACTTTTTAAGAAAATCATCCCGGAGGCTAGCCCAAGTGGTAAAAGTGCCTGGCAGATGAGATTCAAGCCAAGTGGCTGCTCGCCCCAATAAAAAAAAGGGAAACAGGTGCATGAAAATCGCATCTTTGGTGGCGCCTTGAAGATTATAGGTGCCACAGATGCGTGTGAGCTGAGCAAGGTGTGCGAGTGCATCTTCATCATCACGACCGCTGAATTGAGCATTATTAATAGCGGTCATGATATATGAAGGAATCTGCCACGAATTTTCATTTGGGATCGGTGGCAGTGTAATGGGGTTGTTAAGCCCCGTGAAACTCGCAGTGGCCTGCTGGTGAACAGTGCGACGCGCCTCCATTTGTGGATCAAAAGGCAAGCGTGGACTAGAGTGAGTAGAAGAACTAGAAGAAGAAGATGGTGTATGCTCAGAAAAATCAACAGAAATGGGAGTGGAAGCACTAACCTCGCTCGTGGAACCCTCAGAGAAGTCCCGCGAATCGCTCCTTGAAGGCAGAGAAAGCTCAGGTGGCGGTCCGTGTGAGCGTAAAGATGGCATACACTACCAAACCTGCAAAAAAACAAAAATCAATCAAAAAGAAATAAAACAAAATAAAATAAAACAAAATTGAAAACAAAATAAACACAAATATGCACAGATAAGAACAAGAACTAGTAAGCACAATTGACTAAGAAGTCCCCGGCAACGGCGCCAAAAACTTGATGTGCTCGAAGTAGTTTAATTAAAAATTATAAAAATCAAACTAACCTAGACACTAAGTAATGCTCTAGACTCTCTAAAACTAAACTACTGACAGGCAAGTGTACCTATCGGAGATAATATAGCCTAAGCAAGTCCGGATATCGAACCCACAGACTTCTATAGAGTGTACTAACTAGACTCTATGACTTATCTATACAAAATTTGTACTTAAATAAAATAATATTAAGGAGGGGGGTTCACTAACAAAACTCAGAATAACTTAAATAAAGACTAAAGAGAAAACACTAAACTGAAACGAAGATCAGACGAAGAAAAAGCACTACCTAGGCATGAGTCCTACACATGTTCAACAAAGAATCTATCGGTAATGGAAACGATGTGACACCGGGATCTTAAATTACTAAACTCAGAGGAAACCTAGAGCACCCTTGACCCTTCTCAAGGATTGTCAACTAGGAGTCCTAAAGGCCGTTAAACCACCGGTTGAATGGATTTCCCTCACAGGTCATCCAATTACACTCAAAATGTATTCGCTAGACAATCTACCTTACAGCGATATAGTCTCAAACACCTAAGTGTAAGGGATAACTAGGTTTTTCCTATTGGATTCGGTAAACATGGATGTAAAACGAACTAGAAAGATCTTCTCACAAAGTCTCTAAACTGGTAAATCTAACACCCTAGACAAACCGACAATCTCTCACCTCACGGCTATCGAGATTAGTTGCACATCTAATATATCTATATCAAGATAACAACTCCTATGGTAAACTCGTACGCAGTAAACCATCTACTAATAAAAAACACACAGTAATTGATCTAGCATGCACCTATTATATAAAAGACATTCAACAAGGCACACGAGGAATAAATCACCAATCCATAAACAATCATAGATATACCTGAAACATCCAATAATCCAAACCAAGTTTGTTACATCATGAGTTCATCACATAAACATAATCCAAAACCGATAAAAATATTGTCAAATATGTGCAATCATCAAAACCTAGGTAGTTCTAGAAGATTAGCCAAGAAACATCATACGAATACAAGTCATAGTCTGTTTAAAGTCAAGGAGAAACATGGAAATCAAAGAAAACACAAAAACCAAGTGAAACGAATGAAGAACACCCGATATCGTTGATCCTAGGCCTTGCTTCTTCAATCCTATGCTTTCCCTACCTTTGATCCACGTTAGAATAGCCTTTCTTCGTCCTCTTAGTCTCCTCCAGCCGTCCAAAATCGTCTATCCTCCTAGGGTTTTCGACTTTTTGGCTTAAAACTGATTTTCTGCGATTTTGACTCTGTCGCGTATCACGACAGTTACCTCCAAATCTGTCGCGTAGCTCGACAGATATCAGAGGGTATTTTTGTCTTTCCCGCCTCTCGCGTAGCGCGACAGGGTTTCAAGTAACCGTCGCGTAGCGTGACGGGTTCCAGATTTCAGTTTTTTGCCTTCTTTGATTCTAGGTCCGTCCTCGCCCAACCGGGATCTCGTTTTCTTTGAACTTTTTTGCCAAATATACGTGTTTATGACCTGCAAGCATCAAATTACAGAAATGTGAAGCACCAGCTTAAATCGACTCTAAAACTGAATAAAAATGTACAGAAATTAAACATAAATAAATAGAAAAACAGATGTGTTTCGCAACTCATCATCCATGTCATCACCCTTGTAGAAATCAGCGGTATGCTCAGATGGTCCTGCACTCTCTGATGAAGTGTTGAAGGGCTTAAAAGTATAATCATACTCGAATAACCAGTTGGGACTAGAACCGGCGTCTGTAGAGTTCATCTCTTACCAATCGATATAATATGATTCGACACTCATCCGAGTCTTCTTGTTGTACACCCGATAGGCGGCCTTTTCGAATGAATAGCCCACGATGTAACACTCATCAGCCTTGTCATCAAACTTGTGATTTGGCTTGGTATGGAGGAGAGTACACGGACAGTCGAGTGATTTGAAATGGCCAACTTTAGGCTTCTGATTGAAGAAGATCTCATAGGGAGTCTTCTGATGGCATTTATTCAGCAGTGCTCGATTCTGAACATAACAAGCAGTGTTAACAGCCTCGGCCCAGAAGAAAATTGGAAGTTTTGATTCAGACAACATGGTTCGTGCAGCTTCAATGAGTGTTATGTTTCTTTTTTCAGCAACTCCATTTTGCTGAGGTGTACGGGCTGCATTGTACTGCCGGCAATCCCTTTCTCATCGCAGAAATCGATGAGAGACTGATTTCTAAATTATGTGCCATTGTCGGTTCTCATCACCTTAACCTTCAAATTCTTCTGATTTTCAATCAAAGTGATAAACTTCTTCAAAATCTCTGGTGTCTCATCTTTCTTGGCCAAAAAGAACACCCAAGTAAATCTGGAATAATCATCTGTCACCACCAGACAATATGATTTCTTCCCGATACTCATAATGTTAACCGGTCCGAAGAGATCCATGTGAAGAAGTTAAAAAATCGATGATATAGAATTGAATAGCTTAGGCTTGTGGCGTCTCTTATGATGCTTCCCCTTGGCACATGCATTGCACATCTCAATTGTAGAGAAGTCCTTAGAAGGCAGGCTGATGACATGCTCTCCCTTAGCAAGTCTGTTGAGATTCTTCAGATTGACGTGACCCAGTCAGCGATGCCATAGCAGACAATCATGCTCTGATGCCTTTGAGAACAAGCAGGTGTTCTCTGTGAATGAGTCTGAATTCATGTTGATAATGTAGGCATTATTGATTCTTGGGGTCCTCAGCAGTTTCCACTTCTCAGGCACAACAAATCCAGGCTTCAAAATAAGACACTCTTTGTTTGTGAAGTGTGTAGAAAAACTCTTGTCACAAATCTGAGAAACACTCAATAAACTGTGATTGAGCTCTTCAACATAATACACATCTTCGAAACTGAGAGTTCCATTTGAAACTGTCCCTTTCATGCTTATCCTTCCTCCCTTGTCTCCTACAAAAGATACATATCCTCCATTGAACGGTGTAACTTCATGCAGCTGAGAGAAATCCCCAGTCATATGCCGAAAGCAGCCACTATCCACATACCAAACATTTTTTAGCTTACTTGGTCGTCCCTGCATTTCACACACAATCAATGAGAGATAGGTACCCAAACCATAATAGGTTTAGGTACAGAGGAAACATCAGGTGCTTTCTTGTGAACCCCCTTAGGTTTAACTGGTTTGCCCTTAACAATCTTTAGCCTTGCACCACTACAATGGTAAACTGTTTTAATGGGGTTCTCACTGGTGGATCATGTTTCCACTTTGACCTGCTTTTAAATTTAGAAAAATTTGGATTTTGTTTTTGAAAACCAGATTGATGTTGCTAAAACGACTTGGTCCGTTTGGTAGTGGAAGATTTCTGAGATTCTTTCTGAGGATTTACCCTAGGCTTTGAGGATTGGTCAGTCCTCATTGATTTGAAAGAGGGTTTGGCCTTGGGTGTGACCTTTTGATTCTTTCCATAAAAGAATTCAGTAGGTCTATGCTGACAATTTCTGGCAATGTGGCCCGGTCTACCACAGACCACAGCAAACCTTCTCATGAAATTCCTTAGGGTCAAAGGGTTTTACATTACAGTCACCGTGACTAGAAGATGAGCTTGTATAGGCATGTTCCAATAACCTAGTTGGAACAAAAGGTTCACAGTCAGGGTTCAACTTTGAACCTGCCTCTTTGGTGACTGTGGAATGACCCTTGTACTCATGATGCAAACAAGAAGATATTGATTCCAAAATAACATCATTCTTAACAAAAGTTGACTTAAAGTTTTTAGACATCTCATTGGTTTTAATTTTAAATTCATCAACTTTTCCAACAAAATCAGTGTTTGAAATAAGAGATGATGTTCCAAAAGATGTTGAACAATCTGTGCTCCTCCCAGCACTACTTTCTTCAATCTTCCCCCTCACACATGTTTCATTTAAACTATCTGCACACACCTCAGAATCATCAGAAATATTGCGGCTGGTCTCAATAGGATCTGTTGTCAAAGAAATTGGTTTGCTAGAACCAGTGGTGAAATCAAACCTTCGGTCAAATTTTAACAACAGATCATCAACAGATGTGTTGATATTGGCATGATGGAGTAATTGTGGTTAACGGAGGTTTCACCTCAGTAAAACCAATCCCAATTTTTGACTTTCTCCTACATTGGACATCAATCGTATTGGCCACTACAGTACTAGCATAATCATACTTATAAGCTTGAATTTTTGATTTAGACAATTGAGACTTAAGGTGCTCCAACTCTGAAGTGAGTTCATCTATCTGACGCCTCGCATCACGATAGTTGGACTCTTTATCACTTAATAACTCTTTTAATTGTGAAATATCACGCCTTTCAGCGTCAAGTTTCTTTTTGAAAAGTCCCTCATTTTTTAAAAACTCAGAGTTAAAGTACTTAAGTTTGGTGACCTCTATGATCAAATCCTCATTATGAGACCGATATCTAAAGACTTTATCAATGCAAGAAGTGGAACAAAGATTTTGGGTTACCTCATTCTGCTTTTCATCCACCTCAGCCATGAAAGCGTGACTAAGAGTTAACTCCAGTTCCTGCACTTGATCATTCCAATCATAGGAGTCACTTTCTTGAGTCACCAGTGCCTTAGACGAGCTAGAACCTCCTCCAGCAGCAGAAGTCACAACCTTCTCTTCAGGCTTCTTCTCTTTTTCCTTAGCTACCTTTGGCTACTTGCATTCTCTGGCAAAATGACCCGATTGATCACAGTCTCAAATGGAATTTACTGAGATGAAGGGGCTTGATAAGGCTGCACCCCTGAAGTTTGAAAGTTAATGGCTGACAGTAAAGCAGCATTCTCTGATGCTTGTGCAATGCCCATGGAGCCTGCATGATTGAGAGCTCTTTGCTTGTCATCCATGTCATAGGAATTGATAATTGAGATCAGCTCGCTTAGGGAGGTCTTATACATATCTTTTGTTCTCTTGATTATGGTGCAGTTGGAATTCCAATTGTAAGGCAATGAGTTCAAGAGCTTCTTGTTGACCTCCCCTTTGGTCATCTCAATTCCGGCACTAGTCATCTCAGTCATAAGGTGAGTGAAACGGTTTAGTTGAGCTTCCAAGGATTCACCTTTGATATGATTGAACATATTGAACCTCTGCCTTAGCATATCTTTGCGACTCTCTCGCATATCTTCATTGCCTTCAAACCTTTCAACCAAGGCATCCCATAATTGCTTGGCTGTCTTATGTTCTTTGAAACCATGAGCAACATCAGTAGATAAGGCCATTGTGATTGATGCATATGCTTTTTCATCCTTCTCCATCATAAGAATGTTAGCTTTCGTATACAGTTCAGGATCCTTGGGAATTAATCCATTGAGTTCACTTTGGTACATGGGCACATGAGGCCCGTCTTCAATTGACCTCCAAAGTTTCGGGTCAGTATACTTGAGGAATGATTGAAATCTGAACTTCCAATCTTGAAAATTGTCTCCCGACACGAGCCTAGGTGGCTTGGTTCCGGTGCCGATCTCATTGTCCAGATTGAGCAGTTTGGATAGATTGGTTAGTTTTTTGAAGCCATGATCGATCAGCAAAATCTTCTAAGTACAGTTCTCAAATTCCAAATAAAGCTGAGCACCAAACACTACTCGAAGTGAAGCAACACTCTAAGTAACACTGTAATCGAACTAGAAATCTCAGCTACACTCGAACTTTGATCTTGTACTCGAACCCCTTGTAATCGAAGACAGATCCACTCGAAATTCTCTGTAATCGAAGAACTCACTCGAAGATCAAAATACTCGAACAATCTCTGTACTCGAAACTCTTTGTAGTCGAAAAACCTTGTAGTCGAATTTCCAACACTACTTTGAACACTTTGACTATACTCAAAAAGGTTGAACTCGAAAATTTAGAACTCGAAAATACTTAAGAAAATTTTATAAAAATATTTCTTAAGATCTGGAGTCCCAAATTTACACAGTAGCGAGATAGAGTAGAGTAGAATGATAAAGTAATAAACTTGCTTGAAAAAGGTGTTACCTTGATGAAGAAAAGGTCTCAAACCGGATCAAAAACGTAGCTTTATCACTCAAATCTTCATCAACAGACTCTAACAAGTGCGGAATCCATGCTAGAATCAAGAAAGCAAATAGAAAAATGAAATCTTTATATTAAATGTTGAAGTTCGAGTACAGATGCCTCAATACGTCTAGAGAGCAAATGCCTCAGGATTCCAACCCTAAACTAGTACAAAATACGTCTATTTATACTAAGTCTAGGTGTACTCGAATTACTATGCAAAATAACTTCGAGTACACGATCTACATATGTACACAAAATCTATGTAATCGAAAATCACAAAATCTTATCAAAATCTGGACGTCAACTCTTCTACGGTTGGCTTTGTCAATCTTCATTGTGCAATGGGCTCTACATACCTAATAAATATTTTAAACTCCTTTTTATTATTTTTAAAGTTTCGAAAACGTTTATGTTAAATGTTTCGTCAGATCGTATCACCTTTGCACGTATTCGTACAGATATCACCCATACGAACACAACGACGGCTTTACTTTCCGAATTGATTTTCTAGTTATAAGATATCATTCAAAACGTTAAACCCACAGATATATTCATGTGAATTGTCACTCACATGAACACACCGTCAGTTTAATAATTATGAAACATTATCAAATATTGTTTTGATTTTGTCATCCTCGATCGCATACATTTATATTTAAGAATACATTATCTCATTCATTCGTATTGTCAGTGAATCAGTGTTGTGTTCACTGTGTATAGTATATGTTTGTCTTTTGACATTTGAGTTTTCCTTGATTTCACACACTATTTCTAAATTTCTTTGTATTATATTCACATATAAGACTTTAAATATGATCCGTACACATAACTACTATACAGTTCCTACCGGTTAAGCACTAGTTGTCACAATATTAATTGAGAATCACAAAAATAATAATATCACACACACAAACACACGCACGTATATAAAGTTTGTATCATGTGAAAACCTGATCTTAGAGAGAGAATCTTTAAACTTAATCCTAGCCCTCCATTTTTTTATTTTATTATATAATGAAAATAAAAAAGAGGGACAAAAATGTAATTTTATCAATCTCTTTCTTCTATCTAACACAAACACACACCCTCTTTCTTCATTCCCTCTCTTATTTTCATATATCTATTATCAACATTTTGAAAATGTTTCATCCAAATTTTTATACACACATTGTGTGTTGGTAGAGAATGAAAGAGTAGATCGGGAAAAAAGAAAGATGGCATCCCTCCTCCGGAGGTTTTCTCAATTACCTTCTATGATTTTCAAAAGGAAGATAGTGGTGGTGGTTTAGGTTCGATCCGATGAGTGGTGACTAAGTAATGGCCTATTTCTCCCCTACTCATTTACAGCAAGTCCTAGTGGCAGCGGCTATGGTTTTAGCGTCGATTTCCTACTACCCACAATGGACTCTGATGATTTAAGGTAAAAACCCTAACTCCAACTATCCATTATGGGGTAACCACAATGTATTGAGTAGATTACTTACAATAGAATCTTTATAAACTTTATAAAATATGTTATTGTTCAGTTTATGTGCTATTAAACTTTTGAACATACTTTAGCATGCATTGTTAAGAACTCCTACTTGAAACACACTAGCTGAGGGGTTGTCTTACTTTTGAAACATAACTAGACATGCCCAGCGGTTTACTTAGCACAAACATATACAAACATCATATTTAGAAGGAAATTGTAGTATAGGATTTCATCTCTAAATGTCAGCGCATGTCATGATGTCTCAAAGAGGAGGTGGGCTAGCGGATTAGGCGACTGAAGTCAACTCTACATATGCCCTATACGTAAACTTTCTTCGATATTTCATGAGTATGTTGGTGTGATGATTTAATGAGGATAATCTGGAATTGGAAAGAGAACAAGATAACTGTGGAAGAATAAACATACATAAAACATTATACAATGGTGAGGAAACAAATGCCAAACAACACAAGGATAGCATGATTAGAATATTAAACTAACAGTGGATTCGCGTGCATGACGATTCACACGAATACATCTGTTAGACTTAACATTCTAAAAGGATATCACATTATAAATAATCAAGTCAAAATGTAAGACGAACGCCGTATTCGTATATGTGACGATCAGTACAAATATGCGTGTAAGTTGCACATTCTGGCGGCAAGCCAAACTGAAATGGTTTACGAACTTTAAAAGTAATATAAAATGATTCTTAAAATATTTATTAGGAATTAAAATCCAAAAGGTTTTAAATAAAAACTACTTATAAAAAGAAATCATGTTTTAATATTACGTTTCCAAAAAACCGATGCGTTTTCATGTTAACGATCGAACCCGGACCTCCAAATGTTAAACATGATTATATAAGACTTAAACTCCGTCCTCCTCCTCATTTATGACAGCCATTTGATCTATATATATATATATATATATATATATATATATATATATATATATACACACTCTATACTCTCTCTCTCTCTCTAAAAACCCTAACCTTATTCATTTCTTCACCAAAGTTGGTGATTTTGGTGTCAAAACGTTTCTCCACTCGTCTAGAAGCAGGAAGTACAAGAAAAACAAGCCCTAAACTTCGAGAGCAAGGTAGATCCAAGAGTTACTTTTCAGGGTTTTAAGCCAAATCAAAACCAGCACACTTTGCCATCAATAAACATGTTTTTCCAACTTTCTAGAGAAACACTTGGTAAGGAACTGTAATAATCTAGAGATACTTGGTGTCTTGAGGATGAAGATCTTGGTTTGAACTTGTTAGGTTCAAAGGGGTCCACATGCTGCCTGCTTTCCATCGACACTATTAGTGTCGATGGGATCCAAATTTTGCCAAGGTTGGATCGACAATTTCAATTTCGGAGGCCCCAAGGAATTTTGGCTAAGTGCTCATCGAACCTATTAATGTCGAAGGAACCAGAGTTTTGGCCAAGGGACCGTCGACACTAGTAGTGTCGATGGCTCTCAACTAAAATGGCTAAGTGTTGGGATGAACTTGATAGTATCGGAGGCCTCTCAACCTGGGCCAAGTCTTGTCAAACATGTTAGTATCGAAGGGTGTTAGAATCGGCCTAGTGAGCATCGATATTGATAAAATCGATGATTATCCAGGGCTGACCAAGGGCATGCCGAACTGCTAAGGTCGAAGAGACTTCCATAATGTGGCCAAGTGTTTATCGACACTAGTAAGTTTGATGGCATCCAAAGTGACTAAGTGTTAAGATAATTGAAACTAGTACGATGGTCAAAGCACTCTTTAATATTATTAAAATCGATAGACATCAAAATGACTAGGCCTAGGCCATTCAGTTTGTTATTAACAGGAAGATCATGGACGTGCATGCATGCATGCATGCACATGTACTATTTGCCACTTTTATGTATCGATTAATATTGTGGAAGGATTTGGGATACTTAAAGCTATTTTAACACTAAGATATTTTAATTTAGTCAAACCTTAACCATAATGTTGATGGTACTCAAAGGTTTGGCAACAGACTTTCATTTTAACCTGAATAACTTATCCCGAAACATTGTTTACAATAACGACTTAAAACAAACATGCATGACATGAAAATTTCAATGATACATAGTTATGAATACGAACGGATGAAACACGCGATTTTATAATACTTGGTGAACAAAATAGCGAGCGTGCATATTTGCAATATACAAGAAAACAAAAAATAATCATGTGAGTTCTCATAGCCCCCTTTTTGGTATCCTTTGATTTCAAAACGCGGGATGAAATATGTATTACATTACTTACTTGCATAACACTTGTGAAACTCATATGACAATATTGTGATGACACTTGCATTGATCAGAACACACACATACTGTAAACAATGATAGATCTATTGGTCCAGCAACTGTTGATTGAGTTGACCCTGGTAGGGTCTTCTGTGATAATTATTTTCTCCTTTAGCATTGTTAGGAATGCGAAACTTGGTTAGAACATATTTAAGAACATATCGATCTTCTTGTTAGGCCATCTTCCCGTAAATGTTCATTATTATGGTTCACATGTACTTTATTGAAACTTTGATAAATATTTATGTGTGTGAAAACATATGTTTACTCACTATTTACTTTTGTAGTTGACACTTTATTTCTACATGTTTAGGTAATGAGGAGATGTAGGGAAGGATAGCTTTATCCATTTTTGGACATCATCACATAGGAAGCTTGGACTTAGCAATCTTAACTAAATCTTTTGGAGAGTAGGATTTTAGTTAATTTAGCTACATCTTTTGTGTATTTGATATATGTGATTCATGATAAACATGATTTTTATGTAAGTAATTTAAATGATTAAATGATATGTGATGATTTAATTTAGTTACCCATGAGCTTATGAACAATCTGCACACTCGATGTGGCATCCCGATGTTTCCGTCATCGGTTGGGGTGTTACATATGGTTCTAGCATAGTGTTTCCCTATTTGGAGATTGGGATTATGCTATAATGGTGGCGATGATGTTGTTGTGTTGGGGTTCCAGGCCTCGCATCATCAAAACGATAGCGGTGTTGGTGTTTCAGGTGGCGATGATGGTGGGTGTTTCTCAAGTGATGGTGGTGCTTGCGGCGAACACCCGATCCAATTAACGTTCTAGCCCGATCTTTCCTGATTTGGGAGATTGGGGATGATGCTCTTAGTGGTGTTTTCGGATCTCTTCTTCACGTATATATATATATATATATATATATATTTCTCTAGTAGCCTTTTAAAAGAATGTAACAAGTGGTGATTCTTGGTTCAAAATATGTTACACATGTGTATTTCTTTTTGAAATCTAATTGTATACATGTGTTTGTGTATTATTAGTTAAAATTGATATGTTTATACATGTGCAGTTTCTGTTGTTTCTTTGTATAAAACTACACATGTGTAGTTTTAGTTGTTCTTAAACAATTTGATGTTCTCGTATAAGACTATACATGTATAAAGCTACACACGTGTAGTTTTTGTTGTTGTTCTTAATATGAAACCGTAAAACAGAGAGAGAACGAGGAAAGAATAAAAGAAATATATAGAGAGAAAATGAGAAACAAATAAAAGAAAAATATGGAGAAAAAATAAAAAAGAGAAAGAAATTGATCTTTTTACCCTCGTAAGGGTAAAAATGACAATTTATGTTAATAAAATATTCGCTTTAAATATGAAACACAAGGTTTTTTTAATTATTTAATTAAAAATCTAATGTAGGGTTTAAGGTTTTCTTTTTAAGATCAACTTTTCACATGGCATGGAATTTTATATAACCCACTAAATGTGTGCTAACCCAAATAACTTTGGGAAGATGAATCCGAATCTTGGATTTTTTGTTTTAAACATCATTATAACACATTTTGAATCCCATGTTCTTTTATGAGTTTGGGCTAATTCTTTTTCGTTTGAGATCCTACATAGTAGCACACACTACAATGATGTAGGATTTCAAACGAAAAAGAATTAGCCCAAACTCATAAAAGAACATGGGGTTCAAAATGTGTTATAATGATGTTTAAAACAAAAAAATCCAAGATTCGGGTTCATCTTCCCAAAGTTATTTGGGTTAGCACATATTTAGTGGGTTATATTTTTAACCTTCCCCTATATATATATATATATATATATATATATATATATATAGGGAAGTGTTAAATAATAACCCATTCTTAAAGCAATCACCCGAAATAACCAGTCAAGATGAAGTCAAATCATGGATTTTTTTCAAAATCATTGTAACACATTTAGAGCACTATATTCTTTTATGAGTTTGTGTAAATTCATCACCGTTTAAGAGATATCATCGTTGTAAGTTTTTGATTTACAGCACTGTAACTGTTTTAGGCCCAAAGTTACAACGATGTAAACTCTTAAACGGTGATGAATTTTCGCAAACTCATAAAAGAACATAGTGTTTTAAACGTGTTATAATGATGTTCAAAAAAATCCAAGATTTGGCTTCATCTTGATAAAGTTACTTGGGTTATTGCAATAAAGGTGGGTTATTATTTGTTCACAATCATATATATATCCTCACTTATAAACTAGTTTTACCGTTTTTGGGTTCTATGCATGCTTATGTTTTTATTGGTTTAAAACTTAATATGTTATGAACTAGTATGCTTGAAATCTTTGTAGGTTTGTTTGGACAACATTATGTGATAAATTAAAAGGTTTAAATCTCCATATACTAGCAAGTACACAATTGTGAATCGAAGATATAGAGATGTGCAAAAAAAAACCGGTTCTGAAACCAATTACCCGAATCCAAAATTGACCGGAACCGGTCCTACCCGAACCAGCTGGTATAAATGGTTCCAGTTTCTTCATAGAAAACGGAACCAGAACCGGCCAAAAGCCAATTGAAGCCGGTCAAAAATCCAAACCTAACTGGAACCACCTCTTGACTTTTTTAATCACAACCGAAAACTGGGGTTTAGAATAAATGCTTATGATACATTCGGGTGGATAAAGGATATAAAAGAAAATCATTTTAAAAGGTTTTATCATACAAACAATTTTCTAAAATCTATTTAGGATAAATGCTTGGAAATATCTGTGATAGATACCTATATTATTTATCAAAGGACATTTTTTTCTAATGATACCAAGGTGATGCTAATATATTACTTTCTAAAATAGTTTCGAGTCCTATATTGGACAAAAAATAAAGGAGCCTCAAGTAGCCAAGGCCATGAGGAAACAATTTGACTTGTTATTACGTATTTGTAATTTGATATAGGTTTATGGTTTTTTGGGTGACCCGACCCGATTTGAACCAGTCCAAAAATGAAATATTTAACGATGGATAATCACCCACAAAAAGTTTCTGACCCCTATGAGAAAATTTTCTAGATTTGCCATTGTCTGTTTAGCCATTTATTACAATAATGCAACAATAAACACTTAATCCATAATCCATATCAATCTCAAGCAAACACAATATTTCACAAAGTTGAAGTTCACATGTTCATTTCACTACATTGTAGATGAAAAGAAAAATTGCTAGAAACAATAACGAACGATGATTATCGCTGTTGAAAATTAAGGTACTTGATGCCACACACAAAGATGATGAAAAACAAAAGGAACCAGACTATATGTGCTGCAGCCACTATAGGAAGAAAGTCATACTCAAAACCAAACTCCTGTTTAATGAACCATTGGACCGTCATGTTTCCAGCACCAGGAACCTCAAAAGAGATAGTTTCCTTACCAACTTGGCTGGTTAAGAGACCATACACGGTCCAACTTAGAGGAGTTGCCCAGTAACACCATCTGCTCCATATTGGTATTCTCTGTGTTACATTTTAGCAAGTTATTATTAACAAAAGTTAAAAACCACATAGGCTATAGATTTAGACTATATGCTCACGAATGCGTAAGTTTGGATTATATTTTATCTCTAAAGGGTTCAATGAGTTGAGCTAACACATGCTAGTAAAAACGGGTCCATTTGGTCCAACATCTTTGAAAACATATCTATATGCATACAACTTCATAAGCCACTTAATTAACAGAAATTAGATTATTATATCCTATAAGTCTAAAACATACTCATTTGAACCTAAACCTATGTTGACATGTTATCCAACCAACCTATTTAACGAAGTAGAAAAATACGAGAAAGCTATAAATATGGCATACCGGTCTAGGGATGACAAAACCCGAGAACAAATTCCAAAGGCAAAGGAAGAAATAGACTAAAACAGCTGAAACTTGTGGACTTGGTGTCAATGACATGGTCATCATGCCAAACATAGTGAAGTAGATGACACTCATCAACATAAAGAAGTAGAACCACAAAACTTTTGCAGCTGTCCACTGAAATCCAATCAGCGGGTACAAAATCATGGTGTAGATACTTGTTTGAATCATGATATAGAGTGACTCTATTGTTACCTAAACAATATGAGCATTATTAGTATATTTGTACTTGAAATACAACTTAGCATACAGTTAACATGAAAAAGTTTCTTTTGTGAAATGTGAAGAAATTAGTACAGGGAATAATTGTCTTCATATTGAAATCCTATTAATATACATATATATATATATAGATACATACACACACACACACACATATAGGGATATTCAAGCGAGAGCCAATGTTAGTTGAGAACAAAAAAAAAAAATTCTACTCACAAGTTTAATGGGGTAACTTCTCCTACTTGAAGGGAAAGTTGCTTTCATACCCCTAAAATATGTGGTAATAAATGTTTCTTTTTAGTTATATATATAGGGAATACATAATTTGAAAACCACTTCTTAGTGCGAAAACCGTGAAAACCATGTAAAAATCATGTAAAAAAACCTTTTTTTTTTTGAAATTTTTTTTACAGGTTTGTAACAACACTATTGGGCACATTTTTATAAAAAAAAATCAAAAAAGCGCCGACCAAATATTTTTAAAAAAAATATTCTATAAAACCATGTAAAACATACGTAACAAAACGTAAAAAAATTTCGTCAGATCTGATGAAGAGTTACATATGTTTTACATGGTTTTATAGAATATTTTTTTTAAAAATATTTGGTCGGCGCTTTTTTGATTTTTTTTTATAAAAACGTACCCAATAGTGTTACAAACCTATAAAAAAAATTTAAAAAAAAAGGTTTTTTATACATGATTTTTACATGGTTTCACGGTTTTCGCACTAAGAAGTGGTTTTCAAATTATCTATTCCCTATATATATATATATATATATATATATATATATATATATATAAATTTGGATCAAATAATAACCCATGCAGAAACCTAACTAACTTTGCCAAAATCAACCCAAATCTTTAGTTTCGTTTTCAATATTCTTTATTATACATGTGCAAGACTATCTTCTTTTATATACAACAACAAGCAACAAGCATACCCAGTAAAATCCCACTTAGAGTAGGGTCTGGGGGGGAATGATAGAGACAAACCTTACCCCTATCCTAGTTGGGATAGAGAGGCTGCTCCGAAGGAGTCCCCAACTCAAAGTTATCGTTTGAGGTTAACCACCTCAACGCTTTTAACAATTATTTTCACAAAATAAGTAAAATAACGTTAAAATTAGTGCAATTTTACTTTTGCCCATTAAGGGCCAACACATATATACATTATATGTGTGCACCACAAATGAGGCGTTGAGGACTATCTTCTTTTATATGTTTGTGCAAATTCATTTTGGTTTAAGATCTTACACTAGTATAAGTTGTCATTACATTAAATAAATATTTACTGTATAACATAAACTTATACTTGTTTTAAATCCTAAACACTTGTGAATTAGCACATACACATCAAAGAAGATAGTCCATAAAAGAAGATAGTCTTATACATGTATAATAAATATAATGAAAAAAAACTCAAAGATTTGGATTGATCTTGTCAAAGTTAGTAGGGCTTAGAGATGCTCAAATAAACCGGTTCGGGTCGCCAAACCGGTTTCAAAACTGGTTTTTTTTGGTCCACAAACCGGTTCCCCTCAAACCGGTTTCCAAACCGGTCCGAACCGTAGGTTTGGGATAGGTTTGGGTTTTCGACCGTTGGAATAGGTTTGGAACCGAACCGGTTCCCAAACCGGTTTCCAAACCGGTTTAACGGCTATATTACCGTTTTTTTGCAAAAAAAGAGCCGTTGGAGCCTCTTTTCGACCCTTTTTTTTGGTTTTTTTTGCATTCTAGACCCTATAAGTTTAGTATAAATAGGTAGTGGTTGTTTAGGTTCAATCACACAACTCTCAAACGCAAAAAACGCTCTCAAAACGCAAAAAACGCTCTCCAAACTCTGAAAACGCAAACCCGCTCACAAATGGCTTCATCAAGTGCTAACTCTTCCGTTGGTTGTGGTGCTTCAACAAACCTTGAAGTTGTTGAAATTATTCCTACGAAGAGGAATCCCGAAATATTGAAAAACTACGATTTGTGTAAGATGTCGAGCGGTCCGAATAAAGCTCGTTGCAAGCTTTGTGGTAGCTTTTTCAAACACGACGCGAATACTACTTTGAAAAACCATCACGAGTTCAAGTATTGCAAAGCTTTGAAGAACGAAGCGTCACGAGGTCAACCGACGATGTCGAACGACGGGAGTATTTTCGCTTATAGTGTTGATGCGGTTCGGGAGCAAATGGCGCAATTCGTGATTCAACAAAGTTTGCCATTTAACCACTTCGACAACCCTCGTCTAACTCGACTTATTCAACAAACTCTTCAACCTCGTTACTCACACGTAAGTCGTTCTACCATTAGAAGGGATTGTTTAAAAATGTGGAAAAAAGCTAAAAATGAACTTATTTTGGGTTTTGAAAACTTACAAACAGGCGTTAGTTTAACTTGTAATGTTTGGTCCGCTCCACATGGTTCACCCGACTCGTACATTTGTGTTACCACTCATTGGGTACAACCCGATACGTGGCAATTAATGAAACGTACGGTTGCGTTTGAGTTATTTGACTATCCTCACACGGGTGAGAATTTATTTTATGTTTTAGACAAAGTTATAAAAACTTTTAAATTGGAAAACAAAATATTTTCAATCTCATTTGATAACGCGTCGAATAATACGCGTGCGGTCCAACAACTAATTTTAAAATACAAACTTATTTGCGAAGGTGTTTTTTTTCATAGTCGATGTGTTGCACACATCATTAATTTGGCGGTTCAAGACGGGATTAAAACTATTGAAGATATAAAAGATAAATTTAAACAAATGCTACACGACATTTTTAGCTCAACCAAACGACATACTCATTATCGTCGTTTTTGTAAAGAATCGAATTCTAGATACCTAGGTCCAAATTGGGACGTAACAACTAGGTGGGATTCGACATGTAACATGTTTGAGAAAGCTATACAACAAAAAGAAAGTTTGATTGTTTACCATAATCTCTTAGCCGAAAAGCGTCGGGTTGAAGCATTTAATCCGTCGGGTTGGGAAACTATTGAACAAATAGCAAAAATGCTTCATGTTTTTAAAACCGCAACAACATATTTATCCGGTGTTTATTATCCAACAAGTCCTTTGGTACTTAACCAAATTTATTTAATGAGTTCAAAATTGAATGAAATGTCTTTTAGACAAAAACCTTTAAGTGATATTGTTCCACCAATGAAATCAAAACTTTTAAAATATTTCAAAGAAATGCCACCGGTTATTACTTGTGCCGCCGCTTTAAACCCTTGCGTAAATGTTGCGGGGGTTGAAACATTACTTGAAAAAATTTGTTACGATTTAGATTTACTTGATGACGATCCTTTATACGCTCAAACATTGCAATCAACTTTTAACAAACAATTTTCAAATATGTTTGATGTTTATGTTCAAAAATTTGGAACAACATCAACCATACACCAAACAATGAGAAACGCGGCATCAAGTTCTAGTAGTTCCGATCCACAAATCGCTTTTTATAATTTACTAATGAACGAGAATAGTAAAACAAAGAGGCAATACTCCAAGTAGTGAACTTGGAAGATACATTGCCACCGACTTTTTGTCAGGCATGACTCCTCAAGAGTTTATGTCCTTTGATATCTTGGCTTGGTGGAAAGGTAAGGAAGACCAATTCCCGATCCTATCCGCTATGGCTCGAGATCTACTAAGCGTCCAAGCTTCTACGGTAGCTTCGGAATCGGCTTTTTCTGTTGGTGGCAGGGTCATTTCACTAAGAAGAACAAGACTCACTCCTCCGGCGGTAGAGATGTCGATTTGCTTGAAGGATTACTTGGATGCGGCGGAAAGAGTTCAAGATAGGTCTCCACTTGAAGGCGAGATGGATTACGAGAGCGAGCTATTGCAAGAGGAGGTCGAGGCGGGTTTGTCGGAAGGAATAACCGACGAGGAAGAAGCTGCATATTATCAAGTTAGCTCGAAAGAAAACTAAACGTGAAGAAGACGCATGTATTTCATCATTATGTTTTACGATTTGGTTTTTTGTAGTCGTTGAAGACTTTAACACTTTAAGTAATTTAATTTATGTTTGACTTCAATTTGTTAATTATGTTGTATCTTCTTTTCTCAAAGTAATCAAATCATATAATACATTACTAAAAACCCTAATGTAACATTAAACTAATCATTACTAAAACCTTAAACTAATCAAATAATAAACTAATCATTACAATAAACCCTAATATAACCTTAAACTATTAAAAACTACTAATAAACCTTAAACTAAACAAATCATAAAGTAATCATTACAATAAACCCTAATATAAACTTAAACTAATAAAAACAACTAATACTTATTAATAAAACCTTAATTTATTTATATGTGTATATTTATTAAAGATTAGTTTAAGGTTTATTAGGGTTTTTGTTAATTATTAGTTTAATGTTTTAATTAAATGTTTTGATTAGTTTAAGGTTTTTTTAGGGTTTTTATTAATTATTAGTTATGATTTGATTAGTTAAGGTTTTATTAATTATTAGTTATGTTGATTAGTTTAAGGTTTTTTTAGGGTTTTTATTAATTATTAGTTATGATTTGATTAGTTTAAGGTTTTATTAATTATTAGTTTAAGGTTTTATTAGTATTAAGGTTTAGGTTTTATTAGTATTAAGGTTTAGTTTTTATTATTAGTTTAAGTTTTTATTAAAGGTTAAGGTTAGAAAAAAAAAAAAAAACAGAAAAACCGGTTTGAAGACCCGGTTTGGCCCAAACCGGTTTACAAGTTGACCCAAATCGGTTTGATAGGTTCGGATTTCCAATGCTAGAAACCGGTTTATAACCCGAACCGGTTTGTGTAGAAACCGGTTTGTGTACCTCATTGTAGAACCGGTTCGGTTTGAGACCCGAACCGGTTTGGCCAAAAAAACCGGTTTGAGCACCTCTAGTAGGGCTACCATAATTAAGGTGAGTAAACAACGGATCCCTTGCCTGGATATACAATGCATATGCATATACATATATTTATTTGCGATTACCTGGGCAAGAGCATATGGTAAAGATGAATACATCCCTGCCGCCCTTTCACGGTAGAAAACGGTTCTTTCAACGGCAACAATAGGCTGCACAGCATTTTGATTGATTGCTCCAAGGAAGACAACCGCAGCAAACAAAGCTCCCATCATGTTTAGCAGATCTTGTTGTTTTTCTCTACTTGCATAAAGCCATAGTTAACTTCAAATATAATGCGTCTATACTACTCTATAACACAATTTGAGGTGAGAAACTAATAATTCTTGGTTTTAAAAAGTGATAATCGCATTGACGCGACTATGTCTAAAATCTAAGCGCAAATAGAAAATATGGCAAGAATTTCGTATGCAAGTAGAAAGGTGTTTATATAATTTTTCTAATACACCATAGTGTTTTATCATCCCCTACCAAAAATATAGCTTACCTATATATAACATTTTGAAGCACTAAAACATCTTGTGTGAAAGAAGCAAGTTCATCAGTGGCCGACTTTTTTCCCCAAGAAAAGCTTTTTTGTGCGCTTTTGGTGCAAAGTGTATCTTAGAATGTTCTCATCAGTGACTTGGTTGGTTGTATGGTCACTCAAAACATATAAAAACCAAAATTTCATTAAAAATCTGACACTTTTGCTCCACCAACCAACCAACAATTGGTTAACTTTTAATAGTTTTTTTGTATTTCATTTGACAGATTTCATTCACCAACTGATTCGAACTATATGTTTTAGATAAAACTTATATACTAAAAATCTAACATCATTTGATTCAAAAAAATATCAAAATATCAAAATTCAAGATTTTTTTTCTTGATATAACTTTATATCCATTCTCAATTCTCTAATTCTAACCTCATTTGATTTCCCATTTTCTACAATGGATCTTTTGTATACAAACAATTATTTAAGTCTTGGAAATTCGGAGGATTAAGGTTACACAAAGCAAACACCCTTGCGCCTAAGGGTTGCCTTGCGCCTAGGTGCATCATAAGTGCTCTCTTTTAAATCAAGCGTTATAATAGAATTATCTAGACAAACCAAAAGCCAATATATAGCATAGAAATATTGTAGCTAATAGGTAATATCAAGTAAATTATTGTAGGGGTTGGGTTGACCCGAAACACATTATGTTTTTTTTTCTTCCAAAATTGTGTAAATTGATTAAGAAATAGTAAGTGTGTCAAATAAAATGGAAACTTGTAAATTACTTCAATTATAATTGATTTTCTTTTAGCAAAGTGATTCAAGAGGTTTTATGCCAAAAAAAAAGTAAATGAAGAATTAATTTAAATTAGCATCTTACATCTTTTCACCCTTGTTCATGAAAATGACACCGAATATGGCAGCAATTACTATGGTGGTGACAAATCGAGTGACATTATATTGTGGATTTCTCCAATAAGACCAATGTTGTTTCCATAAACAAGCTTTGCACTGTACAAGAAACGGTTGAGTGTACTCCGTGTGAAAGAAGAGGTCTTTCGAACCACTTGAAGGAGTACTAAGTTCTCTAATTAGTTCTTGATTTTCCCTACAAATATTGTTCCAACATATAAATATAAATTATGAGTTATATAAAAGTAGATTAGTAGAGTAGGAAACCAGATCCCCAAGATTAAATAATTTTTATAAAAATTACACACCAATGCCATCGTTAAAGACCATTGAAACTATTGATTTTAGGTGCATAAGATTTCCAAAGTTTCAGAATTGTTCAAGGGTTTTTTTTTTCTAGGCACACGGCTAATAATCAATCACTTTAAATAAACAAAGACCAAGAAAAAGCTATAATTATCAAAGAATGGCAAGAACAGCTTGTACTACAACAAAATTATATATTTAACTTACTGATAAAGAGAAGATTTGAAATATATCTCAGCAAAGTCAATGTTACGTTGACTCTCAGCCATAGAAGAAGTCACCTCCAACACCCATGCGGCAGGATTATAACCATTCCTAATCTTTGGCACACTTGTAATAGCCTAGAGCAACAAATGGATATCATAACTAATATCACTCAAATCTTCAAATAAAATGTAGAAATATCACTTACTCCAAAATACTCCAAAAGCTTGTGAGATTGTTTCCCTAAAGGTCCAGCATAAAGAATTTGTCCTCCCATTTTCATCAAGATCAACTGCAAGATAGTTAAGGCAAAAAATCATATCAACCAATCAAAGCAGATCAATGTGATGTAAAAAGAAAATTTAGAAGATTTTGAGAGCACACCTCATCAAAAGATTCAAATATGTCTATGCTTGGTTGGTGAATTGTGCATACAACAGTTCTTCCTGTGTCAACAGTGTTTCTTACAGTACGCATAACAATAGCAGCAGCTCTAGCATCAAGACCAGAAGTTGGTTCATCCAAAAAGATGATGGATGGATTTGCAACCAACTCAACTGCTATTGTTAGCCTCTTTCTTTGTTCTATTGAGAGACCATCCACTCCAGGAAGACCAACTAAAGCATTTCTTATAGGATTAAGCTCCATCAGTTCCATCAATTCTGCTATAAACATCTAGTATTCAAAATAAAAAAATTTTACACGACTTCGAACAAAAGTTAAACAAAATTTAGATATTAGTGAAATACCTTACGTGTCCTAGAATTTACATCAGAAGATAAACGAAGCCAAGAAGAATACAGAAGAGATTCATAAACAGTTACATTTGGTGAATGAATATCATTCTGTTCACAATAGCCACTAACACGTGCAAATGTTGCTTGGTTCTTGGGGTAGCCTGACACAAAAATGCTTCCTTGGATATATCCACCAGTTTTTCGTCCAGCTAGCACGTCCATTAAGGTTGTTTTTCCAGCACCACTGACACCTACAAGTGCAGTTAATATTCCAGGCCTAAATGCACCACTCACGTCCTTAAGCAATTGAAGATAACCACCTTCAATCCCTTTTTCCTTCATTTCCTGGTGAAAACATTAACCAGTTCAGTTTATTGCAGGCCTAAAAAGCTGCAAAATTTTATTTATGTTTAAAAAATATATATATCAATGCATTTAGTTAATAACTCAATGTTTACTTTTAAGATTCTATTTTAGTTATTTGCAATGCCACTAATTGAAAATCTCTTCCTGACATTGTGGAATTTGATGATATGAGAGGATGCATCAATCGAAAGCAGCTTTAGTGATTAAAAAGCCAGGAACATTGTGATACAAGCCTAATTCCGTATCCTGAACGGATCTTCCTTTGACATCTTAGTAGGTGACCCTTTATTAACATTCCAATTTCATTGAATGTTGTGTCCTACCAAAAAGTCAAGAAGCTAGATATATATAAAAACCATATTATGCATCAAATTCTTTTCATCTTTTCATATTGGACTCTGGCATCCCTCTAAAATTGTAAACGATAGTGAGATTGATCCGAAATCTGATTCAAAGCCAAATTGCCCGAAGCCTAGACTTCGGAAGCAAGTTTGCGTCATTATAATTATTAATGAATTCCTGAGCAATTTTCAACCAACATATGCGATTCATGAAAAGATCGTTTGTGACTTTATTATTGTGTTGGTTATGTAATTAATAGACATATTATATTCATTGTATAGATAGAATTGATTATGTTGTGCCGTATATATGTAAAGGATTTCATATCCCATGTTTATAGGGATTTAGTTAGGTCTTTTGTACCTTTATATTGAGATGATGGGAATGAGAATAATCAAGGAAGAATATTAAATCTTTCATGGTATCAGCCTGGGTTCTCTAAACCTAGCTGCCGTCATCTGCCCACCCCACCCCTCCTTCTCGATTTCTCTCCCCCATCATCCCTAACAGCCGACAGCTTCCATGGATTCCAAATTACACCCAGCCATTACCGTCTCCAACATTAAAAACTTTATACCCATCACCCTCGAGATGGAAACGGGTCAATACGTTTCCTGGTCAGAGTTGTTTAAAATCCATTGCGGTGCATTCCTGGTTTTCGATCACCTGCAGTTCTCACATCCTTCCGCCCCTGCTTCTTCCTCAACCACCACTGACACCACAACTCCTCCCCCAAAACCCCCTGCCGATCCTACTTGGGACCGCCTAGATGCAATCGTCCTTCAATGGATATATAGCACTATATCCAATGACCTACTACATACAATCCTCAAACCTAACACCACCGCCCATGATGCATGGACTGCCCTTGAAAACTTATTCCAAGATAACAAATCTGCCAGAGCCATCCATCTTGATCACAAATTCGCAAACACCAGACTTGAAAACTATCCCAACATGTCTGCCTACTGTCAAGAACTCAAAATTCTTGCTGACCAATTGGCCAATGTCGACTCTCCTGTCTCTAATCAACGTCTGGTTCTGCAATTAATCTCCGGCCTGAGTGATCAATACGAACACATAGCTATGATGCTCCAACAGACAACCCCACTACCAGAGTTCTATGAAGCAAGATCCCGACTTTGCATGGAAGAATCTCGCAAAGCCAATCAAGCCCTACACTCGGCTCAAGCTGTGGGCACCGCCCTACTCACCACCAATCCCAAATCAGATTCTTCACCTAGATCTGAATCCAAACCAGATTACCCCACCCAACCAGACCGCCCACGCGGCCGAGGCCGTGGCCGTGCACGTGGTCGCGGTCGCTCCCCACACCATACCTCTTATAGAGGCCGTGGCTACCAAACCAACACAAATCACACAACCCAATACCCCCCATAGCAATCTGCCACTTCTCCCTGGGCCGCACCACAACCTCAGTCACCATACCATCCCTGGCATACTTGGCCACCCGCACCCCCTTGCCCTTACCCATCCACCCCTAAACCACCTACATCTCACCCACAATCTGCTGGCATCCTTGGCCCCAGACCACCCCAATCCTATGCAGCCTCTCATGCCTCAACTGATCTTGATCAGGCTCTCTTCAACATGTCCCTCCATCCTCCAGACACCAACTGGTACATGGACTCCGGCGCCACCTCCCACATGACAAACAACTTGGGTAACTTCTCTTCTTTTTTTAATAATCGCATTTACAAAAATATTGTCGGTAATGGCAAAACCATCTCGGTTACTGGATATGGCGATCAATTACTTACCCCCCCATACCCTCCTCTTAAACTAAACACTGTCCTTTTTGCCCCTCATCTCATCAAAAACTTACTGTCTGTTCGCCGCCTTACCACCGATAATCAAGTTTCTATTGAATTTGATCCATATGGTTTTTCAGTGAAGGATCTCAAGACTCGGATCCCTATCCTCCGCTCCAATAGCTATGGCGATCTCTACCCGCTCACACCACAACTGGCGGCCAAGCTCAACTCTCCTTCTACTTTTGCTGTTTTGACTAAAGACCTGTGGCACCACCGATTGGGACACCCTGGCTCCAACTTACTTGCAGCTCTCAAAACATCTAGTTTAATTGATTTCAATTCTGTAAATTCAAAAATTTGTCATTCTTGTATTTTTGGTAAAAGTACTAGATTACCTTTTATGCATTCTCCTAATGTTTCTTATTTTCCTTTTGATATCATTCACAGTGACCTTTGGACCTCACCCATTTTAAGCACATCCGGTCATCGTTATTACATACTTTTTCTTGATGACCGTACAAATTTCTTATGGACCTACCCTATTAGCAAGAAATCACAAGTGTTTTCAATTTTCTCTCAGTTTTCAAAACTCACAAATACTCAATTTAATCATCAAATAAAACAATTTCAATGCGATAATGGAAAGGAATATGCAAACTCATCATTTCAATAGTTTTGTAACCAACATGGTATGACTTTCCGATTCTCATGTCCTTACACCTCATCCCAGAATGGCAAAGCCGAACGCAAAATTCGGTCACTAAACAACATCATCTGTACTCTTCTTGCTCACTCCGGCCTACCCCTTTCATATTGGCATCATGCCCTAGAGGTAGCCACCTATCTCCATAACATCCTCCCTAGCAAACTACTTCACTTCCAATCCCCAACCCAACTGCTTTACAACCGAAACCCAACCTATGATCATCTCAAAATCTTTGGATGCCTTTGTTTTCCCCTACTCCCGTTCCCCTCCATTCACAAACTGGAAAAACGATCCAAGCCCTGCGTCTTTCTCGGATACCCATCTCAACACCGAGGCTACAAGTGCTTGGACCTCTCAAACAACCAAATAATCACATGTCGCCATGTCACATTTGATGAATCAGTCTTTCCTCTCCTTCACAACAAACCGCCTCAAACTCCCTCCTATGAGATCTTCACTGACACTCCACATCCCATCATTTGGACCCAACCTCAACCCACACACCCTCACTCCCACAGTTCCTCCTCTACAACCCCACCTCAACAGACTCCAGCTGACACCCTCCCCAAACCCATCCTCACTTACTCCCGCCGACCAAAACCCACGGCTCAACCTTCTGCCACCAATACCAACCCCCAACCAGTTCCAGCTTCTGGCACACAAACTCAATCCAATATCCCTACCAGAACCATTCGCACCCGATCCATGAATGGCATCTCAAAACCACTTCACCCCATAAACCTGAACACAATCACCATTGCTCCCATTCCCACCAACCCCACGATTGCCCTATCCACTCCCGAATGGTACCATGCCATGACAATAGAATATAATGCGCTTATTAAAAACAACACATGGGAGCTCGTTCCTAAGCAACCTGGCATGCACATCATCCGAAGTATGTGGCTATTTCGCCACAAATACAAGTCCGATGGTTCTCTTGAACGTTATAAAGCCCGCCTTGTTTGTGATGGCAGAACACAACAAGTAGGTATAGATTGTGGAGATACCTTCAGCCCCGTGGTAAAACCATCTACAATCAGAACAGTCCTCACACTTGCCTTGGCTCAATCTTGGCCGATTCACCAATTGGACGTCACCAATGCCTTCTTACATGGCAATCTCAATGAAACCGTATATATGTACCAACCCATGGGTTTTCGTAATCACCAATTTCCAGACCATGTTTGTTTGCTCAAGAAATCCCTATATGGACTCAAACAAGCCCCTAGAGCTTGGTATCAAAGATTCACTGACTTTGTCACTCAACTAGGCTTTCACCAAAGCAAATGTGACAATTCTCTCTTCATTTATCACTCCGGAAAACAGACTGCATATCTCTTGATCTATGTCGACGACATTATACTTACCACTTCATCAGATCAATTGCGCCACATGATTCTATCTGATCTAGCTCGAGAATTTGCTATGAAAGACCTCGGGCCACTAAGCTATTTTTTGGGTATCTCTGTCACCCGCACCAAGGACCACCTTTTTCTTTCACAAAAATCATATGCCAAAGACATTATCACTCGAGCGGGCATGCAGTCTTGCAAACCGGTCTCCACCCCAGTCGACACAAAACCCAAACTTGGCAACAGTACCAGTGCCCTGTTTGATAATCCCACCCTTTACAGAAGTTTAGCACGTGCTCTACAATACCTTACATTCACCAGACCTGACATTTCCTACGCAGTACAGCAGGTTTGCGTCCATATGCACTCCCCTTCCTTGGAACATTGGAATGCTCTTAAACGAATCCTTCGTTACCTCCAAGGCACAACTGAATATGGTCTGACTCTAACCGCACCTTCATCTATCTCTCTTCGGGCATACACGGATGCGGATTGGGCCGGTTGTCCGACAACCCGACGCTCAACTTCTGGTTACTGCGTATATCTGGGAAACACTTTACTCTCCTGGTCATCCAAACGCCAATCAACCATCTCCAGATCCAGTGCTGAAGCTGAATATAGAGGGGTTGCTAATGTAGTGGCTGAGGTGTGCTGGCTTCGTAATCTGCTCATGGAATTGCATTGGCCCTTGTTCAAAGCATCAGTGGTCTACTGTGATAATGTCAGTGCAATATATCTATCTGGCAACCCTGTTCAACACCAGAGAACAAAACATATCGAGATTGACATCCACTTTGTTCGTGAACATGTTCACCGAGGCACTATTCAAGTTCTTCATGTCCCTTCTCGTTTACAGGTTGCTGACATTTTTACCAAGGGCCTTCCACGAATATTATTTGATGACTTTCGCAACAGTCTCAACATTCGTCCACCTCACGCATCGACTGAGGGGGTGTAATAGACATATTATATTCATTGTATAGATAGAATTGATTATGTTGTGCCGTATATATGTAAAGGATTTCATATCCCATGTTTATAGGGATTCAGTTAGGTCTTTTGTACCTTTATATTGAGATGATGGGAATGAGAATAATCAAGGAAGAATATTAAATCTTTCAGTAATGAATGATTAATCAAATGTGAAACGTCATTTGGAAAATTTCAAGGCATGATTAAAAATCATTTCTTTAACTAAAACTGGTATCTTTCATTCTGATTGTGGAAGATGCTTATTCAATACGTGTTTGGAGAAACTTTACAATAAAAAGGTATCTTGTAATAATCTGCATGTGGTATTACTCGATAAAATGGTATATACTACCAAAAAGTTTAACTAACATTGGACAACCTATAATGTCCTCCATGCATTTGCTTAATGATGTGGTGATATGCAATATTAACAGTTGCATAGTCCAACATAGTGTCCACAAGAGTATTGCAATATATAGCAATCCTTAAATGCTGTAAAATCTTATCAGATTCTCTAAAATGTTTTATGATTACTAGTTTAGATATGTGTTCATTTAGTTTTAATGACTTGGTGGAACAAGAAAAAAGCATCTTGCAAGAAATGGTTATAATGTACATAGGATATTTCTATACTTTTGAATGGTCTACAATTAATACATATTGAGGTGTTAGAAGCAAAATTACAATAGGAACAAAAAAGAAATTACAGGAGAAAAAATATACAAAGATCACAACAATTAGTTGACGTGTTTAGCCACAATAATTTGATTTTAATGGGTGATTGAATTCATCTTGATGGTATTTTTGTGATATCTCCTTAATACGCCTTTACAAGATGGGGGACCTGTTGGAGACTCCAAACTTGGAACGAACAAGTTGAAATGGTTGTCATCCAAGAGGTTTTGTATGAACATCAGCTAGTTGATCTTTGGAGTTGAAATGTTGCACTCTAAATGACTAATCTGCTACTTTTTCTGGAACAAAATGATAATCTAAAGCTACATGTTTTATATGTGAGTGATATATCAGATCATCACATAGGAGAAGTTTTTTTGACCTTAGAGACTTTGGCAGCAACATTTGCTGAGGCTTTGTATTTGACTTGTGTTGAAGAGCGTGAAACAGACTTATGATGAGCTTATCTCCAAGAGAGTATAATGGTTCCAAGATAAAGAATATAAGTTTTTGTAGATCTCCCCCCATTTGTGATCAATAATGACTTTAAGAAATCAAAGCACCTTTTTAAAGCCTTCCAATGAAGTTGAGTAGGGGAGCACACAAATTGTGAGAGTTTATTAACCACGAATGACAGCCAGTCGAGTGAATGAAAGGTATGCTAAGTTGTCGATACGGAGTGGGATCGTCACAAGATGGATTGATCCATCTGTTGGGGAAAACGTTTTAGAATTGTTAAGGGGAGTGTCCACATGTTTTGCTCCATTCATTTTGAAATGAGTCAGGAGATTTTGGATAGATGAAGTAGCGAAAGAAAATTGCCAAGAGGTGTGTTGATAACTTCAATACCAAGGAAATGGTGCAACAAGCCAAGGTCTTTGACTGAGAAACACTAGGCTAAAGCATCAACAATATGTTATATAAAACAACTATTGTTTCAAGTTAGCATCATATCGTCAACATAGACCAAGATTAGCAAATGTTGTTGCAATTAAGGGTGAACAATGATGAATCGGCTAGGGATTTCTGGAATTCAAGACTAGGGATGAACATAGTGAGCTCAATATACCACACACGAGGGGCTTGTTTCAACCCATAAAGAGATTTGCGTAGTTTGCAAAAATGAGGGGGAAAGTCCGGATTAACATAGCGGGTGGTTGAGTCATGTATACTTCTTCATGTAATGTTCCAAGGAAGATCTTTCAATGCTTGAATGTGTGTGGTTGGTTCATAGTTACAGGAAACGTGAAGATGGCCGCGTACCGCGATCAAAATCGCGGGTACCGATTCGCGGTACAAAGTCGTCCCAATCGCAGGCGAGTCGCGATCCGATACGTGATGAAGTAGCGTTCCTGATTCAACCTAATTTCGTCAAATTGGCCCCTGAATCGCGTACCATACCTACCTAAATCGCGTTCCCAACCCTTGAATTCGTCAAATTTGGACCAAAAGGGCGCCGATTGAAATTTGCAGGTCGACAGTCGTGACTGTTGGATTTCAATCCGACTGTTAGCGTTCCGAATTTCTGATTTCTTTCCCATTTGAAATTCGTTCTTATAAAATCATGAATCAATCAGTATTCTAGTACGTACATCTAATTTCAATTATTTCAAACGAAAATCAAAACTTCAAAACTTCAAATGGCATTTGGAAAGAAAGTTTCAAGCTCAAGGGATACCCAAAAGGAAAAAGACACAGGGTTAATTAAGTTTATGAATTATATGTCATGTATTTCGTTTTTATGAACTTATGTTATGAATTTTGGGTTATGAATGAATGATGAATATGATTATCAAATGAATTCTATTATATGAATTTTATGTTATGAAGCGATACGTCGTACCGAAACATGTGATACATCGTACCGCGTACCGAAATGGTGTTCCGAATGAACCTACTCCCCTCGTACCAGATTTTAGAAATGTATGAACCGCGTACCCGTTTTCGTACCACGGACCGGAGCGTATCGCGTTCCGTGTGACTATGGGTTGGTTCAATGGTTGATGGAATTGGGTAAGCGGTGGTAGCATTAAAAACCTTGGAGTTGTAATACTTTGGATTAGGTTTGTGATTATGAGGCAGCAGTGGAGAGAAAGGGGTGAATTTGGAAAGGACACTTGGGGTGATGATAGGTTGGTGTAAAGTAGAGGCAGTGTGTTGGATAGAGGAAACAATGAAGGAACAGAGGGTGGTTGTTGGTTTAGTTTGGGACAATGACTGTAGGTTCAAAGGATGGATAGGGTGGTATGAAAGGTAGATGAATGTTGTAATGAGTTGGGAAGAGAAGAGGTTGGTGAGTGAGTAATAGAGGTTCAGTTGGCAGAAGGCTGGGGATAGATGATAAGGGAAGTTGTTGTGTAGGAGAAGTGGGTTAGGTGTGAAGAAAGCTTTCCACAGAAGGTAGTAATAGACTCGTGGTGTGAGAGGTTTTATGAGGAAACTCATGCTCTACGTATTCAACACGAGGGTGAAAAAGGCGAGATCACAACACTTATAAGCCGATTTGGAAGGGAGCGTCCCAGAAAGACGCAACGAGATGATCGGTGTTGAAGTTTGGACTTTTACATTTGGTCGTAATCATAGGTAGCAAACACAACCAAATTTGAGTTTTGAGTATGAAGTGTTTTATCATATACTATCTCAAATAGACTTATGTTGGTGATGATTGATGTGGAAACCGATTAATGATATAGAAAGCAGTTTGAAAAGCATAAGTCCAAAATAAGAGTGGAAGCTTAGACCATTGAAGAAGTGATAGGCCAGTTTCGACTATGTGGGGATGTTGTTGTTTGGTCACACCTTTATGCTCTGGTGTGTGTGTTGGTGTAGTAAAGCGAGATATACCTTGTTAATGAATATATGTTGAGAGACCTTGATCTTCACTGCCATTGTCGGTAAAAAATGTGATATCAAGATTTTTTGAAAATTTTTTTCACCTAGACTTTTAAATTGTGGAAAGAACCTTTTAGACATCAGATTTGAATTTCATGGGGTATAACTAAGAAAATTTTGTGTAGAAGTCCACAAATATTACCAATATATAAAAGCATCAATAGACTTGTTAATGGGTCCCCACACATCGGAATATACAAGTTCCAAAGGTTTTCATACAGTAAATGAATTTGTCCAAAGGAAATTTTATGAATTTTATTAATATGGCATAAATTACAGTGGAAATCATGAAACATAGTGTTAAGCCCTAGATATTTTATTAGGGATTTGAAAACTCGAATAGATGGACGTCTCAATTTATGATGCCAATCAGAGAGAGATACAGTGGTGATCGTATTGATTTGTGGAAGAGAGCTAAGATTGGCACATTAGACATCAAGGTACCCCCCCCCCCCCCCCCCCCCGCGCGGGCACGCATTAGTCATGCCCACGTTTTGAGATACTTCACAAAAAAATGGGAAGGAAAAAATTTAACTAAAACATGATTAGATTTGCAAAGTTTGACAATAAAAATATTCGAATTTTGGAACACATAAAGTATCTTTAAGGTGAGTGGACGAGAAAGAGTGTTTAAGATGGTGGTACCAGTGTGACAAATGGGAAGAGCATTACGTTCTCATAATATTATTTCATCAGGATCCCCATACCCAAAAGCATGTGTAGTGGTCACTGATGATATGGTGAGAAGCACCACTATCAATGATCCAATTTGGGGGAGCGAATGCGGATCTAAAAGTGGTGATATTTGTTGGAAAATTACTGAATAGAAACTAATATAAAATTATGTTAATTCATTATGTGTGAATTCATTAGCCATCAAGTATGAATTCATTAGCCATTAAGTGTAAATTTAACTCTATGTTAATGGCTACAATAAATTGCATTTGTTAGCCTTGATGGTGGCTCTTTGCCTAACCAATCTACTAGTATAAATAGAGGACACATCTTCTATTTCTTTGTGTGAGAAATTGGCTATAAGTTGGTGTTAGAAATTGGCAAGAAATTGGTGCTACTCTTTGCACTTGAGCTAGCAACTTTGTGTTGCTCTACGTGACTAAGATCGATCAAGTGCTACTACTACACTCTTGTTTCAAGTATAATTTTCGGGTTTTCGGTTAACTCCGGCAGTACATACTGCTTCGGCTGTTGTACCCTGGGAAACAGTCGGGTTCACCTGGGTGGCCCGAAATCTGTTTTAAGGGACCTCTGTTGAACAGAAATTCTCAGCCACCGAACTCGTTTTAATTCTTTTCATTTTATGTCATACTTCTTATTTTAATTTAAATTTTAGAACTTGTTTCATCTTGTACTACATTTCTTTTCTGTAATTTAAATTTTAGTACTTGTATGTTTCTTGTAAAAAATGTATTTTTCATTGTGTATTTCTCTGAATTGTAATTCGAGTAATTGAATAACAAAAGTATTTGTTTATTTTGTGAACGGTGTTCCTACAATATTTTCACTGCTTCAGTAGTTAGAGCTGCGTGTGTTGTCTCCTTAAACAACCTTTCAAAATTCACCAATTTGTTAAAGAGTCCAGAGTATGAGATAGGAGTGTCATGAACCTTTAAAGTTGCGGTTATGAAATGTTGCGGTTATGGAGTTATCTTCTTCACCTAGCTGTCCCAAAATTTGAATTAGAAGGTCTTGTTCCTCAATTGGACTTTGGACAAAGAAGAGCCGCAAGACCGAGAATCAACCAAAACTGGGAAATCAACAGAAGAAGCAGAAGAAAGAAGCTCGACCGGGGGTTTCAAACGAAACTGATTGACACCAAGAGATGATTTTCCTCAACAGGAAGAGAATGAGGTAGCTCAGTAGCAGCGAGAGAGGAGTCTACTAAAGGAGTGAAGCTCAGTCATATACCCTCGGATATAGTTCGTATTCTACTCTTCGATCTATCTTCCGGTTAAGATAAGGAAAGCGGGGAATCTATTAAACGAATAAGTGTGCAGTATTTCATTATTCTCTGAACTTCTTTAAAGCATCAAGTAAGTCAACTTTTTTCTTCTTCCTAACAGCTAGGATCGGGAAGTTCATCCCTTATGGATTTCATGTCGTGAAGGAATTCTATAATAGACCAAGTTCTTTTGGGGTTTTAGGCCAATCATGACTTGAGGGAGATAACACGAGAATGTGATCCACCAGCAATAACTGGCGGTCAATCGCTCCCAAGCTTCCTTTGCGGTTTCTGCTGATGATATAATCGGTAGAATTGTTTTTGTGCAACTCCCAAGAATTTCACTCAAAATGATCTGGTCCGTCAAAGCCAGATGTGGATTGGATTTGGTTTCGGTGGTTCTTTCTCAAGGATTTGAGTTTTGGCGGGTAGTTCTTGTCTTCCATCAATGAAGGTTTCTAGCTCTAACCCTATGAGTGTCAACTGAATTTTCTTTATCCATACAGGAAAATTGGATGTGTTGAGTTTGATGGGGATGTTTGTGGTTGTGGTAATTTGAGTGGATGGGTTTGACATGGAAGAATTTAAGAGTTAAGATGAAGATGCAACAGTGATTTTGAACGTGGAGGATCAAGAATTCGTTTGAGTTTAGGCAGACTACTTTGATACCATATAAGGTACAGAGGATATTTCTTTACTTTTAAATTACTATGAATACATCTTGAGGCTTAAATAGCCAAACTATAACATGAATAGAAGAAAAATTATAGGAGAAAAAAATACAATAGTTACTAGCCACAATAATTTGATTTTAATGGGTGATAGAACTTAATAACATTACTGTGATATCTCCTTAATAATGGAACCATAGCCAAATTCAAATTTCAAATCAGCTGCAAATAGAAGTGCCTAATTCTATGGATTAGGAGGTGACAATAAACACTAAGGTAGTGACTTCATTTGCTTACAATCTTGTTCTTTTTAAACAAAACAACCTTATTCTTTTTAAACAAAATACAATGTATGTAAAGGTAAAAAAAATTATATGCATGTCAAGGAAAATATAGTGAAGCCTCAAACTATTTCGGGGCCTCAAGAAAAAATTATTTTCAGAAAATATTTGATAGAGCATTTTATTATTAGGAAATGTTGTGTTCTTTGCATCAATATTAGTTACAATCTTGCCAGAAATTCCATAGTAAGGAATGTTAGAAAAGGCAGCAAAAAGACTCACAGCAGGCATGTCAATGCTGTAACTAATATGGTCAAAAGCAAGTGAAAGCGGTTGAAATGGCAAAACCATTCCCCTTCTTTCCATATGGTCATTACCACCAAGAGCTGAACCATTTCTTCTTGAAGTATTTTTCAGTGTCGTCATCTTGGCACCTAAAATCATTGACAAGTCACAGGAGTATATAAAAATATAAAATTATCATAACTATGCAACATTTTATATAAATGCTCTCAATATTTTCTCCATATTTTGCGTTCTTTTATTACAAGTCAGTCACATTGATAACTTTGTCATGTACACATAATACAGCGAAGAAATTACGAAACTAAATACCACAAAATTTATGAACGAAAAGGATAGAAACTCAACCTTTGTAGAGTTCACTTTTGCTGCATTTACTGTTAGAATTTGTGACATCATTTTCATCTCTTAAAGCAGTTTTAGCATCACCAAAAGCTGAAAAGGTTTACAGCGAATGAATCATGAGTTAAATTACTCAAATTCCAATGTACAAAAAAAAAGATAATAGAATCAAGTGGCATACGATTTAAGAAAGTTAGAGCTAGAATAAATAATATATTGAAGAGAAATGAGAATCCAATTAGTACTCCAATAGAAATATAGAACCAGTCATCCTTTGTGAAAAAACTCCTTGATTTGAGAAGTGCTTTCCCAATGGTTGATGCATTGATTCGTGGGTCTCTATTAGGCTGCAACAAGAAAAATATGAGAGATGACAAGTGAGATTTCAAATAATTTGCATGGGCATATTTTCTAAGATACAAATAGATTTTTGTTAAAAAACTGAGAAAATAAACATTTTGCTGAAATAGATTTAAATGATGATGAAAACTACTTACAAAACTCCACCTATCATCTAGAAACTCGTTTATAACTAATGCATTTTGTGCATACATCATAGGAGAAGCATAAAATCCCCATGTCATCCATGGCTCCGTATCATCTAAATTTATCACAAACAAATATAAATTTAAAATTTTCACAATTTCTTGTGTTCAAAATATGTTTTGGAGTAAATAACTGTGTTAAGAAGGTAATATGTAAATCAAAATGTGCAGTACAACAAAAAAAAAATTATAACAAGAACTAGAAAAGGGAGTTTACCCATGGCTACTATGAATCCTCCAAGGACTAAGATCAGCAACAAGGTGAATGCACCCAAGGTATTTGCAAGAATTTCTGTTCTTGAAACAGCAGCAATCAATCGGAAAAGCGAAAGAGCCATTTGATGTATTGCAGAGAAGGTCAGGAACTGTTTTAAGAATCTGAACCAAAAAGAATATGCTTTTATTTAAAATAAACTTCTTAAATAATAAATTTTTGACTTTTTTTTAACTTAATAAAACATGAACACATAATAGCACTGTTTCCCAATATGTACTTTCAGTACAAAGTAAATATCATAGAAGTTAGAACAACTATAAGAAATGCTGATAAAATTCATCTTACCTGCTAGCATTGGGTGCATATCCTATAGTATAATATGTTAGAATCACCCATATTCCAGATTCAATGAAAGATAACGGAATTTTAAGTATCCAAATGGGAATGGCAAAAGCCCATGCTGGATATAACAATGAGTCTCTGTGTTTGTAGAACACCGGAAGCCTCATAACAGTCAATACAAGTTCAGCCATTCCATTAAACATCACAATAAGAAGAGCAAAAAAAAGAGACCCAAAAAACTTCCCTCCATCTTCCAATCTTCCAACATGCATCTCAGTTCTAAAGAACACAGCCATGGCTACCAACGACATAAATGTTAACTGAAATGTTTTGAATACGTAAAGCATAGAGTTACGCTTTGTTAGCAACCATTCTTTATGAAAGCATGCCTTCAAAAGCTCAAAGTTAGATATTCCATACTTATCTTTCACTAGTGCATCTGGATGTGTTTTTGTTTTATCATAAGGAATACAAATATCAGTTTCAAGTTTCTGCCCAGTGTGGAATGATTTGAAAGCCTGTGCAAATTCATGAATCGGAATATATCTGTAAGGTTGATCTGGCTTGAGCCAGTATTGTTCTTGATCTTTCCTTGAAGTCACCTCTTGAAGAAAGTCAGCTACCCCCTTTCTTTCAGGACATTTGAAACCCATGATCTCAAAAAACTCAAGAACATTTTGGGAAGGACCTTGATACACAATCTGCCCTTCTGACATCAATATGACATCATCAAAAAGCTTGAATGTTTCTGGATCAGGTTGTAAAAGTGATATAACCATGGTTAAATCCATTATGTGTACCATTTGTCTTAGGGCCTTCATGATCTGATAAGTGGTGGAACTGTCCAATCCAGTTGATATTTGGTCCATGAATAGAACTCTTGCTGGCCCAACCAACATCTCTCCTGTTTTCGATTGCAATCAGAATGTACATTTCAACAATTCAATAACAAAATATGTTTTAACCACGTAAATCTACTTGTTCATATGACTGACTTAAGAAAACAACAGTTTTGTTTAAACATACCAGTAGTAACGCGTTTCTTTCTCCACCGGATATACCTCTTATCATTTGATCACCAACCATAGCATCCGCACATCTCTCCAAGCCAAGTATCTATTATATATATATATATATATATATATATATATATATAGGGGAAGGTTCCATTGTTAACCCTCCCTTATAGCGTTAACCGCTTAACCTAGCGTTTTTTGCCCGAATCTTAAATTTTTTTTTTCATGGTTTTTATTTTGCAAAAATAAGGGGGGTTTCTTTTTTGTGTTTTTGTTAATTCATCACCGTTTAGAAGTTATTGTAAGTGTAAGTTACTTACACTTACTTACAAAACCGTATCTGATGCAGTAAATGTAAGTAAGTGTAAGTAACTTACACTTACAATAACTTCTAAACGGTGATGAATTAGCAAAAACAAAAAAAGAAACCCCCCTATTTTACATAATAAAAACCATGAAAAAAAAATTCTAAGATTCGGGCAAAAAACGCTAGGGTTAAGCGGTTAACGCTATAAGGGAGGGTTAACATTTGAACCTCTCCCTATATATATATATATATATATATATATATATAAATATATATGAAAACGTCAAGAATCACAAGAAACATTCAACATTGAAGGTTCATACATATCGGGCCATAGTAATAAACCTTGAGGATATATTTGGTGATCACACTGGTTCCCAGGCCTGGAACAACCATGGCTGTCAAAAACGCCTCAATATCCGGATCCGGTTTGATTCCTGATTCTTTATCCTTATTCAAGATGCCTGTATATGACCCATATCTAGCTCTACTACCTAAGCATCGACCCGAAAACTCCAAAGTCTCTCTGACTGTCATCTCGCCGGTATGAACATTATGAGGACTAATATAAGCACAAGTTCTTTGAGGAATAAACTCAAACAGTTGGTGCCCACAATACGAAACATTTCCAGATACCTGTTTCCGGATACCAAACACTTAATCCAACCGATCGAGTACACATATGCGCATGCATTTGTTGAAAATGAAAGATTAAGAATTTACATTAAGATTAGGATCAAGTTTCCCTGCTAGCGCTAGCAACAAGGTGGTTTTGCCTCCACCAGGTGGGCCTAGAAGCAGTGTTAACTTTGATGGTTTGAGAATGCCGCTGACGGATTGAAGAATTTTGATCTTTCTCTTCTTGGAAGGGAGGATTCGCATGAATCCCAGTACGCTCTAATGAATTAGAATTAGAATTAGAAGTAGAAGAAGATAAACAAAACATTATGATTTATGAAGAAAACATGAAGATGATTGATAAGAAAGGGGTGCCTCGATTGAGTTGATGATGGTGTTGAAGAGGGATGGAAGAGCCCTTTGACCAACGTAAACATTTCCGTTGACTGATAGATTTTCGTATCTTACTTCAATCTTTGGCGTCTCCACCCCCACCCTGCAACAACAATGCTCACTAATATTTATATGCATAAAAACTAATAACTATTTTATAATAATTTATTTAAAAATTTAACAAAAACATTATGCCTAAAAATTTATAATGTAAACGGCTCGGTTTAGAACGATATATTATTTCAACTAAAACTATTCAAATTAATTGCAATGAAATCCAAACTATCATAATTAAAAAAAAAAAAACGAAACTAATTAAATTTCAATAACTTAAAAAATAAAAATACATTAAACTTTAGTTAAAAAACAACATTTTGTCTAAAACATAAAACAAATTATTTTTTACTTTATTTTTTTATTGGATTAAAGTTTTTTTTCTTTGTATTGTATTTATTTTCTTTTATGTTGTATTAATAGAAATCTAATAAGTGTTTAAGTTTTATGTTTAGCAAATCCATTCCTATAAATGAGTGTCTTAAATTACTTTAATTTTTTTTATGACTACACAAACTATTTTTGAGTTGTAACATACAATGGCAATGGTAGAATTTCATGAGATGGGCATCAAGCAGTAGTTGTGAAGGCATAAGGTGATATGCACTTTACATAAGACCACGCGGTGTGTCAAGTGAACGGGGCGTGGGTTGGCCGTGGAACACGGCTCCCTTGGGGCGTGGATGACTTGGGCGTGGCCATAGCCACACTTCTCAACCGTTTGACCATTAATCTTTTCGATCGTTTGGAGCTTCCAACGGCTACATTTGGCAAATAAAAAAAAATTCCTATATAAACCATTCATTTAAACACAAATTTTCACACCCAAAAAAATACTTCTATTTTCTATAAAAAAAAAAAAAAAAGCTTTTCACTGGATCCCAACCAAACACCAAACCAATACTACAAACCGAGCACCCAACTAACCGAAACCCGAACATCCCACCTTTGAATTGGTTCTTCAACCGTTCACCTATGAATCCTTTTTTCTTTATTCAAATTGTTATCGTCCGCATTTTGAATCGAGTCCACAACAAGGGTTATACACCTTTGTTGAATATGGTTTGAGTCAACAAGTACACGGGTTTGCTTAACTATCACAAGATGAAGTTGTACCCGAAACTCAACCCTTTACCGATGCCGGTCCAAGCACTCAACCAGCACAAAAGCGTAAACACAAAAAAAAAAAAAAAAAAAAAGAAGTTGGGGATACCGAACCCATTGTGGTAGCTCCAACCCGTACCGAAAAATGGACACCGGAGAAGGAGTTTGCACTTTCGAAAGATTGGGTCGATGTGTCAGAAGACCCAATTGTTGGTAATTACTTTCGAAATAAATATAAAGATAATTAGCTATTTTATTTTAGTAATTTGTAATGTTTATTTACAATTTTATGTAATTTTTTAATTTATGATTAAATATAACTAGTTATTCTAATTTTAAAAAATTAAAATTAAACAAAATGATATCATCACCAACTAAGGGGCATTTCCAACACAAGTAGTTAAGTAGATGGTTGTGGTGAATGCCTATGTGGCGCGTAGGTTGAGTGGTTCCAACCATGGGGCATACCCCATGGTCTAAGTGGTTGCCTCTTTAAATTATATACAAATATACAAATATGGTAATCATGACGTGTAAACATTAAATCTAATTAAATAAATTAATAAACATATACATAGTTTATACTTTGTAATAGAAATCGTCTGGTTTGAGCTCACGTTAAATGAATGGATCGGAGGTTCGACTCCCATTCTTGGCAAGTTTTTATATTTTCTTTTCCTTTACTACTTTATTTAAATAATAATAATAATAATAATAATAATAATAATAATAATAATCAAATAATAGTAGTTAAATAAAAGTAATAATTAACTAAAGATAATAATTAAATAATAATAGGTTACAATAATATAAATAACTAAACAATGTTTCATCTGTTTTATTTGTTAGCATTATCTTCGTATTTTTTACGCTAGATTTTGTGAGTGGAAAAACATTTTTTTTATTATTTGCATTCTATGATTTTGCTATCGATTGCTTATGTTGTCGTTCGTATTCTTGGCAGTGCCGCATACTTTTGTGATAGCTCGGTTTGCTCTTTAGGATGAATTGACAACCATTGAGGCCGGCTTTTTGGGTAAATGTTTTGACATTCATGATATATATATTGTTACCACTTTTACTACGGAGTACTCATATCAGCAAAGTGGCGGATTGTTTTTTTTTTAAATTGGATGACATTGTGTGAGACGACTTTTAAGTAGTTTTAATTTTTTTTTTCTATTAGTAAATGTTTATAAATGAACAACATATATTTAAATAAATGATAAATATTAATTTTAGCCCATTTTATTTATTGGTCTTATGTTTGTTTTCTTATTCTAGATTTTACGACTATGCACTATTCTTTGTTTAAAATAATACATTTACGACAAGTATACTATATGTTTTATGACTAAGCAACAACCATTGTGGCATGTTTTCATATATATACTTGTATTTTGATTTACGAAATTATATCTGTACTTTGATATTCACAATCATAAAGAAATTCTTGACGCTATGCACGGAAAACCAGAAGTTTAGACATAAAACAAATGGAGCGTATTTAATTTAAAAAAGAAAGGTAGTTATTAAAGGAGTGATGGTAGAAAGAAAACAAATAAAGATACCTTAAAGTCTTAAACCATGCAATGCATTTGTTAGGGTAGTTTATCAGCTTTTCTTCCCTGAACCGGAATTGTTAACTCCAAATAAATTATATGTACGGTTGTTTTAAAAATGTACGTAAGCGAATCAAACTTGTATATTTAGCTAAAATGAACCGAGCCTAAACAAGCATGAGTCTTTAAAATGGTTTGTTTAGTATGAATCAAACCTTTGCACCCCTAGTTTTAAATAATTATCAGTCCTACAATTTAAAAATAATGGATTTTTTATGTAATTTATTTTCTTAATTCTTTATATATCTTTATCTTTTTTTTTAAATTATAAAAGTGTTATTTATGCTTAAATGATACATCATAATTAACTTTGAGAATATTTTTTCGTAGACTATATGATATATCTGAAAAATACTATGATATGTTTTATGAAATATTTTTGATCATTCACTTATAAAAATCATATAAATAGACAAATATTTAAAAATTTTGATGGGTACATTTATCAAACCATCAAGTTCTTACCCATCTATTACGTTCGTTACACGATTTGATCACCTTATTCTATATAAATTGGTTCATCTATCTAAACTTTTAATTTACTCCTACAATTTTTATATTCATTCACTAACAAAAACCCACATTTAAGATGTATTTAACTATCTAGCTTTTTTTTTTCCAACAATTTTCTATCGTATTTTTTAGCGAAATGTGAAGAAAACCTTCATAATCACGATTTAACTTAGGACTTATAGCATAATTGTTATCCTCTTGTCTTTCTAATGGAAGGCATTGGGTTTGAATCCTAGTCGAGACATATTTGCTGAGACAAGATTAATAGTTTATCCAGTTATGAGGTTTCTCATGTGGTGGGCTCAAGCGTACACCCTGGGGCGTTAAAATTAAAGAGGACGGTTAAAATCTCGCATTGGGTGTCGTCATACCAAGTCGTTCAAAATCTATTATAATAAATCAAAGTTTTTTTTGGACACATGGCACATTCTTAGAGCACTCCACTTTTAATTTCCCGCATCTCTCTCATATTAAATACATCTCATTTTAAAAAATAATATTAAATATGTTTTTTATACATTTTTCAAATTAAAATAAATTAATACATTAACAATATATTAACATTAAAAAACACATTTTTAAAAAGCAATTTATTATAAAATATACAATTTTTAAAAACAATATTTCAAAAAAAATGTATAGTGAAACAAATATTTAAAAAATTAGTGTTTAAAAAACTAATATAATTATTTTCAATGATGATTAACACGTGTAATACACGGGGTATTAACCTACTACTTAATAAATCAAAATAATTGTAGAACACATGTCACAAATGTAGAGTATCGTTACACTATTTTTCCGCTTCTTTCTTCTAATAAATACACAACTTTATTAAATAATAATAATAATAATAATTATAATAATAATAATAATATAATAACAATAATAAATATATTCTTTATACCGTTTTCAATTAAAAAAGTTCTCAATATCAAAAAAATATATTACATAATGGTATTAAATACTAATTATATTATATATATCTTTTATAATTGAAAAGGATTTCTTAATATAATAAAAAAATATTTTAATATTAAAAAGCACACTTTTAGAAAATCAACTTACTATAAAATATGAAAGATTTCCAATAATTTATAACTCATAATATCTTTTTGTAATTTATAAGTCATTCTTATTAACTATTTATTTATTTTTCTTTATCAACTTGTGTAATAATAGATAACATCCTATAATTTTGTAAAAAATGACATTTTTTTAAAAACAACGTTTTAAAAATGAAATGTTTAAAAACCAAACTTTGAAAAATGATTTTTTTAAATACAATATTATTATTTTAATTTCTATGTAATTTTTATCATATTTTAAATTAAAAAATTATTTACAATTTTGAAATTTATATTATTGAATACTTGTTAAATTTTTTTCAACCCGTATAATACATGGGATACTTACCTAGTAAATAAATAAAATAAGGATTTCTCATTCTAATTTTTAGAGAAAAATACCTTAACAATCGTCTATTACAAAAAGATGTCCTTAATTTCTATAGCATTTAGTTGATATGATGCTCATTTTACACTTTGCTTTCATTATATGAGTGTTTTAAAAAGGTGTAAAACTTGCATTTAATTATTGACGGCTTAATTTAAGATAAAATAAGAAAATTAGTGAATACAACTATCAAGTGAGCGAATTGTTACAAGTTTTTATAAATAATAACATGAAGAATAAATTTGGGAGAAATATGAATAAGTTAGTAATTTAAACTATTAACAGGATGTCATAAAGAATTTCGTGTAGATCGAATAAAAAGAATACAGGCACAAAATGGAATCATAAAATATTATGTTCAATCGAAACCTAAATTACCCGCATTCACTAAAACAAAAGTGATCTGATACGTTGAACTATTCAACAGAGTTGACATACTTACTCCCAAGAGGTTATCAATCAAAATTAATGAAATTGACAGCTTCATGTAATTAAACCAGATATCCAGAATTTTGCGCTGATGAAAACTATCAAAGGCCAATTAGGTTTAGCAGATGTTCTGTGACTTTTTATTCTTCTAAAAAGTCACGCCTGGAGCAAAATTTGTTTTTTAACGGGTACGTTGTGGGTTTCCTTTTAAGTGATGGGTTGGTCATCATATTGTTGTTATTTTGGATGAAAGAATAATTCATTTAAGACTTTTGCTGTTAAAATAAAAAAAAAATTTAAACAAAAAACAAAGAAGAGAAAATTAAATTATCACCTGTCAATCCATTCTCTTAACCTCTTTAAAAAGTTTTCATGATCATCTACAAAATCAAGAGCTCTATCAAGTAACTCCTTTCGTTTAATTTGGCTAAAGTCCTCCTCATGACCATCAATCGCCGCCATATCACCGATCAATCTCTCTTGTTCATCACCCGTAACCGCCAACGTAACAAGGTATAGATCGACTGGATGTTTTGTATGATCATGAACGAGGAAAATTAAAAGATATATATGAAACCTAAGAGAAGAAAGAAAGACGTACAGACCAGCTATACACCGTAGAATTATGTTATATATATAATGCAACACTCCATGCATGAGCTAAATCAAAGGGTTTGGATTTGTTAAATTAGGAAATAAATAAACAAATTTTTTAATATGTTATATAATATAAAAGGTAAGAGGTCGACTTAACTTGTGAAAAATGATCTTTGACTCAAAATAAAAGTACAAAATAATTGTTTATAGATGAATTAACTTTGTATTATATCAATTTTAAAATGTTTTTCTAATTTAAATAAAAGATACTAAATATATAATCAGAACTAAATAAATTATATTTTTGTTTTTGATAAAGGAATGGACAAATAAGACACGGTAGAGATTTACGTCGGAAAGACCTAACACCATATTTATATAATTAATTAATCAATTTCAATACCACCTATCTACATTAGGGCTGTTTCGAGTTGAACAGAACAGAGCAGAGCGAAGACATGTTCGTGCTCGGCTCGTTTACAAATCGAGCGGCTCGAACTGTTGTGTTCATTGCTCGGCTCAGTTTAAAACCGAGCGGCTCAGCTTGTTTCGATTTGCCTCGGTTTCAAAAAAAATTAATGAAATTCAAAATATTAGTCAACATCAAACTTAATAATTAAAAAAATTAATAAATTTAACCACATCAAAATCCAATACAAAAATAAAGTTCATAAATTACAAATTGTCATAATACGAAACAGGGTATTCACAGTGGTTTAAAACCGCAAAATCACCCAAACCGGTCATCTATTTGGTTTCACGAATGGTTTTTTCCAAAATATTTAGTCGGTTTGCTTCAAAAGTATGAAACAATAGTGAATGGTTTGGTTTATGGTTTTCACTAAAAAACCGGTCATTTAAAATTATTACTGTGTTATACACACATACATACACACGTATTAAATAGATATATAGATAAGTTTGTTGATTTAGGCATTATTTGACAAATATACATACATACGAACGTATACACACGTATTAAATAGAGATAAGTTTGTTGATTTAGGTGTTGTTTGACAAATATACATACGTACGAACGTACGTACGTACGTACATACATATTTGGGCTCACAATGCAAATAGTCAATCTCAAATCGTAAAACAATTTGGTTTTATTTTTAATGGTCAAATAGCCCAAACTAGAACCAAACCATTTAACGGTTCCATTTTGGTTCTGTTTTATTTTTAATAGTTCAGTTTTGGCTTTCATTATTCAAAATCCATTATTTATGGTTTGGTTTATGATTCGACTCAAAAACCGTAAAAACCAGACTGTGAATACCCCTGTTACGAAAGCCTAAAACTTTTTGAAAAGTTTGAATAGCTCATCCACATCATTATTCATTAGTTTGAATACAATCCCTATATGTATAGGGTTGTATCCTACGAAAACCTGATCTTAGAGAGAAAACTTTTAAACACTATATGGGCTGTCCATTGGAATATTGAAAATAAATATATGGTCCACATTAAACAATATTAGTTTACTCAAACCCATTTTTTTTTATTCAGGTTCAATGTAGACTACATATTTATTTTCAGTATTCCAAATCAATGGCTAAGATATGGTTTAAGGATTTTATCTATATAATCGTGTTTTCACATGATACAAACCCTATATATAAGGCATATTGGTGAGAAAAAGTTGCATTGCCTTAAAATTAGAATTGTATAAGTTTATCAGTTTTTGGTACACGTTTTATTGCTCATTTTAAGTCTTCATGAAAATTTTGAACTACCAGCACTGTGAACTTAGCCCTAACCTTCCTTGTGTGCCATTCAAACCTCATTTCATCTCCACTTTTCTCTCAGGTGAATCCGAGAATCCAAGCTCCATCACCAATCCTCAAACTCACATTAAACAAAAAAAATAAGCTTGTTCGTTTAATCTTTTCTTCATTCATTCGTTTGTTAGATATGATCACAGAATTCTCCATAGCAACCGATTGAGGTTGTTGGTCGACCGAAAAAGTCGGAGGAAGTGCCGACGGTGAAAACTAACGATTGTAAAAGGATGCGTGGAAAACTAAGTGTAACATCAGTGCCGGAACAGTAGCTCGGAACTAAAGGAAAGTACTGTAGATATTGGTACGGAAAGTGTTTGTATGATATTTTGTGTTAATATTATATGAAACAATTGATGTTAACAGTGCAGAAACTCAAAACTGACAAACAATACACACATACACAATACTGATATGTCTAAACATGATAAACAGTGATATGATAACTTATGTGTTAGATAGATATGGTTTATTATTATGTATAAACGTATGTGAGGATAACCAAACTAAAACAAAATTAGATATCGTCACTAGAATATTAGACTAACAATGTGACCTATACTTAAATACTTTATCTATGCAAGAGGTAGAGCAAAGGTTTTCAGTTACCTCCTTTTGTTTGTCGTCTACCTCGGCCATGAAGGCGTGACTCAGAGTAAGCTCCAACTCCTGCACCTGATCACTCCAATCATAGGAGTCAGTCTCTTGAGTTACCAGTGCTTTGGACGTGCTAGTACCTCCTCCTGCGGCTGTAGTCACAGTTTTCTCTTGAGGCTTCTTCTCTCCTTCCTTTGCCACTTTGGCTGCTTACATTCCCTGGCAATGTGACCTGGTTGATCATAGTTGTAGCACCGCAGCTTTGACTTCTCAAATCCAAGTTTCTTTCCCGGGTTATTTCCAAAGCTATTCCTTCCATATCGTTTAATGAACTTCTTTGCCCGAAACATAGTAATTGCCATCTGCCATGAGATATCCATTTCCTCCACATCAGCTGGATTTATCTGCTTTAAGTTATCCTGAGTTAGGTTTGCAGGTGCTAACTCTCCTGCTATGAAGGCATTGTAGCTGTTCATAAAACCCTTAAACAACAGCAATTTTTTTCACTCTATGGATTGATCATGGACACTGATCCAGCTTGTCCAGATGATAGGAATGCAGTCTCAAAAGGGATTGACTACGATGAAGTTGACTGATAATGTTGCATCCCTGAAGCTTGAAGATTGATAGCTGACAGGAGAGCAGAATTTTCAGACACGGGTGCAGTGCCCATTGAGCTGGCATGGTTTAGTGCTCTCTGTTTATCGTCCATATCATAGGAATTGATGATCGAGATCAGCTCACTCAGAGATGTCTTGTACATATCCTTTGTTCTTTTGATTGTTTTATAATTTAAATTCCAGGTGTAAGGCAGTGAGTTTAGAAGCTTCTTGTTTACTTCTCCTTTGGTTATCTCAATTCCAGAACTTTTCATCTTAGTCATTAGATGAGTGAATCGATTAAGTTGTGCTTCAAGAGACTCTCCTTTGATGTGATTGAACATATTGAACCTTTGTCTAAGCATATCCTTGCGGCTCTCTCCCATGCCTTCGTTTCCTTCAAACCGTTCAACCAAAGCATTCCAAAGTTCCTTTGCTGTCTTGTGTTCCTTAAATCCATGAGCAACATCAGTCGATAGAGCCACTGTAATTGAAGCGTAAGCCTTTTCATCCTTTTCCATCATTAGGATGTCATTGTTAGTGTACAATTCTGGATCTTTGGGAACAAAGGGACCATTGATCTCACTCTGGTATGAGGGCACAAAAGGACCCTCTTCAATGGATCTCCAAAGCTTTGGATCAGTGTATTTGATAAAGGATTGGAATCTGAATTTCCAATCTTGGAAGTTATCTCCCTACACGATCCTTGGTTGCTTTGTTCCGGTGCCGGTCTCATAGTCCAGATTGAGTAGATTGGACAGGTTAGTCAGATTCTTAGATGCCATGTCTGAAAAATTTCTAAGTGTAGTTCACGAAGTCCCTGTAGAACAGTTCACCAAGCACCCTTGTAATCGAAATCCTCTTGTATTCGAAAAGGAATCTGTACTTGAAAAATACTGGTAATCGAATTTAAGCTTGTACTCAAAAATCTTATGTAATCGAAACTCCCTTGTATTTGAAATCAACTTGTGTATTCGAACCTAGTTGTAATCGAACAGAACTGTAATCGAAGATTCCCTGTTGTTGAACTCACTGGTCCTTGTAGTCGAACTTCTAACACCCTTTCGAACACTCTATCTGTACTCGAAATAGTTGAACTCGAAAATTTCGAAATCGAAAATACTTAAGAAAATTTTATAAAAATATTTCTTAAGATCTGGAGTCCCAAATTCACACAGTAGCTAGATGGAGTAGAATAGACTGATAAATTACTATTCTTGCTTAAGAAAGTTGTTACCTTGATGATGAAAAGAGCACTCAAGCTCTCATACCACTTGCAGGTCTCAATCCGGATCAAGAACTAAACTTTATCTTCTGAATCATCATCAGTAGACTCTAACAAGTGCGGAAACCAAGCTAGAATCAAGTAAGCAAGTAGAAAAATATAATCTTTGTATTGATACTTAAAATTTGAGTACAAGTGCCTCAATACGTCTAGAGAGCAAATGCCTAGGGATTCCAACATAAATCTGTACAAAATACGTCTATTTATACTAGATCTAGGTGTACTCGAAGTTTAACACAAAACAACTTCGAGTACTCGAACTACACATGTACTCGAAATTACTGTACACGAAAATGGCCAAAAATCTGGACATTGACTTCTCTATTGTTTGACTTTGTTAGTCTTCATCGTACACTAGGCTCTACATTAGGGGCTGATGCTATGCTTCGATTTTGTTAATATCGAATATCCAAGGAGCCTGGAGTCACAGACCCTGTCGATATTAGGCAGTTAAGGGGCTGGGGTGTCGATACTAACCAGGGTGTCGAAGCTGATAGTATCGACAGCTTAGTTCTAGGATTTCATCGATATTAAGCAACCCTCAGCTGTCGATACTAAGGACCAACCTGTCGATACTAACCTAGAGCGTAATCCAAGGGTAATGAACATGAAAACAGGTTATATAACTAGCAGATGGAGTCGTGGGGCTGAATTGAACAATGAGTATGTCGGGTAGTAGCTCATTAGGATTTTGGGTGTCTAAACAGATTTTAAACCCTCCAATACTAATGATTTTTGATCCAAAGGAATTTATAAAACTCTTTTAACATGAAAACATATGTTTTAACAATTAATTAGAGTTAAAACACTTGGGTTTTGTCAAATGAAATCATATGATTAAGACGTTAGTATCGGCTAGGATTCAGAGGTATTAATAATATGTTAAACGAAACTCTAGTAACACCAACCTTAACTAAGGGTTCTTTTGAACTAATAAACTAAGTATGTTTGGTAATATCACATCAAGTAATAACGCTATGACAAGCTTTGGGAGACAAAATGGTTAGAGAACACAAGGAGGGATCCATGGTAATTCAAATTAAGTGTAATGTGTGTTGACTTTATATGGTCAACCCTAAACACCTAGTTATTTTGCATCACAAGTAATTAACCAAGGTTGTTTAAGTTGAATAACCTTAGTTAATAATCAAAACTGAGGAGAAACAAATTCATGAGCGCTAACAATGAGTTGTATAAAGACTTGACAATTAACCTAGCTAGGTTAATTTAAGTTCTAACATGTCGAACTTATATTTATTTAAAATGTACCACTTAATTTTATGAAAATAAGTTTTATAAGACAATATTAAATTACTTTTTCAAAAGAATAAAGTTTTATAAATAAATTAATTTTCTTATTAAACATGTACATTTTATAAGTAATTTCCTTAACTGTTTTAAAGTATATCTTCTGAACCTAAACACTAATTAACTAAATTAAATTTTAATTATGTTGGGTAAGGGTTAGGATTCTAAGTCAAGTAAGATTAGATAGGATTAAACAATAGTAACTCATCATAGTAATACTAGGACACTTAAGCACACATTTGGGTAAACTACTATGTTAATAACTATAAACACTTACGATACAAAACTATAACAAATGAAATCAGGTGTTGAAGATATATCTAATACAACAAACGAGCGAGCGTGTTTCTAGGTTATTCAAGTGGTCTACAACACAAGTGAGTTCATTGCTCCTTTTCTAAACATTTTGTTTTATAAACGCGGGGCTGAGAAGCATGTGTAAGTTATTTTCCTTGGACTATATTTTACTTAAATGCTTTTACATCATATATTTTTATATGTATAATTGTTATCCTAGATTAGGGGTCTAGGTAAACTTATTGCAGGTTTCGAAAAGGATTTTTTACTCATCATAAGTAGATAATTGTTTTATTTCAAGTAAAAATTTTCAATGATCTATTTTCAAAGAACTTTCAACTATCTATTTTCAAAGAACTATTTTCAACGATCTATTTTCAAAGAACTTTTCAAAGAACTATTTTCAACGATCTATTTTCAAAGAACTAGTCTCAAAGATCTATTTTCGAAGAACTGTTTTCAACGATCTATTTTCAGAGGAATATCTGGGAAATAATCAAAGATAGCATGTGCCAAAGAACTAACCGATCTATGCGGAAACAAGAACGATCGAGAAAGAACTAGACGATCTATAAAATCCTATATTTCATGAAGTACTAGCTAGACAATTGATTATAGGTCGCATGTTTGATGATATTTATAGAATCCTCTTACTTCTAAGAACTTTGATTGTTATACTAGTCTACTCGAGTTTGATCAAGGCCCAATCATTAGGTCTTAGTTTTTAATTAAATGTTTATTTATTCACCTATTTATGCATTTTAATTAAATGTTTCTACATTTGTTATGGTTGTTCATGTGTGTGATGAGCTTAAGGAATTAAGAGAACTTCCACATTTTGTTGAAACTAACAAGAACTAGTGTGTTGATGATGGGGAATGAAACGATTAATTATCATTAACAACAATATTTTATGTGGTTCGGTATGTGGTGGTCTGGCGGCTGGGCTTGACCCTACGTATGTCCTATATATAAGCAAACTTGACTAGATAGTATAGGTGGTTGTTGGTGAGGTTAAGGTTGTCATTCGGTCAGGTTTGTACAAATTCATTTTTAAACAAAACTATATGAACTCATCAACCATGTTTTGACTTTATTTTCTTACATGTTTTCTCAGGTGATATGCAAGACTAGATTAAGACTGCAGGATGCATACTAGGATGCTCCAGATAGTGGATCTAGTAACTTTTGGAAGCACATATTCTGCTTATAGCAGTGAATCATTTTGATGTCTTGTACGGTCACAAGATGACATACTTATGATTATAGTGAAATTGTTTGCTTAGTTAAATTCTCAAACATGACAGTTGTAATTTAAATTTTGAACTTCAGATTAATTATATTTGTGCTTTAGTTATGCTCAAATGTTGATGCTATGCATACAATTTGATCCTTCCGATTATCACACGATATCACGCCCCGAGACCTTTCCGCCTGACTGGAAAGTCGATCCAGCCTGCTGGCTCAGGGTGTGACACTAAGATGGAAGATAGGTTTTGACGGCTCAACTACAATGCCTTGGGTAACCATAACCAAAGTAAGGGAAATGGTACGTTTTGTTCTCTTAATGTTTTCTTTTGATGATCCTTTCCATTATGATTTGGTTTTACCTGATAATGCATTATGAAGGGTGTTTTGGTCCCTTTCTTGTAGGGTAATTTTAGTTTGACATATGACAACATTATTTCGTTTTACAGGGTTGTGAGATTCTTACTTTTACCATTTGATTGTTTCGTTTTGCAACTGTACTGCTGTAGTTGTGTATTGATCCTTATTGGCATTGTATATGTACTTGTATGTGTAGGTTGGTCTTTTTTTTTTTGTTTCCTGGCTTTTATAGTTAGTCACTCAACGCACCCGAGTCCGGTTGCGTTCGTTTTCGTAAAAATGTGTCGATTGAATACGTAACTTTAAAACATGTAATTTCTTTATAAAAGAAGTTAATTTATAAAAAATTAGGTTGTAATTCCTAATAAATATTTTAAATCATTTTCTGTTATTTTTTATTAAAGTTTACAAAACGTTAGATTTAAATGCTTTGTCATTACAGATCGTCACCCATACGAATATGACATATATTTTACGTCCTGACTAGGCTAATTTAAAATGGATATCATTTTAGAATTTTCATCTTAACAGATATATTCGTGTGAATCATCACCCATGCGAATACACTATTAGTTCAATATTCACATTATGCTATCCGTTAAACGCTCAATATTTATATCATCACAATTGTTAAAATAATAATTAATAATCAAATAACTGAAGTTCCTGCACTAATCTTATACACTATCGCTTTCCCAATGTGCCAAAACAAGTTTATGGATAGGGCACACATAGATTTGACTACCGTCTCCTCAGCCGCCAGCCCACCGCTGTTTCGACACATCACGATTGAGCCATTACTAGTATTTTAGTCGTAACTTCCTAATCACCTTTATGTTCTGGATTTAAATCTTTCGGATTCTCCTCGCTAAATCCTCACACTAACATACTCATGAAGTACCAAAGACAGCTTATGTATAGGGCATACATAGAAGTCAGTCGCAACCGCCAGCCCACCACCTCTTCGATAAACCATGACTATGTCCTTGATATATTTAGAGATAAAATCTTAAAATTACAAACCACTAACCAATATGATATTTTAAAAGTTCAGTATGTGCTAATCCGAGTAAGTAGTAGGACTTACCCAATTATATTATAACTTGGATTGCCAACTATTTATAATGTTTTAAAAGAATGAAATTATGATATCATGCCCTTCATCACAATAAAATCAACTAATGCTTTTCATATAATCCAAATCAAAGAAATGATGAGATTTATGAACTAGTTCACTAAGTGCGAATGACTCAGAACACAAGTATTACAGTCTGCCCTAGTTGAGGGAATTTCGTCCCGAAATTAGCTAGACGAAACTGTATTAAACAAATGTACATACTTGAGCCTCGTTTGGTCTTTTTGCTCCCAAGTGAATTCCGGACCTCTCTTGGATTCCCAGCGCACCTTCACAATTGGAATGCGGATGCGTCCCAGCTTCTTAACATCTCGGTCCATGATCTCAATTGGCATCTCAACAAAATGCCTAGTATCATCTGAAAGTCTTGGTTGGCTACACGCTTCTTCAGATTTGACATATAGAATATCGGCTGTACATTATTAAGTTCTGGAGGAAGTTCCAGTTTGTATGCCACCTTCCTAATCTGTTAAGGATTTTTAAGGGACCTACATAAATATGAGTATGTATGAGTATAAGGATTTCCAAAGTATGTATGAATCCTTGTGTATAAGTATGGTATCATGATAAAAATTGATGTAGAAAACATAATAAGATTTATGTATAAAACATCTAACATGCTTCTCAATCCCAAAATTTATAAAACAAAATAGTTGAAAAGGGACAATGAACTCACCTTTGTTGTATGATAGAATTGATTCAAGAATGTGCACACTCATTGGTTGTAGTTTAAGTGAGTTTAAAACCTGATTTCATTGATTATTGTTCTATATCGTAAGTACCGGTGTTTGTTTCAAGTTGTGTTCAAGACTTGGTAATCAACTAGGTGATCCATCCTAAGTTATGTGGGTTGCTAGTCTTTTCTTTGTAATTAGTGTTGCATTTACATTATTGGACTCTTAATCATAATTACATAAAGTTTGAACTCATGCTAAAAATATATAGTAATGATGTTTTAAAGAAATCATAGTAATTTAAACTCATGCATAACCTTTATGCATGGTTTTTATAAAAATGTGTCATAATTTACTTATAATCCCTTTTTGTTATTGATATCATCTTTCAAAATATTTCTTGTTAATCTTTATAGCATTAAACACATGGTAATATTAGGTGTTTTAGTAAAACTTATGTTTATGTTGTAAAAATATCAAGTTTTGAACAATTGGAGTTGAGTTAACTAAGATTTAGCATAACCCAACCCATTTACTATTTAATCACTTTATTTGATCTTTAAAAGTTGATACATTTGACTCTTTTGTGACTAAGATTACTCTGATTAGGTTATAGAACTAGTATCAAAATCTGAACTATGTGAGGGGTGTGTTTAATATCGACCATGGCTAGGGAAATTGGAAATTGGTCCTTGCTGATGCTAACAAGTTCAATCCTCGTTAGTGTCGAGTCCATCAGCCCCCCTAATTGGTAATATCGATGGAACCTTAACCCATTTCCCTTGGATTGAGTATCTGGATCTAGTATCGAAGAGGTGTGGCTGAATCAAGAGTGTGTCGACACTAGTAGTGTCGACAACTCAAAACCATTTTAGTTTTGAATCCTATCGATACGCTAGTTTCGACAATCAACTTGCCATTGAGATTGTGAGATCCGATATTGAAAATATCGACCATATTCTGGCCCACATCTCTTGGAGGTCATCGAACTTAGCATGTTTGACAAAGGCTTGGTTAATTGAAGTCCATCGAGACTAGTAATCTCGATGGAAAGCTGCCATGTTCAATAGATTCATCGATACTAGTCTCCAAAGATGTTCTTTTGTCGATATTATTTCCTAGCTTACCTTCACCCATCTCCATCGCTCCAAACCTTAATCTAATTTCATCCAAGTTTCCTAGATTCATTTCCATGACCATTTTTCAAAGGTTTGAAGGTCCTAAACCATTTTAATGTTCCATTCATCCGGTTTTAATGAAAACCCCAAAAATTTGAACTTGGAGCTTACTTTTACCTTAATTTTTGTTGTTTTAAGCTTAAATCCGTTGTAGTATTAGCTTCTACTTGTTGTTTTAGGGCTTTTATAGCCCAGGTCATTACATGTGTGTTTCGGTTTCGTTATGTTATGTTAAAACGTATAAATTTTCTAAAAGTAGTTTTGTTAAAATCTTTTTAGGTTGTAGTTTCTAATAAATATTTTAGACACATTTTTATTATTTTTAAAGTTTCGTAATCGTTTATTTTAAATGTTTCATCAGATCGTATCACTTTCATTCGTATTCGTATAGATCGTCACCCGTATGAACACAACGATGACTTTACTTTTCGATTTGATTTTCTAATTATAAGATATCATTCAGAATGCTAAGCCCATAGATATATTTGTGCGAATCGTCACCCACACAAATACACTGTCAATTTGATATTCACGAATGCTATCCATTATCGTTTTGAATTTGATTTACTCACATACGTTTATACTTAATAGTATTTTATCTAACATTTGTTCGTGGTGTTAGTCATCTAATTCGCATCATTAGTGAATATGTATTGTGTTCATTGTGTGTAGTATATGTTTGCCTTTCTATATTGAGCTTCATTGTATTTCCCACACTGTTTGTGAATTATTTAGCATTGTATTCACATATAACACTTTACAAACATGATCCGTACATCTATCTACAATACAGCTCCTATTATTTAGTACTGGTTGTCACGGTCTTCCCTTGTTAGAGAAATTTCGTCCCAGAATTTAGGAATCATTGTCGGGCACAAATTCCTCCATAAACAAATGGGATAGTTTGATTTCATGCGATCCTTGTAATAACCGTGAAAATTCGATAATAGATTTTTATTAATTGGGCCACATTGGGCTAGGCCCAATTAAGCCCAATAATGCCCAATAAAATTTGATCACTCTAGGCCTAATCCATAATGAACGACTCGTTTAAACTGGCAGGTTTGTTTCAATAAGGTCATTATGAAACTATTTGGTAGTTGAGAAAGTAACGAGCTGTTAACCGTTTAACATTCAGCGATCGGTTATTTAAAAAATATGATAATTAAGCTCGTAACATGACACCTAATTAATATTATTACAGTATAACATCTATGTTGACAGTCGTTACGTTAAACTATATTACATTAATTTTATAAGTTAAAGATAAAATTTAACCCGGCAGGCCCATTTACTCACTGAACAACATACATATAAAAATTTAATATTCAAAGAAGTTTTAATTTTTGTAACTTATTGCGGTCTCACAAATAATAATCGACAGAAGCAACGAGACTCGAACGGGTTTATTTTGTAAGTTATACGCACAGTGTAGGTGATACAGACTGGCCTAGGGTATATCCTTCCCCTTATAAACCCTAGGTATAAAAGAAATGCAAGAAATGATGCCCTCATTTCCTCCAGCCGTTAAACACACAAAACACACACTGGTGTGTGTGTTTTTCGTCTTGATAGAGACCAAGGAATGAAGAGGCCGGCAACTCAACTCCGATGTACTTCTTCCCTTCCGGCCAGACCTTCCTTGTGGCGGAATCACCTTTCACGACAACAATCCAGCCACTCCTCTTCTTCGGCGAGCTCAGCTTCTGTGAGCCTCAGCCCAACTCCTTTCATACCACGCACGACACCCCCGACGACCTCTTTCCCTAGCCGTGTATGGCCCCCGCAGCTCTAGCTCTGATGAGCGTGATGGGTATCTTCGGTGAAATTATTGATTAATCAGCAATGCTCCCCTACTCTGGGTCGTGCGAAAGAGACGCAAGAAAGAACCATATGGGTTCCAGCCTTACCTAGTCTACCACTAACAACCAACCACCTGTGGGTTCAAAGGTTATTGATGAGTCGGACACACCACTACTCTTTTCCCTTTTCTTTCGTTTAAATGAGGATGGATCCACCATGACAGTTAAAAATAAAGGCAATGGTTCGGTGGTGATGACTTGAGGCAACCCTAGACTTGATCGGTAGTTGCAGGTAAGATAGCTTGATGAGATCGGTAACATTAAAGGCTGTTACGAGGTCCTGGCTTCCGATCTATGATTCCAGCCTATTAAACTGTAAGAAACGAGCCTTTAAAATTCTAGGTTGTTCAATGTTGGTCATTTCATAGCAACATGTCTTGAGTTAGGTGGTTTAAAAACCTGATCTAAGTTTGTTTTGTTTGCTTCATGCTTGTTTTGTCAGATCTGAGAGTGATTTCACTTGGTATGTTGAAATGGTGATCTTCGTGGCAGGATTCATCTGTCAAGAATAAATGAGAGGATGAAATCACCAAATATTAGCTTCAGTTGGTGATTGGGATGTAAGATAGTAGATCGGGTTAACCAAGAGCTGCTCGGGTTGCTCCCGACAGTCTCGGGACTTGGACAAACCAGATAAACTCGATCAACAGTAGGCTTAATATGCTCGGGTTGTTCTTGACGCAAAAATGAACGTGGTGGTGTTCAAGATTCTCTAAACGGGCTACTGGTTAGCAAAATGAGTTTGCATACGCGAACTGAACCGGAGGTAAAACCACAGGCTAATCTTTATCATGCAAATATTAACTCGTGCATTATTAGTTTAATTCTCACGACTGAATAAACCAAAAACAACAAATAACTTTTACAAAGTGATAATTGTTAACATTCGGTAAAATAAATCAAACTTATAAGTGACGAATATGTTTGACCGACAGAGTGTGTACCATTAACAAAAATATTTGAGACGGATACGTATAGTATTGACTAAAAATTATCTAACAATATGATTGGCAAGTTTACCTATTTAATACTTGGATGTATATACAATTGTCAAATATTAATATACGTGAGGTTTCGAGACAAAAAAAATAACTAATTTCTGATGATAGTAAACAAGTTACAAACATTATAATTACATATTGGTAAACCAACAAAATGCATTGTGATATTCAGGAAAATAAATGATTTTAAGCTTAAGACTTACATATATAAATGTATTCTATAAATATATCAATTGATAAGTATATTAGAAATCAGGACTATAATAAGCGTGATTTTCATATTGTAAATATTTAGACTCTAACGTTTTAAAGACAAGTAAATTCCAAGTAAGGCTTTTGATGGTTTAGAAACTACATATAAATTTCAAGTGTACATATCTAACTGTTATCAAATATTATAAAAATATGAACATGTATATATAAATATATAGAACCGCATCTATATTTTGATACGCATACGTAAAATATTTTGATTAGCTTGAATAATTAACCAAATATTATTGTGGGCCAAAATAAATTTTAAACCTAGACGATTCCAAATAAATGACCATTACAAATATGTATTTCGATTAATTGGGATGTACGATTATTTTGGTATATCTAAATCTGATGAATGGTTTATATCTACCTATAATACAAACTAACTATTCATAAGAGTTATACATACATACATACATACATACACACACACACAGATATATATATATATATGTATGTATATATTAACAATAATAATCAAGTTGATAATTAATATTATATGTGCACATTTAAGCATATCACTTACAAACACATCCGATCAACTAAATAATCGAGTAATAAAGGATAGACAATATGAACCGAAAGTATCATGAATAAGCAAAAGTATTCGGTCAATAAAACTTAACACAGTGAGGACGCATTAGATCTAGTGTGACAATTATGTCAAATACACACATAAAACAAGAGTATTGGTTATTGACACACATTTGATTTACAAACAGGACCTCATGTTTCATTTGATTGGGAAATGATATACTATATCAAACGTTTAGAGTTGACTAGCACTTAGATTATGTATATGGTCACTTGGACTCTGGTTATCACAACATATGGACATGGGTTCCATTGCTATAAACACTGAGTATTGGTAGCCCCTTTTACATTTTTACGTATTTTGGGGGAAATACATGCTACAATACTTTGTTTTTCTGCTATGATACTCAAATGGTTTTCATACAATGTTAAATGTGTTAATGCTGGAACATAAGTTAGTCGGATGTTGATTGCATAAGGTCTTGTTGTTTTATCGTAAGTCCCTTACTCATTCATGCTTAGACACAACCATTAACTCATAGGTTTGAGCCAGTGGACATATTGAATAGTACTATTTTGGTTGACAACCCATTCATCTATTGGGTGGTCTTGCTAGCTACGGTCACCTAATGACGTGGTCAATCATGATGAATGAATATTTCCAACACACATACTATGAAATCGAGAAGAGTTGTTGATCATGGGATCATAAACAAGGGCATTCAGTCATAAACTTGGTTGTGGACTTATGTAGATTTCAACCATTCACACTTATGGTTAGCATATTACATGATGGCATTGCATTATGAGATGATGATCCTACTAGATTTTGATTGAAACATTTTATTCGTGCCTGGAATGGCCAACACACTATGGGATGATGATCATACTGAGTTTTGATTGAAACATTTTACTCATGCCTGGATGGCAAACACTGTTACTTAAACTGTTTAATTAAACATAAAACCTACAAACTCACCAAATTTTTAGTTGACACTTGTTATTGTATGTATTTCAGGTACTAATCTAAGTTTAGATATGGACCTTACACTTAAGAAGAAGGAATAGCATTCTCTCATACTTAATGAGTTCTTGATATACAGTTTCATCGCATCTCTCGTGTTTCTGCCAACGGCGGGGGTGTGACAGATTGGTATCAGAGCCATTGGTTATAGAGAATTAGGTTTACTTTAGTGACACCTAGACTATAATCATAAGCTCTAAATTGTTGGGTCTATAGAAAGTATAGTAAGATTCAACTTTGTGCAAACATATTTTGTTCGAGAGACTGTTTTTCCCTAAAGAACAATACATGATTTAATTGATGCTAATCGTTGTGTTAAGAAATGGCAACTTTAAGTTAGCATCGCTACACTACCATTTCACTGGCAACGGCTTGTTCATAGATAATGACTCTTAGTTACTAGATCCTTACTAAGGTTACACCACATTTCTTAAAGACATCATAGTAAGGTTTGATTTGACTACACATATTACTTTTGCTATGGCATAATATTCTTATTTCGCATCATAGAGTTGATGCACTACTAATTTGGAAACAACTCTGACACAACTTACAAGTTAAGTTGAGAACATGTCAAGTTGTTGTAACATTTAACAAACTTTTATCACCAACATATACATATTATATTGCTATATTGGTGAGTAGTTGACACATGGCATCACAAACTATACATGGTCTGTAAAACTTGATAAAGTCCACAATTTTGTCGGACCCAGTAGGACTGTTCTGAAATCTGAAATGTTATTAACATGAGATCAAACAAACAAGATATTTCTGACTGCTGATGGCAGCTCATTGAAAGGACCAGACAAATGAACTGACTTGGGGAAATCATTGGATTTACAAGTTGGAAAGATTAAAGGAATCAACAACACTATATGATAAGAAGTGATTAAAGGGAATGAACAACAAAAAAATGATAGAAAACAATACCATGCATTATGACTCATGACGGGAGATTACTAGAGTGATCAAGCAAGATAATTGGTAGTTGCATTTTGTACTACGTAACTATGAATTATGTTACTTGTGAATTCTGGGAAATCCTATCGTGATGATTAGTGTTTGAACTTAATGATAAGTTTGAGGTTGCAAGTACCAATGTTGAATCTTTTGAGTTGAACAAATTCAACCATACATTATGGCAACCAACTGAATTTAACTATTCACAGAAAAACAAAATTTTCCAATGATGTTATAATAATGATGCCTTATAGCCTTCTTTGAGCAGGATATGACAACACTAATATTTCAAGGACAAATTCTGGCAGGGTAATTTATTCAATTGATTAGATTGATCTCCTTAAAATCCTGACACCTTAGTCATTGACTATGGTAACTATTCCTAAAAGCTTAGACAAACTCATTAATTATTGAAAATTTTAGATCTCATTGGATAATGGGCACCATATTTAATTCAAATGATATGGAAATATTATGAATCCTAATGGCATGATTCCTTAGAGTATTCATTCCTTTTTAGAGCGCTCTGATAGTTTTAGGAGACCCCAATTAACCGTCTCTCTTCTTTCAGGCCATTCTTTGTACTAAACCCATCTTAACCAAGACAATAAAAGAATTTGATGCCTTCTTTAGAAGGATAACTTAATAAGCACCGAATGCAAAAATATGTTATTACCTAAATTCATGCGTGCTAGATCACATAGTCATGTAACCAAATACATGGTTTACTCATGTACTATTAAATCCCATTGTAAAACACTATCTCTTCCTGTATGAAGTTATTCTGAATAGTTAATGTGACACCTCGTGTCTTGCTATTATCATATGTTGTAACATCTGTACATTTAGTCAGGGTAGTCATAAACATAGATAGAACAGTGTGTAACCTTATTCGACATGTCAATGTGAATCATATGTACATGTTTGTGTGTTATAGGAATTTCTTTAGTTTAAGGATAAGTATATATTTAATTATTTATAGTCATTTGCGCTAGGCAAGAACTCTATTCTATTATATCGAAACGGTGGTGGGCTGGCGGATGATAATGCAGGCAGCCAGACTCTATATATGCCCTATATATAAACCGTGTTCGATGTAATAGGATAGTGTTCGTGCGTAGTGTTATGACAAATAATATGACAAATGAAACATTTAAAAAAATACTAATGCGTAAGCGAGACTTGGTATCATTATGGGTGACGATCCATAAATATATCAATGTTAAACTTATAATTACGAGTAAACTTTAATAAACACATAAAATGACCAAAAAAGTATGTAATTATGGGTATACACGTAAATTCATTCGTTAACGGTTCGAAAACGAACGAACAGTAAAATAAGTAAAAAATTATATTTTACTTTTTACAATTTTGAAACTCATCAGGAACAATCAAAGAAATCTAAAATACAAGGTAAACTGGTTAATTATGTAACGTTTACGTCGCGTACGTGAAAATACGTGAGAGCGAAACCAAACAAACCCGAACACGCGGGGAACCACTCGGTGTATAAAAACCCTAAATGCTCCCCATATTCTTCATTTATTACAGCCTCCATCTCACTCTTTCTCTAAATATTCGTCCAAGCCTCCTCTCACTAGGAATTCATCACTAAATCACCAAGATCTTCTTAAATTCTTCCCAAATTGAGCATATAAGGTATCAAAACGATCCTCTAGACGAAAGGAGGCTTGTGGTACAAAGTATTAGCCCTAATTCCAGCTCAATTGGTTTTGGGTCTTTAAAACCCCTACTATTAGTGACTGAAGGACCTTGGATAATCAAGGATGGACTGGGATTAAGTGTTGGGACATCAATCAAATACTGGAAGGGCCGGCCATATCAAGGTCGGAACAACAATGGGTCTACAAGATAGTATCGATGAAGTTGTGCAACATCCATCTTTTCCATCGATATTACCACTCTCGACGACCTAGAACCAACCCAAAAACATAGACAATTGCATGATTGGTGTGGTCCAAGTCTAGCCGAGCTGCACCAGGTCGAGATTGATAGTATCGAAGGTTGGCAACATTGATACTAAGCCTAGTATCAATGGGCACAAGTTGAATATTCATTCACTTCTCATCGATTTTGTCATCCCCGATTGTCCTTTTTTGATCTAGAAACACTCCCAACACTTAAAGAAAACCAGTCCAAGTAAATTAGGAGCAAGATCATGTCGTGAGTGATAGTATCGAAGGAAGTGCATCGATTCTAAGGACCCATCGATATTACTAATATTGATGGGCATTAACTTGGGGTCCATCGACTTTCCTTTGTTCTAATTTGGCCATGCAAGAATAAAAACGACCAACATAACTTTGAACACGATAGGCCAGGGGTTTGATCGAAACTAACTTGGAAAATGGACATTGGAAAGACTAAAATATCAGCGGTTAAAATGAGACCATCGACACTCATTGTATCGAGGGGTCTCTTTAATGCTTGGACATCGAGACTGATAATCTCGACATTTTGCTCCACCATGGATTGTAAATACTAGTTGTAAGTCCCAAATACGTATTTTAAATTCTAGAACAAAGCTAAAACAATCATAAACATGTTATTGTTTGAGCAATTAAGTCAAAAGGGTTGATCAAGGTGGGATAACCCTCATTCTACCTTATGTGACTATGAATTTGTTTTCCTCCTAGTTAAGCTTAACTTAACTTAATGGTAATACCATTTATTGACCACAAAGGTTTAATTCATAAGCATTCAATGAAAGCATGAGAACAAAGTTTTAACAAAGACAGAGTCACATGTTACTTTTGGTGCATAACAAACCTTATGCATAATGTAATATGACACATACTTTTCACAAGTCAATCATCATTCAGAGGTCTCAATAATGATTTTCAAGATTAACACAACACTCTTAAACATCAGAACAAGTTTATACAAAGGAATATTCATTAACAAGTTAACCTAATTCAATCAAGTAAACAAAGTCTAAACTTATAAATGAAACTTATATTATATGTATGATTACAATGATATAGGAATCATTTAGAAGTCTTGTTGAGTTGCTACTTGTACAGGACTGAGTCTACTGCTTTTAGGTGAGAACATTAGCCCCTCTTTTACTGTTTTATAGACGTCTTCGGGAGAAACACGTGATCAAATGTTTTCATTGGTACAACTTTCCTAATACATATTTTCAAATACAGATTTCTTTACTCTTTTGAAACAATCAATGGTTAACTCTTTATGTTCTTGGATTTTACAAATTATTAAACTCTCTTATTAAAATCTTATATACTAACAAGTTTTATAAATTATTTTATACAAATTGGTTTTGTAAACTATTAAACTCTTTTGAAAGAATAAGTTTATAAAAACTCTTAAACTGCAACTTGTGTTTTCAAATAAATATAATAGTTCAAACGTTGTATTTTTACAAGGACTTTCTATCCAGGTATTCAATCAGGTGTTTTCTTGCAAGGTATTCAATCATGTTAATCGTTTATTCAATATTAAAAACTTATAGTCATGGTGTTCATCATTGTGAACAAGCTTATACACATCAAGACACATTCATTCATTCATTCTTATTCTTAATCTTTTAACGCTAGTACTGGGTGATCACAACAAGGGAAAGCGGGACACGTTTGGTTACGCCAAGGTTGTGGTTAGTGTTTAAATATGTTTTAAACCCTAACTGCAGATTGGATGCCTTATGATAATATGGATTTGCTGCTAATTAAGTTTACCAGCATAGGTCATATTGACCGGGTTACGTCAACACAGAGTTGTCTTTTGAGTAAACTCATTTGCACAACACGTGTTGAATGCGTTTTGCTGACTACTGGTCTGAGTCCAAATGTAATTTGGGACTTGATTATATGTTGGCTCTTATTAGTAAATAGTCATTGGCTGTTTGTACACGTTATTTTTACTTGATGATAGTTTGTGTTACAATTATCCATGACATGTTTATCAAATGCTTTATTCATAGTGTTTACAACTGTAGATTCATATTTACAAATGTTAAACCTATTGTTCTCACCAACTACTTGTCGTAGATAGTTACTTTTCACGTGTTTCAGGTAATCAGGTTTAGAGCAATACAAGGACAACTAAGGAGACCATAGTTAAGATAGACCAAGATCAAGTAACAAGCTAGGATGGATTAGAAACTCACTTAATCCTGATTGTTTAATTATCTTGTCTGAGTCTTATTTTGTAAATATTATTTTTGTGTCTATTAGTTGTCATTCTTTTGGTAGATATTTAGAATGCTTGTAACTAAACAATTGTCTAACATTGTGAAACTTAGTAATGCATTGTGGTTGTTCTTCTTTCAATACTTGTGCATGATTCAACCATTGATTATCACCGCTCCGTGGATTCCGCACGCGGCACAGGGGGTGTAACAGACGTTAACTTCCTACTTGGGTACAAGTATTACACTCTTTATCAACCTAATCAATGAGATTAATTCCAATTACTCAAATTGTTTAACAGTGGCATTATCAAAACTCAATTAAAGACACATTTGTGACACGAGTGTCACAAACCATGCATGACTAGACACAATGTCTATGGTCTACATTCCCTGTGATCAATGAATGAATTGTTAAACTCAATCATGTTTTAGAATGTCACAATAAAAATAAATAAATACAAATGACTCAATATCCTTCCATGAGGGGGAACTAATGAGTTTAAAACTATGCAAATATTCTTTTGTCCTTGGGGCATGCCAGATATTAATAATGTGGCGCCATACCTAGATTGCAGTCTAGTGCCCACTACACATTTGAAACACTATACCAGAATTTCATTTCAATGACTTGATTTAACAATCGTTTAAGGTTTTGTCACCTTAACACATGATAATGGTAATGATTTACCAAATCTATAAACATACGTTATGATGATAAAAATTCACACTTCAAAGTAAGAAGCTAATATATCTTCCACTTAATACAACCATGTAGTGAGCATTGATGAAGCCAAGAATCATTGTAATGAAGAACTTAAGACACGCATAAAGGATATAATAATCCTTAGAGAATTTCAAGAACTGTTGATGGAAATTCACAAGAGATCTTGTGTTAATTCACAAGGACTTATCCTTGATTATATCAAAAGAGTAAATAGAAAGAGAAATGGATTAAAGATTGAAAAGTCCCATGAGTATCCAAAATCCGGTTAAAATGGAAACCATGTTTTAGTGAACGATTAACCTATCTATTTTTGAAGAGTTTGGGTTGCTTAGGAATTGTCTACCTATAAGTTGTATTCTCATCAAATGATGAATCCCTCAGTTGCTTATACGGTATGGATGACTTATCTCCCTAAATAATCAACTTGGTCTGAATTGGAAGGACTGACTTAAGGAACACAATTAACTTACATGATGGAACTATCAGAAATGTTTGCAATAATACAGAGATGAAAGTGTGTTAGCCAATTAATCATTTCATCGAGATAACTTGTTTTATGCCATACGCAATTAAACAATTAGACCATTTTTTTACCTGGCATTCCTAAACGAGATGTCTAATGTGTCTTAACTTAAATAAAACATTACTGATAGAAATGTCGAAAAGGTATCTTAAGCAATAGACAAGTGAGTAACCGGATCTTGCAGAATATCTAATTATTTGAAATCTAGTCAAATCAAACGTGCTTAATGGAGTACTTAACTAATATTGTGCTTATTTTTTAATAGTATATCAAAGATATTAACCAAATAAACTCGTGAATCTTCCTAACAAACATGATCTCGGTATAAATGCATTGCTAGTTCGAAACAAGCACTTAATTGTAACTAAAAGAAGGATTTATTTTCTAAGTTCTATGTAACCAGATTAAGCGATGGTTATATGATGACGTGTGTGATCGAGAGCATCGGGTTACTCTTAAGAGAACTACACCAGGAAAGATATACGTCAACATTGAAGACTAGCAGTATCTCAATTAATCTTGTTCGGCGAAAATGATCTAGTCAAATATCAAAATTTGACTGATTTAAATTATAAAGATAGTCAAACTGCTTCAATTGGATCATTATGAGAAACCTCTTACCAGTTGTAATAAGATCATCATATGATCCATCAATGATCAAAATGATAGATTTCATAAACTAGAGCAAGCATCGTGTAGACATGCGAGCTAAAGGAATGCCTCATTTCATATACTCACTAGCACCATTTGCTAGTTTCATTATTTTCAAATATCTATAAGTGAACTAATTCATTTGACAAGTTACAACCTCCTTACAAATAAGTGATGTCTACTTTTGAGGACGAAGTTTCTTAAAGGAGGAGAGACTGTAATAACCGTGAAAATTCGATAATAGATTTTTATTAATTGGGCCACATTGGGCTAGACCCAATTAAGCCCAACAATGCCCAATAAGAAAATTTGAACACTCTAGGCCTAATCTATAACGAACGACTCGTTTAAACTGGTAGGTTTGTTTCAACGAGGTCATTATGAAACTATTTGGTAGCTGCGAAAGTAACGAACGATTAAGCATTTAACATTCAGTGATCGCTTATTTAAGAAAATATGATAATTAAGCTTGTAATATGATACCTTATTAATATTATTACGAATATAACATCTATGTTGACAGTCGTTACGCTAAACTATATTAAATTAATTTTATAAGTTAAAGATAAAATTTAACCTGGTAGGCCCATTTACTCATCGGACAACTTCTACATATAAAATTTAATATTGAAAGATGTTTTAATTTTTGTAACTTATTGCAGTCTCAAAAATAACAATCGACAGAAGCAATGAGACTTGAACAGGTTTATTTCGCGAGTTATACATGGTTTTAATGTGATACGGATTGGCCTAGGGTATATCCTTCCACCTACAAACTCTAGGCATAAAAGGAATGCAAGAAATTATGCCATCATTTCCTCCAGCCGTTAAATACACAAAACACACACTGGTGTGTGTGTTTCCACCCTGATCAAGAACAAGGAACAAAGAGGCCGGCAACTCTACTCCGATGCCCTTCTTCCCCTCCGACCAGACCTTCCTTGTGGCGGAATCCACCTTTCACGAAAACAATCCAGCCACTTCTCTTCTCTGGAGAGCTCAGCTTCTATGAGCCTCAGCTCAGCTACGTTCATCCCACGCATGACAACCCCGACAACCTCCTTCCCTAGCCGTGTCCGGCCACCTTGCAGCTCTAGCTCCGACGCGCGTGATGGGTATCTCCGGTGAAATCTTTGATTAATCAGCAATGCTCCCAGGTCCAAATTGTGGGAAAGAGACCTAATAAAGAACCAGATGTGTTCCAGCCATACCCAGTCCACCACCAACAAGCACCCGCCTGTTGGTTCGGAGGTTATTGATGAGTCGGACACACCACTAATCCTTTCCCTTTTCTTTCGTTCAAATGAGGATGGCTCCGCCATGACAGTTAAAAATAAAGGCAATTGTTCAGTGGTGATGACATGAGGCAACCCTAGTCCTGATCGGTAGTTGCATGTAAGATACCTTGACGAGATTGGTAACATCAAAGGTTGTTACGAGGTCCTGGCTTCCGATCTATGATTCTAGCCTATTAAACCGTAAGAAACCAACCTTTAAAATTCATGGTTGTTCTATGTTGGTCATTTCATGGCAGCATGTTTTGAGTTGGGTGGTTTAAAACCCGATCTACGTTTTTTTTTGTCTGGTTCATGCTTGTTTTGTCAGATCTAAGAGTGATTTCACTTGGGATGGTGAAATGGTGACAGATCTGAGAGTGTTTCCCGGAGCATTCCGAACAATGTCTAGTCAACACTACTCCAGAACCCAACCTTGACGACCTAACATCTACAATGGGTTAATACTCCTAAAAGAATAGGAGTTATTTAAGAAATCAGGGGAATCAGGGGAATCAACTAAGCCCGATATCCCTTCAATTGAGCTCCTTAACTTTGAGAACTACAAGTCTCTCTCGTACGAGGGTCGGAGTCTAAATCGACGAGCGTTGACCACGATAATGTCAGTGAAAGGACTGTCAAGTGCTAGTATTCAATACTAGGGCTGTCAAACTGGTTAAACGAGCCACATTTAACCACTTCAGTCTAATCTTGAATAGTCTTTTCCTGCACCTCCAAAAATCATTCAACGCCACGAACCCTGTTGCATGGCGTGAATCCTTAATCATTGGATTTGAGAGCTTAGAAGAACATCATTTCCATACAACCATGAAAATTTCTCTACCACAATACACCATGACTTACGCAATTGGTTATGGATGAGGGGACGTGGATAGAAACCAACCCTGAGTGATTCATACACTTGTGAGAAGAGATAGTAATGACCCTCTCAAAACCTAAGGATTCTGTCCTTTGAGGAGATAATGCTAGTCTTACAGTGTACCAAGGAAAAGAAGCAAACACCTACACACCTGTGTAGTAAAATCTTAGTGAAACAACACTACATGCCATCGGGTAATGATGTAACGTAACTCTAAAAAAGGAAAAAAAGAAAATTTTTTTGAGAGTTTTTTCATTGTTTTCAAAGTTTTCTCAACTCAAGTAGGTTTTCAAAATAACCCTCCCCTATATATATATATATATATATATATATATATATATATAGTTTAAACTATGATATTTTAATAGTTTTTGGGGAAATAAAATGAATTAAATTTGATAAACATACTATTGAATATTATTAGAAGCAATTAATTATATTATTGAAATTTGTTAAGATTTTAAAATGATTAAAGAATAAGTTATATGTATCATAAAAAGAAAATTTTCAAAAATCATTTTAATATTTCAAAATATAAAAATTATATTTTACATAATTTTTTATAGTTTATTTATATTATACACTCACATAGTTATGACATAATAATGACATATCTTAAGACTTAATTATATTATTTTTAAACCATCTAATAGATTATTTAAAATTATTTTTTGCTAAGAAATTATATTTAATAATTTCTGAAAGTAAATAATGTTCAAAAGTTGTTAAGGATTTTATTTTAAATATTTTTGGAATTTTAAAAATAAAGAAAATGCATTGAAATGGGTCAAAAGTGCAAAAAAATATTTTTAAGGTGTTGATCCCGGGTTTCGAACCCGGGTCTCCACGGACACCGGCTAGTGTCTTACAGCTCAACCATTGGGAGATTTGCTGATGGTTAGCCGATTGAAATATTTGTATACACTAACTCAAAACCAGCCCCAAAACACTACGAGCCCTAAGTTTAATCAAAACCCAATTCGTTCAATCAATTGATTGTGAGCCCTAAAAAGGTTAGGGGTATTGTTCAGTAGATCAAAATGAGTCAAATGGTTTAATGGATTACCTGGAATGGGTTCGAATGGGTAGCGTTCCTGATATCCAAAGGAACGAAATGAGCAGGTTTAATTTGGTTTTTATACATGTTATTGTCCATTTCGAATTTCCAGTTAATCGGATTATTTTAGGACTTTATGTTACCCGTAAATTGTTTTCATTTGACTTAATGGATGATTGGAATCTATTCATGTGTATAAAACCTTGCCAAAAATCTATTAATTGAGTTGGCATGAGATGAAATCAAAGAGGATAGCATGCGGATTTGGAAACGGGTCGTGTGGATACCCATGGTGTAATCAGGTAGAAGAGATGGTTAAATTTAGGTGTTAACAACAATGGTCCTTGAGGTTTTGTGCATTTGCCCCTTGTATTTGATATTTCTACATGTTGAAATAAGTTTAGCATAGTTATATATATGGTCCTTTAGGTTTCTTGGGGTTTTATTTTATGCTAAACTCTTAATTATTATAATAATAATTATTATTATTATTAAAAAAGTTTATAAAGCTTCACATTTAATATTTACAAGTTTAATATATATATATATATATATATATATATTTTATTATAAACCTTTATAATCTTTTATTTATTTTATGTATGATTGATTATAACATCTTATTACTGTTTTATATATATATATATATATATATGTAACCTTTTAAAATCACTTTAGTAAATTATTATCATTTATTGATTATAATTTGGAAGGATTCTATTTAAAATAAAATGTAATTTGTATTATTTAAACAAATTAAAGTAGGAAAACCTTTTGGATTACAGCCGCTCAAATTTTTTTATGATCGTTGTAATCATAACTATTTTTTATTTTTGTATATTAATTTAGTGGACTTTTGTAAAAGTCACGGCATAGATATACCACACCGAAAGGCATACATAAAAGAAAACTATCGAGTGCACTATTTATATCACAAAAACAATGATAATTAGCAAAAAACGAACATTTTGTTGTATATTGTCGTTGCCGTCACCGCATCGCGCGGGTTTCCAACAAGTGTGTGTGTATTGTCTATATGTGTGTGTGTGTATATAACTTAGTTATACTTAAAAGAGCCAAAATGAGTGACAATCCGAGTGAGCTTACCTTGGCTCATGTTCGATTGTTTAGAAACCGAACCGATCGTGCTTGTAGGACCGAAAACAGATCAAGACCCAATCTTTAAGCCTCCAATATGCATCAAATGAATCTACAACGTGCGGAATCCGAAATAGAAACACAAGAGCAAGAAGAAATTTCAAAACTTTGATATATTTCAGTGAAGTACACGAAACAATGCCTCAATGCATCTAGAGAACATGCCTCGGGAATCCAACCCTAGAATAGTACAAAATACGTCTATTTATACTAGTTCTAGGTGTACTCGAACCATTATACACGAAAATGTTCGAGTACACGAAATACACATGTATACGAAAATCTAAGTACATGAAACATAACAAAATCAGAACAAAATCTGGTCTTCGAGTCTTCTCTGGTTGGCTTTGTCAGTCTTCATCTTCAGTTGGGCTCTACAAACTCCCCGTAGACTGATGAAGTCAACCAATAGGAAGCGAGACAGAGTGAGGACCAGCTCCGGCATACAGCTTTAGCTATATGGCAAACGCGACTGCACGTGTGAAGGGCTTCGCTTCTTCGTCCCATCCATCGTAGACTTTGATGGGCGACTCGTGCAGCTTCATCATATCATCTTTAACGTAATTCAAAAGATCCATTGGGTCAAGTATCATATCAATGTCATTGATATCATCTTTGTTTCTGAGAATGATCACAGCAAGATTCTTCTCATCAAAATACCACGACAGGAAGTTTGCCAAGAATTGTCTGGAAGTTTGCCAAGAATTGTCTGGAACTCTTGGAGATACAGGAATAGCTTCTTCAATGTGAGGATGAGGATACTTGTAATATACCCAAGGTTCCTTCTTCACTGGGTCCACAATACAAGTCGAGAAAAAGCGTCTTCCTTTAGCTGTTCGCATCACTGGAAAGCCCTTCTCACACTGATCTTTAATGAACTTTGCAAACAAGTCGGCCTGAGTATCTTTTGAAAGATTGAAAAACATGGCGTTATTGATGCTCCTTATATCAAACTTGGGCATGGTGCAGAAATCCCTTGGCCTCTTGTAGTATTCCACCTTTCCATTCATGCGCTTTACCAGATAAAGATCTCTATCTTTGTCGTACATCCAGCAGCAAACATTGGACCTGTCGTTGCGTACAGCAAACGAGGTTCGATCATCTGTAATGAAGGTATGCTCAGGATGTGCTTCACTCATTTCCCCTATCCATGTGGCATTGACCTCTGGAGGTGTCGAAGTCCAATCTCTATGCTTATCAAACCAACTGTTGATAACAGTGCCCAAAGGGGGAATCTCAGGTTCATCTTTGTTGATGTACTTGTGAGCATACAAGGAATCAACATAGGGATATTGTTGACATCGTCGATAACAACATTCTCTAGTTCTTCCTCTGCAGATGCTCATGCGAAGGATTTGGCCTTCTCCTTCCTCTCTTGATCGCTTACCGCCTCAAAAACTGAGTCCATGGATATATTAGCAAATAAATCCCCTAGGCCCGCTCCATCGAGCTCTTCACTGAATCTGTCGAATAAAAAGTTCTCTGGGAGATCCTCGAATAAGTCATCATTGTAGTCCTAGAGTCCTGGGCGGGCTCATCATCCTGTTGACCCAAAGAACTGGCACCTTGACCCTGATCATCTCCCATATCATCATCCTCCTTCCCTTTTCCTTTTTCGTCTCGCCGTCTCCATCACCCCCTTAATCATCCTTGGGACCATCCCATTCTTGTCATTTTCATCATCTTTCTTCTCTATCTCTATTTCTTCATCAACCTCATCGTCATCTTCTTCATCCACATCATCTTCCTCTTGATCTTCAATCTTGGAACCAGTCAACTTCTCAACCACCTTATTCAAATGCTTATTCTTATTCTCCAGACGATTAAGGTCGCGAATTTGTCTTCTGAACATCTCGCAAACTCTGACCAAAGCTCTTTGTAGCTCAATAATCTTATCATCCTTAGTGATGGAGTCCTGTTCCAGTAGAAAAACTCTCTCTTGTAGCCATACGGTATCTACTGGAGACTCATCAGGCGCATAAGGCGAAGGCATACGCATGGGTACCTTGCCTTTGTCCCTCCGACTCCTGCCTGGTGATGGTGGTGGCTCTGTGTGAGGGGTGTGGGTATGAGTGTTAGATGGTTATGATGTGGTTTGGGTGGCATCTGAAGTAATGACAAGTGGTGGTGGAGGTGGAACAGGAATTTGGGTAGTGGTTATGTATTTAAAGGGTTGAGTGGGTGGTTTCTGTTGAGGTGGTTGTGGTGGTTTAAGCTGTGTGGGTGGCTTAGGATGAGTCGATGGCTTGGGCTGAGTGGGTGGAACAGGCTGAATGGGTGGTATAGGCTGAATAGGTGGTAGGGGGACTGTGTATGAGGTGGAGGTGATGGAGTTTGAGTATGAGGTAGAGTGGGCACTATAGGAGGTGGAGGTGGTGGAGTCTGAGCAGGAGTGGAGGAAGATGATCTAGTTATCTTCTTCATCAACCTGGGATCTTTTGGACGCTTTGACATCATCTTTATCCTCTTCCTCTTTGGCGAAGAATCAGGTGTAGGTGTATAATCGGCATCCTCAACGTCTTCCCTTTCTGCTCTGGTGAGATTAGGGATGATAGGCTCCTTCTCTGTCACACCCCCAAATTCCCACTCGTGGCGTCAGTCTACGTGGGTGTGATGTGGCCAGTATCACAGCTCATGGTCATATAGAACGACTCTATATGAGTTACACAATCACACAGATTTGTAAAAAAATACATCTTTCAATATTACACAGCGGAAAATGTTTAAGTAAATAGAACAGCGGAATTAAAATAGTAATACAGCGGAAATGATAAATCGTATCAAACACTACATAGTTTAAATTGTTTGAAAACAAAACCAATGCACACAAAGCCTAAGACACGAGTCTATATGCGAGCCAGACTCCTATTGTGCTTTCTTGTGCGCATCCTAGCGTGTGCTCCATTAGTTACCTGAGAACACATGCGAAAAGTGTCAACTAAAAAGTTGGTGAGTTCACAGGTTTAGACAGACTGAAAAGTAAACAGATATATACTGGGCATGATAAGTTTAGTTGTGGATCTACGATCCGTGGAGTGTGTCTGTTCATCTTGCCGAAACTCGACTGTTCCTGTTTGCCTCCGGGGGTTATCGCTGAACCCGACATCAACATTGAAATTGCACTCGTTATGACCTCCAGTCAACATTGGTGCCGAGTGGGGCTAGTCAAACCCAATAGTACTACGTAATTACGACTCGTTTGTGTTACAACTAACGGTAAGGATAAATGAGGACTTTAAGCGATAATAGTTACACTCGAAAATGGTTTTCACAACATACCAGTACTATATCTAAAACAGTTGCATATTATTCTCACCCCAAAGTTGAATAAAATAGTTAAAGGTAAAAGTGGGGCTGTAAACTCACCTGAGTTAAGTAGTGCGTTCTTACAGAATCGAGTAGCTCACCGGCTAGCAGTTACCTATATCACATAGGTGTTATGAGTTCGTGTTCACATACGTGGGTCTCACAGGATCGTGTTCGTGTCTAACAACTCCAAGTTGTTATGTGGGTCGTGTTGACCGTGTTGATCGTGTTTGACCTAACGACCCGTTGGTGACGGTTTTGGATCAAGTGTTCGTGTAATGTGTGGTTTAGTGTCGTGTGATGTGTACGGATACAAAAGTCACTTTTGTGAGGAAACTTACTATTCATAGTAAGTAAGTTTCTATTTCAGGAAAGTTTCCAAATTTGGCAAGTCAAACAATAAATCAAAATCCGATTATTCTAACATGCATATTTATCCTAAGTGAGCATGTTATCACAAAGCACATAGTTACACATAGTCGGTTTAGCATGTTTCACGCGTAAAAGTTACTATAATTAGAAAGTTACTAAAATAAGCATGTGTCACAAGGTCTAGATATAAATCTCCTCATAATATCTTCATCCTAGTTCTAAATAATCATTCAATCACATTTGTCACAACGAACTTGATAACACTAATAGACTTTGCAAAATAAAGTTACAATTTATAGTAACTTGTAACAATGTGCACATATATCATTCCTTCAAAGTATCAATCCTTCAATATCATCATATTGACATTAAACGAGCATGTTAGACTCTAAACATCATCAAACTCATCATCCATTTGCAAACTTGTGATTAAAAGTTACTATTTATAGTAACATTCATAAAATTCATACTTTTGGTAATTCTAATCATTACAATGTATCAAATAACATTATAGAATATACTTTTAAGCACAAATCGAGGATTTAATCACATGCATTTGGCCATTTCATCGAGAATGCACAATTTGTAACATTAAAGTTTCTAAAATTAGCAATATTGGAAATAACCATGTTCTTGGCCTCAATAACAATCCTAAATCTAACAAATCATCTCAAATATCTCTTATAGTATCAACTAGGTATCAATAATCATGTGAATCCACATGGATCGATCATGCATGTTAATAGAAATTATCATCTAAGCCAAAAACCCCAAATAACACTAAATAACATAATGTATCAAATCAAATGTTCAAATCAGTAGTAAAATCATTAAATAGCACATCCATAGACTCCAAAATTTGTTGTTCAAGTGATGATGGTGATGCATGTGGGTATTTCCCATTGCATGTGGGTGTATGTGTGCAAAAAGTGCAAAATGGTGCTAGAACTACCTCCAAGAGCTTCTTGGGAGCTTTAATCTTCCTGGAACAGGGGTGAATAGATTGCAAGAGGTCCTGGGATTGCTTCCACAGTAGCTACAGGTCGCTCAAGATGATGGCGGTGTCGTGGTCTAGCCCCAAACTCCACCTCTAAGCTTTCAATCTTCAAAGATGCTTCCCAATTGATGGTTGTTGCTTAAAATGGAGTTGTGAGATGATAGCAGGTCGTCAATGGCCGCTTATGAGTGTTTCAGTCGGAGAAAAATCAAGTGGGATAGCAAGAAATGATTTCATCTTGGATAAATAAAGATTTTGCGTGTAGGGCCGTCACGTACCGCGACAAATGCCCAAAAAGTAGCTCCGCGTAGCGCGGCGATTAAAATAATAGTTCTGTTCTCGAAACACGCCGCGTACCGCGGTGGTGGAAGATGATCGGTCGTCGCGTACCGCGACGGTTTTCGGAGAATTCAAATTTCTCCCGCCCTGGCTTCGCGTACCGCGAAAGCCCAATTGGGTGCCCATCGCGTACCGCGATGGGTCTCGGTTGAGCCCACTAAGCCCAATTTCATAGTTTGAAGCGATTTTCACGAATTTATCGATTACGGACATCGTTTCTCGACACATAAGCATTGTTCTAACTAAATTAGGTTCACCCGAACCTAAGTGCAGAGACATTGTGCTGTGGTTTGATCCGTTCACCAACGTTCGTCATTCAAGACACGTGCAAGTGTTGTGCGATAATTCCTCGAATCATCAGTGTGTTCGAACTGTTGTGCCACGTGTCACACTAAATACAATTATTCTAGTGCCACGTATGAAATAACAATACACATTATTATTAAAAATAAAGTATTGCTGACCTAGAAATTGCGAGGTGTCACATCATCCCCCAGTTAATAGGAATTTCGTCCCGAAATTCAGTTCGTGCTGCTCGTGTTAGCCGGGTCAGAGAATAAGTGAGGGTATTTCTTTTTCATCAGGTCCTCTCGTTCCCATGTGTATTCCGGTCCACGACGCGAGTTCCATTGCACCTTGACTATTGGTATGCGACTAAGTTTTAACTTATTGGTTTCTCGGTCCATGATTTCCACCGGTTCCTCAACGAAATGAAGTTGTTCGTCAATCTGGATTTCCTCTAAAGGAATTGCGAGCGTTTCGTCTGATAAGCACTTCTTGAGATTCGATACGTGGAACACGTTATGCACGCTACTCAATTCTTGTGGTAGCTGTAGCTCGTAGGCCACAGGGCCTATTCATTTGGTGATTTCGAATGGTCCGATATATCGAGGGTTTAACTTTCCCCGCTTCCCGAATCGGATCACTCCCTTCCAAGGTGAGACTTTAAGGAGTACTCTGTCTCTCCCACTTGAAATTCCAAAGGTTTACGTCTCTTGTCGGCATAGCTTTTCTGTCGATCCTGAGTTGCTGCCATTCTGTTACGTATATGCACGATCTTTTCTGTTGTTTCGTGCACAAGTTCGGGTCCGGTCAGTTGACTTTCGCCAACTTCTGCCCAACAGAGCGGTGATCTGCACTTACGTCCGTAAAGTGCTTCAAACGGTGCAGCTCCAATGCTGGTATGATAGCTGTTATTATATGAGAACTCCAACAGGGGTAGGTGGGTCTCCCAGCTGTTTCCGAAGTCGATTACACATGCACGAAGCATGTCCTCCAAAGTCTGGATGGTTCGTTCGCTCTGACCATCCGTCTACGGGTGACAAGCAGTGCTCATGTCCAACCTCGTCCCGAGTGCCTTGTGTAAGGACTTCCAAAAATGTGCCGTGAAACGGCTGTCTCGGTCGGATATTATGGAGATTGGGACTCCATGTCTGGATACGATTTCCTTCAAGTATATCTGGGTTAGCTTCTCCAACTTATCGGTTTCCTTAATCGGTAGGAAGTGTGCCGATTTTGTGAGTCGGTCTACAATAACCCAGATGGTATCGCAACCACTTGTCGTCTTCGGCAGCTTGGTGATAAAATCCATGGAAATCTGTTCCCATTTCCATACTGGAATTTCCGGTTGTTTAAGTAGGCCTGACGGTTTCTGATATTCGACCTTCACCTTAGAGCAAGTCAGGCACTTACTCACATAAGTCGCGATTTCCGACTTCATGTTAGGCCACCAGTACATTGTCTTCAGGTCGTGGTACATTTTGTCAGAGCCTGGATGCACTGAGTATCGGCTCTTGTGAGCCTCATCCATCACTACTTCTTTCAATCCCCCGTAGTGTGGAATCCAAATCCGATCCGTTAGATAGTAAGCTCCATCGTCTTTCTGTTTCATTTGTTTATCCATACCCCGCATGGCTTCGAGGGTAAGGTTTTCCGTTTTCAGAGCTTCTTGTTGTGCGATTCGGATCTGATTAGGCAGTTCAAAGTGTATGGTGAGTTGTAGTGCACGTACGCGTTTGGTTGTCTCTTTTCTGCTCAATGCGTTAGCTACTACATTGGCCTTTTCGGGATGATACTTGATTGCACAATCATAATCACCTATCAGTTCAACCCATCTACGTTGTCTCATGTTTAACTCCTTCTGGTCGAAGATGTGTTGCAGGCTCTTATGATCGGTGAATATAGTGCACTTGGTGCCGTACAGATAGTGTCGCCAGATCTTCAATGCGAACACTACGGTTCCTAATTCCAGATCATGGGTTGTGTAGTTCTTCTCGTGCACTTTTAATTGTCGTGAAACATAAGCTATGACTTTCTCACGTTGCATCAGCACACAACCGAGTCCTTGCTTCGATGCGTCGCAGTAGACTACAAAGTCTTCGCACCCGTCTGGTAGTGATAGGATCGGTGCGCTGCACAGCTTCTGTTTCAATAATTCGAATGCAGCTTCTTGTTTTTCTCCCCATTCGAACTTCTTATCTTTATGCGTAAGGGAAGTCAATGATTGTGCGATCTTCGAGAATCCCTCGATAAATCGCCTGTAGTACCCGGCCAATCCCAGGAACTGTCGCACCTCAGTCGGAGTCTTGGGTCCTGCCCAGTTCTTAATGGCCTCGATCTTGGCTGGGTCTACGTGTATCCCTTTCTCGTTCACCACGTGCCCAAGGAACTGAACTTCGCGAATCCAAAAATCACATTCGGAAAACTTCGCGTATAGTTGTTCCTTCTTCAGTAGTTCCAAGACATGTCTTAAGTGATCGGCATATCTTCTTGAGTCTTGGAGTATATCAGGATATCATCAATAAATAGATTACGAACTTATCGAGGTACGGCTTACACACCCGATTCATGAGATCCATGAATACTGCAGGTGTGTTGGTCAGCCCAAATGGCATAACCAGAAACTCGTAATGTCCGTACCGTGTTCTGAAGGCTATTTTCGGTATATCTTCCTCTTGTATTCTTAGTTGGTGGTAACCAGATCTTAAATCGATCTTCAAATAGTAGCTCGACCCTTGCAGTTGGTCAAACAGATCATCTATCCGAGGTAAAGGGTATCGATTCTTGATCGTTACCTTGTTCAGCTCCCGGTAATCGATGCACTGACGGAATGATCCGTCATTTTTCTTCACAAACAGGACCGGTGCTCCCCAAGGTGAGATGCTCGGTCGGATAAATCCTTTATCTAACAACTCTTGCAGTTGATTAGATAGTTCCTGCATTTCTGTAGGAGCCAATCGGTATGGTGCCTTGGCTATCGGTGCTGCTCCTGGCGTTAGATCTATCTGAAACTCCACTTGTCGCGGTGGTGGTAGTCCCGGTAGATCGTCTGGAAAGACTTCTTGAAAATCGCATACGACAGCGATGTCCTCAATCTTCCGTTCCTTCTTTGGTTGTTCAGTGATAAGAGCCAGGATAGCAGTGTATCCTTTCTTCAAGTACTTGCTTGCCTTCATACAGGACACGATGTTTAACAGTATTCCGCGCCGTTCCCCCTGGATTGAGATCTGCTCTCCACTTGGCAACGTAATTCGTACAATTTTCTCGTTACACACAATCTCCGCATGGTTTGCAGATAGCCAATCCATTCCAATTACCACGTCGAAGCTTCCGAGAGTTACCGACATTAAGTCAATCGCCAGTTGGTGGTCTGCTAGCAGCAAGACACACCCTTTGATGACATGCTGCGTCTTGATCAGTTTACCGTCCGCTAACTCTACGGTATACTTATGGTCTAGTGGTGTTGGGGTCATATTAAGCAATTTACTAAAGTCTCTAGAGATAAAACTCCTATCGGCACCGGTATCAAATAATATACTAGCATAGACATTATTTAAAAGAAACGTACCGGTGACAACGTTGGGGTCATCTTTAGCTTCTCCTGAGCCAATCACAAAGGCTCGTCCGTATGCTGCACCTCCACCACCCTTTTTCAGTTGCGGGCAGTCCCTTCGCATGTGCCCCGGTTTTCCGCATTCATAGCGCCCCTTGAGAGTGTTTTGATTGTTGTTGTTGTTAGGGTTGGGGTTTGATCGGCACTCCTTGGCTAAATGCCCGTTTCTTCCGTAGTTGGTGCACTTGACCCTTTTGCATGGGCCGAAATGATGAAAGTTACAAGTGTTGCATTTTGGGCTGTTGCCCTGATATCCCCCTTTGCCCTGGGTGCTTGGTTGGGTGGCAGTAAAAACCTTTGCAGGTGCTGGTCGGTGCTGGGTTGGTTGCTATGGTGAGAAGGTTCGGTTATTGCTGGGTTCCCACTTCCGCTTGGGTTCCTGGGGTTTCAGATGTTCACTGTCACACCCCCAATTTTCAACTAACGGAATCATACCATTTGGGACGTGACAAACCAGGATCTCAGATCATTAGACATAACGAAGACCTCTATATGAATTTCAAAACATAGTTTGGTCTAAAAATGTAATATCAAAGTTTTCAAAGTCTGCGGAAGCGTTTTAAAAACAATAACAAATGTAACAGTTGTAAAATGTAAATTACAAAACAAAATCCCAAATGTTCAATCCAAACAACAAAAATGTAATGCATGCGACTCGATCTCCTAGTCCATGCCTACTTTCTTGTATACCTTAGCGTCCTGAGAAAACATGTAAATCAAGTCAACACAAAGGTTGGTGCATTACACAGATTTCAGTATTCACAATGTTTAAAACAACAGTTTGAATATAATGTTTGCAGATAACATAATCACACATACATAGTCATGATAGCTAGTCATTTATACTATTTACATAAGTGGTCGACACCGAAGCTGACTGTTGCATGCTAACGCATGTTTTGCCTTGCCACTATTGTCTAGCATAAACAATAGTAATGTGTGTTTGGTCAGTCAAACACTTGCGTAGATCCCATCTACCAAGTGACGTTTGTCAAACCTAATAGATCTATTTCCAACTACCACGCTTTGCACTATGGCAAACTAAACGGTTCGTAAACAGCTAACTGATGCAAGTGATATGTATCTAAAATGTTTGTTGCACATGTTTTCTCCCCCAAAACAGTTAAAATAAGAAAGGGGCCGTGTACGCACCTTTGATTGTAGCAGAATGATCAAACACACTTAAACTCGTGTAGAAAGTCCTCCTACGAAGAACCTGTGTTTTAACAATAACCTAGTGTTATTCGGAATGTCGTTTTGTGCTTGAAATCACATACGTGTCTACACACGTATGTTAGAATGTTAGGAATATGCATACTTATGTACGCGTGTCTTTGAAATCGTTTAAATAAAACCCTATATGATTTTATTTAAATAAACGTAATTATACGCGATTACGTTTTCAGATTAAAATACGAATTTTGTTATTTTATTATGTTCGGGATTTCGTTATGGTTCCAACGCAACTTGAATGGATCAAATCGGAGTTAGAACGAATGAGATATGGCAAAAATACTAATTATGACCCAAAAATAAAAAATATGTGGAGGCCGGGTTCGAACCCGTGACCTCCCTCCCATGCTACACCTCCCCTACCATCTCCTATACCTCACATTTGTTAACATAAACCATATTAAACCTTTTTAACTAACACAGGGTCGGGTTCCCCTTTTGTTAACCATTACCGAATCAATTAGGTTCCAATTGACTCCCAATTTGAAATCAATCAATCCAAACACCATGGGGCTATGTTTCTAAAGACCCAATCGAACATCACAATGTTTTTAATTTATCCAAAGGTTCAATTAATTGCCTCGAATTAGTCCCAGACAAAAACCGAATTCGAGTAACTAAGTCCTAAATTCAATTGAGTCGAATTCGAACGTGTTAGTACTCAAAATCATAGGGCTTTTCATCCCTAAATCAAAACGAATCCTTCTGTATCATTTAATCGAATTTTTACATCTTGATTGCTTAAAAACCCCAAACCCGATTACCATATAAGCCCTAGAATCCAATTTCGTAAAATTCGTTTTTGTTTGATGCAATTGACATAAGGTTTTCCTTAAAAACAGAATTTCGACCCTACCTGTGCAATTTAATTTGCATATCTAATTCGTTTGTACTCAAACCCCCAAATCGGTTTTGTCTAAGAACCCTAGAACTCGAAGCCCATCAATTTGTTATAATTAGATGAAATTATCATAGCATTATCATTAGTCGAAACATTCTGAAACTACATGTATCATTCAATTTGATTCTTGAACCCATATCACTCAAATCCCCAAATTCGTTTTTATCATAAGAACCCTAGATTTGAAATTATTCAAATCGTTGTTGTTTCCTGAAATTAATTTAGGTCTTTCATTCAATGTGATATCACGAAACTTTCAGTAAGAATCAATTAGATTTTTAATTTCATTTTGTTAGAAATCCCCATTTCGTTTCAAATCAAGAACCCTAGAATTCAAATCTCATTAAATCGATGTTGTTACCAAAAATTGTTATATGTTTTTACTTAATCGGCCATATTAGAAGGTGTTAGAGCGATTACTTACTTGGTTAGATATCGAATCAATGTAGTTCAACTTGTGGCTTGAGTTCGGTCGACCCCCGATCGGATTCTTTAATTCGCAGCTTCTAAGATCGAATTGTTATATGTAACAGATGCTAACAGTGCCGATTTTGATCTAGGAATGCTCAATTGCTAGAGTTTTGATCGAATAGTATGAGATTTGTAGTTAATGGGACGGTTTCAATCCTTTGGAGTCGTTTTGAGTTAAATTCGACCATTATGAGACCTAATAACGTATGATTGCTGTTAAGGATCATTAGTATACGTTATTGGAAGGTTTAATTCGATCCATTAGTGTGGCTTCATTTGAATTTCGAATTCAATTGCCATTTTGACCGAAATTTGACTTATAAAAGTCAAAATTGATAATTAAACCCTTTACAAGTTAAAACTTTATAACTTTAGTGTTTTAGGGTTTATTTTGTTTAATTCCGATCCCTTAGATTTGAAATTATTTGATCTCGTATAACTTCTGTTAACTTTCAGTTAACGGGGTTAATCTGAAAATGACGGATTGTCACATTCACCCCTCTTAGGCAGTTTCCCCTGCGCTACCACCTGGTCTGTCAACTTGTGTGCCAAGCGAATTAGTGGTTGGATGGTAGAGAGATTAGAAGCAGTCACCATACTTTGGATTTGCTCGGGCAATCCACTGATGAATTGCTCGATTTTCTTGTATTCCGGCGTCACCATTGCCGGGCACAGCTTGCACAATTCATGAAATCGAGTGTAGTACTTCTCGATTTCAGATCCTACCATTTTATGCACCCAAAATTCTTCCTCAAGCTTCCTGATCCCGTCACGTGGGCAATATTCTTCGTGAAGCATTCTGGTGAATTCCTCCCACGGGATAGTGTTTGCAGTCTCAAGTCCAAGAGTTTGGACATGTGTATTCCACCAGGTGAGGGCAGGTCCCTCAAGAGTCCCGGTAGCATACTTTACTTGGTTCTCCTCCGAGCATCGGCCATAGCGAAGACCGATTCCAGCTTTTCAATCCAGCGGAGCAGTCCCACTGCTCCTTCTGTACCTTGGAATTTGTGAGGGTGGCAACGCAGGAAGGCTTTAAACGAGCATCCCTTTGCCGCACTACCCTGAGATCCTGTGCATAGGAGTCCAAGGTCACGTGTTAGTGTCAGCGTTGTCTACACTAAATTAGTCATGTTAAACAAGGGTTAGTACCGTTATTGGTGTCACTAGTATCGCTGGTGTGACGGTTTGCCTCGTATTCAGCAAGCACTTTGTTGACTTTACGTTCGACCATCATGTTGATTCTTGCCTTTTCGGCCTTCCATTTGAGGTTGCGGGCGTTGGATCCTCTTCCAGACATGGTTCTATATGGAAGGGTTAGAATGTTAGTTAGCATGGGTTAGAGTGTTAGCCAATCGTTATGTCAGAGGTCAAGTTAGATGTTATGTTAACAAGCAACCATAGTCAAGACATAATAAATAAAGCAAAACATCATTCCATTAATAATAATAACTTGAAGTACAATGATTTTGAAAAGAGATACTTCTACAAAAGTTCCTATGAGCACATCCCGCTCATCTGAGAATACAAAAGCAAAATAACTGAAAGGAATAAAAATACTAAAATAGGAAATCTAACTAGACAATCGTGGAGTGTGAATCTCCACTGTCGGCAGGACCATCATCGTCCTCCTCCTCGGGATCCTCTTCCAGATCCTCGTCAAAATCTCCCTCTTCGAGGTCCTTCGCCTCGAATTGGGGCTCTGGCTCAGGCTGTTGTTCCACCAGGAACTGTTCGACCCATGCATTTAACATGGCATCGCTGGCCTGAATCATGGCCTGGTTCTCTTCGTTGGCGACCTCCACGGCTGCCAACCGTCCATCGTGTCCATGTGTCACTGCGGCCAAGAAATCCTGCTGCTCCTCGAGCAATGTAGTCCTGTCACTGATGTCCGTGATGTCAGCTGCGACCTCCTCCTGTCGCTGGATCACGTCCTGAGTCCTAGCGACCAAACCATCCTGTGTCCCCTCTACGCATGCTAGTCTCTCCTCTAACTGCTCCACACGGCTCTGGAGCTGCTGACTATGCTCCAGGAGATCCCTAAACCCATCAGTCATCACACGTAGCTGACACGACTCACGTCTATATCGTGAGATCAATGCAGCAAATGCATGCTCCATGGGCATGCCAATCGGTGGTAGGGGTGGTCCAGTGGATGCGTTGCCTAATAATGGCAACTTAGGTACTCTCTCCTCCCTCGCCCAAACAACATGGGTAGCGGGATACCATTCCCATGGTCCCCTACTGCTCGAGGGTCGGAGTCTCTTGGACTCCTGAGCATGTACCTGCTCCACCATATCCCGGATCCTCTGCTTATCCTCCTTGGTATGCTCGTACACATACGGACGCTTCTTCGAGTCCTTCCCGTCCTGGTCTTTGTTGTTATCCATTCCTGCATTCGAATCAAATAAGTAACCACACATAATAACATAAAATTATTGATGTGCAAATTTCTGGTGTAGTGTCTAGTGTAGAGCAGTGGCTATAGTCTAAGTTCACTACATGCAAACCTAGTTCTCTATAACCAAGGGCTCTGATACCAGTCTGTCACACCCCCAAATTCCCACTCATGGCGTCAGTCTACGTGGGTGTGACGTGGCCAGGATCACAGCTCATGGTCATATAGAATGACTCTATATGAGTTACACAATCACACAGATTAGTAAAATAATACATGTTTCAATATTACACATCGGAAAATATTTAAATAAATAGAACAACGGAATTAAAATAGTAATACAGCGGAAATGATAAATCGTATCAAACACTACATAGTTTAAATTGTTTGAAAACAAAACCAATGCACACAAAGCCTAAGACACGAGTCTATATGCGAGCCAGACTCCTATCGTGCTTTCTTGTGCGCATCTTAGCGTGTGCTCCATTAGTTACCTGAGAATACATGCAAAAAGTGTCAACTAAAAAGTTGGTGAGTTCACAGGTTTAGACAGACTGAAAGGTAAACAGATATATACTGGGCATGTTAAGTTTAGTTGCGGATCTACGATCCGTGGAGTGTGTCTGTTCATCTTACCGAAACTCGACTGTTCCCGTTTGCCTCCGCGGGTCATCGCTGAACCCGACATCAACATCGAAATTATACTCGTTATGACCTCCAGTCAACATTGGTGCCCAGTGGGGCTAGTCAAACCCAGTAGTACTACGTAATTACGACTCGTTTGTGTTACAACTAACGGTAAGGATAAGTGAGGACTTTAAGCGATAATAGTTACACTCGAAAATGGTTTTCACAACATACCAGTACTATATCTAAAACAGCTGCATATTATTCTCACCTCAAAGTTAAATAAAATAGTTAAAGGTAAAAGTGGGGCTGTAAACTCACCTGAGTTAAGTAGTGCGTTCTTACAGAATCGAGTAGCTCACCGGCTAGCAGTTACCTATATCACATAGGTGTTATGAGTTCGTGTTCACATACGTGGGACTCACAGGACCGTGTTCGTGTCTAACAACTCCAAGTTGTTATGTGGGTCGTGTTGACCGTGTTTGACTGTGTTGACCGTGTTGACCGTGTTTGACCTAACGACCCGTTGGTGACGGTTTTGGATCAAGTGTTCGTGTAATGTGTGGTTTAGTGTCGTGTGATGTGTACGGATACCAAAGTCACTTTCGTGAGGAAACTTACTATTCATAGTAAGTTTCTATTTTAGGAAAGTTTCCAAATTTGGCAAGTCAAACAATAAATCAAAATCCGATTATACTAACATGCATATTTATCCTAAGTGAGCATGTTATCACAAAGCACATAGTTACACATAGTCAGTTTAGCATGTTTCACGAGTAAAAGTTACTATAATTAGAAAGTTACTAAAATAAGCATGTGTCACAAGGTCTAGATATAAATCTCCTCATAATATCATCATCCTAGTTTTAAATAATCATTCAATCACATTTGTCACAACGAACTTGATAACACTTATAGACTTTGCAAAATAAAGTTACTATTATAATAACTTGTAACAATGTGCACATATATCATTCCTTCAAAGTATCAATCCTTCAATATCATCATATTGACATTAAACGAGCATGTTAGACTCTAAACATCATCAAACTCATCATCCATTTGCAAACTTGTGATAAAAAGTTACTATTTATAGTAACATTCATAAAATTCATACTTTTGGTAATTCTAATCATTACAATGTATCAAATAACATTATAGAATATACTTTTAAGCATAAATCAAGGATTTAATCACATGCATTTGGCCATTTCATCAAGAATGCACAATTTGTAACATTAAAGTTTCTAAAATTAGCAATATTGCAAATAACCATGTTCTTGGCCTCAATAACAATCCTAAATCTAACACATCATCTCAAATATCACTTATAGTATCAACTAGGTATCAATAATCATGTGAATCCACATGGATCGAACATGCATGTTAATAGAAATCATCTAAGCCAAAAAATAACACTAAATAACATAATGTATGAAATCAAATGTTCAAATCAGTAGTAAAATCATTAAATAGCACATCCATAGACTCCAAAATTCGTTGTTCAAGTGATGATGGTGATGCATGTGGGTATTTCCTATTGCATGTGGGTGTATGTGTGCAAAAAGTGCAAAATGGTGCTAGAACTACCTCCAAGAGCTTCTTGGGAGCTTTAATCTTCGTGGAACAGGGGTGAATAGATTGCAAGAGGTCCTGGGATTGCTTCCACAGCAGCTATAGGTCGCTCAAGATGATGGTGGTGTCATGGTCTAGTCCCAAACTCCAACTCCAAGCTTTCAATCGTCAAAGATGCTTCCCAATTGATGGTTGTAGCTTAAAATGGAGTTGTGAGATGATAGCAGGTCGTCAATGGCCGCTTATGAGTGTTTCAGTCGAAGAAAAATCAAGTGGGATAGCCAGAAATGATTTCATCTTGGATAAATAAAGATTTTGCGTGTAGGGGTCGTCGTGTACCGCGACAAATGCCCAAAAAGTAGCCCCGCTTAGCGCGGCGATTAAAATAATAATTCTGTTCCCGAAATACGCCGTGTACCGCGGTGGTGGAAGATGATCGATCGTCGCGTACCGCGACGGTTTTCGGAGAATTCAAATTTCTCCCGCCCAGGCTTCGCGTACCGCGAAAGCCCAATTGGGTGCCCATCGCGAACCGCGATGGGTCTCGGTTGAGCCCACTAAGCCCAATTTCATAGTTTGAAGCGATTTTCGCGAATTTATCGATTACGGACATTGTTTCTCGACACATAAGCATTGTTCTAACTAAATTAGGTTCACCCGAACCGAAGTGCAGTGACATTGTGCTGTGGTTTGATCCGTTCACCAACGTTCGTCATTCAAGACACGTGCGAGTGTTGTGCGATTATTCCTCAAATCATCAGTGTGTTCGAACTGTCGTGCCACGTGTCACACTAAATACAATTATTCTAGTGCCACGTATGAAATAATAAGACACATTATTATTAAAAATAAAGTAATGCTGACCTGGAAATTGCGAGGTGTCACATTCTCTCTAATCAAAATCTCCTCACTGGAAGATTATGATGACTCAGAGACGAGTCCCTCGGCAGTCGTGCCAGTCTGAGTACTCGTGCCAGAAGAAGGAACGTCGTGCTCTTCGGCGACGATGGCAACTGGAGTTCCTTGTTCTTCAACAACTGCATCATCTCCAACAAATCTCCCAAACTTGATGAGAGGACGCTCCCCAACATACTTTTTCTTCCCTCTCTTCTTCATAGTCGTGTATGAAAATATATCTTCTCTCATCCTCTTGATCCCAAGAGTGTCGATGGTGGGATCAAGGTTAGGATGTCTCTTATTGATGACTATCTGTAAAAAACGGGGAAACGCCAAAAACCTCTCCTTCTTCTTCCCTTTGATGTTGGCGTGCATGTCTTGGAAGATCGTCTTGGAAAAGGTGAAGTCAACTCCCAAAGCTAAAGCCACCAAACATGAGCTGAGGGTCTGATTAAGTACGTCATAACCTCCCTTCCTTCCCGACAGGCACTGAGTAACAACATGTGCTAAGTATCTCCAATACGGGTGCATTAGCTTCTTCTCGATGGGAGGGTAGACTCCTTCGTGCCCCATCTGATATTTAATTCGGTGAACCAAATCGTGATCCAACTCAACAGAGTCGGTAGCTTTGTCTCCGAACTGAAGGCACTCCCTCAGAATCTGCTAAGTGATAATAATGGGTTGCCTTGAACCTTCTCGATGAGACTAACATCCCGTTAGGGCCTCTGTCCTCAGAAATCGAGTTCCAGAAGCTCTGGATGTACTTTGAGATAATGTCGGGATGCTCCATAATAGCATAATTCACTGGCGATAAGATCAGTCCATCAACTAAGATCTTGAACATCGAATGCTTTGCTGGTGGATCTCCGACATATGCTCACATGTTATGTGATCTGGTACAAACCGCAAGTCAGCCATCTGAAAAGAAATAAAGTTAGGTCAGTCAAAATTGAAGTGAAAGTCAAAGTATAACAGTTGACAGTTCGATTTCGAGTTCTATGAGTTAGACAAAATTTTGAAATAGAAAAAAGTTTAAGGTTTTGGCCAGTTCAAGAAGTTTGAGTTGTTCTTGAAATTCAAAATGTAGTCGAAATTGGAACAATATTCGAAATATGAGTAGTACTCGAAATTTGAATTGTATTCGAAAATTTGGCTTTACTCGAATTTTGAAACGTATTCGAAATTTGGATTCTATTCGAACTTTGAATCGTATTCAAAATTTATAGTATTCGAAATTCAAAATTTTGAGAACACCAAAAACTTCATAACTTCTTCAATTTTGCTCCTTAGAATATCCAATTATACTCGAAGTGCTCGGAATTAAGAGGCGACCAACATACAAGAAGATCCCCTTTTAATTTTGAGGTTTTCGAGTTTAAGTTTACAAGATTCTCTCTGTTAATGGAACAGAGTACTCGAAAGTGATTTTTGGTCCATATCTTTTGATTCAACAGATAAAACTTGATGAAAATCTATACCTATGTACGCTAAGTGTGATCTACAATGTGGTCGGAGTGGATTTCAAAAACAAGGCTCAGAAATCGAGACCGTCTACGTAGAAACTAAATCGAATACGAAAGGGAATGGTACTCGAATTTGAGCATACTCGGCCTATTTAAAGGCTGAGTTTGAGTACACGATTTTCATGTACTCGAAATCGAGTATGATTTCGAGTATAATATTATTATTTTAAAAAAATTTTCTAACCTTTTCTGAATAAAATAAAACAAAACAAAATAACTTCAGAAACTTTGGACGAGTTCAAAGTTAAGTCGGGTCGATTTCGTGGGATCAAATATGTATCAAAAATTTGACCACCTTAAAAATAATTTCTTATGAAACCCAACCTTAAAATACTTATACCCACCAATAATTTCCACTCGTTAATCCGTAATTCAAAAATAAGACTTATGATCAAAAGTTTTTCTAACTGTTTTTTTTCTTAAACTACTTTTGGGAAGTTTATGAATAGTCAGACTGTTGAACTAGATTATCATGCAACCTATCAATTTTGTGAAATCTTTTGTTTTAAACTTTGATTGTGTTTCAATGAAGTTAAATTGTTTTGACAAAGTTCAAGATGAGAAAAGAAAAGAATAGATCGATTAGATTAAAATCAAGAACAAGAAGGGGTTCTATCATCTATGTGCTCATTGGCATCTTTTGCTTTACTAATCTGCAGGCACATTGGCCTTAACGTTACACATCCAGGTCTTTGCTTACAAAAAACAGAGGATGCTTCAGTGAGTATTTCCCGCTCTTTGCTTGCGCAAAACATGGAAAATACCCGAGTTTTTCAAAACAGTTTCAAGTTTATCAAAACACAATCTTGTTCCGGCAATCCACTTATGAATTGCTCGATCTTCTTGTACTCCGGCTTCACTTGCCGGGCACAGCTTGCACAGTTCGTGAAATTGAGTACAGTACTTCTCGATCTCAGAACCGACCATCTTATGTACCCAAAATTCTGCCTCAAGCTTTCGGATTTCATCGCGTGTAAAATACTCCTCGTGGAGCATTCTGGTGAATTCCTCCTATGGTATAGTATTTGCAGTCTCGAGTCCTAGGGTTTGGACATGTGTATTCCACCAGGTAAGGGCTGGTCCCTCCCGAGTCCCAGTGGCGAACTTGACTTGGTTTTCCTTAGAGCACTCAACCATAGAGAAGACTGACTCGAGTTTCTCGACCCAACGAAGCAGTCCCATTGCTCCCTCAGTTCCCTGGAATTTGTGGGGATGGCAGCTTAGAAAAGCTTTAAATGAGCATCCCTCAGTAGCGTTCCCATGGGAGCCTGTGTATTAGGATTTAGCGTTACGTGTTAGTGACAGCACTGTCCATACTAAGTTAGTCGGGTTAGGTAAATGTTAGTACCGTTGTTAGTCCCGCTGGTTTCACTATGTAACCGGTTAGCTTCATACTCAGCCATGGCCTTGCTAACTCGTCATTCTACCATTGCTCGAATGGCTGCCGAACCAGTCGGTCGCTTGCGTGAACGGACGTATGTTCCCTTTCCAGACATAGTCGTATTCTATACGGAAGGGATAAAGTGTTAGTCATCATGCGTTAGAGTGTTAGTCAGGAGTTATGTTAGAGGTCATGTTAGCAATAGTCATAATCATGATACATAACAAATGAAAGTAAAACATCATTTCATTAATGATAACAAATTTTGAGTACAATGATTTCCAAAAGAGATACTACTACAAAAGTTCATATGAGCACATCCCGTTCATCTAGGAATACAAAAAGTGAAACAACTGAAATAGAAACCTATCTAGTGTGATGCAACTGTGGATTGTGAATCTCCACTGTCCGCAGGGCCATCATCGTCGTCCTCCTCGTGATCCTCATCTAGATCCTCATCAAAATCACCCTCTTCGAGGTCCTCCGCCTCAAATTGGGGCTCTGGCTCAGGCTGTGGCTCCAGTAAGAACTGTTCGACCCATGCATTCAACATGGCATTGCTGGCCTAGATCATGGCCTGGTTCTCCTCACTTGCAGCCTCCACTACTGCAAACCTCCCATTGTTCCCATGCACTACAGTAGCCAACACATCCTGTTGCTCCTCGAGCAACGCAGTCCTGTCATGGATGTCCGTGACCTCAGTTGCGGTCTCCTCCTGTCGCCGAATCGCGTCCTGGGTCGTGGCGACTAAACCATCCTGTGCTCCCTCGATATGAGCAAGTCTCTCCTCTAAATGCTCCACGAGGCTCTGGAGATGCTGACTATGCTCCAGAAGATCCCTGAACTCATTGGTCAGTACATGCAGCTGACGGGACTCACGGGTGTATCGCGAGATCAATGCGGCGAACGCCCGTTCCATGGGCATGCCAATAGGTGGTAGGGGTGGTCTGCTAGATGCATCGCCTAATAAAGGCAATATTGGAACTCTCTCTTCCCTTACCCATGTAGTAAGGGTAGTAGGGTACCAGTCCCACGGTCCCCTACTGCTCGAGGGTCGAAGCCTCTTGGGCTCCTGTGCATGCACCTGCTCCACTATGTCTCAGATCCTCTGCTTGTCCTCCTCGGTAAGCTCGTACTCGTATTAGCGTTTCCACGCGTCCTTCCTATTCTGGTCCTTGTTGTTGTCCATTCCTGCGTTCTAGTTAAATAAGTAACAACATATGATAACAGTTAATATTACTGTGCCAATTCTAGTGTAGTGTCTAGTGTAGAGCAATGGATATAGTCTAAGTTTACTACATGCAAACCTAGTTCTCTATAACCAAGGCTCTGATACCAGTCTGTCACACCCCCAAATTCCCACGTGCGGTGTTAGACCGCGCGGGTGTGACGTGGCCAGGATCACAGCTCTCGGTCATATAGAACGACTCTGTATGATTTACATAAACATACAGTTTTGTAAAATAGACATATTTTGATAATAAAGCATCGGAAATGTTCGATAACTAAAGCAGCGGATATGTGAAGTATTACAGCGGAAAAATAAATTGTTAATAGACACTACAAAACCAATATTGTTTTAAAAGACATAATCCAATCATAAGCGTAGGACACGAGTCTATATGCTAGCCAGACTCCTTAGTGCTTCCTTGTGCGCATCCTAGCTTGGGTTCCATCAGTTACCTCAGAATAATTGCGAAAAGTGTCAACTATAAAGTTGGTGAGTTCACAGGTTTAGACAGACATATAGATAGTAAACAGACATCTACTATGTGTGTTAAGTTTAGTTGTTGGATCTACGATCCGTGAGTGTGTCATGTCATCTTACCGAAACCCGACTGTTTCCGTTTGCCTCCGCGGGTCATCGCTGAACCCGACATCAACATCGATATTACACTCGTTATGACCTCCGGTCAACGTTGTTGCCGAGTGGGGCTAGTCAAACCCGTTGTGTGAGTCGTGTTGACCGTGTTTGACCTAACGACCCGTTGGTGAGGGTTTTAGTTCAAGTGTTCGTGTAACGTGCGATATAGTGTCGTGTGATGTGTGTGGATACCAAAATCACGTTCGTGAGGAAACTTACTATTTATAGTAAGTTCCTATAGTAGGAAAGTTCTCAAATTAGGCAAGTCATGCTAGAAATCATATTCCGATTATTCTAATATGCATACTTATCCTAAGTGGGCATGTTATCACATAGCACATAGTCATACTTAATCGATTAAGCACGTTTCGAGTGTAAAAGTTACTAATTATAGCAAGTTCGCATAGACTATCATCCTAGTCATCAATAATCCTTCCTAACATGATTATATGACTCTTGACATTATCATTGTAACTCAAACTTAACAAATTCATGACTTATGAGCAATTCTCATAACCAAAGTTTCTATTTATGGAAACTTATGCGAATAGCCATCTTTCAAGGATTCTAATAACCCAACTCATTAAATATCATTATGTTATCATCAAATAAGCATGTTAAACATATTTAAATATCAAGTTCATCACTTGTTAGCGAGTTTATAGCAAGAAGTTACTATTTTTAGAAATATTGGTGCTAATTGCATCTTTGAACATTTCTAGCAACCTAAACACATCAAAAATCATCACCATGGTTTTTAAACACCATTTTAAGCATAAATCATCGATCTAAACACATGTGTGTGGCCATTTAATCATTTTTACACATTTTGAATAAGTAAAGTTACTAAGATTAGCAATAATCACAAAATATCATTTCTTGATATCCATAACACTTATAGATCTTGCAAATCATATTCAATATCACACCTAACATCATTTCAATATCAAAAATTATGTAAGACTACATGGATCATACATGCATGTAGCTCAAAGTACCCATTTTGTGACAAAATCAACAAATCATCATTGAGATCATCATAAATCATACTAACATTATTAAATTAGTAGCATTACTATCAAATAATAGATCTAACATCACAAAAATTCGTGCTTGAGTGGGTGATGGTGTTGCATGTGAGTGATTCACATTTCATGTGGGTGTAGGTGCAAGATTAGTGAGTAATGGATGCTGGAACTACCTCACACGGCTTTGAATCAATGAGATAACGCTTGGGGCAGGTTGTAGAGCTCCTGGAACCAGTGAATGATGAGATAGCAATAGTTTGAAGGAGGTTGAGGAGGTTGAGGAGAACCTACAATGACTTCTTTATGCTCTAGGAATTCAACTTCTTCAACCTTGAGCTTCCTAAGGTCCAACAATGGCTTCCAAGGCTTCAATGGAGGGTGAAAGATGATTATGGACGGCAAAGTAGCTCCTGGTCTCGAAGAATGGGTTAATAGATTGGTTAACTAATGATTATTATTGGTTTAATCAAGATTTTTGCGTGTTGGATGTAGACACGGTTGTCTATTTCTCGCACTGCCAAGAGACAAGGCGACCTCCTAAGTATTGGCATCCTCTCGTGGTGGATTTCCTGTCTAAATTACAACCACCAAAGTCACTGTCAGATAAGCATATAAACGAAACTAAGAGTTCTTAGGGTACCACAAGTTGAGACGAGGTTTCCCGATTAGGTAACGAAAGATCCTCTTGACAGCGATCAGGTGAGAAGCCTTCAGATTGGCTTGATATATCTAGCACCCTGACATACAGAGAACATGATGTCGGGTCGGCTGGTGGTCAGGTAGATCAATGAGCCAATCATCGAGCGGTAGAGGTGTTGATCAACATCTTCACCATCAGAATCCGAAGTTAAGATCGGACGGGCAGCCATGGGAGTGGATGCAGGCTTGTATTCCAACATCTTGAACTTTGTCAAAATATCAGTAACATATTTGCCTTGATGAATCAGAACGCCCTTCGGATCTTGCTTTACCTGAAGACCCAAGAAGAAGGTCATTTCTCCCATCGCACTCATCTCAAACTATTTCTTCATCACCGCTTCAAATTCCTTGCATAGCACTGAGCTTGTGAAACCGAAAATAATATCATCCACGTAGATTTGTACGAGAATCAGATCGTCCTTATCCTTGCGAACGAACAATGTCTGGTGAATGGCTCCATGGGTATATCCATGAGCAAGCAGATGATCTGTAAGAGTAGTATACCACGCTTGAGGTGCTTGATGAAGACCAAAGAGGGCTTTGGCTAACTTGTAGACATGGTAGAGAGGCTGCGAATCCTCGCACCCTGGGGGCTGGCACACATAAATCTCTTATTTGGCCTTTCCGTACAGGAATGCAGTCTTCACATCCATTTGATACACTGTGAAGTTCATGTACGAGGCATAGGCTAAAAAGATCCGTATAGCCTCAAGTCTCGTGACTGGTGCAAAGACTTCTTCATAGTCGATCCCCTCTTGTTGGTAGAAGAATGTACTACCAAATGTGCTTTATTCCTGATGATCACCCTCGAATCATCCCTTTTGTTTCTGAAGACCCATCTGGTTCCAATTGGCAGCTTCCCCTTGGGCAATGGAACCAGATTCCACACTTTGAGCTTCTGAAACTGCATCAGCTCTTCCTGCATCGCCTCCACCCAGCTAGAATCCTTAAGAGCCATCTTGACATTCTTGGGCTTGACCTACGAAATAAAACAGGAATACATACAAGAATTAATCGGACCTGATTCACTTCGTGTGAGAGTGCTTTCAGGCAAGGTGTTCTGAGCTAGAATGGACCGGCTTCATGTGAGAAATTCTTCTGAAAGAGGTCCAATAATTTTTTCCACGGGATGAATATTGTTGATGCTTAGGGTTGGTACTTCCTCCACTTCCATATTATCAAGCAAATTGCTGATGTGGTTCATTTGGTCTTCACTGGAGGAAGAAATGTTATCAACTGGAGCTGTTTCACTAGCTTCGGCTCTATGATCCACACAGGGTTCCTTAGGAATGTGGTCTGAGAACAGTGGATTATCAAAAGTTTGATGGGAAGAAGATGAAGCTTGATCAGTCTCTAGGATTGGCTGAACAGACTGAGAAGTATCCAGATCTGATAGGATGATTTCATTGATCGGGGTTGGCTGAACTAGAGGGGCACAATCGTACATGCCTTGAGGGTCAACCATCAGAAGCTTGGGATCACATGGAACGTAGTCAACCTGATAGTCTACGTCATCACCCTTGTAGAAGTTGTCAGTTGGTTCAGATGGTCCTGCACTCTCTGATGTAGTGTTGAAGGGCTCGAAAGTAGAATCATACTGAAATAGCCAGTTTGGACCAGAACAGGCGTCTGTGTTGTTCATCTCTTGCCAATCGATATAGTATGATTCCACAATCATCTGGGTCTTCTTGTTGTATACCTGGTAGGCAGCCTTTTCTGATGAATAGCCTACAAAGTAACACTCATCAGCCTTGTCTTCAAACTTATGATTTGGCTCAGTATGGAGGAGAGTACACGGACACCCGAATGACTTGGAATGACCAACTTTAGGCTTCTGGTTGAAGAAGATCTCATAACAAGCTGTGTTAACAACTTCAGCCCAGAAGAATATCGGCAGCTTGGATTCTAACAACATGGTTCGTGCAGCTTTAATGAGCGTTCTGTTCCTCCTTTCAGCAACTACATTTTGCTGAGGTGTACGTGCTTGCACTGTACTGCCAAGCAATCCCCTTCTCATCGTAGAAATCAATAAGAGTCTGATTTCTAAATTCAGTGCCGTTGTCGGTTCTGAATACCTTAACCTTTAAATTCTTCTTATTTTCGATCAAGGTGATAAACTTCTTCAGAATCTCTGGTGTCAAATATTTCTTGGCCAGAAAGAACACCCAAGTAATTTTGGAATAATCATCTGTCACAACTAGACAATATGAATTCTTCCCGATGCTCATAACGTTGACTGGTCCAAAGAGATCCATGTGAAAAAGCTGCAGAATTGAAGAGATTGAATTGAACAATTTTGGCTTGTGGGGTCTTTTGTGCTGCTTCCCCTTGGCACACGCGATGCACTTCTCAATTATAGAGAAGTGTTTAGAAGGTGAGCCAATAACATGATCTCCTTTAGCAAGTCGGTTGAGATTCTTTATGTTGACGTCACCCAGTCGACGATGCCAAAGTAGACAGTCATGATCCGATGCCTTTGAGAACAAACAGGTGTTCTTAGTAAATGAATCTGAAATCATATTGATGATGTAGGCATTATTGATTCTTGGAGTCCTCATTAATATCCACTTCTCAGGCACAACAAATCTGTGCTTTAGAATAAGACACTCCTTGTTTGTGAAGTGTGTTGAGAAGCTTTTGTCACAAATCTGAGAAACACTCAATAAGATGTGAGTGAGCTTTTCAACATTATACACATCCTCAAAACTGAGAGTTCCATTAGTGACTGTGCCCTTCATACTTATCTTCCCTCCTTGTCTCCAGCAAGTGAGACGTATCCTCCATTGAAAGGTATGACTTCATGTAACTGAGAGAAATCCCAAGTCATATGCCGGGAGCAACCACTATCCACATACCAAACATTTTTAAGCTTATTTGGTCATCCCTTCATTACACACACAATCAATGAGAGATGGGTACCCAAACCATAACAGGCTTAGGTACAGGTGGAACAACGGGTCCTTTCTTGAGAACCCCTTCGGGTTTGGCTGATTTGGCCTTAACAATTTTCGGCATTGCACCACTGCCATGATCAACTGGTTTTAAAGGTGGTTTCATTGGTGGATTGTTCTTCCACTGTGACTTGCTTTTAGTTTTGAAAGACTTTGATTTTTGTTTTTGAAAACCAGATTGATTTTGTTTAACTGATTTGGCCCTTTTGGCAGTGGAAGGCTTCTGAGGTGTCACCCTAGGCTTTGAGGATCGGTCAGTCCTCATTGATTTGATAGTAGGTTTGGCCTTGGGTGTGACCTTCTGATTCTTCCCATAGAAGAATTCAGTAGGTCTGTGCAGACAATGTCTGGCAATCTGGCCTGCTCTACCACATGAAAACAACATACCTTCTCATGAAATTATTTTGGGTCAAAAGGTTTTACATCACAATCACCATGACCAAAGGAAGTACTTGCATAGGCTTGTTCCAATGGCCCGGTTGGAACAAAAAGTTCACAGTTAGGGTTCAACTTTGAACCTGCCTCTTTGGTGATTGTGGAATGACCCAAGTACTCATGATGCATAGAAAAAGAAATTAATTCTAAAATAACATCATTCTTAACAAAAGTAGAATTAAAGTTTTTAGACATCTCATTAGGTTTGATTTTAATTTCATCAAATCTTCCAACAAAATCAGTATTTGGAACAAAAGGTGATGTTCTAAATGATGTTGAACACTCTGTGCTCCTCCCAGCACTTCTTTCTTCATTCTTCCTACTCAAACATGTATCATTTAAACTATCTGCACACACCTCATAATCATCAGTAATATTGGGGCCGGTCTCAACTGGATCTGCTGTTAAAGGAACTGGTTTGCTAGAACCAGTGGTGAAATCAACCTCGGTCTGATTTCATCAGCAAATCATCAACAGATATGTTGATGTTGGGCATGATGGAGTAGTTATGGTTAAACGGAGGTTTTACCTCAGTAAAACCAATCCCAATTTTCACATTTCTCCTACACTGGACATCAATCATCTTGGCCACATTTGTACTAGCATACTCATATTTATCAGCTTGAATTTTTGTTTTAGACAATTGAGACTTAAGAGGCTCTAACTCTGAAGTGAGTTCATCTATCCGACGCCTTGCGTCTTGATAGTTGGACTCTTTATCACTTAATAATTCTTTTAATTGTGAAATGTCACGCTTTCAGCGTCAAGTTTCTTTTTGAAAAGTGATTCATTTTTTAGAAATTCAGAGTTAAAGTACTTAAGTTTGGTGACCTCCTTGATCAAGTCCTCATTATGAGAACGGTATTTAAAGACTTTATCAATGCAAGAAGTGGAGCAAAGATTTTGGGTTACCTCATTTTGATTCTCATTCACCTCTGCCATAAAAGCATGACTCATGGTCAACTACACTTCCTGCACTTGATCACTCCAATCATAGGAGTTTCTCTCTTGAGTCACTAGTGCTTTAGACGTACTAGCACTTCCCCCAGAAGCAACCTTCTCATCCGGCTTCTTCTCACCTTCCTTAGCCACCTTTGGCTGTTTGCACTCCTTTGCAAAGTGACCCGGCTAGTCATTATTGTAGCATTGCAGCTTTGATTTATCAAAACCTAGCTTCTTCCCCGGGTTATTGCCAAAACTTTTCCTTCCATATTTCTTGATAAATTTCTTTGCACAGAAGACTGCCATTGCCATTTGCCACGAAATGTCCATTTCTTCAACATTTGCCGGGTTAATCTGCTCTAGGTTATCTTGAGTGAGATTGGCCAGAGCCAACTTTCCAGTAATAAAAGCATTGCAACTGTTCATAAACCCCTTGAACAGCAGCAGATTCTCTTCACTCTCCGGACTAACCCTGGGCACTAAACCAACTTGCCCAGATGAAAGAAATGCAATCTCAAATTGAACAAACTGTGATGAGGGAGCTTGATGATGCTGAGATCCAGATGCTTGAAAGGTGATGGCTGACAGAAGAACAACATTTTCTGATACAGATGCAATGCCCATAGAACTGGCATGATTGAGGGCTATTTGCTTGTCATCCATGTCATAGGAGTTGATAATGGAGATCAACTCACTCAGAGAGGTCTTGTGCATGTCTTTGGTTCTCTTGATGGTGGTGCAATTTGAATTCCAATTATATGACAATGAGTTCAAGAGATTTTTGTTGACCTCTCCTTTGGACATCTCAATCCCTACACTAGTCATATCGGTCATCAGATGTGTGAATTGGTTCAGTTGAGCTTCCAATGATTCTCCTTTGATATGGTTGAACATATTGAACTTTTGCCTCAACATATCTTTGCGGCCTTCTCGCATGTCTTCATTTCCTTCAAACCTTTCTACCAAAGTATCCCACAACTACTTAGCTGTCTGATGTTCCTTGAACCTATGAGCAACATCAGTTGACAAAGCCATGGTGATTGAGGTGTAAGCCTTATCATCTTTCTCTTTCAAAAGAATGTCGTTTTCTGTGTACAATTCAGGGTCTTTGGGAATTAATCCATTAAGCTCCCTCTGGTACATGGGCACGTAACGCCCCTCTTTAATTGACCTCCATAGCTTTGGGTCAGTGTACTTGATGAATGATTGGAACATGAATTTCCAATCCTGAAAGTTATCTCCCGACACGACCCTAGGCGGCTTTGTTCCGGTGCCGATTTCATTATCCAAGTTGATCAGATTAGAGAGGTTGGTCAGGTTCTCTGATGCCATGATTAATCAGAAAATTTGATAAGTGTAGTTCACGAACTCTCCAACAGTACTAAGTACCAGACACTACTCGAAACAACACAACTACCTGAAGTTCAAGAAATATTGGAAGTCCAGAGTGCTTGAATTTCCAGAATACTCAAACCTTAGAAATACTCGAACTCAACATTGTATCCGAACCCCTGATGTATTCGAAGAACCTGTGTATTCGAAGATCTCAATGTATTCGAACTTAAGACCTGTATTCGAAACTTAACCTTGCATTCGAACCCAAAGTGTAGTCGAAATCTACAAATAATCGAAATCACCAAACTGTTGTCGAACCCCAATTGTATCCGAACTCTACTATACTCGAAGAGACTGTATTCGAAATTTGAACTCGAAAATACTTGAAAATTTTCCGGAGAAATATTTCTCAAGATTCAGAGTACCAAATTTGAATAGCAGCTAGAAGGAATAGAGTAGAACAAGAAAGCAATGAACTTGCACTAAAAAGCTTGTACCTTGATGTAGAAAAGAGCACTAAGGATATGATACCACTTGTAGGACCCAAAACATATCAAGAACCGAGCTTTAAGCCTCGAATCTGCATCAAATGAATCTACAACGTGCGGAATCCGAAATAGAAACACAAGAACAAGAAGAAAGTTCAAAACTTTGATATATTTCAATGAAATACACGAAACAATGTCTCAATGCATCTAGAGAGCATGCCTCGTAAATCCAACCCTAGAATAGTACAAAATACGTCTATTTATACTTCTTCTAGGTGTACTCGAACCACTATACACGAAAATGTTCGAGTACACGAAATACACATGTATACGAAAATCTAAGTACACGAAACATGACAAAATCAGAACAAAATCTGGTCTTCAACTCTTCTCCGGTTGGCTTTATTAGTCTTCATCTTCAGTTGAGCTCTACAGTGCTCAGCTTGTTTAAAAACGAGAGAAATTTCGAACGAGCTAAAGAGCGACAATCCAACTTTTTTCGATGCATAAACACGCACGGTCCGGTCCTGTTTTTAGTTAAATCCGCAAACCAAACAGTTCACTACGCTTTCAAACTTTTGAAACCGATCGACCTAATGTTTACAAAAGAAATAATCGACCACGAAACCAAACGATATGAGGTCCCAAAAATATGAAGGCTTATGTCATTGCCTAGTTTTTTTAAATAAAGGGGCCGGCTCTAATCATGGTTTGAAACCTATTACTACCACCATTTAAATTTTTCTATTTAATTTTTTCTCTTTTATACGATAATAATATATGGCCACGATTCTGAAAAACAGGTGGGTACTTTCTGAAAAATATATAGATTAAAAAGTACTAATTAGGTACTAAGTTTAAATATTATTGAAATTTGTTTAAAAAATAAGTTTTAATTAATTTAAATAACTTTACAAGTATGTTTTTCTTTCATAAATTTTAAAATATAATGTTTTCGTGTATTCATCGATGTACTATTGAAAACTGTGTTTTAGTACAAATTCAATTAAAACTGGGCCCGTTTATGTTTCAATTCATGTTAAATATGATATAATATTAACTTCATGAAATGTATGTTCATTAACTTGTGGCGTTAATAATATTATTCATGCTTGGTAAAATATGGAACCTATCAAAATAATCAAAGTATCGATAGATAAGAAACTAAAAATGAAAAAAGAAAAGCTTTCTGTTGAAAATAAAAAATAAAAACTTTTTATCTTCATATTTTTTTTGCTATTATTAATATTGATATTACTATTACTTAAAAAAGTTGTAACTTTTTTTAAACTTTTTTGTCATCTTTAAATTATAAGGAATTAAAATAACTAAAATGTTATTGTTAGATAACCTGGTAACTTGTATATTATATAAATTTTTAAGTTCATATAAAAAAAATAAAAAAAGAAACTTAAGTAGGTTAAGTAGAATACTTGAAAACAATACATTTTGTTTGTTTGAAAATTTATTTTATTCATAAAATATGTGAAGTGTAAAAGGGGTGTTCAAAATAAAATATCCGTTGGTTCAAAAACCTGAATTTCGGATAGTGAATTTTTGTATCCCAGAATTCGTATTCAGATTTGGTGATCCAAATGGATATTGGAATCCAAAAAAAAATATTAATTATTTAACAGTTTTAAAAAAGAATCGGATATCCGAAATATTCAAAAATTATCTGAATTAACCGAAAAAATATCTGGAATAAAAATTATCTGAAATATACATAAATCTGAAATATCATAATAACGGATAGTTAGGATATCTGAAATATCTGAATATATTTAAAATATGTATCTGAACCCAAACTTTCAAATATTTCATATTCATATTATTGGATATTTCGTATTTTTTTAACTGCCGTAAAGTGTAATCTATAGATAACATAGAAACAAAGTAGCTTTAGTCTTAAAGGATTCACTCCCCTTTTTTTGGGCTAAAGAGGAACGTTAAGTTTGATGTCAATTCTTAATGTGTTGTACATCTTGGGCTACAAACCGGTAGGCAACTTTATAAAGACCTAACAAATTAGTGGTGTCATATTTAACCGAACTTGATTAAAATTAATCCAAACCCGAATAAGTGTTAACCCGATCTAACAAACCCAATTTAGTATTAAACCCAACCAAAAGTTTTTAAATGGTTCGATAAATAGTTAATTTTATGTAAGATTTGGTAACCCGAATATGTGTATCATCAACTTAATATATGTTATATGTATGTATATATGCATTCATTATTTTGAATTTAACTCGTAATAATGCTTGCCAAGTTAAAACTTTATATGTTATGTTTATGTATATATATGCATTATTCCATTTGTATATATTTGCATCATGTGTAAGCTATCTCGGTTTTCATGATTCAACGTATACATATGCTATGTGTAAGTGTATATGCATTCAATATGTATACATTATATGTGTATACATTAACATGATACAAATATTTATTTTATACTATGTGTATGTGTATATTGTATAACATTTTAAGAGTTTTTTGTGTTAACTTTAGGTTGATTTTTAAGTGAATTTAGTACAACATGAATACCAATTAATATTGACTCGAAGAACCCGATTACAAAAACCGGATACCGAATAAAAATAACATAAATGGTTCAGTAATCGGGTTTATTTCAATGCCAAAAAATCAAAACAACCCGACCCGAAGAACACGAAACCTGGTTAACAAACTCGAAGAACACCCCTACAACCAATGTCGTTTGTATATCGTGATGGTATAATGATTTAGAGGAGTAATTTCTTGCTTTAATTGATACATCATTTCTAAATTTTTATCCTAAACTAATTTGTTGTAAACTTTATGTAACTTTTGTTTTAAAGTTTTTATTTTTCTGCTAAAATTTTTATCTTGTATGATTCCCTTTGCATCTTTTGTGTTTTATGGATCATTTTGAATTGGCTTTCTCTATTTGATACATTTTGTTTCCCAATCTCTCAAGCAATTAGAAAAAAAACTTAATTGAATTTCTTTATTGAAAGCTTTAGAGCATGCATTATTTTTAATAACTAACAAAATAATATATCTAGTAAAGTTTTACCAGTTAGTATGGTATGGAAAGATGGGATGAAAACAAATCTTACTCATATCTCTAATGGTATAAATATGTTGTTCTGTAAAGATCTCCGGCTCAAATGTGTCACAAAACTTTTTAGTGTACTGTTTGGTTTGGTTTACCCAACTAAAGTGGACGGTTTGGTTTGCCATTTTTTGCAACTGCAGTTAGTGGTTTGGTTCATAAATTTTGCAAAATCGCCCTAACCGCACCACGAACATCCCTAATCTTATACGATAAAATACAATTCATAAAGGTTTCAAAGCCCTAAACTAAAGATTTTTTTTAACATTTTAGTTTGTCCAATATTGGAGTCTTTAGAAAATAAAGTAAGATAGCGTATTTAGAAAGAAAATTTATGTCAAATCAAATAAACCACTTCGTAACCCTTTTGACACTTTTGACTATTATTGGCACATTTTATATTTTAAATGAAATTTTAGTCTAATAGCCATTTTTATTTTAGTATTAAAATTAAATTAAAAAGGTTGGCTTCTCAAGCCACAAGCTATTTGAGTTTTTTATATGTCAACATTAGCAACCAAAGTGATTTGTTTCTTGTCGTATCACGCGAACAACCTACATGTATATGTGTTTGTGTGTAGATATACTTTAAACTTTTTTCTTCCACATGAAGGAAAATAAGTAAAAACGTCAACTAAAACAAAAATACACAAGAATACAAAACATGAGTTAGAAGAATAGAAACTAAGTATATATGCATTACTAATATAGTTTTTAAAAGCTAAAGCAATTCTTATATATAAACAAAAATAAGTAGCTTCTATGGTCAAAGTTACTTCAAACATCACAATAATAATTTGTTTTACTTATTAAAACGTCAAGTTATCGTTAATAATATGGTTAACTCAAACCATAAACTTGAATGTCAAAGAAAACATATCTAATAAAAGAAATCCAGAGTTTATCATTGCTAAAATACTTTTTTTTTTTTCATAACAAACTCAAGAGTATAATAGTAAAACATGTGGTTGAATTGGCCATGAGTTAGGTTGTTTGGTAAAAACAAGTTAATCTAAATAGAAGCTTTTAAAACGAAGTCAAATAAAAATTAGGTAAAAGAAGGTTCAAATGATTAATGTTATTGTATTCAATTAAATGCAATTTTATTTTACATAACATTCAAAACTTCTAATGTTTTAGCTTTTCTTCTACTAATTCAAACTTTTAGAGTTTTTTTTTTTTTTTTTCATCCTTAACACCTAACATATTTTATTTACTAAATCCATTTTCAAGAAAACTTTCTCCCTTCTTTTGAGGTGCTTTTGATGGAAAAATAATAATATTAATAATAAAAATGTTGGTGACGATATTTGTGTTACGGTAGGAGCAATTGGTGGTTTCGAGATTGGTGATGGGAAATGATGGTGACAACCACCACAAAGTGGTGACAACAATTAAAATGATATGGTGGTAGACAATCTATTGTGTCCATGACTTGTTGGTTGTTTTGACCTACTTAATATCTGAATTATAAAAAAGTTTTCTAAATAAGTTCATAATATCTTAAAATGGTAGACTGGAAAGTTTCATAATCTAACTCAAAGATTTACTATGCCAAAAACATTTCAAAACTTACTGGACTAAATCTGTTAAAACAGAAACTTTAAGGACATATACGTGTGTTTCTGTTTTGGCCTATTCACATGCACAATTACAAATATTTTTCTAAATGAAAATTGTTCATAACATATTCAGTCCAAAAACAAGCTTTATAGACTCAAACATTTTTACCAAAATATTGATTAATTAATGCATATATATAAATATGTATATATTTCACACACACTTGAATGACGTGATATATATATATATATATATATATAATAATTAATGTGTATTTAAAAGTTGCTTTCCAAAATACGTCGTTATACTGACGAAATTTTCTAAAACTCGACACTTAGAAATTTCAAGTCAATACAAAATAACTTATCAAATATAAGTTAAAAACATGGTTATTTTAATAAAATTCTGACACTTAAGATAAGACACAAACACAACTACGTAAACTATAGTAAGTTCTCAAACTCAAAAGAAACTCGTTATGTTATAGAAACCGAGTGAGTCTTCATATTAACAACAATCAAGAAGTCATTCATCAAACATTCCATGTGAGTATTGGTAAACCTTTTCATTTCAAAGTCTTGGGTGTAACATGTATACGCTATTCAATTCCAAATTCTATTCAAAAGTTGCAGATTCAATCTCTTTGTCTGTGTATGATACAATGCCATATGTGTAAAACTATGATTCTATGTGTTTGCTATTCGAAGTCAAATTCTACTATGATCACAAAATCTATGAGCCAATGGTAACAATAATAAATCTATTGGGTGACGCCCATCTATCGTTTTGACCCAAATAAGGGCCTCTGGATGATTGAAACCAATTAAAGCTAATGTTGAGTTTCGAGTCGAATGTCCAGTCAACAAAGGTATGATCATACATACGTTTATAAATACATTCTTGGAATCAACCTTTACATATGAATCACAATAATCTCATTTTTTTTTCATATAGTGTAAACCTATGTCTACTTACCAACTTTTTAGTTGACTCTATTTAACACATGTTGCAGGAAATATTAAGTAAGTTTTATCAAGTTGGAGCTACATATAGGATGCTATGGACCTACTATAGTATAATAAATGTTTAATTTATGTTTTGTTAAGTCGAAAACTATTTTCTTTTAACATTAATCTAATTTGGTATGATCAAATTACGCAAAATAAATAGTGCCACATGTTATGGACAGCCGCGTCGCGCCCCGACGTTATTCCACTGTCGGTTAGGGTGTGATATTATGGATAGTCTCATCACGCCCCGACGTTATTCCGCTTTCGTCGAGGTGTGTAGTGTAAATGAGGTATTATATATTTATTGAATAGGGACTAACAAGTTTGGTAGTACACCTTAGAGAAACTACTTCAGTTGATTATATGAAGTTCAAAGTATCAAAATCATTAATGATGATTATGTAATTATATTTGATTTTGATGTATAGAGTTAGAAATTTTGATTTTTATTAGCATTGGATTTGAAATGTCTACTGGTACTAATAGTAGCAGCACATTGACTTTGCCGATACATTAGTGTTTATGAAGACTAACGATAGTATAGCTTGTTTATACTTTTTTTTTTCATTTTCATTGTAACTTTCTGCAATTTTGAACACTTATACATTCTAAATTCTCTGTTATTAATATAAATGATCATTTGAAGCATTTCTTGATTCATATATCTTTCTACTTTTATTAACACACATTTAAACATTATGAATTCCGCACATTATGTTTGGATCTTAGATGCTCGGTAGATCTTAGTTGACAAGTGTGACAACCAATACAAACCATTAGGTAACTGTATAGTAGTTATGTGTACGGACAATACTTGTTAATGCTTGAATATACATATAGTTCATGTTATCAAAAGCAATGTGAGATTCAACGATGGCAAGAAATGACAAACATACACAACTTAAACACAACAGTCGTAAAACATATTCTTTAATAACGAGGATCAGATAACTAATAACACAAAGTGTAAGTCAATTAAAAAAAATATTGTAGCACTTAAACTATAAGCGACAGTGAGAATACAAATGCCAAGCAACAATCAAGTAGCAATTGGTTTATATTAAATTGACAGTATATTTGTCTAGGTGATGATTCGTGCGAATATATCTGTGGGTTTAATGTTCTAAATGATATATTGTAATTAGATAACCAAATCCGAATGTAAAATGAACGTTATTTTCAAATGGGTGACGATACATATTAACACTACAAGAAAGTGACTATTAGAGACTGGCTTCTTAGTCAATGAATTTTCAGTCTCATAAATGTATTATTTAGGCTGAAGTTTTAGTTGCTGAAAGTATTAGAGACTGATTTTTTGGTTGTAGAATTTAGTGACTGATAATTAGTCTCTAATGCAATAACTGCTTATCTGAGACTATGATATATGTTAATTTATACATATTATTTGGCATAATTTCCCCCGGTTTTAACGTTAACAGCAAACAAAGTTATTCACAAATAGTCCTAATTATTGTTTTTGTGAATCTGCAGGACAAATGACCTTGCTTGGAAGAAAATCATGCGTTACATGGAATTTCAATAATTTCTAAGCAAATCCTCAGATGCGCACTACCGTGCCAAATCTTGCACTGGCAGTGCAGCCCTAATCTAGACCCACCACAGGCAGTGCCAAGGCCAAGCATGGCAGTGATGACCCGCGCACGACCGTGCATAAACCTTGCACTGCCGTGCAACCAAATGGTGCCGGGCCATGCATGGTAGTGCTCATCCATGTGTCACACCCTGAGCCGGCGGGCCGGATAGAATGTCCAGTCGGGCTGAAGGTTCTCGGGGCACGATATCGTGAGATAATCGGAATGATCAGATTGTATACATAGCATCAACATTTGAGAATAACTAAAGCACAATACTAATAAAGTAGGATTACAAAGTTAAATTACAATTGTCAATGTTTGATAATTTAACTAAGTAAACCTATCAAAAGAATCATAAGTTTACTATCTTGTAACTGTACAATATATCAAAAATGATTCATGAGAAACAAACAAAATATGTGCTTCCAATAGGTACTAGGTCCTCTATCTGGTCATCCTAGTATGCATCCTAATCATTAACTTAATCCTGTACGTCACCTGTGAAAACATGTAAGAAAACAAAGTCAACACATGGTTGGTGAGTTCATATAATTTAGTGTATAAAAATGAATTTGAACAAAACCTTTGGATAACAACCTTAACCTCATTAACAACACCTATTCTATCCAACCAAATATGCTTATATATAGGGCATACGTAGGGTCTAGCCTACAACTAGCCCAGCCGCCAGCCCACCACATATCGGGTCACATATAATATTGTTGTTAATGATAATTAAGCATTCTACCCCTTTAACAAAACCATCCTGAAAATAAGTTTATCATCCGACCAAAGCAACAACCTTAACCTCACTAACAACACATATCCCATCCAGTCAGGTATGCATTAAATATAGGGCATACGTAAGGTCTAGCCTACAACTAGCCCAGCCGCTAGCCCACCACATACCGGACCACATAGAATATTGTTGTTAATGATAATTAAGCGTTTCACTCTCTACCAACACCACAATTGTTAGGGTTCGAAAATAGTTTTGAGTTTGCAATTGAGGACAACTGAATGCACGTGGCATTCAATATCAATCCACAGAAGCAAACTTGGGTGTAACGGTCTGCGTCGGTGTGTCGTTAGAGGATATTCATTAGGAGACACAAAGTCTGCCAATAATATCATAATCATCCTAGCCACCGTTACAAAACATGGATGGACAATGAAGAACACTGAAAGCTAAGTATGAGAGGGCCAATCAGTCTGTCCTACAAGGTCCTGACAACGAAGAACACTTAAGGCAAGTATTAGAGGGTCAATCAGTTTGTCTTACGAAGTCCGATAGTTTATAGCATACAAGCTTTTAGTTTCCCTGTACCATGTGCACACATACCTGCTTCCCATCCGGAATCTTATTCCGCATAGTTTCAAGTCTTTAGCATTTCAAGTATTTATGTTTACAAGCACACAAGCTTTTTTGATAGTTTAAGCATTTAAGAATTTCAAGGATGTAGTTTCAAAGCATTTCAGAATAATAGAATATAGTATCCAGAGCATCATAGTATATAGTTTCAAAGTTTTCAAGAGTCATAAAATATAGTTTAGAAGTATTCAAATATCATAAAGATTATAAGTTTAAAACCTTCAAGTATTATATGTTTAAGTTTAAGATATTCAAGAATCATAAGTTTAAAGCATCGAAGTATATGAATATAGAATATTAGTTTCAAAAGCTTGCAAGTATCGTAAGTTTAAGGTATTTGTAACTCATAAGTATATAGCACAATAGTATAAAAGTATATAGTACTAGCTTAAAGAATAAGTATAAAAGATTTAAGAAACGTCTAAACATTTGAATAAAATATTTAAACATGTTTCTCAGTCCCGAAGTAAAACAAAACAGTTTGAAAAGAGACAATAAACTCACCTGTGCTGCAATGCAAATGAACCAAGTAGAAGTACGCGCTCTCGGTGATTGTGGATTATGTAGATTCAATACCTGGGTTAATTTATTATGATTTGAATACTATGAGTATTTATAGTTTAACGTATATAGGGTTTCAGTCTCGGAGTGCAACTATGTGTCCTAAGACTTACTAATATGTTACTAAAATTCTTTCTAAGTATTCAATGCCACAACCCTCTATGAACCCTTATCCCCTGATTGATTATCACTCAACCTTATTCACAAGAGATTTATAAAATAAAAGTCGTTACCCTTTAGTAAATCATCATCTATAAAATCTTTTTAAATGACAACAATTTAGATTTTGAAAATCCTTTAAATTACTTTAAAATATCTTATTAAAATTAATTATAATGACTTTTATAAATTAGGATTACATGTTACAACTCTTTTATTTTACTGTAAAATCCAAGTTATTTTATGAAAAACATTATGAGAAACAGTAAGTTAAACATGATTGAATTTGAATCAACCTACCTAGGTTAATATCCAAATTCATGCATCACTCTTTGTTACATTTTGGATTTTGTTCCTCCTTGAGTTGGTTATCAATTATGGTTATTTAATGAATACTCATGTGATGAAACATTGAAGTGTTGAGTGTTGACATTTTATAGCTAACTCCCATACTTAGCTTGTTCATTGAATTCCCTTAGTTCTCCTCTTATGTTCTTTAGTTCTTTTACAACCCATGACGACTTGTCATGTCATTAAATTAATGTAAATAATCAAATAAACTTAACTTATTAGTTTAACACACTTTTAGTTAATATTGATAGCATTAGGGTTTTAGGTTAACACTTTATTATTCAACCTTGAATATACTTGGTTTTAACAACCTTATTCATGGTTCTATTTACCAAAGCCCAAATTACCTATAGCCTTTTGATTGTTAAAAACACAAGTTTAGTTGTTAAAAGTGTTTAGGAAGTTTTGGTATTATGAAAACCTTAGTATCGATAGGGGCTAAAACCGGTTAACACCTTGAAAACCCTAACATCCTATCACTCATCATATTCATGTTCTAACAGCTCCCACGATTTCATTTCTTAATGTTTTAGGCTGATTCCAAGCATATATTACATGGACTATGGTCAAGTATTAATATATTGATGCTGAGGAGTGACTAGTATCAATGGATCAGGATGTGGTGGCTCACCCATTCTATAGGTTCGATGTTTAAAGTTCGACAGCCTCCCAAGACCATCGATACTCTCAATATCGATGGTGTTCTGAGTTCAAGACTATAGAAAGCTTCGATATTAATTAGTTCGAAGTGATTCCATGACATTTAGCCATTAAGATTAACAATCTCGATGGATGAATGTTGCTGCTTGTCGCACCCCGGCCTTCCCAACCTGTGCGAGGGGGCGCGACTGGGCTGATCTTGCAGGATCGCAGTCTCCAGTCACACAGTTGAGAGACCTATATGTCTGGTGGCATACGTACATCGAATATTATGGATAAAACAGTTTAGTAAAATCAGAGTTATGGAAGCAAGTATAAGTTATCAAAACAGATTATAATTCATATATTGCGGAAGCGTTAATTAAGAACAGTTTTCAAAAACAACATTTAGTAATAGTGCAGAAACGATTTAAGTTGTTTGACAATTCACAACAAAACAAATGATAATGTTTTCAAGCCTAAAGCACTATGTAGATGCATGAGACTCCAGCTTAGCATCCTATCCTTGAGTGTGTGCCTTAGTTACCAGAGAAAGCATGCGAGTGAAAGGTCAACACAAAGGTTGGTGAGAGCACAGGTTTTATGTCAGTAGTAAACATCAAAATGTTTAAAGTAAATGTTTGCATGTTTACATTACAATACAATGAAATATCCATTGATAGCTAGTCAATATGAGTTATACCATATGCGGGTTCGCAACTGAAGCTAACATGCTGCCTCCCGCCATATCCATCCAAGATATGGCAATGTTGTTTGGTCAATTATGCACTGTTCCGACTTCCAGTCGGGGTGGCCATACGGTGCGCAACAGTGGGGCTTGTCAGGCCTAAATAGTACTATTCAGAATTACCACGCTAAGCGCAACGCGCTATTAACGGTTCAAGGTGTGTTTAATGAGGACTTATCAGTTTTGTGGATGAAGGCCACACATATGCATATATGATATTAGCATGTACAAATGTAACCAAAAAGTGTGTATGTTGTTCTAAAACAGTTGTATGCAATGTTTTCTCTTCCAAAGGTAGAAAATGTAAAAAGGGGCCGTGAACTCACCTGATAGTGCAGTTTCATGTTTCCATGTGTTCGCGTCTGTGAGTGCTAGCAGTCCTGCTAGTAACCACCTTTAACCATATAGGTGTGAGTATGTGTTTTGTGGTGTGTTGTGTTGTATCCCATACAACTCCAAGTGTCGGTGTGCTCAACCGAGTGTGTGGGTGTTGTCTAGTGAGACTCGACGAATCGTTGGTGACACCTGTGTTGTGTTTATGACCGTCCAATGTGTCATAAGTACAAGTAGGACACTTACATGCATCCTATGACCCTAATCGTACAGATTACCATTTTTGGAAAGTTTCCATTTTAGGAAAGTGTGGCTATGAAATCCCATTTCATAAAACTAATACCATTAATATGTTTATAAAATCATGTTTTAACATTTAAAACACATTGTTTGCGCATAAATCATTATTTACGCCGTTTTGCCCAAATAAAGTTTCCTAAAATAGCAAGTTCTCATTTAAGTGCTTGTTTTCACAAATCCGAGTTTCCAATATGTTTAGAAATCATTTTTGAACATATTTCAATGATTACAAATCCTCAAAACTTCTTAAAACATCAAAAGCCCTATTTTGATTTTCAAAAGTTTCCATAAACAGTAAGTTTCTACAAAACTGTGTTTTTGACAAAATCAAATGCCCATATGTGTTCCTAAACACTCCAATATGTATTTGACAACATCTAGACATGTCTAACATGTCTAGATCATCACAAATCTATGACTTGCAACATAAAAGTTTCCTTTTATGGCAAGTGTACCAAAATTATCATCAAATCGTTCAATAACTCAACCAAATTCAAATCAAACATTTCTAAACTCTAAAATCAGTAATCTATATCTAATAACACATCAAATCACCAACAAATTAGTGCACAATAACCATATGGAGTTGCATGTGGGTTTTTACCCATTGCATGTACGATCTAACAACTAATAAGCAATTAAAACTACCTTAGAGCTACAAATCCAAGCTAGAATAGCTTCTGATGATGGCAAGCTATTGGTTTGATGGTCGTTCAAGTTTCTTGATGGTTCTCGACACCTTCCTTAAGCTCGAAAGACTCCAAATGATCCACCAATGAAAGGGATAGCTCCAAGGATGATACCAGGGGGATTTGAGGTTGATATCAGTGGGTTTTGGTCGAGTATTAATGGGGTTGTTCGAAGAAAATTGTTAAAGATCGGATAGGAAGTGAATGGGATTGATTTTATAAAAAAATCTGATCTGCATGGCCTTTGTGTACCGCAAAGTCTGATCAAAATCTTCCTCGCGTATCGCGACGAGATTCGGGAGTCCCGACTCCCGGTTTGCTTTGTGTATCGCGAAGCCTTTTGCCAAGGAACCTCGCGTACCGCGATGGGTCCATTTTCTTGTTTTTCTCGATTTCTGTGATTCGATTTCGCTCATGATCGATTCCCAACGTTTATCCTAAACATCTAATGCATGTTTAGCACATAATCATACAATAGCACATAAGTTTGATTGATTCACCAACGTTCGTGAGACTCGTGCGTGTGTTTCGATAATTCCTCGAATTATCTTTGATAGTTTGTGTTCATTGCTACGAACCGTTTGCATGCTTGATTAACCATAATCAACATGTATTTGCACAATCCAATTGTGTTTGTGTTTGTGTTTGCCACACTTGGTTTACAAAACCAATGTGTAATGTACGATTCGATAATTCCTCGAACTATCGTTTCACAGTTGTGTGTGTTTGACTCATATAATTAAACATAATTAAATGAAATGCAACAAGTATGAATGTGAAATGTAAAGAATGTAAGAGTCGCAATTTACCTGAAATTGCCGGGTGTCACACTGCTCATCAGGTCATCGATATTACCCTTCCCCTTGTTGTTCTTGCGTCGAGATTGCTTTTGCCCAGATTTTATTCAAATCTAACCATTCCAAACTCCAACCCAAGATGTTCCTTAGCATCCTATACTGATTTCGTGCAAGTCTTAGGGGTTTTGAAGGTCGAACATAAGCTGAAATGTTCAAATCGTTCGTACAAGATAATGAATAGTATACGTGACTGAAAATTAGTGATTTCTCAATCGATTTTACCTCGTTTTCGGTGATTCAGAGATCTATTTCTTCATCTCTTCATGATCTACACGTTTTCACGGTCGTTTTGACACCAAATTTGCCCAATTTGGTGAAGATTTGAGAAATTTATGGTAATTTTTAAAGAGAGAATTTGGTGAGAGAGAGAGAGTACCGGATCTTGTGTGAGAAAATGGGTTGGTGAGATGAATTAAATGACATTTAATGTCATTTAAACGTTTTTAACGTTCGGATGTGTCCAGGTTCGTTCGGTTTTGCTTGGTTTCTCGCGTACGTATCGGTTTTCGGTTTCCTCGTAACGAAACGTTACGATACTTTAAAATAGAGTTTTCTAAATTATTATAGGTGGTAATTCCTAGTAAATTAACTAAATATATTTTATTTATTTTTAACATTTCAAAAATGTTTAATTTAATTATTTCATCGGATCGTATCATTCTCGCACATTTTCGTACGAATCATCACTCGTTCGTATACGAAGACAACGTTACTTTACGATATGGTTTTCTATTTATTAGACATCATTCATAACATTAAACCCACAGATATATTCGTGCAAGTCGTCACCCACACGAATACCCCGTCAGTTTAAATTTCACGTAAAGACATCCGTTATTGTTTTGTTTTATACATTCTCACATACGTTAAAACATAATAAAGTCCTATCTAACAATCACATATAATTTCACATCATAGCTTAGCATCTTGAATCATGTTAGTATCGTATCTGTATGTGTTGTCTGTAAATGTTGAGTTTCTACATTATTTGCAAGTTGTTCACATAGAATTTTACAAAATAGTAAATGGATAATTTTCGTACACGTATCTAAAGTAAAATCCTACTGTCCGATATATCGTTCAGGCACTGATGTTACACCATGCACGACCGTGCATGAGCCTTGCACAACCATGCAAGCTAGCCATTGTCGGGCCAAGGCAAGGCAGTGCCGGGCCAGAGTAAGATAATGCCAGCCATGATGACTCACGCACAACCGTTCGGCTTATGGCGCGGCCATGCATGACACCTTGAGTTGATTTTCAAGACTTAGCTGAAAATGGCAACTTCAACAACTGCCCCAGACCAAAAGTGAAGCACTGTAGCACCTTGCACGACCGTGCATGTGACAACTGGCAATTTCATAGGTAAATCACAAACATCTCTAAAAACTTAATTAAACCTTTTAACTCAAAACATTCATGCGATGGATCTTTGAATCATGCTTGTATCTAGATGGGTGACGATCCATTGAGATGTGAACTTGAGTTGGGGATATTGCTGAAATGAAAAATAAATTGAAAACACAAGCAGACATAGTTACGGATGTGTCTGTTTGGGTGACGACTCATACAACTGCATACGCTAATTAGGTCTTCTGGTCTTTATTAAGAAAATTGGACAAAGTACCATACACGAACCAATGCCCTAATATACGAAGATCAAAGTCTGGACACCTTGGAAATTAAACTGAAAACTTTGAAAAAGGAAAAACCATTCGTACGATTGAACTCATTCGTTCGTACGAATGAAACTCGGAAAACTGAACGCCCAATCGGTCAACAGATTCGGCCGACTGAGGGCTCTTCACACGAACGGCCCATTCGTGTGAATGAGTTGCTATATAAGCAGCACTTAGACCAATTTCAACCATTTTTCAAAACACCCCCAAACACACACACGGACGACGATTTCGGGAGCTACGGCCGATCATCGTGCGACTTTGATTTCCACGGTTGCAGAGCACCTCCACGATCATCACTTCATCTTCTTCATCACTTTTCTCACCATTTCCACAATCGAGGCTCAACCGAGAACCATCCGAGGGTCTTCGGTGAGTGTTTCGCCTAAATAAACACACCAATGTGTTCCCTAACACCTTCAAAGGGTTCGACAAGCAAAATCGTCACCAATGCGATTGAAAACAAAAAAAGGTGTTTTCGGTGGAGTTGCAGCGAGTGAGATGTACGACCGTCTCATTCGTGCAAACAAGTGGTTCGTTCGTCACCAATGCTGTTGAAAACAAAAAAGGTGTTTTCGGTGGAGTTGCAGCGAGTGAGACGTACGACCGTCTCATTCGTGCGAACAAGTGGTTCGTTCGTATAAGGATGCAACGAACAAAGTAGATTTACGGTTCGCACGAGTGAGCTGGGCAGAGCAAATGAAAGCCCATTCGCACGAATGAAACGTGCGAATGGCCTTGGTCATTCGTGAGGTATCATTCGTACGAAACACAACTCGATTCGTCTGAATCACCCGTTCATCCTAACAACTTCATGAAAAACACTAAGTATTGAAAACCAAACAAATTTAATAATACAAAGAACATAGAAATGTAAGAACCCACTAAGACAAGCCAAAGGGATGAGTATAAACTAACAACTAATTAGTTGAAATGCAGGTGACTGAATAGAAGTGACATCAAGCCATCCGCAACATCTCAACAACCAACATCTATAGGTGAGTTCATAGCCCCCGTTTTTGTACAAGTAAACATTTTTTCTTACATTTTGGGGCCGAGAGCATGAAAGTACTTTTGTAAATACTATTTATCATGCTTGTGTAATTAACTATATAAGTCACATTTAACACAAGGAGACAGTCTGTTTTGCATATTCCTTGAGACACATGAGAGTTGTACACATTTCATTAAGTCTCGTCATCAAAAATTCATTTGCCATTAGTTGACGAGTGTCAACCGGCGGTAACGTAGATAGTACTATTAGTTTGACAAACTTTCGGCATTGAGGTCGGTACGTTACGCTACATGAAGTCTTCATCATCAGTAGGACTAGACCCATGTGGTCTGGTTAACACGGGCAGCGCAAGTTCAGGCTTGGTAAATGGACATGTGTGGAATAGAATAGACATACAATCCTCCTCATAAATGTCAATCTCATCAACTGAACCACATGTTCGATGTGATAAGTTCAAGGGAAAGAGAATAAGGCAAGAGCAGAGGAATTTCCTGCTACCCATGTTAGGTATATAATTGTGAATCAGCTAGGGCGTGGTGGGCTGGCGGCAGGGTCTTAGGACCTTACGTATGCCCTATACATATGCGATACTAGTTGGTTCGGGATGGTATACATAATCTTAGGAAGCCACTGCTCATGCACTATTTCATTTCCCAAGAACTTGTAATTGTGACATAACATATTTCATTACTTTAAACTTATGAACTCACCAACATTATGTTGACTGTATTTTTACATGCTTTTCAGGGGACATGAGGGACGCTGGTAGGAGGGGGTAGCTTGACAGGGATGTAGCTTAGTTGACATTAGTAGGCTGACCATGGGAATTTGGAAATGTAATTTGTGATGGACAAATGTATTCAAACAATATTGTGAATTCAAACAAGTGACATGTAATGTTTAGAATATGTAATGGTTAAATTGTTGTATCCTTATTTTACATATCATGTGCTTTGTAATCAATCTGATCATTCCGATTCCAATCACGCCTCGGGGCTATTCCGCCAGACAGGTCCACAATCCGGCCCGCCTGCCTAGGGTGTGACAGTGCCCCTATGGTGCACGACCATGCCAAATTCCAGACTTTCTATAAATTAAGTTTTTCTCTTCATTTGAAAGGGCTGGACTTCCTGGAGCAAACCAACAACTAATCAGAATTTTCCAAGCTTTCTAAGGGAGATTTTGAAGGTCTTGAAGATCCAAGAAGCATCCAACACTATTTTGTTTCCAATCATTTCTTGCTAGTGGTTTGAATTTTTTATTTCCAACATGCTTGTTAATTTTGCACACTTTATTATTGTTCTTGTAAGCCTTATGGGCTAACCACTCTATTGTCTAGATTATGATGAAACTTATGTTCATGTGATGTTGATTTTATGAATTGGTTAAAATGGTTTATGTCAAGATATAATATGAAATTATAATTTTGTTCCAATGATGTTGTACACTTGTGTAGGTTTATTGGTGTTCAAGAATGATGAATGTTTAGTCATAATATGTTGGAAAACCATGATCAAGCATTTGTTCATGATCATACAACTTGTTTTTAAGATTATGCCATGAGATTAGGAATGATTATTGGTTTCTTGAATATTATGAAACTTGCATAAGTATACTTTCTTTCACTAAAGTTTGAAAAAACCATAATGATATTATGATTTGTTGAATATGATTAACATTAAGTTAGGAAATTATGGCCAAATGACCTCATTTGCATGATTGTGTTCATAGATTATAAGTTGGAAGATATTGTAGTTTTGTTGAATTTATGCAACTTAGGGTGATTAGTGTGTATAAGTCATGTTAGTTTTCCTTAAATTGTAGAATTAAGATTCTTGAGGGATGAATCACTCTTGATTAAATCTTGACATAGACCTTGAATTTTGGCTTCATAGAGTAATCTTAGGTGATTACAATGTATTTATCATTTTGATTGTCCAAAAGATTATAGGATTAGTTATTTAGTTATTAATTTTAAAAGTTCACAAACCCGACTTCTGCATGTTTTTGCTAAACAATGACCGAGGTTTAGTATTGAGAGATATCGTGTCCACGGATTGATATCCGGTTCTTACCATTAGCTATATTACTATACGATAGGTACACTTTCCTATTATGTGTGATTTAGTTTTTAGTAAAGACCATTTTAAAACTAAAATCTGTGTGAAAAATCCATCATATAAAATATATAATTTCACACACATCATGTTTTTGGAAGCGTTGCGGGGGACACTGTGATTTCAAGAAAAATCTGAGTTGGTGATTTAGCTTAGTTGATAGTGTAAAAAAAAATTTTCAGTTTGATTTTTAACCTTTAGTTTTCTTTATTATCATTTATTTTTCCAATTTTAATTTAATTTAATTTAATTTTTATTTTTAACAAGTTTGATTAGGCAACTCATTTATGCATTGAGTGTGTATGTCCTCAATCCCCAAACCGGAGCAGTATTTTCGGCAAAGGTTGCGGGAGCGGTCCCGCGTTGTAGCAAATACCATCAAAGGAGACGTGGAAATCGACAACATCTTTGGCACGGGAGACACGGCCATGGCGGGCCAAGATGATGACTGGACGATTTCCGACTTCGCGAAATCATCACTTGGAGGATTGGAGCCAAGGATTAGCCGACCGCCTGTTGAAGCCAACAATTTCGAGATCAAGTCAAGTATCATTCAAATGGTTCAGAACATAGTTCAATTTGAAAGGAAGGATCACGAGGATCCTAATCTCCATATCACGGGATTTCTTGAGATTTGTGCCACATTCAAGATCAATGGCGCGTCTGATGATGCCATTCGTCTCCGATTATTTCCATTCACTCTACATGACCGAGCCAAAGCCTGGCTGATTTCCCTTCCCTCGGGCTGCATTACCACTTGGAATCTGATGTATGAAAAATTCTTTGAAAAATACTTTCCTCCTGAGAAAACTACGAAGCTTAGAGCTCAGATTCTTTCGTTCCAGCAGGATGATGGAAAGACGTTCTATGAGGCGTGGGAGAGGTTTAAAGATCTGATGAGAAAGGTCCCACATCACGGTTTAGAGCTATGGAGGCAGTGCGAGACATTCTACAATGGTCTCGATGTGAGCGGACGACAGTGGCTTGACAGTTATGCGGGTGGCGACTTTGTAGCAAAGCGACCGCGAGAAGCATTCGAATTGCTCGAGAAACAGCTAGGAAGAGCTATTCTCAACATGCCCCGAGAGCCAAGGCACCCAAGAAGGGTGTCCATCAAGTTGATTCCTATACCGCTTTGACTGCACAGTTGGAGGCCCTCTCCAACAAAATCGAGCAGATGTCCGTTAGCAAAGTCCAATCTTGATGTCAGATATGCGGGGGCAGCACACCATAGTTGGGAGTGTTCGATTAGGGAGTCCTTTCATGAGCAACTTGACTAAATGGGCAACCAAACTCATTCTCAAAATAATCCCTATAGTAACACTTATAATCCGGGGTGGAGGAATCACCCAAATTTCAGTTGGAAGTCTGGTACCACAAACCAGCAATCACTCGGATTCAATTCACATCCCTCATTCCAAAATCAGACTAACGGTCAGTCCTCATAGATCCGTCAACCACAGAACCAGTTCCAAAATCAAGGTTCTAGCAGTAGGTCGCAACCCGCTCCTGAAAAGCGATCCAATTTGGAGGACATGGTTGCACAGTTCTTAGCTAACTACGAGAGCCAAAGCTAGTTGTCTCAGAAACAAAATCAGTATATAGAAGACCGCTTCCATAAGCATGAGACGGAGTTGAGGAACCAAAAAGCAACGATGCAAGCCATCGAGAATCAGGTAGGACAAATTGCTAAGTTGATATCTGAAAGGCAATAGGGTGGCCTCCTGAGTAACATTGAACCGAATCCTAATGCTCATGTTACGGACATCACATTGAGGATTGGTAAATACACCACTACACCTCCTCCAACGGCTTTCCCTTCTTCTTCTCTTTTGCCGATGATTGAGGAGATTGCGACTGAGATTCCTGCTGAGGTGCATTCCAGGCCAGGCCCAACAAGTACAATATAAGCAAAGGAACCAGTGAAGGATTACACTCCTCCTGTTCCATACCCCAGCAGATTGAAGAAGCAGAAATTGGAGAAACACGATGGTAAATTTCTGGAATTGTTCAAGCAGTTGGACATAAATATGCCATTTGTTGAGGCACTTGCTCAAATGCCTAAGTATGCCAAGTTTTTGAAGGACATCCTCACCAACAAGAAGAATCTGGAGGAGTTATCTCATTTTGTATTGAGTGAGGAGTGTTCTGCCATCCTTCAAAACAAGCTTCACCAAAAGATGATGAGTGAATGGTGGCATTGCTGAGCCATGATCCTTCCCCTCAGGATGAAGTGTTTGAATTAATGTATCGCAATGCTGAGCCTTAGGTATTACCTTCTATTGAAGACCCACCATCTGTTGAGCTTAAGGAGCTGCCCGGTCATTTGGAGTATGCGTTCTTAGATGATAAGTCTTGATTACCCGTTATTATCTTGGCTGCGTTGTCGACTGGAGAGAAGGCTAAATTGCTTGAGGTTCTGAAGATGCATAAGAAGGCGATTTCATGGAAGATCATGGATGTTAAGGGGGATCAATCCATCTTTTTGTACCCATAAGATCTTGATGGAGGAGGATTTTAAGCCTGTAATTCAACATCAGAGACGTCTGAATCACAATATGCCAGACGTTGTGAAGAAGAAGGTTATCAAGTTACTTGATTCAGGTTTGATTTATCCTATTTCTGACTCCCCTTGGGTGAGTCCGATGCAGGTTGTCCCGAAGAAGGGTGGGATGACAATGATTACGAATAAGAGAAACGAGTTGATCCCTACTCGTACTGTTACCGGATGGAGAGTTTGCATTGACTATCACAAACTGAACGATGCCACAAGAAAATACCACTTCCCCTTGCCATTTATTGATCAGATGTTGGAGAGATTTTCAGGAAAGATGTTCTACTGCTTCTTTGATGGTTTTTCTGGTTACATTCAAATCCTGATTGCTCCTGAGGTTCAGGAGAAAACAACATTCACCTGTCCCTATGGCACATTTTCATATAGACGAATGCCCTTTGGATTGTGCAATGCTCCAGCCACATTTCAACGTTTTATGGTGGCTATTTTCCCTGATATGATCGAGGACTCCATGGAGGTATTTATGGATGACATTTCTGTTTTTGGGAGTTCCTTCGATCACTGCTTGGAAAATCTGAGGAAGATGTTAGCTAGGTGTGAAGAAGTTAACTTGGTGTTGAATTGGGAGAAATGCCACTTCATGGTGAAGGAAGGCACTGTTTTAGGGCATAATATTTCACTTGGCTGGACTTGAGGTCGACCGAGCCAAGATTGAGACCATTTTCAAGCTTCCACCACCCACTTCTGTGAAATCTATTGGGGATTTCTTTGGGTACGCAAGGTTCTATAGGCGTTTCATCAAGGATTTCTCAAAGATAGCTCGCCCCATGACTCAGTTTCTTGAGGAATATGCCCCATTTGTTTTTTATGATGAATGCCTTCATGCATTCAACTTGTTGAAGGAGAAGTTGGTCAATGCTCTGATCATGATAGCCCCCGATTGGGCACTTCCATTTGAGCTCATGTGTGACGCAAGCGATTTTGCGGTTGGGGCAGTCTTGGGTCAAAGTAAGGACAAGCACTTCCACCCGATTTACTATGCAAGTAAAACTCTGAATGATGTCCAGGAGCTTTACACCACCGCTGAAAAAGAGCTCCTAGATGTGGTCTTTGCGTTCGATAAATTCCGATCCTAACTTGGTCTTTCCAAGACCTTTGTGTTTACGGATCATGCAGCCCTTCGTTACTTGTTTATCAAGCAATATGCTAAACCCAGGATGATTCTTCGGATTCTGTTGTTGCCAGAATTTGACATTGAAATCCGTGACAAAAGTATGCCGAGAATGTTGTTGTAGATCACCTCTCCCGTCTCGAGTGCTAAGATTCATCAGAACTTGTGGGGCCACACATAAATGACAACTTCCCCCACGAGTTTCTTATGCACATAAAGACGTAGGATGAGGAGTGTCCATGGTTTGCTGATTTCGCGAATTATCTCGCGTGTGGGATTGTTTTGAAGGGCTTGACACATCAACAGAAGAAGTTCTTTTCTGTTGTCAAGTATTACCTTTGGAAGGATCCTTATTTAGGATTGGAGCTGATCATATCGTGAGTAGGTGCGTGTATGGAGGTGAGACGCACAAGATTTTGAGACATTGTCATGAGCGACCAACTGGTGGTCATCATGGAGAGACTCTTACTGCGAAGAAGGTTTTTGACGCCGGATTCTATTCGCCCACCATCTTCAGAGACGCTCATGATATGGTCCGAGCTTGCGATGCTTGCCAACGGGCAAGCAACATCTCATCATGTGATGAGATGCCTTAGAACGGAATCCAAGTCTTAGAAATTTTTGATGTATGGGGGAGGCCCAACCCTTGCCCACTAATGATGCCAGAGTTGTCTTGAGGTTTATGAAAGAGTTTTTTTCTCGCGTTGGTGCCCCCTAAGCACTTATTAGTGACTGTGGGACACAATTCTGTAATGCCCAAATCGACAAGGCGTTGTCACGCTATGGAGTGAACCATAGATTTTCAACGCCATACCATCCAAAGACCAGTGGACAGGTAGAGGTCACTAATCAGGGCATCAAGCGCATCTTGGAAAAGACACTTGGTCAAATCCGGAAGGATTGGTTAGTGAAGTTGAATGACGCGTTGTGGGCAATCCAAACAACCTACAAAACTCCCGTAGGAACCACACCTTTCAAAATGATATATGGGAAAACGCGTCACCTCCCTATTGAACTCGAGCATAAGGCCTATTGGGCGCCGAAATCCATCAACATGGATTTAATGAGTGCTAGGGAGAACCGATTCATGCAGATCCATGAGGTTGAGGAGCAAAGGAGCAATGCTTGTGATAGCTCCAAGAGGTACAAGGAACGTACCAAGACGTTACATGACAACGACTTGAAGGACAATAAGCAATTCCTAGTAGGTGATCACGTTTTGCTTTAAAATTCGCGTCTTAGGTTGTTCCCAAGCAAGTTGAAGCCTCGTTGGTCTGGCCCGTACATAGTTCGAGTAGTCTTCCCATATGGAATTGTGCAAATTGGGCATGAGGATGGCATAATTTTCAAGGTGAATGGCCATTGGTTGAAGAAATTCTTAACCGGACCCGTCGAGCCGGCATTGGAGGTTGTCGTACTCCACCCCAAGGACTACTAAATTCGGGGACTTGAGTTGAGCTAAGGACTCAGTAAACTTAGCCCTCCCATGAGGTTCTTGGCCAATAAGAAAAATTCTGCAGGTCAGCACTACCGTGCGACTAGGCGCGTGGTCGTGCGAGTTTGCTGATGCCCGACCGTGTGGTCCATACGCACGACCGTGCACAATGTCAGTTTTCTCCAATAATCACACCACTTGCACCCTTATCTCTCATAAATTAATTCCACCCTTCCAGATCGACACCCCATCATTCTCTCTTGTTTTTCCTCTTCAAAGTCAAGAATCAAAGGTAAGAATCTTCTCCAACCTCTCAATTGATCTTTCTTTTCAATAAACTTCCTAAAGATTTAGTTTTGTCTAAATTAGAGGTTTTAAATACATCATTTTCATTTAAGAATGTTAGGATCTATATATAAGTAGTTAATTTTTGGGTTGTTGATGGAAAATCTCGTGTTTGTTCAACTTTGTTTTTGGATCTGCGCAGTTCAAGACCATGTTGCACTGCCTATGCAGACTCAAAATCAAAGGCACACGATCGTGCGCTAACCCCGCATGACCGTGCTCCATGGTAGTGCCTTTGGTTGCAATGGTTGTGTGATGAACAAACTCAAGAGGCGCACGACCATGCGGCTAGGCTGTGCCAGCTTTGCACTACCTGTGCGAAGGTTCTTCGAGGCTAACAAGGCCGTGCACGAGCCACGAACGACTGTGCGGTTAGGCTGTGCCGACTCTGCACTACCTGTTCTAGGGACACCCTGGGGCTGGCACGACTGTGCCACTTCTTGCATGACCATGCGTGTTTCCTGATTAGTCCAGTTTTTGGGTTTTTTTTTAATTTTTCAGTTTTGGGAGCTAACATTTTTAGGAATTTCCTTGAATAGATGGATCGCCCGTTCCTGCAATTCAACCTGAATGACGAGCGCGACGCCCCTTTGTATTCCCGTGCTACATTCTCTGTGGGGGCGTCGACGCCAGATTGAGCCGATGAAGTGTTTAAGTTGGGACTTAGTGGTTAGTCTCAATCAGCAAATGCGTCTGCAACCGTTGATTACCGAGCCATGGTCTCGCATTCTTTACATAAACCTTCCTCAGTACCGCGACTGCTCATGTAGTTCTTCGCATCATACTCCTTCAGCTTTCCTTCACAAAATGTTTACCGGAAACGTTTTGGATTGACCTTCCGCCTGGGGGGAAGATGGGGGAGAGTTTCAGTCGCCCAGTTCGTGACTAGGATGGGTTTATACAATCAAGGGGAGCTAGATACAGAGGTTTTTGATGGTTTGCACGATTTTGATGACGAGATTGAGAAGGCCACGTTTTGGGCCGAGGTTGCTGGGGTCTGCGATCCCCGAAGAGCGAAGGCTACAAAAATTCGCGACCCGCTTCACATGTTTATTCATCGGATACTGGTTGGTACCATTTTACACCGAGGCGACAGCTTGGGAAATCTGCCCACTAGAGATCTATTTTATCTCTAATGCTTGATCAGGGGCATTCTTTGTAATATTGCCCATTGCCTAGCCTTCTTTCCTACCACCAGTTCAGGGAAACAGGTGTCGAGCCACGTTTGTGGAGGCGCATATATCACACAGTTGGCTGACTCTATCGGACTTTTGATCGAAGAGAACATCGCCAGCTTTACTCATGTTTGTGATACATCTCCACTTGATATGAAGACACTGCAATACATGTAGATTGTGAAGCAGACGCCTGTGGGTATGCGTTTGAGAGGCCGGGATGGTCAGATCTGGGATCCAGAGGAGCATGAGGAGGAGGAAGAGGAGCGTGAGGAAGAGAGGGTCCATGAGTAGGAGGCCCCGCATGGTACGGGAATCGGGGGGTTTGACTACGGGTACCCCCCCATGGCGAGTACTAGAACTTTGACCCCGTTCAAGGTGCGGAACCCCTGTCGAATCTGGATTTGTGGCATCGATTTGCTGGTCTACAGGTTTCGCAAGAGGAGCTGCTCGCTGAGCAGGAGAGGTTTAATCATCGTATAGATAACTTTCAGGCCGAGTAGACCAGGTAGTATGTTTTGCTGCACAAGATCCAGGATGATCAGAGACGAAGCTTTGAGTGGCTCTTTGGCTCTCATCAGTCGGCAACATCATTTTATCAGTTTGATGTTTCTGAGCCGCCACGGTTCGATTATGGTTATTCTTTGGGTGACGTGCAGAAACGTTCTCGGGGAGGTCATGATGGGGAAGCAAGCGGTTCTGGTCCGCATGATGATGAGGAGGACTAGTCTGATGTTCTCCCTCCCTCATAGTCTAGCTTGTTCTGGTAGTTATTTATATTTTTTGGTAGAATTGTACATTGTGCAGTTCATTCGAATTCTATTATTTTGGATATTTTTTTCGTTTGGGTTGTAAACATTTTTTAGTTGGTTGTTTATTTCAATTGTTGGATCATTTGCTTTTATTTTAGTCACGTGGTTGTTAGTGGTTGTTGTTTTCAGCTTTTCTTTTGTTGATTTTTTGAAGGGGCGGGTACTTTCATGCCCTTCAAGTTGCAAAGACTCATGCAAGCATTCATGTCACATCCCGGGCCGACGGGCCGGATCGAATGTCCCGTCGGGCGGAATGGTCCCGGAGCATGATATTGTGGTGATAATCGGAGTAATCAGATTGTTTACATTGCACATGATATAAAATGAGAAAACACTAAATGAAATAGAATTACAAAGTTATATTAGATCAGCATCGTTTATAATTTAAAAATGTAAATCTACTAATAACATCATAAATCTTCCATATTGCTTCTGCACAAGATGTACAATATAATATGTATAATGATGATCAAAATATGCACATCCAAAATGTTAGGTCCATTATCTGGGCATCCTAGTAAAAAACACGAACTTCCCTAGTTAACCTGTTTGTCACCTGAGAAGTCATGCAAAAAGATCAAGCCAACACATGGTTGGTGAGTTCATATAGTATTATTTGAAAATGAATTTGAACAAATCTGACCGAATGACAACCTTAACCTCATTAACAACCACCTATAATATCCAGTCCATTATGCTTATATATAGGGCATACGTAGGATCATGCCCAGCCGCCAGCCCACCACATACCGAACCACATAGAATATTTTTATTAATGATAATTAAGCGTTTCATCCCACACAATGAAATGAAAAGCTTGAACAATCTAAAAATGTTAAACTTTGAACAATCTGAAATCACCACCTGTGAACATCTGAAATGACAACCTCAACCAACAGCATACACATATGACAACCATGGTAAATATAGATCGTAGTTAATTAAAATGTTTAAATAAAAAAATAATTAAACATTTAATTAAAATCTAAGTCCTAATGATTGGGCCTTGGTCAACTCGAGTAGACTAGTCTAGCAATCAAGGTTCGTAGTTGAGGAAATCTGTAAATATCATCAAACATGCGACCTATAATCAATCAGTCTAGCTAGGACATATTTTGATGTATAGGATTTTATGGCTCGTTCTAGATCGTCCATGTTCGTTCTTGTTCGTATAGATCGTTAGTTCTTTGGCACATGTTATATTTGAATATTTCCCAGACTTTCCTCTGAAAATAGATCGTTAAAAACAGTTCTTCAAAATAGATCTTTAGTTTTTAGAAAATAGATGATTGAAAATAATTCTTTGAAACAGATCTTTAGTTCTTTGAAAATAGATCGTTGCAAATGGTTCTTTCAAATGAAACGATTATTTACTTATGTTGAGTAAATAATCCTTTTTGAAACCTGTAATAAGATTACCTAGACATAATCTAGGATAATAATTATACATGTAAAACATATATTAATTAAAAGCATTCAAGTAAAATAGATTCCAAGGAAAATAATTTATGCATGTTTCTGAGCCCCGTGTTTATAATACAAAATGCTTAAAAAAGGTGCAATGAACTCACCTGTGTTGTTATGAACTGAACCAAGTAATTATGCACGCTCGTTGATTGTAAATTATGTATCTTCAGCACCTGTGTTGATTTAGTGTGATTTGAATACTATAAGTATTTGAAGTTGTTGTATATAAAGTTTCGGTCTCGGTGTGCACTAAGTGTCATAATATTTTCTAATGTGTTACTAGAATTCCTTTAATTATTCTATGTTACATACCCTCTATGAATCCCTATCCCTTAGTTGATGATAATTCTTATTTATATAAGGTTTGTACTAATAACATACATGACATTTTAAATACACCACCATTTTTAAAATACTCTTTAAATTGTAAAATATTGAATTTAGAAATCCTCTAAATTACTTTTGAAAACATTTTAATAAGTCAATTTATAAATCATTTTATTTTAATAATACTTAAGTTATTTTTATGAAAAGTATAAATTAAACATGTTAGTACTTAAGTTAATCTTACTTGATTAACTCCAAGTCCCTCATAAGATCTTGATTACAACGTTGATCCGTGTATATACCTTACATTAGATCATTCAAATTTGAAAAATCTAAGTTGGTCATACAATGGCATGAAACTACTAAGTCTTAAGTGTTGACTCATATAGTCCACTCAGTCATACTTAGTTTCTTTAAACACCAATGTTCTCCTTTAGTGCTTTAGTTCGTTTGACACTCATTGTTACTCATCATGTTATCCCTAGATTGTAACTTACTATTTAACGTAGTCTATTAGCCTAATGAGTTGCTAAGTTGGTAACCATGAGCTATAGGTCTTCGGTTAACACATGTGTAACCACCCAAGCCTATCATCAATAATAACCTTTTGTTCTATGGTTTTCTGTGATAAATTTTTAACATTTCAAACTCAAGAAATTGTTAAAACATATGTTTGCGTATTGAAATAGTTATAAAATTTTGTGTTAGAAAACTTAATATTTTTGAACACAAATCTATTAATTCCAAATATAGTTCATCGAACCACTGTTTGATATTAACATTTTGCCTATGATTTAGTTGAACAAATTCAAGCATTCAAACCCAAATTAGTCTTTTAAAACATGTGTTATGTGTCACCACATAAAACCCTAAGGCATCCCTACTCGACACCCATGTCTTCTCATCCTTCCCATGAAATCGATTCTCAATGGTTTAAGATGATTCCAAGTTTTATTCATTTGGAAGGCATGAACCTAGCTAATCTCGACCACAACCAGTAGTATTGATGACCACAGGTCCAGCAATGTCGATGAAACAACAGACCCATCCCCTGCTGATATTAATATGTTCGACAATAGGTTCGGCAGCCATGATGCCCATCGACACTAGTTATCCCAAGTTCAAATTGATATCCAACTGTTCTAAACTTAATCTAAGGTGTTCCTAAGCTTCCTAACTTGTTTTTGTGCAATATCCTAGTGTTTTACAACTCAAAAATCGACTGGAATATACTGATGTTCGAGAAAAATCACCCAAACAATAACAACCCTTAAATCAGCTCGTTTGAGCTCGTTTTTGCTCCGTTTTTTGATGCTTCAAGGCTTGATTTCTTCTTCTAATCACGATATGAATAGTGGAAAACCCCCAAAATCAACAACTTCTTTCTAAAACTGCGGTCGATCCAGCTCGTTTCAGCTCCAATCAGTTGTACTACTGTGTTCCTCTCGTTCTCAAGGTAGTTTTGACTACTAGAACGTCGAATTTGGTGGAGAAATGAGAGAGATATGAAGATTTGAAGTTGTTATAGTGTGGAGGAATGGAGGTGACGGGTTTTCTTGAAGAAGAAGAGAAGTGGGCTACAAAAATGAGGAAAAAAGAGAGATTAAGGGCTTTTATAGCCCGGTTGTGTTCGGGTGTGTTCGGTCTCGCTCAGTTTCGGTTGTGCGTGTCATTTTTCGTAGTTTTCGTAATATTACGTCACTTAATAAAGATAGAAGTTTATAAATGTGTTAAAATGTTAATTCCTAATAAATTAACTAAATATCTTTTATTTATTTTTTTAAAATTTCGAAAATCATTTAATTTAATTTTCTAATCGAATCATATGGTTTTCGCGCGTATTCGTTCGGATCGTCACCCGTACGAACACGACGACAACTATACTTTTCGATTTGATTTTATAATTATTGGACATCGTCCAGAACGTTAAACTTACAGATATATTTGTGCGAATCGTCACTCACACGAATACTCCGTCAGTTTAATATTCACATAATAACGTCCGTTATTGTTATGTTCTGTTCAAGCTCACATACGTTTATACATAATAAATCCTAACTAAAATTCATATAATAGTTCTGTTTTGTCAGATATGATTCTGACTGTTAAACCATGAATTCATGATATGATTCTGAAATAGATCTGTAATAGTTTCGTCTTAAACATCAAATGATAATAATACACATGTAATGTACATAGTTAACACCTGATCTGATGTACAAGTTACTGTTTAGGTTATGGTTCTGGCACTGATGTTATAGTCTCCCCTTGTTAGAGATATTTAGCCCCGAAATTTAAGAATTGTTATCAGGTACATCTTTCTCTGCAAAATAGATGGGGATACTTGGACTTCATGTGATCCTCATTTTCCCAAGTAAACTCAGGTCCGAGCATTGAATTCCATTGAACCTTGACGATCGGAATACGAATTTTCTTCAGTTGTTTGACATCGCGATCCATAATCTCTAAAGGTTCCTCGATAAAATGTAGTTGTTCGCGCGCTTGAGTTTCCTCAACCGGTATGACAAGTGATTCGTCCGCAAGGCATTTCTTAAGGTTTGAAACGTTAAACACATTGTGTACACCACTGATTTCATCAGGTAATCTCAGCTTATACGCCATAGGACCTATTCGTTGAATGATCTCGAATGGTCTGATGTATCGCGGTGCTAGTTTGCCTTTCTTTCCGAAGCGAACGACGCCCTTCCATGGGGATACCTTCAACATGACACGGTCTCCCACTTGAAATTCCAATGGCTTACTCCGTTTGTCTGCATAGCTCTTTTGTCTGCTTCTAGCTGCTTCTAGCTGCTTGTAACTTTTATTGTGTCTGGGCGATCTTATTTGTGGTTTCCCGAATAAGCTCTGGCCCAGTTATTCGGTTATCTCCTACCTCGGTCCAAGAGATCGGTGACCGGCATTTTCTACCATAAAGTGCCTCAAATGGAGCGCATCTGATGCTACTATGGTAACTGTTATTATAGGAGAATTCTATCAGTGGCAAATAGGAATCCCAATTCCTTTCGAAATCCAAAATACATGTTCGCAACATGTCCTCGAGGGTATGTATAGTACATTCTCTTTGACCGTCCGTTTGTGGATGGTAAGCTATACTCATGTTCAAGTTCGTCCCTAGTGACTTCTGCAACGACTGCCAAAATCTTGATGTGAATCTGCTATCTCGATCTGATATGACGGACAATGGTAACCCGTGACGCACCATTATCTCATTGATGTATAATCTCACCAGTTTATCCATCGTGATGGTTTCACGCATTGGCAAGAAGTGAGCAGATTTGGTTAACCGATCGATGACAACCCAAATTGTATCATGACCACTAGAAGTGCAGGATATCTTGGTAATGAAATCCACAGCTACTTGTTCCCACTTCCATAGCGGAATCTCGGGTTGTTCCAGTAAACCTGACAGTTTCTGGCATTCCAACTTAACCTTCGCACATGTCAGACATCGACCAACATACTCGGTTATATCTTTCTTCTTTCTCGTCCACCAATAAAATCCACGTAAATCTTGGTACATCTTATCGGCACCTGGGTGTACCGAGTACCTGGTCTTGTGCGCTTCATCAAAAATTAGTTTCCTTAGTTCATCTACCACAGGAATCCATACATGATCCTGGAAGTAGATAACTCCATCTAGTTTCGTCCCAAACTGTCGTTCTGCTCCACAATCAAGTTCTTTCTTCAAATTACCCCGTTTCACTGATTCCTGTTGAGCTTGTACAATCTTGTCACGAAGACTTGTCTGCACAGTCATTCCCATTGCTCTTACGCGTAGGGGTTTGACCCCTTCCTTTCGGCTTAAAGCATCTGCTACAACATTTGCCTTACCCGGATGGTACTTGATCATACAGTCGTCATCGTTTAGAAGTTCAACCCAACGACGTTGTCTCATGTTGAGTTCCTTATGATCAAAGATGTGCTGTAGACTTTTGTGAACAGTGAAGATCGTACACTTTCTGCCATAGAAGTAATGTCTTCAAATCTTTAGTGTGAAGACTACTGCTCCCAGTTCTAAATCATGAGTTGTGTAGTTCTTCTCATGAATTTTCAATTGTCTTGATGCATACGCGATAACTTTGTTTCGCTGCATTAATACACAACCGGGTCCCTGACAGGAAGCGTCACAATACACTAGAAAGCCATCTGTACCCTCTAGGAGTGATAAGATTGGAGCATCACATAACTTCTGTTTCAATGTCTGGAAACCATCTTCTTGTTTCTGCTCCCATACAAACGGCTCGCTTTTCTGAGTAACTTGGTGAGAGGCAATGCTATCTTAGAAAAGTTTTAAGTAAACCTCCTATAATAACCCGCTAGTCCCAGAAAAGACCGTATCTCGGTCGGTGTTGTAGAAGTATCCCAGTTCTTGATCACCTCGATCTTGGCAGGGTTTACATGTATTCCTTCACTATTGAATACATGACCCAAGAATTGAACTTCTCTGAGCCAAAATTCACACTTAGAGAATTTGGCATAGAGTTGTTCTTTCTTCAATAGCTCCAAGATTTTCCTGAGGTGTTGCTCATGTTCTGCTTTGCCCTTAGAATAAAGCAGTATGTCATCAATAAAAACAATGACAAATCAATCCAGATACGGCTTGCACACTCTGTTCATAAGGTCCATGAAAACTGCAGGTGCATTTGTCAATCCGTAAGGAATTACCATAAACTCATAGTGCACATATCGGGTTCGAAAGGCCGTCTTATGTATGTCTTCTTCTTGAAATCGAAGTTGGTGACACCCGGAGCGTAAATCAATCTTGAAAAATACTGCGCTCATTGTAGTTAATCAAAAAGATCATCAATACTCGGCAATGGATACCGATTCCTGATAGTTAATTTGTTCTGATCCTTGTAATCTATACACATCCGAGAAGATCCATACTTCTTTTTCACGAACAAAACCAGAGCTCCCCATGGTGAGTAGCTCAGTCGGATGAAACCCTTATCCAATAATTCTTGCAACTGATTTGACAATTCCTGCATCTTTGAAGGGGCTAATCTGTAAGGAGATTTTGCAACAGGAGTTGCCCTAGGAACTAAATCAATACGGAACTCTATCGGTCATGCTGGTGGCAAACCTGGTAGATCGTCAGAAAATACTTCAGGGTATTCCTTTACTACTGGCAGGTCTTACATCTTGATCTTCTCTTTGCCAGGAAGGCTACACACTACTACTGTAAACACTTACGCGCCTTTGTGCAAGATATGATTTTGACACTCCTTTTTGCTTGATCTCCTCGAACTTCCAACACTCGATATTTTGTCATTGGAATTCGAAGCAGCTTTTTGGAACATATGACTTCCATCCTATTGAGAGATAGCCAATCCATCCCGACAACGATGTCGAAACTAGCCAACTCCATCGGTATCAAATCGATGGTGAATGTTTGGCCATTAATTGTTAATGGGTAGTTTCAAAATATTGTACTAATTGTGATTTGTTTCCCATTCGCTACTTCAATGATATAAGGGGAGTCTAAAGATTCCTCAACCTGATTAATTTGGCATACGAAGTTGGCCGAGATAAAACTCTGATACGCACCAGTGTTAAATAGAATAGATGCATAAAAGTCATGTAAAGGAAATGTACCAGTGACCACATTCGGGTCCTGACGAGAAGCTATAGCATCCGCCATTGTTTTGGGCAATTCCACGAGGTGCTTGAGCTGCCAGTTGCATCCCCTTTGGGAAATTCCTTGAATAGTGGCCAACTTCGCCACAGTTATAGCATCCGCCATTGTTTTGATTCGGATTGTTGGGTGGAGGGAGAGCTAAAGCAGCATTGTTCAATGCTTGAGCAGGTGCCATTCTACAGTGTTGGACCTAATAGCGCTATCTTCCCCATCTCATACAATGTTTGTAAGGAGTATTAGCAGCATGATGGTACTGACATTTGGCACACAAAAGGTACGTGCCAGCGTATGGTCTCTTGTTGGGGGTTATGTGGTGCAGCTGCTACTTGATTGAGTGGGGCGGCCATCGTATAGTTGTTGATGACCTTTTGTTTCTTCTTGGGGTTATTGCGAGGTTTCTTTGATGATTCTTCCTTGCCCTTGCCTATTTCGGGTTCCTTTTTCAGAGTACCAGATGCTATCATCACGTCAGTAAGTTTCCCTGACAGACTAATAGCTGACTCCAAAGTGACAGGGTTTGCTACAATCACCAAACTCTGTATGCAGGCTGGTAATCCACCTATGTACCTGTCAATCCGTTTTTCTAGAGTCGGTACCATGTCTGGCACCAATGCTTCCAACTCATGATAGCGAGTAGTATAACCCATATGATTAGCCCCTTTCATCACATGGTTGGCTAGTTCAGTTTCCATCTGTTGTAGCTCGTTTTTGTGACAAAACTCATTTCTAAACAAAGTCTTGAAGTATTTCCACAGCATTGCCATTGCCTCTTCGCTTCCCCTAGCCTTGATCTGAGAATTTCACCAAGTTAAGGCTCGCTTGTTCAATGGCCCTTCAGATTAGTGAACCTTATGGTGCTCGGAAAAACAGCTAATATCCAGAGTAGTCTCTTTCATCTCAATCCATTGGATTAGACCAATAGCTCCCTTCGTGCCACTAAAGCTAGGCGGTATACATCCCACAAATGACTTGTAAGAGTAATTAGGTGTAATGCCAGTGTTTCCACTAGCTTCTCAAGATGAGTGGTCGTTATTATTGCTGTTGTTCTGAATCCGGTTGATCATGTCCAGAAGTACCTCTTTTAGCTTGTTAGTCAGCTGACAGGTCAGTAGGGTGGATAATGCCACGGTGGCAGGATGCAGCTCTGCGTTCGGGTTCTGAGGAAGTGGAGTGTGTGGGGGAGGAGGAGGTGGAGGAGGAGGTGGTGGTGGAAGTACTAGAGGAGGTGGTCTTCTCGGCGTCATTCAGATCACAACCAAAAGAAGATCAGCCAGTGTAATGATTGAATGCAGAAAACACAATGCAAGCATAAATCCTATGTTCTCTACATGAAGGGTCCCTAGGTTATAGTCTAGGCCAAACCGTTTAAATAAAAGACCTATGTTTCTCTATAACCATGGCTCTGATACTAATCTGTCACCCCCCGAGCCGGCGGGCCGGATCGAATGTCCCGTCGGGCAGAATGGTCCCGGGGAGTGATATCGGGGTGATAGTCAGAGTAATCAGATTGTTTACATTGCATATGATATAAAATGAGAAAACACTAAATGAAATAGAATTACAAAGTTAAATTACATCAGTATCGTTTATAATTTAACAATGTAAATCTACTAATAACATCAGAATTCTTCCATCTTGTATCAACACAAGATGTACAAAACTAATATGTATAATGATGTTCAAAATATGCAAATCCAAAATGCTAGGTCCACTATCTGGGCATCCTAGTCAAAAACACGAACTTCCTAGTTAACATGTTCGCCACCAGAGAAGTCATGCAAAAAGATCAAGGCATGTCACACCCCCAAATTCCCACGTGTGTAGTCAGTCCACATGGGTGTGACGTGGCCAGAATCGCAGCTCATGGTCATATAGAAGAACTCTATATGCGTTTTCAAAATACGACTTTTGACATATGCACAACCAAACAGTTTATAAAGTAAGCAGCAGAAATTACAATAGTTATGCAGCGGAAGATAATATGTTTGACATGCAGCGGAAAGTAAATTGTCAGAACTACATAATTTTAATACATAAGATAAATTGTTTGTTTTCAAAAATCATAGCGTGAATGCACGTGATCCTATGCTCGTCCCTTATGTGCAACCTGAATTCCATAAGCCTGTTAGTTACCTGAGAATACAAGTTTAAGAAAAAGTGTCAACACAATGGTTGGTGAGTTCACAGGTTTTGATATACATAGATATAAGAAGATATATGTCATGCTATTTCTTAAAATGTTAGTCCCGAGCCCTAGGCTCCAAGTGTCAGTGTGTCACTACCGAACTAGACTTGTTAGTCATTGCCTACGCTATTTCTCGTAATAACATAGCTAGGTAGGTCGAGATTTCACGTGTCCCGACCTCCAGTCAGTATTGTGCCACATGGGGTTCGTCACACCAAAATAGATCTATTCAAACTCACCTCGTTGCTTCTACATTAATGGTAATACTTTGTGAGGGCTTGTTACGATTACAACACTTAATGTTTGTCTAATAAACCAGCATACACAAATAATGTTTGTACAGTAATAATGTTTGACTCGATTCAACAAGTATTCTCCCCCTATTTGAAAAGTTTGTAAAAGAGTAAAGAGGGGCCGTAAAACAAACGCGTAAGCTCCCGCTTGAAGATGTGTCGGTCACCGACTACCTATATCGTATACCATACGTGAGTTTGTGTAAGTGACCGTGTTCATGTTCGTGCTAGTGCTCGTGTTTGTTCACAACAACCCTCGGTTGTTCACGTTTGTCCGTGCCGGTCCACATTGACTGTGTTTGCTCAAGTTGGTCCACATTGACCGTGTTTGACCGTGTCAAGTCAACGACCCGTTGGTGAACCATGTGTTGGTTGTGATTCATGTAACATTCGTGATCGTGCTTGTCGTGTGCAAAACGCGCAATTCGCGTTTGTGGACAACTTACTATTTATAGTAAGTTTCCATATATGGCAAGTTATGTACACGTATCATTTTTAAAGTTCTAGCATGCTCGTTAGTCCTACGTGATCATGTTAACACATAGCACATTGTCATATGTAGTCAACTAAACATACAAGTTGTTTTTACATATTAAAGTTTCCTAAAAAGGAAAGTTTCCTAAATATAGCACAAGTATCATCGGAAATCATCTAACTTAGCATGCGATAAAGATATTAAATCATATTAAGCCATTTAGCATGTTCAAAACATATCTAGCATTCTTAGACCGATATTTCCCAAAATAAAGTTACTAAAGATAGTAACTATAACCAATATCATTCACATGACTATTCTAAGCATTCCTAATCCATTTTTATATCAAATAATATCTCATATCATCATGAATCATCATCTAGACACTCTCATTAGGTCAAAATCATCATATAGCAAATATTAATTTACAAAAGTTACTAAAAATAGTAACTTGGTCTCAAATGACCACAACTTAATTTCAAACAAACTCTTTTAGAATTATAACATCATTCTATCATCCAAATAACAAATCTATGCACATGCATGTTCATATTTCATTCCTTATCATCATTTTGTAACAAAAAGTTTCTAATAATAGTAAGTATTGCAAATGCTCATGTTTTACTCATCTTGACAATACCAAATCATGTAATATATTATCAACAACCTCAATAATCATCAAAAAGTCATTTAGCAACCATAGATCATACATGCATGTAGGCATATTAACCATTCATGACCAAATCATACTTTCTACATGTACCAATCATCATGGATCGTCATGAAACATCATAATATGTTACCAAATCGTCAAAGATCATCAAAAATCACATAAATATCATCAAACCCAGATCTATAAGTTGTGCATGTGTGGTGATAGTGCTTGGATGTATGATCTAGTACATGCATGTGAGTATATGGGTGTTGTGTGTGTGTATGAAGCCATAAAACTACCTCTCAAGGACTTTTATCACTAAGATGATGTTCAAACAGCTCTAGAACTTCTCTGGACAGCAGGTTCTTTGACTAACAAGGAGTTGGTGGTGGTTTGAGCTCCAACTCTTCTTCCAAGCTTCCTTGAGACTTCTTCAAGCTTCAAAGCTTCAACTAGACCTTCAATGGCTGCTAAAGAAGAGTTACAGGGTGTTCTGGAGTGGTTATGGCCGAAAGATGGCATGGAGGATCGAATAAAATGATTAGGGGTAGAGTAGGATGTGATTTGTTTTGGTTATATAAAGATTTTGTCGACTGGGCGGCGTTGCGTACCGTGAGAGGGGAAAAAGGTTCTCTGCATACCGCAAAAAAATTCGGGATTCCAAATCCCCCGCCCACCTGTCGCGTACCGCCATGGGCCTCTCCAGGGTCCTTCGCGTACCGCGACAGGTCCCGGAAGAGCCCAGTAGGCCAATTTCAATGGTTTGATCCGTTCTTGGCCGTTTTCACGCTAACGAGCTCTCGTTCGACCTTGTTTTAACTCTCAAGTTCAATGTTTGAGCGTTTTGAGAGGTTTCTTGTGTTTTGTTACATGATGTGTTAAATGTTCACTAACGTTCGTGTTTTCTTTGACACGTGTGTGCGTGTTGTGATAATTCACTGAATTATCATGTTTGTGTCAGTGTTCGTACTGTCATGCCACGTGTCACACTAAATTAAAATAATCGTAGTGCCACATGTACAAATACCAATTAAATAAAATAAGATGCTAACCTGGATTTTACGGGTGTCACAAGTCAACACATGGTTGGTGAGTTCATATAGTTTTATTTGAAAATGAATTTGAACAAATCTGACCGAATGACAACCTTAACCTCATTAACAACCACTTATAATATCCAGTCCAGTATTCTTATATATAGGGCATACGTAGGGTCAAGCCCCGCCGCCAGCCCATCACATACCATACCACATAGAATATTGTTGTTAATGATAATTAAGCGTTTCATCCCACACACTGAACCGAAAACCTTGAATAATCTGAAAATGTTAAACTTTGAACAATCTGAAATGACAACCTCAACCAACATCATACACATATGACAACCATGGAAAATAAAATCGTAGTTAATTAAAATGCTTAAATAAAAGAATAATTAAACATTTAATTAAAATCTAAGTCCTAATGATTGGGCCTTGGTCAACTCGAGTAGACTATTCTAGCAATCAAGGTTCTTACTAGTTGAGGAAATCTGTAAATATCATCAAACATGCGACCTATAATCAGTCAGTCTAGCTAGGACATCTTTTGATGTATATGATTTTATAGTTCGGTCTAGATCCTCCATGTTCGTTCTTATTCGTATAGATCCTTAGTTCTTTGGCACATGTTATCTTTGAATATTTCCCAGACATTCCTCTGAAAATAGATGGTTGAAAACAGTTCTTCGAAATAGATCTTTAGTTCTTTGAAAATAGATCGTTGCAAACAGTTCTTTGAAATAGATCTTTAATTCTTAGAAAATATATCGTTGCAAACAGTTCTTTGAAATGAAACGATTATTTACTTATGTTGAGTAAATAATCCTTTTTGAAACCTGTAATAAGATTACCTAGACATAATCTAAGATAATAATTATACATGTAAAAAATATATGAAGTAAAAGAATTTAAGTAAAATATATTCCAAGGAAAATAATTTACGCATGCTTTTCAGCCCCGTGTTTATAAAACAAAATTTTTAGAAAAGGGGCAATGAACTCACCTATGTTTTTATGAACTGAACCAAATAATTATGCGCGCTCATTGATTGTAAATTATATGTCTTCAGCACCTGTGTTGATTTAGTGTGATTCGAATAATATAAGTATTTGAAGTTATCGTATATAAAGTTTCGGTCTCGGTGTGCACTAAGTGTGCTAATATTTTCTAATGTGTTACTAGAATTCCTTTAATTATTCAATGCTACATACCCTCTATGAATCCCTATCCCTTAGTTAATGATAATTAAACCTTATTTATATAAGGTTTGTACTAATAACATACATGACATTTTAAATACACCACCATTTATAAAATCCTCTTTAAATTGAAAATATTGAATTTAGAAATCCTCTAAATTACTTTTGAAAACATTTTAATAAGGCAATTTATAGATCATTTTATTTTAATAAAAACTTAAGTTATTTTTATGAAAAGTATAAGTTAAACTTGTTAGTACTTAAGTTAATCTTACTTGATTAACTCCAAGTCCCTCATAGGATCTTGGTTACAATGTTGATCCGTGTATATACCTTACATTAGATCATTCAAATTTGAAAAATCTAAGTTGGTCATACAATGGCATGAAACTACTCAGTGTTAAGTGTTGACTAATATAGTCCACTCATTCATACTTAGTGCTTCATTTCGTTTGACACTCATTGTTACTCATCATGTTATGCCTAGATTGTAACTTACTAGTTAACTTAGTCTATTAGACTAAGGAGTTGCTAAGTTGGTAACCATGAACTGTAGGTCTTCGGTTAACACATGTGTAACCACCCAAGCCTATCATCAATAACAACCTTGTGTTCCATGGTTTTCTTTGATAAATCTTTAACATTTCAAACTCAAGCAATTGTTAAAATATATGTTTGTGTATTGAAATAGTTATAAAAGTTTTATTGTTAGAAAAATTAATATTTTTGAACAGAATTCAGTTAACACCAAATATAGTTCATCGAACCACTGTTTGCTATTAACATTTTGCCTATGATTAGTTGAACAAATTCAAGCATTCAAACCCAATTTTGTCTTTCAAAACATACGTTTATGTGTTACACTTGTTTAAGGAAATTTTGAGATGATAAACATTAGTATTGGTGATCATAAGAATCGGCTACCACATAAAACCCTAAGGCATCCCTACTCGGCACACATGTCTTCTCATCCTTCCCAGGAACTCGATTCTCAATGGTTTAAGATGATTCCAAGTTCTATTCTTTTGTAAGGCATGAACGTAGCTAATCTCATCCACAACCAGTAGTATTGATGACCACAGGTCCAGCAATGTCGATGAGACAACAGCCCCAGCCCCTGCCGATATTAACATGTTCGACTGTAGGTTCGGCAGCCATGATGCCCATCGATACTAATTATCTCCAGTTCAAATCAATATCCAACTACTATAAACATCAATCTAAGGTGTTCCTAAGCTTCCTAACTCATTTTTGTGCAATATCCTAGGGTTTTACAGCTCAAAAATCGACTGGAATAAGCTGCTGTTAGAGAAAAATCACCCAAACAGTAACAACCCTTAAATCAGCTCGTTTGAGCTCGTTTTTGCTCCCTTTTGATGATTTAAAGCTTGATTTCATCCTCTAATCATGATATGAATAGTGGAAAACCCTCAAAATCAGCAACTTCTTTCTAAATCTGCGGTTGTTCTAGCTCGTTTCTGCTCCGATCTGTTGTAGTACTGTGTTCCTCTCGTTCTCATGGTCGTTTGGACTACTAGAACGTCAAATTTGGTGGAGAAATGAGAGAGATATGAAGCTTTGAAGTTGTGATAGTGTGGAGGAATGGAGGTGACGGGGTTTTTTTTGAAGAAGAAGATGAATGGGCTGCAAAAATGAGGAGAAAAAGAGAGATTAAGGGCTTTTATAGCCCGGGTATGTTCGGGTGTGTTCGGTCTCGCTCGGTTTTGGTTTCGCGCGTCGTTTTTCTTGGTTTTCGTAATATTACGCAACTTAATAAAGATAGAAGTTTTTAAACGTTTTAAAATGGTATTTCCTAATAAATTAACTAAGTATCTTTTCATTATTTTTTTAAAATTTCGAAAATCGTTTCATTTAATTGTTTAATCGAATCATACAGTTTTCGCGCGTATTCGTTCAAATCGTCACCCGTACGAACACGACGACAACTATACTTTTGGATTTGATTTTCTACTTATTGGACATCGTTCCGAACGTTAAACTTGCAGATATATTCATGCGAATCGTCACCCACACGAATACTCCGTAAGTTTAATATTCACATAACGACGTTCGTTATTGTTTTGTTCTGTACAACCTCACATACGTTTATACATAATAAATCCTAATAAAATTCACATAATTGTTCTGTGTTGTCAGATATGATTCTGACTGTTAAACCATGAATTCATGATATGATTCTGAAATAGATCTGTAATAGTTTCGTATTAAACATCAAATGATAATAATACACATGTAATATACATAGTTCGTACCTGATTTGTTGTACAAGTCATTGTTCCGGTTATGGTTCCGCCACTGATGTTACAATTCGTAGGGAATTGTTATTCAAATTTCACACTCATGTGTTATCATTCTTACTTTTGCATATTTTTTCTTGCACAATAGGGACATTGTGCAATTTAAGTGTGGGGAGGGGTATACTTTTGGTTGTTGATATAGCTTTGTCTGTCTAAAAGTAATTAACATTTTTGCAAAGAACCTTTTATTATTTTTGTGGCAATTAATTTTTTTTGTGATCAACAAGTTAAGCAAACAAGTTTTTGATAATTAAAATGAGGCTTGTTTTGAAAAAGGGTTTCTTAAATTTGAAATGTTGATGAGTGAAATAAAATTTCTTGTTATCGTCATTTGTGATTAGACGAAAGGAATAACTACAAGTTATATCTTATATTTTTACCCATTCCCTCCATTTTTTGTTGAGCAAATGAAACAATTAGCATTAGTAGTTCATTGCATATTGTATGTATTGAGTGTGACGGATGTTTCATACAATTTAATACATGTTTAAAACGTGCATCTCCATAGTCATAAGCTTGAACATAGCTGGAATTACTTAAGGTGTTAGAACAAACTCTCATCACCACCTTCTCCATCAACCCATTTCTTTAATGAGGTCCCGTTTCAAAGATGGCAAGAAGTTATACTTTTTTGTAGTTCTTGAGAAACAAATAATTAAGCAACACAATGTTTGCTTATTAAAAAAAATATTTCGTTTAAGCCAAAAAGGCTTTGTAGTATATCTTTTGTTATTGAATTCTTGGCCAATGTATTTCCCTTGTCTTAACCTCTTTGTCCCCAACCATCCTCCAACCCAAACACAACCCAATAAAAGTACTTTTGATTAATTGATGCTTTGTTTTGGCTAGTTTATTTAGAGTTGATTTTTCTTACAAGTATCATATTTGTTGATTCATCGTCTTGGCAATTTAGTGTTCTATACTTACACAATACATGTATGAATCCGAAATATACCAAGTGTGTGTGAACATTGTGAGAAATATAAGGTGTAACATGTTAGTGATCCTCTTGTTTATAATTTTTTCTTGATGATTTTGATTTTATTTTCTGGCTTACAATTTCAAATTTGGCAAACCTTTGATGAACAATCTAAATTCTTAATTATTTGATTCATCCTTGCTTACAAGTTGATTTGTAGAATTTGGTTTAACCATTAAGGTTCGTTGTTTGCTTGAGGGCAAGAAAAGTTCAAGTGTGTGGATATTTGATATACGTTAATTTATACATATTATTTGACATAATTTCCCCTGGTTTTAACATTAACAACAAGCAAATTCATTCACAAATAGTCCTAATTATTGTTTTTGTGAATGACAAACGACCTTGCTCGGAAGAAAATCAAACGTTACATGGAATTTCAGCAATTTCTAAGTAAATCCCCAGATGCGCCCTACCGTGCAAAATCTTGCACTGGCAGTGCAGCCCTACTCCGGACCCAACACAGGCAGTGCCAAGGCCAAGCATGGCAGTGCTGGACCAGTACGACCGTGCATAAACCTTGCACTACCGTGCAAGCAGGTAGTGTCGGGCCATGCATGGTAGTGCTGGCCCATGCACGACCGTAAATGCGCCTTGCACGACCGTGCAAGCAAGGTAGTGCCAGGCCAAGGCAAGGCAGTTTCGGGCAAGAGGAAGATAGTGCCGACCATGTTGACTCACGCACGACCATGTGGCTTTTTGGCACGACCGTGCCAGACACCTCGAGTCGATTTTCAAGACTTAGCTGAAAATGGCAACTTCGACAACCGCCCCAGACCAAAAGTAAATGTAACATCAGTGCCGGAATCGTACCGGAACAGTGATCTCAACAGTGCCATGAACAGTAATCAGGTACTAACTATACGTGTTTCATTTTATGTCATGTTGATATCATATATCAATTTTAGTTGTGTTATCAAAGAGCAAATTTAGAATCGTTCAGAGAAAACCAAACTCAGAAAACATGGTTCAACCATCAGATAATTATCTGGCAATACAGAACCATCATATGATTATTTGTTAGGATTTTATTATGTATAAACGTATGTGAGGCTTTACAGAACAAAACAACACGGATGTCGTTATGTGAATGTTAAATCGACGGATTATTCGTGTAGGTGACGATCTATATGAATAAATCTGACAGTTTAACGTTCCGATTGATGTCCAATAATTTGAAAACAATATTGAAAAGTATAGTTATCGGCATGTTCGTACGAGTGACGATTTGAACGAATACGCGCGACGACTGTACGATTCGATTTTTAAACCGTTAATTTAATATTTCAGAAATTTTAAACAAACAAAAGATATTAGTTAATTTACTAGGAATAACCACCTAAAATAAATTTTATAAACCTAATTTTTAAAACCGAGTCAGTTCGTTGCGAAAACTACGAAGAACCGACATTTTACGCGAAACCGAGCGGAACCGAACTGAACCGGGTATTTTGAGTCAATTAATGAGGCCATTTAATGTTACACCAACCATCACCAACTCATTCACCCTCACCATTTTCGGTCCTCTCTCTCTAGAATCTCTCAACTTCTCTCTAAGATTTCTTGATTGTTTCTCATCGGATTCGCGAGTTCTTGGTGTCAAAACGATCACCACATCACGTAGATCACGGAAGTACAAAGGATCTAAGCTTTTATCCACCATTTTTGAGGTAAATCTTAGTTTTTGTTTCGGTTTTTGGTGTGAATCACAATTTCAACTTGTTGTTATCCTAGCTGACCTAAACAGTTAGAAACAGTGAGATACACGATTGTAAACCACTAGGAAGATCTAGAAACAAACCTTCATCAAGTTAGGATAGAGGAGGAAGACGATGAACAGCAAACAGTTGTTGGTTCGTGACAGGTCGAAGAGCCAAACCTGCAAGGAGCTGGGCAAGAGGGGCGAACCTGCTAGACTTGACCGAACCTTCCCTTGTCCAGCCGAACCTACTTCCTGACCAAACCTCTTCATCCAGCCGATCCCAAGGAGACGAACCATGGGAACCGAACCTGTGACTTGCGAACCCATGATGTCACGAACCTTCTAGTTAGCCATACCACAGCCGAACCAATGAAGGGACGAACTTGGATCTTCTAGCCAAACCCTTCCCTTCGAGCGAACCCTGGACTGTACGAACCTAGATGGCTGCTGCATGTGAACTTCACATACCTAGAAGTTTCTCTATGACTTAGCCAAACCCCCATGGCAGCTGCACCCAGGTCTACCGAACCTTGAGGGCCGAACCATGTGTTAACACTTAGCCGAACCCTAGAACATATAAACTCTATGGGATGGCAGCGAACCTAGAGGTTTGGGGGTTACGAACCTAAGCTTTCGAATGGGATGGTTTACATGATAGATGCATGTGAAATTAGCATGTGTGCATGAGAATAATACTAAGGCCCATTTTAATAATATAGTGTGATGAAGATAATCATGGGTTAGGGTTTCAATAACAAGAGTTTTTCTTAAAACCCACTAACAACTCAACATGAGTTATTGGCATTTATGAAATTTGTTTAACACTTGGGGAATTATTATGAGCTCATGTGGATCAAAACAAAAGCCTAATGGATGGAGTGTTAATTTAACTATTAACACTTAAATTCCAGGAAAAGTTTAATAAGGATAACTAACCTGGATGAGTTACTTATCTATGTCGTATTATTCAAGGATTTTGATTTGTGATCGTTTGGTAATCAAAGGCTAGCAATGGGATGAGGTGGGCCCAATGGGCTTAACCTAAGCCCATCATATGTTAAATGTCATTTCAATTAAAGTTAATTATGTTTAATAAAAGAAAATGATTTATAAACTTTATTGAATTAGAAGAAATGATTTTGACTTAATATTTAACTTAAAATGAATTAAATTATAAACGTTTTAATTAAGAACTTGTAATGATTAATCTTGGGATATGGGTTACAAATGGGTACTTAAGTTCGAGTAGTTAGATGAAATCTTAGAAGCACATTAGTAACGTAGGACACTTAGTTGCACACTGAGACCGAGACCCTAGATGCGTCTAATATACATACTTATCGTATTCGAATTTTCTTAAAACAACTCAGGAACTGAAGAAACCTGGTCTACCACAACGAGCACGCATTTTGTGATAAATCATTTGCATAGCAACACAGGTGAGTTTATTTCCCCTTTTCTAAATTATTTGTTTTCAAACGCGGGGCTGAGAAGCATGCGTAAACTGTTTTATTGAAATTGTTTTACGTAAATGCTTTTACTTATTACTTGCTTATTATATATGCTTGTTTATACTCCTAGACTCCTGTCTGGGTAATTGCTATGCAGAATTAACTAACAAGTTAATTAAATTACTCTTATGAGTAATACCTTAATTCTAAAACTCTAAACACACACTTAGTCCATCGAGTTCAAATTCCAGAATCTAAATTCAAAGTGAAATCAAAAGAACTAAAACTTAAGATCAAAATGCAATGGAATCTAATCCAGTGTGTGATCAGTAAAATAAGGATCCTAAGCAAGAATCTATAATCATTGTGGAATCATGGAAATCAAAAGATCAGAATCAAGGGAATCATGGGAATCATAATCGTGTGTGAATCATGGAAATAATGAAATCATTAAAATCTAATGAAATCATTAATGCTTAAATTAAGGTGGATGTCAGTTGTATGGAAATCAAGACCACATGTAAAACACGGAAAGTCCCGGCATAAATAGTAGACTCTTGTAGTCAAACTATATGGGAAATAATGGAAATTATTAAACAAATCAAAATCAGGAGAATCAAAGAAGATCAAGAATCAAAGGATATCCTTAAAGTTCCGGTGTGTACAGTAGACCAATGGGTCAAGCTGATATGGGCATCATTAAAGTCTCGACACATACAGGTAGACTCCTTGTGGGTCATGCCTAATGTGGGCCACGTCTGAGAGGGTACAACTTGGACAACCACCAACAACTAAGTCTAATTGATTGAGTCAAATAAGGCCTAATCATCATGTCTTATTTGTATTTAAATGTTTAGTTATTAATTTAATTACTCCTTTAATATTATATTTCTACAAATGCTTTGGGGTAATCATGAATACATGGTGAACTCAAGAGATCAAAGGTGAATCTATTTCTGGAAGTCAAAATTCTAAATTGAAGGTGAATGGAGTGAAACACTTAATTATCATTAACAACTATATGCTAACCAGTCCGGTATGTGGTGAGACGGTGGCTGGGGCTTGTCCCCTACATATGCCCTATATATAAGCATACTTGATTGAATAGCATAGGTGGTTGTTGATGAGGTTAAGGTTTTCATTTCGGGGGATCAAGGTAAACATTTTCAGGGTAATCAAATTCTATGAATCAGATGTTATGAAATCAAAGGTATGGGATGAAATGCTTTATTATCACCAAGAACAATATATCATGTGGTCTAGTATGTGGTGGGACGGTGGCTCAGCGGGCGGTAAGTTCGACCCTACATATGCCCTATATATAAGCATATTGAACTGGATGGTATGGGTGGTTAATGGTGAGGTTAAGGTTGTCATTCAGGTTATTCAAATTCATTTTTATAAAACTTAATGAACTAACCAACCATGTGTTGACTTTATTTTTGCATGACTTCTCAGGTGACGAACAGGTTAACAAAGGAGTTCTTTCTTTTGGACTAGGATACCAGTTAGAGGACCTAGCTTTTTGGACCTACATATTTTTGAAACATCATTTCATAGATTATTTTGTATATCTTGTGCAGATACAAGATTGAAGACTTATGATGTTGATAGTAGATTTACATTGTTAAGTTATGAACTAAACTGATGTAATTTAACTTTGTAATTCTATTTTCATTTAGTAGTTTCTCATTTATATACATCATGTGCAATGTAAACAATCTGATCATTCCGATTAGCACTCATGATATCGCGCCCCGGGAACCTTCCGCCCGACGGGGAAGTCGATCCAACTCGCCGGCTCGGGGTGTGACAGTAAAGCACTGTAGCACCTTGAACGACCGTGCCAAATTCCAGACTTTATATAAATTTGTTTTCCTATTCATTTGAAAGGGCTGGACTTCCTGGAGTAAAACACCAACTGATCAGAATTTTCCAAGGGATATTTTGAAGGTCCTAAAGATCCAAGAAGCATCCGACACCATTTTTTTCAAATCCTTGCTTGCTAGTGGTTTGAATTTTTTATTTCCATCATGTTTATTGTTAATTTTGCACACTTTATTGTTGTTCTTGTAAGCCTTATGGGCTAATCTGTAACACCCCGACCGCTGGCGGAAACATCGGGGTGACATGAAGTGTAGATTGTTGATAGATTACGGTATAAAGATGTAAATAATCATAAGTAATCATTCAATGCAATATTAATTCAAACATTCATTACATAGTTAAATAAATGCAAACCTAACTATTACATCATTTCAAATTCAAATTCAAATACATAATTCAAAATAAATAAAACTAAATCCAAGCTCATAAGAATGCTAGTTTCCATTTCCACCTGAAACATGTTAAAATCAATTGTCAACTCAAAGAGTTGGTGAGTTTCGTAGGTTTTGACACTCACACCAAAAGGTTTAATAAAAAGTTCTAAATAATTTCTTATGTGAACTCTAAGCATAATGAATATAGTCAGAATGAACTAGGATGTAATGCTAATCAACTAATGTTAACAAATGATGTTTCACCTATTTTTAGCATATAAATGCTTAAGTAGTAAACTATCACCGCGTGCCTCCCCCGAAGGGTAAATCAAACAATGGTGGGATGGTCAGTCCAATAGATCTATCATAGTCACTAAAACGGATGTGATCAATGCCTATTCTTAGCTAAAGTTCACTAACTATAAAGCCATTAGAAAAGTTCACATGTAAATGAAATAAATAAGTTTCATGTTTCACCCCTAAATCAAAAATAGTAAAAAAGGCTATGAAAACTCACCTTAGTATGTGAGGTAGTCTTTGCAATAGTTGTTCAAGGTATGGTTCAAATAATGTCCAACACAAAATCAATGTTCACCTAAATATTTCAATAGGCATATGTTAAAATAGCTATGGCTTTCTATGGATTTTCTAAGTCTAAATAAATCTACGGGTTCGATTTGTTTTGAATAAAGACATACAAATTTGTTATGGTTTAAATGAAAATAATGATGGTGTTATAAACTTGTTTAAGTTACAAATATTGATTTAAAGTATTTATTTAACAGTTTAGAATTTAATTATTGTATGTTTAAAAAAATTATCAAAGTTCTTGTTTAATATTAAATAACTATTTAAAATAATTTTATCAACAATTATTCACTTTATTAAATTCTGATGAAAATAAGTTGTAAAAATGGGAAATAAAATGTTTTAAAACATCTTTGTGTGCCGCTTATATTTTATATAATATGTATATAACATAAGTTCATAAAAATTAATCACATATTATGATTTAAAACATTTGTAAATATTATGTTTAATAATTTCATATAAAACTATTAAATTGCTTTAGAAAATAAATAAATGAATATATGAGATATTAAGTTATGAGTATTAATCACTTATATAAAAATTAATATATAAAACTCTCTTTTTATATAGTGTATATATATTTTTTAGAATAATACTATATTTATAAAAAAAAAGATATAATCTATGAATCTTGAATTTTAAAAGAGGTTTTAAATGAAAAAAAATGGATCAAAAATCGGTTTTAACCCGGTTATAAGTTTCGAACCCGCGACTTTTCCGGGGGAACAGTAGTGTGCTACCGGTTGATCTGGAGCTCTGCTTGTGATAGAACTCCAGAAATAATACTTTTAACATATATCTTATGTAACATCCCAAATTTTTCTAAGATACAAGTTATTTGAATTCTACGTACGTGTAACGGATAAGTAACTTGTGGGAAAATAGACGAAAATAACCAAGATGGGGCTTAGAAATCGTGTACTCGAAATATGGAGATTTCGAGTACACCATATTTCGAGTACTCCCTATTTCGTGTACTCAGGTGTTCGAGTACGGGCACCTTGTCTATAAATAGTCGTGCCTTGGGAAATGTGACAACCTTTGGTTGGAAGCACAGTCCCTCTCGAGTACACGAAGTTTAAGTCCAAGAATTTCAAGAATCAAACTTTGATCGACCAAACGAAGTAGGAAACGCACGGGATTTTACCAGGAGGATCAGCTACCTTCAAGTAAGTGATTCATGTATAGAAAGCTGGATTTTTATGCAAAAGTTAGAATGGTTAAACAAAGGGTGAACTTTTGCATAAAGCTCACACCTTTATGCATAAAGTTCATAACTTTGAGGTTCCAATACGTTGGTAACAACCAAAGGAACCTAGAACTAGCTCCCCAAGGTCTTAGATGAATTTCTGAGATGTTTAAGGACGAAATGATGAGTACACGAAATCATGTACAGAGGGTACTCGAAATCATGCATGTATTTCGAGTACAATGTTATTTCGAGTACAGGGGCTATTTCGAATACAATGGTTATTTCGTGTACATGGAATTTCGTGTACATGGCATTTCGTGTACATAGAGATGTTTCGTGTACATGGCAATTCGTGTATGTAGGAACTTAATGAATTTCAAGGGTTTCGAACACTTAGCTAAATTTCGAAAACTTGGATTCAATAAGGGGGACTAGTAGGCTATGAGGACTTAGAATAATTTCTAAGTCTAAGTATGTGATGTGATGGTATGTGATGATATGATGTAACTGATATAGGTCCTTAAGGCCCTAGCTAAGGAGTTCGGCTAAGGTTAACAGGAGTCTACTATCAGGTGAGTTCTAGACGCCCTATTTCATGTTAACTGTTTTGGGCTGACATACATGCTTATGGTTATGTTATGATGTTATGTGCTTATGATGATGAATGAATGATGGTATGCCCTGACTATGTATGCATGCGTATGTGTTAGTATGATCTATGCATGAAAGTATGTTAAGTATGACGAATGCATGAGAAATGAATTATGATAATGAATAACATGACATGAAAATGATGCTAGCATTTGATATGATGATGGCTTTATGATAACATGCTTCATGATGATAACTATGAGAACCGTTATAGGAGTATGACAAGGTCCTAGGTTGCTAGGATGAAAGTATGATATGTAAGCATGATGCCATGATGTTATGATATAATAACGATGCTAGTATGATATGATGACTTGTGCATGATGCTAGTATGTTATGATGGTATGATGCAATGATGCGAGTATGTTATGATGGTATGATGCAATGATGCTAGTATGACATGCCTAATATGCCACGATGACTACGATGAATGATGTTATGATGCTAGCAGAAAATGTTATGATGATTATGATAAAACAAGTTATGATGCTAGTATATCATGCATGACGAATGAACGATGTTCCTATAAGTGTTATAGGATATGTATGAGGAATGTACCAGTAATTGTGCTGGGTAGGTATGATAGTCAACCACGACTATAACTGGGTATGATAGTCAACCACGACTATAACTGGGTATGACAGTCAACCACGACTATAACTGGGTATGACAGTCAACCACGACTATAACTGGGTATGACAGTCAACCACGACTATAACTGGGTATGACAGTCAACCACGACTATAACTGGGTATGATAGTCAACCACGACTATAACTGGGTATGACAGTCAACCACGACTATAACTGGGTATGATAGTCAACCACGACTATAACTGGGTATGATAGTCAACCACGACTATAACTGGGTATGATAGTCAACCACGACTATAACTGGGTATGGAGCCTTATGCCGGCATGAGCCCACTGTTCGTATGGTGACAGTGGAACGTATGACGATGATGTTAAGGATGTTATGTGCTAAGGTTATGGACTACGTGTATGAAATAATGTTTATGTTAAGTATGTTTAATGTTGTTTTATGAAAACTAGAACTCACCAGCGTAAGCTGACTTGATTTAGCATGTATGTCAGGTTGAAGGTACGATAAGAGAAGGCATGGAGCTCGGGCATCAAGTTAGACGATCCATTGGTTTTGGCAAATCCGATATGTTTTTGATACAGACACTTTATTGATTTCTGTTTATCAAACTATGTTTACATTTCCGCTGCATGATTATGAAAGTTTTTAGTTTAAGAGCTATGTGTTATGATGAAAACCAACCTCTGTGAGGTGCCCGGTTTCGGGGCCTCACAAGTTGGTATCAGAGCCATAGTTTGAGAGATCTTGGCATCCCAAATGCCAAGACTTAAACTGAGAATGGGATTAATGGATGCGGATTGCCAACCACGGATGACGGATGCCACGAGTTGAATGTTTATGTATGAGTTAAGGGTTAGGGTTATGTAATGTTAGTGAATGTAGTTAGTGATGGGATGGGAAACGTTTAGAGCCTATGAGTTGGGTAAATGGTTAATAACACTTGATCAACATCGTTAACGATTTACAAAACTTATTCCGTGCTAAACTGATTCCTATGCTGACTCATCAATTGTTGCATTATGTAGAAAGTTAAGATGGCCGGACAAAAGGGTAGACCGCGAAAGAAACCACAGGTAGCTGAAGAACCACATGTCGAGGCTGAAGAACCCGTCAACGAAGACGACCACGAGCACAACGAGCAACCTGAGAATGAAGACGAGTTCACTCTAGAGCCTATCGTGGTGAAGGCTATTTCTGATGAGGTCTGCAAGATCATGAATGAAAAGATGCCGGCAATGATTGCTAAGGCACTGAAGGATGCTCTAAAAGACAAGTCTGAAGGAACTAAGGAGAGCACCAAAGAAGATGAGGTGGTGATCATCGAGACGAAGAGCGGCGACTCTATGACTGGGAAACTGAAGGGCTGTGACTACAAGTCCTTCAAGGGATGCAACCCACCGACCTTCGATGGTAAGAAGGATGCTGTGGCCACCTGCCACTGGGTATCCGCGATGGAGGCTGTTATCTCCATCAGTGAATGCCGAGTCGATCAAGCTGTTAAGTTTGCAGCTCACTCTTTTGTCGAGGAGGCACTTCACTGGTGGAACACCATTAAGCAGTCCAAGGCTGCAGCTGATGTAGAGAAGATGACTTGGGATGATCTAAAGGAACTGGTCACTAAGCAGTTTTGTCCCAAGAATGAGCTGGATAAGGTTGAAAGGGAGTTTCTGGTGCTGAAGGCGGGAAGCCTGAATCACAGGCAGTACACTTCACGATTTAATGAGATGGCAAGACTTGTTCCTCATCTGGTTTCTACCGAGGAACGCAGGGTGAAGTTGTACATGGAGGGTTTGCCTCCCAAGGTTCGGATTCATGTGAAGGCGAATGCTCCCAAGACTTATGATTCCACTGTGGAGCTTAGTGGCATAGTTTGGGATGATGTTATGTCAGCCGAACCAGCCAAAGAAGAAGCAAAGGTAAAGGAGTCTTCCAGGACTAAGAGGGGTCGAACAGACCAACGAAAGTTTTCAGGCAAGAAGATGAAGCGTGAGGATGCGAACCGATGCAACAAGTGTGGTAAAATTCACACCGGACAGTGCTTGGTGGGCACTAACTTATGTTTTCGATGCGGAAAGACGGGACATTTCTCCAGCAATTGTCCGAGTGCCACCAGATGCTACAACTGCAACGGGTTTGGACATCTGTCCAAGGATTGCAGACAACCACGGGCCGATGCTTCGGGCTCGGGTAAGAAAGAGGAGAAAGGAAAGGAGAAGCAGAAGGCTAAAGCACGAGCCTTTACGATGACGAAGGATGATGCGATTGTGGACCCGGACGTGGTCACAGGTACCTTTTCTATCAACAATATTCCTGCTTCTGTATTGTTTGATTCTGGTGCCAGTATGAGTTTTGTGTCTTCTACTTTCTGTGATGGGTTATCTGGGAAGGTTAAGAAGATAGATCGGGTATTTGATGTAGAGACGGCTATTGGTAAGATGACCAGGGTGACTGAGGCTATTGATGATTGTTATGTTGAGATAGAAGGTCATAGGTTCCCTGTCCGATTGTTTCTTATTACCTTAGGAGGATTCGATGTGGTTTTGGGTATGGACTGGTTAGCCAAATATGAGGCTAACATTGTATGTCGACGAAAGATGATATGTTTACGTGCGATGGATGGGAGCTCCGTGACGGTTTATGGTGATAAAGCGATGTATGCGCCAAAGATCATTTCAATGATCACGGCTGATGTTATGATGAGGCGAGGGTGTGTAGCCTACTTGGCCTACGCGATTGAGGAACGTACGGATACGAGGACGATTGATGATGTTCCCGTGGTGTGTAAATTCCCCGATGTATTCCCTGAGGAATTGCCTGGATTACCACCCGAACGGGAAATTGAGTTCCAGATCGACTTAGTGCCAGGGGCACAACCCGTTGCCAAAGCACCCTACCGTTTAGCTCCAACTGAGATGAAGGAAATGATGACCCAGCAACAAGAACTCCTTGACAAAGGTTTTATACGACCGAGTGTCTCTCCGTGGGGAGCACCGGTGCTGTTCGTTAAGAAGAAAGATGGAAGTATGCGTATGTGTATCGATTACAGGGAACTGAATAAGTTGACCGTAAAGAACAGGTATCCTCTACCCAGAATTGATGACTTGTTCGATCAATTGCAAGGTGCAAGCTGGTTCTCAAAGATAGATCTCCGATCCGGTTACCATCAGTTGAAAGTTCGAGAGCAGGATATTCCAAAGACTGCTTTCCGTACGCGTTATGGACATTACGAGTTTCTCGTTATGTCGTTTGGATTGACGAATGCTCCCGCAGCATTTATGGATTTGATGAACAGGGTATGTCGACCGATGCTGGACCGATCGGTGATAGTGTTTATTGATGATATTTTGATTTATTCAAAGAACGAGGGAGACCACGCTTGCCACGTACGTGAGGTATTGGAAATCCTGAGGAAAGAGAAACTTTATGCTAAGTTCTCCAAATGCGCTTTCTGGCTACGAGAGGTACAGTTTCTGGGTCACGTGGTGAACCCAGAAGGTATTATGGTAGATCCAGCTAAGGTTGAAACGATTATGAAATGGAGTCCTCCAAAGTCACCGACAGAAGTACGCAGTTTTCTTGGTTTGGCTGGCTATTATCGGAGATTTATTCAAGACTTCTCCAAGATAGCGACGCCACTGACGAAGCTCACGAAGAAAGACGTAAAGTATGAATGGGGTCCAAACCAAGAACAGGCGTTTTCAGTGCTGAAGGAGAAACTTACCCAAGCTCCTGTTCTAGCACTGCCGGATGGGAATGATGATCTTGTTGTGTATGCCGATGCGTCACGACAAGGGTTGGGATGTGTACTAATGCAAAGGGGAAGGGTGATAGCTTATGCTTCGCGCCAGCTAAAGATTCATGAGGCTAACTACCCGACCCACGATCTTGAACTTGCTGCAGTGGTGTTTGCATTGAAAATATGGAGACACTACTTGTATGGAGTACGGAGTACCATCTATACCGACCACAAGAGCTTGAAGTACTTCTTCGAGCAAAAGGATTTGAACATGAGGCAGAGACGATGGCTTGAGCTGCTAAAGGATTATGATTGTGATATTCTATATCACCCAGGAAAGGCCAATGTGGTGGCGGATGCTCTGAGTCGCAAGACTGATCATCCTGCCATACGAGTAAAATCGTATAGTTTGGTAATAACGCCAGACTTTCTGAACGAGCTCAAACAGGCGCAACAGGAGGGATTGAAAGAAAAGAATGTGGGTTTTGAACGCGTCTTCGGACAAGTCAAGAACTTGGAAGACAATGACCATGGGATAAAGCTACGATTCGGTCGAATGTGGGTGCCCAGAAATGGGGACATTCGGGCGAGGATTTTAGATGAAGCCCACAAGTCACGATACTCGGTACACCCCGGTGCGACGAAGATGTATCAAGATCTTCGACAGGATTATTGGTGGCCGGGCATGAAGTTTAATGTGATGCAGTATGTGAACAGGTGCCTTACTTGTGCGCAAGTGAAGGCTGAACATCAGAAGCCCTACGGATATGTGCAACCTCTGGAGATACCGGAATGGAAATGGGAACACATCACCATGGATTTCATCACCAAGCTACCGAGGACAGCTAAACGGCATGATACCATTTGGGTGATTGTGGACCGACTGACGAAGAGTGCACACTTTCTTCCTATCAGGGAAACATATACGTCCGAAAGGTTGTCTGATTTGTTCGTGAAAGAGATCGTGACTCGACATGGAGTTCCTGTCTCCATTGTGTCAGATCGAGATACGAGGTTTACTTCCAGATTTTGGAAGCAGTTTCATAATGCCATGGGAACGAGACTAAACATCAGTACCGCCTATCACCCCCAAACGGATGGACAGTCGGAAAGGACCATTCAAACGTTGGAGGATATGCTTAGGGCGTGCATTATCGATTTTGGAGGAAGCTGGGATGACCACTTGCCATTGGTGGAGTTTTCATATAACAACAGCTATCACTCTAGTATCGGAATGCCCCCATATGAGGCGTTGTACGGACGACGATGTAGAACCCCGGTATGCTGGGGTGAAGTTGGACAGAAAGAAATGGGAAACAAGGCTGCCGTGATTGATATGGCAGAAAAACTACGGGTGATAAAAGCACGTATGAAAGCTGCACAAGATCGCCAAAAGTCTTACGCTGACAAGCGCCGACGACCAATAGAGTTTAATGTTGGCGATCGAGTGTTGCTGAAAGTATCACCATGGAAGGGTATCATCCGATTCAGAAAGAGAGGAAAGTTGAGTCCGAGGTACATCGGACCGTTTCCGATAAAGGCAAGGGTAGGGAAAGTCGCGTATCGACTGGACCTACCAGAGGAGCTAAGCGGGATTCATCCTACCTTTCACGTGTCGCATCTTAGGAAGTGCTTGGCAGACGAGCAGGCGCATGTTCCTTTGGATGACATTGAGGTAGATGACCGACTGAACTACATTGAAGAACCAGTCGCCATTGTGGATACGAAGGAAAAGCAGTTAAGGAATAAAACGGTTCGTCAAGTAAGAGTTCAGTGGAAGCATCGGAAGGGTTCAGACACGACGTGGGAATTGGAAGACGAGATGAGGGAGTTGTATCCTCATCTGTTCGATGTGTAACAAGGCAGGTTTCGGGACGAAACCTATTGTAAGGAGGGGAGACTTGTAACATCCCAAATTTTTCTAAGATACAAGTTATTTGAATTCTACGTACGTGTAACGGATAAGTAACTTGTGGGAAAATAGACGAAAATAACCAAGATGGGGCTTAGAAATCGTGTACTCGAAATATGGAGATTTCGAGTACACCATATTTCGAGTACTCCCTATTTCGTGTACTCAGGTGTTCGAGTACGGGCACCTTGTCTATAAATAGTCGTGCCTTGGGAAATGTGACAACCTTTGGTTGGAAGCACAGTCCCTCTCGAGTACATGAAGTTTAAGTCCAAGAATTTCAAGAATCAAACTTTGATCGACCAAACGAAGTAGGAAACACACGGGATTTTACCAGGAGGATCAGCTACCTTCAAGTAAGTGATTCATGTATAGAAAGCTGGATTTTTATGCAAAAGTTAGAATGGTTAAACAAAGGGTGAACTTTTGCATAAAGCTCACACCTTTATGCATAAAGTTCATAACTTTGAGGTTCCAATACGTTGGTAAAAACCAAAGGAACCTAGAACTAGCTCCCCAAGGTCTTAGATGAATTTCTGAGATGTTTAAGGACGAAATGATGAGTACACGAAATCATGTACAGAGGGTACTCGAAATCATGCATGTATTTCGAGTACAATGTTATTTCGAGTACAGGGGCTATTTCGAATACAATGGTTATTTCGTGTACATGGAATTTCGTGTACATGGCATTTCGTGTACATAGAGATGTTTCGTGTACATGGCGATTCGTGTATGTAGGAACTTAATGAATTTCAAGGGTTTCGAACACTTAGCTAAATTTCGAAAACTTGGATTCAATAAGGGGGACTAGTAGGCTATGAGGACTTAGAATAATTTCTAAGTCTAAGTATGTGATGTGATGGTATGTGATGATATGATGTAACTGATATAGGTCCTTAAGGCCCTAGCTAAGGAGTTCGGCTGAGGTTAACAGGAGTCTACTATCAGGTGAGTTCTAGACGCCCTATTTCATGTTAACTGTTTTGGGCTGACATACATGCTTATGGTTATGTTATGATGTTATGTGCTTATGATGATGAATGAATGATGGTATGCCCTGACTATGTATGCATGCGTATGTGTTAGTATGATCTATGCATGAAAGTATGTTAAGTATGACGAATGCATGAGAAATGAATTATGATAATGAATAACATGACATGAAAATGATGCTAGCATTTGATATGATGATGGCTTTATGATAACATGCTTCATGATGATAACTATGAGAACCGTTATATGAGTATGACAAGGTCCTAGGTTGCTAGGATGAAAGTATGATATGTAAGCATGATGCCATGATGTTATGATATAATAACGATGCTAGTATGATATGATGACTTGTGCATGATGCTAGTATGTTATGATGGTATGATGCAATGATGCGAGTATGTTATGATGGTATGATGCAATGATGCTAGTATGACATGCCTAATATGCCACGATGACTACGATGAATGATGTTATGATGCTAGCAGAAAATGTTATGATGATTATGATAAAACAAGTTATGATGCTAGTATATCATGCATGACGAATGAACGATGTTCCTATAAGTGTTATAGGATATGTATGAGGAATGTACCAGTAATTGTGCTGGGTAGGTATGATAGTCAACCACGACTATAACTGGGTATGATAGTCAACAACGACTATAACTGGGTATGACAGTCAACCACGACTATAACTGGGTATGACAGTCAACCACGACTATAACTGGGTATGACAGTCAACCACGACTATAACTGGGTATGACAGTCAACCACGACTATAACTGGGTATGAGAGTCAACCACGACTATAACTGGGTATGACAGTCAACCACGATTATAACTGGGTATGATAGTCAACCACGACTATAACTGGGTATGATAGTCAACCACGACTATAACTGGGTATGATAGTCAACCACGACTATAACTGGGTATGGAGCCTTATGCCGGCATGAGCCCACTGTTCGTATGGTGACAGTGGAACGTATGACGATGATGTTAAGGATGTTATGTGCTAAGGTTATGGACTACGTGTATGAAATAATGTTTATGTTAAGTATGTTTAATGTTGTTTTATGAAAACTAGAACTCACCAGCGTAAGCTGACTTGATTTAGCATGTATGTCAGGTTGAAGGTACGATAAGAGAAGGCATGGAGCTCGGGCATCAAGTTAGACGATCCATTGGTTTTGGCAAATCCGATATGTTTTTGATACAGACACTTTATTGATTTCTGTTTATCAAACTATGTTTACATTTCCGCTGCATGATTATGAAAGTTTTTAGTTTAAGAGCTATGTGTTATGATGAAAACCAACCTCTGTGAGGTGCCCGGTTTCGGGGCCTCACAAGTTGGTATCAGAGCCATAGTTTGAGAGATCTTGGCATCCCAAATGCCAAGACTTAAACTGAGAATGGGATTAATGGATGCAGATTGCCAACCACGGATGACGGATGCCACGAGTTGAATGTTTATGTATGAGTTAAGGGTTAGATGTAATGTTATGAAAGTAGTTAGTGATGGGATGGGAAACGTTTAGAGCCTATGAGTTGGGTAAATGGTTAATAACACTTGATCAACGTCGTTAACGATTTACAAAACTTATTCCGTGCTAAACTGATTCCTATGCTGACTCATCAATTGTTGCATTATGTAGAAAGTTAAGATGGCCGGACAAAAGGGTAGACCGCGAAAGAAACCACAGGTAGCTGAAGAACCACATGTCGAGGCTGAAGAACCCGTCAACGAAGACGACCACGAGCACAACGAGCAACCTGAGAATGAAGACGAGTTCACTCTAGAGCCTATCGTGGTGAAGGCTATTTCTGATGAGGTCTGCAAGATCATGAATGAAAAGATGCCGGCAATGATTGCTAAGGCACTGAAGGATGCTCTAAAAGACAAGTCTGAAGGAACTAAGGAGAGCACCAAAGAAGATGAGGTGGTGATCATCGAGACGAAGAGCGGCGACTCTATGACTGGGAAACTGAAGGGCTGTGACTACAAGTCCTTCAAGGGATGCAACCCACCGACCTTCGATGGTAAGAAGGATGCTGTGGCCACCTGCCACTGGGTATCCGCGATGGAGGCTGTTATCTCCATCAGTGAATGCCGAGTCGATCAAGCTGTTAAGTTTGCAGCTCACTCTTTTGTCGAGGAGGCACTTCACTGGTGGAACACCATTAAGCAGTCCAAGGCTGCAGCTGATGTAGAGAAGATGACTTGGGATGATCTAAAGGAACTGGTCACTAAGCAGTTTTGTCCCAAGAATGAGCTGGATAAGGTTGAAAGGGAGTTTCTGGTGCTGAAGGCGGGAAGCCTGAATCACAGGCAGTACACTTCACGATTTAATGAGATGGCAAGACTTGTTCCTCATCTGGTTTCTACCGAGGAACGCAGGGTGAAGTTGTACATGGAGGGTTTGCCTCCCAAGGTTCGGATTCATGTGAAGGCGAATGCTCCCAAGACTTATGATTCCACTGTGGAGCTTAGTGGCATAGTTTGGGATGATGTTATGTCAGCCGAACCAGCCAAAGAAGAAGCAAAGGTAAAGGAGTCTTCCAGGACTAAGAGGGGTCGAACAGACCAACGAAAGTTTTCAGGCAAGAAGATGAAGCGTGAGGATGCGAACCGATGCAACAAGTGTGGTAAAATTCACACCGGACAGTGCTTGGTGGGCACTAACTTATGTTTTCGATGCGGAAAGACGGGACATTTCTCCAGCAATTGTCCGAGTGCCACCAGATGCTACAACTGCAACGGGTTTGGACATCTGTCCAAGGATTGCAGACAACCACGGGCCGATGCTTCGGGCTCGGGTAAGAAAGAGGAGAAAGGAAAGGAGAAGCAGAAGGCTAAAGCACGAGCCTTTACGATGACGAAGGATGATGCGATTGTGGACCCGGACGTGGTCACAGGTACCTTTTCTATCAACAATATTCCTGCTTCTGTATTGTTTGATTCTGGTGCCAGTATGAGTTTTGTGTCTTCTACTTTCTGTGATGGGTTATCTGGGAAGGTTAAGAAGATAGATCGGGTATTTGATGTAGAGACGGCTATTGGTAAGATGACCAGGGTGACTGAGGCTATTGATGATTGTTATGTTGAGATAGAAGGTCATAGGTTCCCTGTCCGATTGTTTCTTATTACCTTAGGAGGATTCGATGTGGTTTTGGGTATGGACTGGTTAGCCAAATATGAGGCTAACATTGTATGTCGACGAAAGATGATATGTTTACGTGCGATGGATGGGAGCTCCGTGACGGTTTATGGTGATAAAGCGATGTATGCGCCAAAGATCATTTCAATGATCACGGCTGATGTTATGATGAGGCGAGGGTGTGTAGCCTACTTGGCCTACGCGATTGAGGAACGTACGGATACGAGGACGATTGATGATGTTCCCGTGGTGTGTAAATTCCCCGATGTATTCCCTGAGGAATTGCCTGGATTACCACCCGAACGGGAAATTGAGTTCCAGATCGACTTAGTGCCAGGGGCACAACCCGTTGCCAAAGCACCCTACCGTTTAGCTCAAACTGAGATGAAGGAAATGATGACCCAGCAACAAGAACTCCTTGACAAAGGTTTTATACGACCGAGTGTCTCTCCGTGGGGAGCACCGGTGCTGTTCGTTAAGAAGAAAGATGGAAGTATGCGTATGTGTATCGATTACAGGGAACTGAATAAGTTGACCGTAAAGAACAGGTATCCTCTACCCAGAATTGATGACTTGTTCGATCAATTGCAAGGTGCAAGCTGGTTCTCAAAGATAGATCTCCGATCCGGTTACCATCAGTTGAAAGTTCGAGAGCAGGATATTCCAAAGACTGCTTTCCGTACGCGTTATGGACATTACGAGTTTCTCGTTATGTCGTTTGGATTGACGAATGCTCCCGCAGCATTTATGGATTTGATGAACAGGGTATGTCGACCGATGCTGGACCGATCGGTGATAGTGTTTATTGATGATATTTTGATTTATTCAAAGAACGAGGGAGACCACGCTTGCCACGTACGTGAGGTATTGGAAATCCTAAGGAAAGAGAAACTTTATGCTAAGTTCTCCAAATGCGCTTTCTGGCTACGAGAGGTACAGTTTCTGGGTCACGTGGTGAACCCAGAAGGTATTATGGTAGATCCAGCTAAGGTTGAAACGATTATGAAATGGAGTCCTCCAAAGTCACCGACAGAAGTACGCAGTTTTCTTGGTTTGGCTGGCTATTATCGGAGATTTATTCAAGACTTCTCCAAGATAGCGACGCCACTGACGAAGCTCACGAAGAAAGACGTAAACGTTCGAACTTGTAGGGGTTGAATTGGGATCTTTCTTGAGTTGTGATTATGTTTTTGTTGCATAGAGTGTTTCGTAATGTTCTATGTATGGTTTTGGTTAGGTTAATTAAGAATTTATAGTCGTTTTGATGGAGTTAAAATCTCGTCCGAATCTCTTATTTTTTGGAATACGAATTCGAGTTTAATTGTTGTTAATAACCATTTAAACCGATTGCAAACAATTACGCGTCAATATCCTTGCCTAATTTGGTGTTGCTTGGTTGTAATTGGGCTGCAATTGCTTGGAACATAATTCAGGTCAAGAATGGGTCAGAATTTGGGACTGGGTCGGCTGATGTCACACCCCGAGCCGGCGGGGTTGGATCGGAGTCCCCGCCGGGCGGAAGGTTCCCGGGGCGTGATGTCTCGGATGATAATCATGATGATCAGATTGTTTACATAGCATCAACGTTTAAGAATATCTAAAGCACAATCAAATGATATATAGGATTACAAAGTTAAATTACAATAGCAATGTTCTGCAATTTAACCAAGTAAACCTATCAAAAGTATAGTAAATCATCAACAAAAGATGTGCTTCTCCAAAAGTTTACTAGGTCCTCTATTCGGGCAGCCTAGTATGCATGTCCAAAAGATTAAGCTTAAACCTGTCCTTCACCTGAGAAAGCATGTAAAAAGATCAAGTCAACACAACGGTTGGTGAGTTCATATAGTTTATAAGTTTAAGAATAGTTTCACAAACCTCCTTCGGTAAAACCTTAACCTCATTAACTCCACCTGTAATATCCAAGTCGGTATGCTTATATATAGGGCATATGTAAGGGAACAAGCCCTAGCCAACATCCCACCACATACTAACCCGGATATGACATTGTTGTTAATAATAATTAAGCAATTTACCTACCAAACAACTCAATCCTCATCAAAGCCTTTGTTATCTGTTTCAAGGTTTTCATGTCTATTGTATTTGTAAGTGTTAGCTATCATCAAGTTTATCAAGCATCATAGATTCACACACACATAGTTTAGCAATTACATATCTCCTATAAGCAGACAAAAGCTCTGGAATACCAGAAGTTTAGCAATTACATGTCTCTTATATAGATAACAGCTTAGCATTCAACAAGTTCATGTTTAGCCTTTACATACCTCTTATAAGATGACAAAAGCTCTGGAATACCAGACGTTCAGCAATTACATGTCCCTTATAACCAGGTAATAGCTCCGTAACGTTACGTTTATGTTTAGCCTTTACATACCTCATATAAGCCGACACAAGCTCTGGAATACCAGACGTTCAGCAATTACGTGTCCCTTATAACCAGGTAATAGCTTAGAATCGATACTTTCATGTTTAGCCTTTACATACCTCATATAAGCCGACAAAAGCTCTGGAATACCAGTAGTTTAGCAATTACATGTCCCTTATAACCAGGTAATAGCTGAGTATCATTACGTTTATGTTATTACATGTATCTCACCCCATAGGTACAAGCTCTGGAATACCAGACGTTCAGCAATTACGTAGTCTATGGTTAGATACATGTATGATGGCCTAGTAGCATGTAATAGTTTCCAAACATCATATCTCATGTAATGGTATCAAGTCTCATGTAATCGAATCAAGTATCATGCATTTGTATCATGTCTCATGTAATAGTATCAAGTCTCATGTAATTGAATCAAGTATCATGTATTTGTATCATGTCTCATGTAATTGAATCACCTCTCATGTAATTGAATCACCTCTCATGTAATTGAATCAAGTATCATGTATTTGTATCATGTCTCATGTAATTGAATCACATCTCATGTATTTGAATCAAGTATCATGTATTTGTATCATGTCTCATGTAATTGAATCAAGTATCATGTATTTGTATCATGTCACATGTAATTGTAGCAAGTCTCATGTATTTGCATCAAGTATCATGTAATGGTATCAAGTAACCAACAATTGATTTTAAGCATCTAGCTTAAAGTAAAGGTTTCAATCATAAGTAATCATGATTATGTTTTAAAGCATTAAATAACATTTCAATAAAAATGTTTAACATGCTTCTCAGTCCCGAAGTAAAACAAATAAGTTTGAAAGGGGACAATGAACTCACCTTGTGTCCAAAGCAGTTGACTATGTAAACTAAGAATGCACGCTCTCTTTGTTTGCTTCGTTATGATGTTCAAGCTCCTGTATTGATTTCATAATGTTTGTAACTTATGAGTTTGTGTTGGATTGATTTGTGCATGTATAAGCATTAATGTTAGCCCTAAAGTTGGCTAACACTTTGTGTCCCGATCTCCACTCGACCCTTATTTAATTGTCTTTGTTGTGACATCAATTTCCCACAAGATTTAAGTTAACTTTACTTTGCAAATAAAATCTTTCATATTGATAAATGAGTTCTCTAAATATGAAAGCTTAGGTTTTTAGTTTTAATGATAAACCAATTTAATATGTTATCACTTATTTCATATCCGTTGCTACTTAATCCTTGTGGGCCTTTTGTTGGGTCAAAAGATTATTGTGGGCCGACATAGATGAGCCTAAAATTTTAATTGGGCCGAAGGGAATTGATCTTTGGGCCGAGAAAGAGAGCTTGGGCCGGTTATCCTTAATGGGCCAAAAGATAGTATTGGGCCGTTGATTTGGTGTGTGGCTATTGGGCCAAGGAGATAGAACATGGGCCGAGCTATGGGTTAATTAATGATGTTGGGCCGAGTACAAGGGGTGTGGGCCAAATAACATCCTGTTGGGCCTTGAGCAATCTGTTGGCCGATCAAAATACACAAAAAAAAAATATTGGGGTGGCCGACTAAAATACTGTTGGACCAGGATGCTACAGAATTTGGGCTGAACAAGTGTCTTGGGCCTGTTGTATCATTGGGCTAAATATAGCTGGACCTTGTAATTGAACTACTCGACTAAAGTTTGGATCAAGATTGTTACAGGGATCCTATGTTGGGCCAAACACTATGGGTTATTGGACTGATTAAATCTTAGTTTAGTATTAGGCCTAACAAAACAGTGTTTGACCATGAGCTTAGCCGGTGGGTTGGTCTGAGCTACACATCGGAAGTACCATCTCCAGGGCAGCGAACCCTTTGGGTTTAAGAGTGCTAGGTTCGTCTGGCAGAATCAAGATGGCGAGGGTTCGGCAAGGGCTAACAGTGCTTGGTTCGTTCAGCATGAGGCAAGGTTCGGCTCCCCTACGTAGGGTTCAGTCAGGTTCGCAGCCTCTCGCTTCATACTCGACGAACCATAAGGTTCATGCACATGAGAGTTCGGGACATGATGGTCTGATGGTTCGGCTATGTAGCAGGAGGGTTCGCGAGTGTTGACATGCTAGGGTTCGTGTAAGTCACGAAGCAGGCTCGTGGCTCCCTCCGGCGAACCTGTGTCAACTCCATCATTCTCCTCGAACCACAACTAACAAAGTGTTGTCCCTACGTCGATGGTGTTACCAGAGAGGTTGTCGAGGGTGTTGATGGTGTGCACGAAGATCTTAACAGGCTAACTCCTTCGTTTGAACACACACACCCACACAAAACCCTAATTTCGTGAATCTTCACAGCATCATACCTCTCGATTCAGTGAGTAACTCTCTAGATCTGTTGTACTTCTATGTAGAGGGCTTCAAGAGCTTCACGTGGGCGAAAGAATCACCCAAATCGGGCTAGAAACGAGGGAGATATGGTCTTGCAAAGGTTGAAGATGGTGGGTTTTGGGTGGTGACGGGTTGAGAGCATGTGTGAGAGAGAGATGATGTAAAAAATGGAATAAATGAAGTATTTGGTGCTTTTATACTCCAATGGATATCCGGGTTTGTTTCGGTTGCTCGGTTCACGGTTTTGTCGTGTATCCGGCATGTTACGCGTATTTTTCGTAAATAAATTAAAAAGAGTTTATCTTAGGATAACTAAATTATAAATATCATTAGAACTTATATAAAATATCGTTGCGTATAATTAAATATCGAATTTTAATAGTTTACGCGTTTTGTTTAATTTTTAGCGTTTAAATAATTTGTTCGCGATTTAAATTAAGATAGTTTAAGTTAAATTATTTTATGATGAGTTTCAAAATTGTAAAATAAGAAATATTACATTTCTTTAAAATTTGTGATCGTTCGTATCGTTTTTCGTTATCATTTTATCAGATCGCGTCACCATCGCGCGTATTCGTTCGAATCGTCATTCGAACGAACACGTCGATGGTTTGGCTTTCTGATTCTTGTTTTCTACTGTTAAGTCATTATTTCAGAACGTTAAACTATCAGAATCATTCGTACAGATCGTCACCTATACGAATAACTCGTCGGTTTAGCATTCCGCAACAATAACCGTAAAGATTTTGTTTTGTTTCACCTCACATACGTTTATGTAAACTAATATCACATCAAGTATTTATGTTTCAACACTGTGTTGTCTGACATGTTTTCTGACTGTTAAACCCTAAGGTTTTAGTCAGATTCAGACAATCGTTTAATAGTTTCATGCTAATCAAATGTATAAATAGTCTAAACATAGTTTAACGAAATGTGTACCTGAATCACTGTACATGTTTACTGTTACGATCACTGTTCCGGCACGCGTCCGGCACTGATGTTACAGTCTCCCCTTGTTAGAGAAATTTCGTCCCGAAATTTAAGACTCGTTATTCGGTACGACTTCCTCGGCAAAGAGTTGGGGATACTTGTTTCTCATGTGATCTTCACGTTCCCAAGTAAACTCGGGTCCGCGCCTTGAATTCCAACGAACTTTAACAATAGGAATACGACTTCGTCTTCGTTGCTTGACTTTACGGTCCATGATCTCCAATGGTTCTTCAACAAAACGTAGATGTTCATCCAATTGAATTTCTTCAATTGGAATGATAAGTGTTTCATCAGCAAGGCATTTCTTCAAGTTTGAAACATGAAACACGTCATGTACACCACTAAGTTCATCTGGTAAGCTCAGTCTGTATGCTACAGGACCAATACGTTCGATGATTTCGAACGGTCCCACATATCGTGGTGTTAGTTTGCCTTTCTTCGCGAACCGTACTACGCCCTTCCATGGGGAAACCTTTAACATGACACGATCTCCCACTTGGAATTCCAACGGCTTGCGCCGTTTATCAGCATAGCTCTTTTGTCTACTTCGTGTTGCTTGTAACCTTTGTTGTATTTGAGCAATCTTGTCTGTAGTTTCTTGAATAAGTTCTGGCCCAGTGATACGGTTATCTCCTACTTCCGACCAACAGATCGGTGACCGACATTTTCGACCATAAAGAGCCTCGAATGGGGCACAACCGATGCTGCTGTGATAACTGTTGTTATAGGAGAACTCGATTAGTGGCAAGTGAGAATCCCAATTACCACCGAAATCTAGAACACAAGTTCTTAACATATCCTCCAGGGTCTGAATAGTACGTTCGCTTTGACCATCCGTTTGTGGATGATAAGCTGTACTCAAGTTTAGTTGCGTCCCTAGAGATTTCTGCAATGATTGCCAGAACCTTGATGTAAATCTGCTATCACGATCTGAAATGATAGACAATGGCACACCATGGCGTACCACTATCTCATCGATGTAAAGCTTCGCTAGTTTATCCATCGTGTAAGTTTCTCGCATTGGCAAGAAATGAGCAGACTTGGTTAATCGATCAACGATAACCCAAATGGTATCGTGTCCACTAGAAGTGCGGGGTAGCTTGGTAACAAAGTCCATAGCTATTTGTTCCCACTTCCATAGTGGTATTTCAGGCTGTTCCAGCAAACCAGATGGTTTCTGGTGTTCCGCCTTCACCTTAGCACACGTAAGGCATCTACCAACATACTCAGCTACGTCTTTCTTCATACCCGGCCACCAATAAAATGCACGTAAGTCTTGGTACATTTTATCAGCACCGGGATGCACAGAGTACTTGGTTTTGTGTGCTTCATCAAAAATAAGTTTCCTTAACTCATCTACTGCAGGAATCCAGATACGATCCTTGAAGTAAACAAGTCCATCGGGTTTTGTTTCCAATTGTTTCTCCACACCGCAATCTAAGTCTTTCTTCAAGTTTCCTCGTTCAATTGCTTCCTGTTGTGCTTGCCTAATGTGATCGTGTAAACTTGTCTGCACAGTCATTCCCATTGCTCTGACGCGCAAGGGTTTGACCCGTTCCTTCCGGCTCAAGGCATCAGCAACAACGTTTGCCTTGCCCGGATGGTATTTAATCACACAGTCATAGTCATTCAGAAGCTCAACCCAACGTCGCTGTCGCATGTTGAGTTCCTTCTGATCGAATATGTGTTGCAGACTTTTGTGGTCTGTAAATATGGTACACTTGGTTCCATATAAGTAATGCCTCCAGATCTTCAGTGCAAACACCACTGCTCCCAATTCCAGATCATGAGTTGTGTAGTTCTTCTCATGAATCTTTAGTTGTCTCGAAGCGTAGGCAATGACTTTGTCCCGCTGCATAAGTACACAGCCAAGTCCCTGATGAGATGCATCACAATAAACAACAAAGTCATCACAACCATCTGGGAGAGATAAGATCGGGGCATCACATAGCTTTTGTTTCAATGTCTGAAAGGCTTCTTCTTGTTTTTGTTCCCAAATGAACGGCTCGCTTTTCTGTGTTAGCTTCGTGAGTGGCAGAGCTATCTTAGAAAAGTTCGAGATGAACCTTCTGTAATAACCTGCTAAGCCTAGAAAAGAACGTATCTCCGTAGGTGTCTTCGGAGTGTCCCAGTCTTTTATTGCCTCTATCTTGGCAGGATCAACGTGAATTCCCTCACTGTTAACAACATGGCCTAGGAATTGAACCTCCTTTAACCAAAACTCACACTTAGAGAATTTGGCATAGAGTTTCTCTTCCTTTAACAGTTCCAAGATCGTTCTCAGATGTTGCTCGTGTTCTTCTTTGCTTTTAGAATAGATCAATATGTCATCAATGAAAACAATAACAAATTGATCTAAATACGGCTTACACACACGGTTCATGAGATCCATGAAAACCGCGGGTGCATTCGTCAAACCAAAAGGCATCACCATGAATTCGTAATGCCCGTATCTGGTACGAAACGCCGTTTTTGGTATATCTTCGTCTTGCACTCGAAGCTGATGGTATCCGGAACGTAGATCGATCTTCGAAAAGTACTGAGCTCCTTGCAACTGATCAAACAAATCATCAATCCTCGGCAGTGGATACCGATTCTTGATGGTTAGTTTGTTTAACTCCCTGTAGTCTATGCACATCCGAAAGGATCCATCCTTCTTTTTCACGAACAAAACCGGAGCTCCCCAAGGTGAGTAGCTCGGTCGGATGAAACCTTTATCAAGTAATTCCTGTAGTTGGTTGGATAATTCCTGCATCTCCGAAGGTGCTAACCTATAAGGAGATTTTGCAACAGGCGTTGCTCCAGGAATCAAATCGATACGAAACTCTACCGGTCGCACAGGTGGCAAACCAGGTAGATCATCCAGAAATACTTCAGGATACTCTTTCACTATTGGTACATCTTGTATTGTCTTCTTGTCTTTGTCTTTCTCCACCACATGAGCCAAGAATGCTATGCATTTCTTTTGCAGGCACTTACGCGCTTTTATGCATGAAATGATCTTTACGTTTCTCTTTGCTTGATCCCCACGAACTTCCAATACACGGTCATCCGTTACTGGAATCCGAAGTAGCTTCTCGGAACAGATGACTTCCACTCGATTGAGTGAGAGCCAATCCATCCCCACAATGATATCGAAACTGCCCAGCTCCATCGGCAACAAGTCGATGGTAAATGTGTGATCTACGAGTGTAAGTGGGCAGTTCCTAAGTATAGTGCTAACCGTAATTTGTTTCCCATTAGCTACTTCAATAATGTATGGGGAGTCTAAAGTATCCTCAGTAAGACTAAGTTGTCGTGCAAAGTCAGATGATATAAAACTCTGGTCTGCACCAGTATCAAATAGTATAGATGCATAAGAGTCATGTAAAAGAAATGTACCAGTGACCACATTAGGGTCCTGACGTGCAGCATTGGCTCCGATGACAAAGGCTCGTCCGCGAGGTGCTTGTGCTCCAGCTTGCACCTTCTTCGGACAATTGCGAGAGAAATGACCGGGTTCTCCGCAGTTGTAACAGTCTCGGTTGTTGTTATTGCCTGGGTTCTGTGGTGGTGGTGGTAGTGCTTTGGTTGCAGTATTGGTCGCCTGGTTTACCGCAAGGCGATATTTGTTGACCCAGTGACCAAACCGGCCACAATTCGTGCACTTTCTGCATTGAGCACCAGTAGGATGATGATATCTGCAGCTTGTGCACTGGGGATATTCCCCTCCAAAACCCCTGGCAGCAGGGTTGACAGGTGCTGCAGGTGCCTGTCTCAAAGGGGTAACGGCCGCATAGTTCTTAACGACCTTCTGTTTCTTTTTCTGGTGGTATTCGGGTTTCTTTGACGTTGTTTCCTTGGATTTTCCAGCATCATCTTTTAAAACTCCAGACTTCACCATCACATTGGTGAGTTTAGCTGATAAGGAGATAGCAGACTCCAGAGTAGCAGGGTAGGCAGCCAAAACAATGCTTTGGATGCAAGAAGGTAGTCCCGCTACATAACGGTCAATCAACTTTTCCAAAGTTGGTACCATTTCTGGCACCAAAGCTACCAGCTCATGATAGCGTGTGGTGAAAGTCATATGGTCGGCTCCCTTCATCACATGATTCGAGAGCTCAATCTCCAGTTGCTGCAGCTCATGTTTCGGGCAAAATTCATTCCTCAGAAGAAGTTTAAATTCTGCCCAGGACATCGCCATAGCCTCATCTCTTCCCTTGGCTCTAATCTGGGCATTCCACCAAGTTAAAGCTCGCTTGCTGAAAGAACCAGCTGCATAGCGAACTTTGTGATGTTCGGGACAACCACTAATGTCCAAAGTGTTTTCCATCTTCTCTAGCCATTGGATCAGTCCAACAGCTCCTTCAACTCCTGTGAAGCTTGGGGGTTTGCATCCTACAAAAGACTTGTAGGAGCAGTCTGAAGTATGACTAGTGTTTCCACTAGCCTCGCCTGTAGTGTGGCCAGAATTGTTGCCATGACTCTGAATCCTGTTTATCATCTCAGGGATGACATCCTTCAGTTGACTGGTCAGTTGAGTACTCAGCAGTGTTGCCAAAGCAACAGTAGTGGGGTCAATGACTGGACCTGTGCTCGTGTTCGGAGGACGACTATGCGGAGGAGGAGGAGGTGGCGGTGGCGGTGGTGAATCTGGTGGTGTAGGAGTCGAAGAGTGAGGAGCAGAAACTTGTGAAGACGGTTGTCTCCTTGGCGGCATTCTGATCATAACCAAAAGGATTTGGTTAGTGCAGTGATCGAATGCAGAAGACAAAATGCATACTTAAATCTTAAGTTCTCTATATGAGGGTCCCTAAGTTATAGTCTAGGCCAAACCGTTTAGTATATGACCTATTATTCTCTATAACCTTGTGCTCTGATACCAATCTGTCACACCCCGAGCCGGCGGGGTTGGATCGGAGTCCCCGCCGGGCGGAAGGTTCCCGGGGCGTGATATCTCAGATGATAATCATGATGATCAGATTGTTTACATAGCATCAACGTTTAAGAATATCTAAAGCACAATCAAATGATATATAGGATTACAAAGTTAAATTACAATAGCAATGTTCTGCAATTTAACCAAGTAAACCTATCAAAAGTATAGTAAATCATCAACAAAAGATGTGCTTCTCCAAAAGTTTACTAGGTCCTCTATTCGGGCAGCCTAGTATGCATGTCCAAAAGATTAAGCTTAAACCTGTCCTTCACCTGAGAAAGCATGTAAGAAGATCAAGTCAACACAACGGTTGGTGAGTTCATATAGTTTATAAGTTTAAGAATAGTTTCACAAACCTCCTTCGGTAAAACCTTAACCTCATTAACTCCACCTGTAATATCCAAGTCGGTATGCTTATATATAGGGCATATGTAAGGGAACAAGCCCTAGCCAACATCCCACCATATACTAACCCGGATATGACATTGTTGTTAATAATAATTAAGCAATTTACCTACCAAACAACTCAATCCTCATCAAAGCCTTTGTTATCTGGTTCAAGGTTTTCATGTCTATTGTATTTGTAAGTGTTAGCTATCATCAAGTTTATCAAGCATCATAGATTCACACACACATAGTTTAGCAATTACATATCTCCTATAAGCAGACAAAAGCTCTGGAATACCAGAAGTTTAGCAATTACATGTCTCTTATATAGATAACAGCTTAGCATTCAACAAGTTCATGTTTAGCCTTTACATACCTCTTATAAGATGACAAAAGCTCTGGAATACCAGACGTTCAGCAATTACATGTCCCTTATAACCAGGTAATAGCTCCGTAACGTTACGTTTATGTTTAGCCTTTACATACCTCATATAAGCCGACACAAGCTCTGGAATACCAGACGTTCAGCAGTTACGTGTCCCTTATAACCAGGTAATAGCTTAGAATCGATACTTTCATGTTTAGCCTTTACATACCTCATATAAGCCGACAAAAGCTCTGGAATACCAGTAGTTTAGCAATTACATGTCCCTTATAACCAGGTAATAGCTGAGTATCATTACGTTTATGTTATTACATGTATCTCACCCCATAGGTACAAGCTCTGGAATACCAGACGTTCAGCAATTACGTAGTCTATGGTTAGATACATGTATGATGGCCTAGTAGCATGTAATAGTTTCCAAACATCATATCTCATGTAATGGTATCAAGTCTCATGTAATCGAATCAAGTATCATGCATTTGTATCATGTCTCATGTAATAGTATCAAGTCTCATGTAATTGAATCAAGTATCATGTATTTGTATCATGTCTCATGTAATTGAATCACCTCTCATGTAATTGAATCAAGTATCATGTATTTGTATCATGTCTCATGTAATTGAATCACATCTCATGTATTTGAATCAAGTATCATGTATTTGTATCATGTCTCATGTAATTGAATCAAGTATCATGTATTTGTATCATGTCACATGTAATTGTAGCAAGTCTCATGTATTTGCATCAAGTATCATGTAATGGTATCAAGTAACCAACAATTGATTTTAAGCATCTAGCTTAAAGTAAAGGTTTCAATCATAAGTAATCATGATTATGTTTTAAAGCATTAAATAACATTTCAATAAAAATGTTTAACATGCTTCTCAGTCCCGAAGTAAAACAAATAAGTTTGAAAGGGGACAATGAACTCACCTTGTGTCCAAAGCAGTTGACTATGTAAACTAAGAATGCACGCTCTCTTTGTTTGCTTCGTTATGATGTTCAAGCTCCTGTATTGATTTCATAATGTTTGTAACTTATGAGTTTGTGTTGGATTGATTTGTGCATGTATAAGCATTAATGTTAGCCCTAAAGTTGGCTAACACTTTGTGTCCCGATCTCCACTCGACCCTTATTTAATTGTCTTTGTTGTGACATCAATTTCCCACAAGATTTAAGTTAACTTTACTTTGCAAATAAAATCTTTCATATTGATAAATGAGTTCTCTAAATATGAAAGCTTAGGTTTTTAGTTTTAATGATAAACCAATTTAATATGTTATCACTTATTTCATATCCGTTGCTACTTAATCCTTGTGGGCCTTTTGTTGGGTCAAAAGATTATTGTGGGCCGACATAGATGGGCCTAAAATTTTAATTGGGCCGAAGGGAATTGATCTTTGGGCCGAGAAAGAGAGCTTGGGCCGGTTATCCTTAATGGGCCAAAAGATAGTATTGGGCCGTTGATTTGGTGTGTGGCTATTGGGCCAAGGAGATAGAACATGGGCCGAGCTATGGGTTAATTAATGATGTTGGGCCGAGTACAAGGGGTGTAGGCCAAATAACATCCTGTTGGGCCTTGAGCAATCTGTTGGCCGATCAAAATACACAAAAAAAAAAATATTGGGGTGGCCGACTAAAATACTGTTGGACCAGGATGCTACCGAATTTGGGCTGAACAAGTGTCTTGGGCCTGTTGTATCATTGGGCTAAATATAGCTGGACCTTGTAATTGAACTACTCGACTAAAGTTTGGATCAAGATTGTTACAGGGATCCTATGTTGGGCCAAACACTATGGGTTATTGGACTAATTAAATCTTAGTTTAGTATTAGGCCTAACAAAACAGTGTTTGACCATGAGCTTAGCCGGTGGGTTGGTCTGAGCTACACATCGGAAGTACCATCTCCAGGGCAGCGAACCCTTTGGGTTTAAGAGTGCTAGGTTCGTCTGGCAGAATCAAGATGGCGAGGGTTCGGCAAGGGCTAACAGTGCTTGGTTCGTTCAGCATGAGGCAAGGTTCGGCTCCCCTACGTAGGGTTCAGTCAGGTTCGCAGCCTCTCGCTTCATACTCGACGAACCATAAGGTTCGTGCACATGAGAGTTCGAGACATGATGGTCTGATGGTTCGGCTATGTAGCAGGAGGGTTCGCGAGTGTTGACATGCTAGGGTTCGTGTAAGTCACGAAGCAGGCTCGTGGCTCCCTCCGGCGAACCTGTGTCAACTCCATCATTCTCCTCGAACCACAACTAACAAAGTGTTGTCCCTACGTCGATGGTGTAACATCAGTGCCGGAACCCTCACCGGAACAGTGATCTCTACAGTACATGAACAGTAAAACAGGTACGGATCATATACATTTCAGTACTTTTCATAGTCATATCATTTATCATTATCATAGTGAGTTGTAGTAGAACAGTTTCAGAAACATTTAACAGAAACAAAGTTCAGGACAACGGTTCTTGAGTCATATAATTATCTGACAACATAGAACCATCATGTGATTAATTGCTTAGGATTTATTATGTATAAACGTATGTGAGACTCTACAGAACAAAACGCAGGAATATTGTTATGTGAATGATAAATCGACGGGTTATTTGTATAGGTGACGATCTGTACGAATAAATCTGAAAGTTTAACGTTCTGAATGATATTCTTTAATTAGAAAACAAGATTGAAAAGTATAGTTATCGTCGTGTTCGTACGGGTGACGATTCGAACGAATACGCGCGACAACCGTACATTTCGATTTAAACAGTAAATTAATGTTTTAAAATTTAAATAAATAAAGATATTAATTAATTTATTAGGAATCACAACCTGGAATAATTAAATAAATTCTATTTTATAAAATCGCGTCGTTTGTCGCGAAAACTACGTGATTCGACATTTTACGCGAAACCGAACGAGACCGACTAACCGGGTGTTATGAAATTTTTTATTATGGCATTAAATTGCCATAACTCTTTTCACCAACTCACTCTCTCTCTAAATCTCGTCCTACCCTCTCTCTCTCTAGTTCTTCATAAGAAAACCATCTTCTTTTCAAGATTTGGAGGCTTAAATCTCGTCGGATTCGAGTGTTCTAGGTGCCAAGACGTTCCTCTCAACACGTAGATCACGGAAGTACAACTCATTCAAGCTTCCATTCACGAAATCTAAGGTAAAAATCTACTTTAAAATCCGGTTTATTAAGGTTTTCACGAATTTATATGAGTGTGTATTAGGATGGATGTTAAGCACTTAAGACACTTAAATGATGATGTCTAGCATGTTTAGAACTTGTTAGGGATGGATCTTGTAACAGGTTTAAACCCTAGGACGAAGAGGATGATGCAAAACCCTTACATGTTCGTGAAGTTTAGATCAGATACAGGTTCGTCTAGGGTAGCCGAACACTACACGAACCACACAATCAAGCCGAACCATACATGGCCTCTGCAACGAACCCTGGATTTTCTGCACCGAACCCTGGTGGGTTTGACTCACGAACCTGTCGACATTAAAGGAGGTCTGCAACGAACCTGTATAGAGCAGCAACGAACCCTGCTCCTTTCTGCAACGAACCCTCCTTGGACGAACCCTAGAAGACGAACCTGCATGCATGACGAACCTTTACTTGTTAACCGAACCATAGGGGACGAACTATGGGCAAACGAACCTTTATGTTAAAGCCGAACCCTACATCAGCCGAATCTACGCCTTGCACACGAACCCTGATGACCACGAACCAATGTGTTGGGCGAACCTTGTAGCAGCAAACCCTACACGAACCTAACTTTGAACAGCCGAACCTATACCCATATCCTAATAGGTTCGCTGCCCTAAGTGTGATTGAACTCAAAATATTGGTCAATTAAGGAAATTCAGTACCTAGGGCTATTGAAATTAGTTGTAAGAACAAGGAAATGATGATATGAGTACTCAAAGCTTTGGAATGAACTAAGGAACATGCATAAAGTGTTGGTGTTAATCTCAACATCTATACTTAACACTTAGAAATCCTATTCAAATGTATACGACTAATTTGGATTGTTCAATTATGCACTCCAAATTAAGTTGTAAACTCGGAAGAGCAAGAATCAAGTTGGGAAACAAAGAACTACCAAAGGGCTTGGAATTGACCTAAATGGGGTAATTCAAAGTCTAACATGTTTAATTTATATGTTTCATGAAAATATTTTATGTTTTAAATAAAATGTGATGATTTTAATTAGTAGCTCATTGTTATATTTTATAAATGTCATTGGTTTCTTTTAAAGTTAGTATTATAATTGATTTGGGATTTTGTTATAAAATAGACAATATAATTGTCTGGATTTAAATTAAAAACAAAGGAAACTCTGCCGAAATTTTCTAAAATTTAAAGGTAAGTTAGTAACTAACCATGGGAATTGGGATCATAAGAAGGGTAATTAAGATAGAGTAGATCTTAGATACACGTAGTACTAAGACACTTAGTTGCACACACAACAATACTCAAAGCCTTAGGCACAACGACTATTACGCGTACTTATTACATTCGAATTCTTATAAAATAACTCAGGAACCGAAGAAACTTAGCTTACATACAGGAGCGCGCATTTTGTGTTAGATCAAATTACATAGCAGCACAGGTGAGTTCATTGCCCCTTTTCTAAACATTTTTGTTTTAAAACGCGGGGCTGAGAAGCATGCGTAAACTGTTTATTTAAATTGTTTACTCGAATGCTTTTAAATTGTATGTTTTACATATGTATAAACGTTATCCTAGATCATATCTAGGAAGATTTTATGCAGGTTATTAACTGATTCACTTATATATTAAGTGAATAATCAAGTTAAACTAAACTTTTCAATAAGTCAAGACATTTCAAACAAATCAAACTAGACATTTTGACAAAACAAGTGGGTGAGTTCAAGGAATCAAATCAAACATTTTGACAAAACAAGTGGGTGAATTCAAGGGATCAAAACAAACATTTTGACAAATCAAGTGGGTGAATTCAAGGAATCAAATCAAACATTTTGACAAAACAAGTATGGGACATCAAGACATCAACAAAACAATCTTTGCAAAGACAACATTCAATGTTCTACAAACCAAGTGTTTGTTGAACAATGAATCAAGTGTACAACCGATCAATGAATCTTGTATTCTATGATCAACACATCAAGTACATCTTGTGACAAAATCAGACAAACATTTTTAAGGGAAAATCTGGGAAATATCAGAGATAGCATACGCCAAAAACATTGACGAAACATAAAATCCTGCATTTCAAGAAGTCCTAGCTAGACCGTTTGACTTGTAGGTCGTATGTTTGAGGATATTTACAGTTTCCCTAACTACTAAGTACCTAGATTGACAGACTAGTCTACTCGAGTATGACCATAGGCCCCAATCATAAGGACTTAGATTTTATTAAATGTTTATTTATTTATTTAATTAAGCATTTATTAAACTGTTTCTACAATTTCTGTGGTTGATCACTATTGTGATGAACTTAAGGAATCAACATAGATTCCAAATTGTGGTATTTACAGGAGCAAAGGACTGACGAATCATTGGGTTAAAGGTTGGGGTAAAATGCTTAATTTTCATTAACACCAATGTCCCATGTGGATTAGTATGTGGTGGGACGGCGTCTGGGCGGGGTTGTAGCCTCGACTCAGGGGTATGCCCTATATATAAGCATACCGATCCGGATGATACATGTGATGTTAATGAGATTAAGGTTGTTACCCGTGGGTTAAACAAAGGTTTTGTGAGAACATTTGAGTCATTGTGAACAAGAGTGTGTGATAGGTAAAGATGCTTAATTATCATTAACAACAATGTCCTATGCGGATTAGTATGTGGTGGGACGGCGTCTGGGCGGGGTTGTAGCCTCGACTCAGGGGTATGCCCTATACATAAGCATACCGATCTGGATGATACATGTGGTGTTAATGAGGTTAGGGTCTTTACCAAAGAAGGTTTTCAAATCATTTTCAAATCATTTTCAAATACTAAACTATATGAACTCACCAACCATGTGTTGACCTTTATTTTTGCATGACTTCTCAGGTGACGAACAGGTCAATTAGGAAGTCATTTCTTTTGGACTAGGACTTCAGATAGAAGACTAGTATTTTGGACCTGCATACTTTTGAAGACATCATGATATAAATTATTTTGTATATCTTGTGTAAATACAAGATAGTCATTTATTGATGTTTTACAATAGATTTACATTGTTAAATTATAAACGTTACTGCTGTAATTTAACTTTGTAATTCTATTTTAATTAGCTTTTCTCATTTATATCATGTGCAATGTAACAATCTGATCACTCCTGGTTATCACTCCTGATATCGCGCCCCGGGAACCTTCCGCCCGACGGGGGAACCCGATCCTATCCCGCCGGCTCGGGGTGTGACAGATTGGTATCAGAGCCATGGTTATAGAGAAATATAGGTCACTTATTTAAATGGTTTGGCCTAGACTATAACCTAGGGACCCTGCATGTAGAGAACGTAGGACTTAAGACTTATTTGCATGTTGTCTTCTGTATTCGATCATTGCACTAATCGATGACTTTATTGGTTATGATCAGAATGCCTCCACGAAGACAACCTCCTTTGATACAGCTACCACCTCAAGACTTGGCTCCACACTCCTCCACACCGTCTCCGAATGACTCTCCACCACCACCTCCTCCACCTCCTCCTCCCCCTCCTCCATTGATTACTCAAGCATCTGGTTCAGGCACAACACCGACTATGGACCCTGCTACTATCGCTCTGGTGACGTTACTGAGTAGCCAGATGACGAATCAGATGAAAGAGGCAATACCGGAGATGTTCCTTCGTCTTCGTAATGAGATCCTCAACACTGGCAACACATCAGGAGAAGCCAGTGGGAATACTGGAGATTCATCTCATTACTCCTACAAGTCCTTCGTAGGATGTAAACCACCCAGTTTTAGTGGGTCTGAAGGTGCCGTTGGATTAATCCAATGGATTGAGAAGATTGAGGCAACATTGGATCTTTGCAGCTGCCCCGAACACCACAAGGTCCGTTACTCAGCGGGAACATTCAACAAACGGGCTCTGACCTGGTGGAACGGTCAGATCAATGCCCGAGGAAGAGAAGAAGCCATGGCCATGCCATGGGAAGACTTCAAGACACTGCTGCGAACAGAGTTCTGTCCCAAGAACGAGCTGCAGAAATTGGAGGTTGAACTATCCAACCATGTGATGAAGGGAGCTGATCACATGGGGTATACAACTCGTTACCACGAGTTGGTTGCTTTGGTACCTGACATGGTACCAACTTTGGAGAAAAGGATAGACCGTTATGTAGGTGGACTTCCCGCCTGCATTCAGGGCATGGTTGTTTCAGCCAACCCTACTACCGTTGAATCGGCAGTGAGACTGTCTGGGAAACTCACTGACCTCATGGTAGCCTCTGGAGTTCTAAAGAAGGAGGCTGAACCCAATAAGAACAAAGCTGAATCTTCAAAGAAACCCTCCCATCATCAAAAGAAGAAACAGAAGACCATCAAGAACTACACGGTGGCCACACCTCTGCAACAAGTGGCAGCAACACCACAGAACCCCAACCGCAAACCTTACACTGGCACGTTTCCTCTGTGTGCCAAGTGTCAGTATCATCACCCTACTGACGCTCCGTGTAAACATTGCACGGGATGTGGAAGAAAGGGCCATTGGGTCCAATACTGTAGGATGACTCCTAATCAAGCAGTCAACAATGCTGCTTTGGCTCTTCCTCCACCAGCTAATCAGAACCATGGTGGATGCTATAACTGTGGCGAACAAGGCCACTTTGCGAAGAACTGCCCAAAGAAGGCTCAACCAGCAGTTCAAGCACCCCGTGGACGAGCCTTTGCTATCGGAGCACCAGCTGCACGCCAGGACCCAAATGTGGTCACTGGTACGTTTCTCTTACATGACTTTTATGCATCTGTCTTATTTGATACTGGTGCGGATCAGAGTTTTATCTCTACCGACTTTGCGTGTCAACTAGATTCCATAGAGGAACAGTTAGACCCCCCTTACATTATAGAAGTAGCTAACGGGAAACAGATCACAGTTAGTACAGTTTATAGGAACTGCCCATTGACACTAAATGATTTTACATTTACCATCGATTTGATACCGATGGAGCTGGGTAGTTTTGACATCATTGTTGGAATGGATTGGCTCTCATCTAACCGAGTGGAAGTCATCTGTTCTGAGAAGCTGCTTCGAATTCCATTGCCGAGTGATCGTATATTGGAAGTTAAAGGGGATCAAGCAAAGCGAAGTGTCAAAATCATTTCTTGCATAAAGGCGCGTAAGTGTCTACAGAAGCGGTGCATAGCATTCCTGGCTCATGTTTTGGAAAAAGAGAAAGACAAGAAGAAGATTCAAGATGTACCAGTAGTGCAAGAATATCCTGAAGTATTCCCCGAAGACTTACCTGGTTTGCCACCTGCGCGACCGGTAGAATTTCGTATTGACTTAATTCCTGGAGCAACTCCTGTTGCTAAATCTCCTTACAGGTTAGCACCTTCAGAGATGCAGGAATTGTCTAATCAATTACAGGAGTTACTTGATAAGGGCTTCATCAGACCGAGCTACTCACCTTGGGGAGCTCCAGTCTTGTTCGTGAAGAAGAAAGACGGATCGTTCAGAATGTGTATAGACTACCGTGAGCTGAATAAACTAACCATCAAGAATCGGTATCCATTACCGAGGATTGATGATTTGTTTGACCAACTGCAAGGAGCTCAATACTTCTCCAAGATTGACTTGCGGTCCGGATATCATCAGTTGAGAGTTCAAGATGAAGACATACCGAAAACGGCCTTCCGAACAAGGTATGGGCATTATGAATTTATGGTGATGCCTTTCGGATTGACAAATGCACCAGCGGTTTTCATGGATCTCATGAACCGAGTGTGCAAGCCGTACTTGGATCAGTTTGTCATTGTCTTTATCGATGACATACTGATTTATTCCAAGACCAAAACAGAACATGAGCAACACCTTAGAAAGATCTTGGAGCTGTTGAAAGAAGAGAAACTCTATGCCAAATTCTCCAAATGTGAGTTTTGGCTAAGAGAAGTTCAATTTCTGGGTCATGTGGTCAACAGTGAGGGAATTCATGTAGACCCTGCCAAGATCGAAGCGATAAAGAATTGGGACACTCCGAAGACACCGACGGAGATACGGTCTTTTCTGGGATTGGCGGGTTATTACAGAAGGTTTATCTCAAACTTTTCTAAGATAGCTTTGCCTCTCACTAAACTAACTCAGAAAAGTGAACCGTTTGTCTGGGAGCAGAAACAAGAGAATGCTTTTCAGACCTTGAAACAGAAATTATGTGATGCTCCAATCCTATCTCTCCCAGAAGGCTGTGATGATTTTGTTGTATACTGTGATGCTTCCCATCAGGGACTCGGTTGTGTATTAATGCAACGGGATAAAGTCATAGCCTATGCATCAAGACAGTTAAAGATTCATGAGAAGAATTACACTACTCATGATCTTGAACTGGGAGCTGTAATCTTCGCACTGAAGATTTGGAGACATTACCTATATGGCACCAAGTGTACCATATTCACTGATCACAAAAGTCTGCAGCACATCTTTGATCAGAAGGAGCTCAACATGCGACAGCGCCGTTGGGTTGAACTTCTGAATGATTACGACTGTGTGATCAAGTACCATCCGGGAAAGGCGAACGTTGTAGCTGACGCCTTAAGCCGGAAGGAACGGGTCAAACCCCTACGTGTTAGAGCAATGGGGATAACCGTGCAGACCAGTTTAAGTGACAAGATTGTTCAAGCACAGCAAGAGGCCCTTGACCGAGATAATCTGAAGAGGGAACTTGATTGCGGAGCAGAGGAACAGTTTGACACAAAGTCCGATGGAATGATCTACTACAAGGAACGTATATGGATCCCTGCGGTAGATGAATTGAGGAAACTTATCTTTGATGAAGCACACAAGACTAAATACTCTGTCCATCCAGGCGCTGATAAAATGTACCAAGACTTGCGTGGATTTTATTGGTGGCCGGGAATGAAGAAGGACATAGCCGAATACGTCGGTCAATGTCTAACGTGTGCGAAGGTAAAGGCGGAACACCAAAGACCGTCCGGTCTATTGGAACAGCCTGAGATTCCGCTCTGGAAGTGGGAACAAATAGCTATGGATTTCATTACCAAGCTACCCCGCACTTCCAGCGGTCATGATACAATTTGGGTGATCATTGATCGTCTAACCAAATCTGCTCATTTCTTGCCCATGCGTGAGAACTTCACCATGGATAAACTGGCAAAATTATACATCAACGAGATAGTGGTACGCCACGGTGTGCCATTGTCTATTATTTCTGATCGAGATAGCAGATTCACATCAAGGTTCTGGCAATCATTACAGAAATCTCTAGGGACACGGTTGAATCTGAGTACAGCTTACCACCCACAAACGGATGGCCAAAGCGAACGTACTATCCAAACCCTAGAGGACATGTTGAGAACCTGTATTCTGGATTTTGGTGGGAACTGGGACTCCCATTTGCCACTGATTGAGTTCTCCTACAATAACAGTTACCACAGCAGTATCGGATGTGCACCATTCGAGGCTCTTTATGGCCGGAAATGTCGATCACCGATCTGTTGGACTGAAATTGGAGACAACCGAATAACGGGGCCAGAATTAATTCAAGAAACCACTGACAAGATAGCTCAGATTCAAAGAAGACTACAAGCAACAAGGAGCAGACAAAAGAGCTACGCTGATAAACGGCGCAAGCCGTTGGAATTCCAAGTGGGAGACCGAGTCATGTTAAAGGTATCCCCATGGAAAGGCGTTGTACGTTTTGGGACAAAAGGCAAATTAGCACCAAGATACGTGGGACCGTTCGAGATCATCGAGCGTATTGGTCCTGTGGCGTATAGACTGAGATTACCTGATGAACTCAGTGGTGTGCATGACGTGTTTCACGTCTCAAATCTAAAGAAATGCCTTGCTGACGAGAGTCTTGTCATTCCGATTGAAGAAATTCAAGTGGATGAACAGTTGCATTTCATTGAAGAACCTTTAGAGATTATGGATCGTAAAGTTAAACAACTAAGACGAAGCCGTATTCCGATTGTAAAGCTTCGATGGAATTCAAGACATGGACCCGAGTTCACTTAGGAACGCGAAGATCACATGAAGTCGAAGTATCCCCAACTGTTTAAAGAGGAAACTGTACCTGATAACCACTCTTAAATTTCGGGACGAAATTTCTCTAACAAGGGGAGACTGTAACATCAGTGCCGGAACCCTCACCGGAACAGTGATCTCTACAGTACATGAACAGTAAAACAGGTACGGATCATATACATTTCAGTACTTTTCATAGTCATATCATTTATCATTATCATAGTGAGTTGTAGTAGAACAGTTTCAGAAACATTTAACAGAAACAAAGTTCAGGACAACGGTTCTTGAGTCATATAATTATCTGACAACATAGAACCATCATGTGATTAATTGCTTAGGATTTATTATGTATAAACGTATGTGAGACTCTACAGAACAAAACGCAGGAATATTGTTATGTGAATGATAAATCGACGGGTTATTTGTATAGGTGACGATCTGTACGAATAAATCTGAAAGTTTAACGTTCTGAATGATATTCTTTAATTAGAAAACAAGATTGAAAAGTATAGTTATCGTCGTGTTCGTACGGGTGACGATTCGAACGAATACGCGCGACAACCGTACATTTCGATTTAAACAGTAAATTAATGTTTTAAAATTTAAATAAATAAAGATATTAATTAATTTATTAGGAATCACAACCTGGAATAATTAAATAAATTCTATTTTTATAAAATCGCGTCGTTTGTCGCGAAAACTACGTGATTCGACATTTTACGCGAAACCGAACGAGACCGACTAACCGGGTGTTATGAAATTTCTTATTATGGCATTAAATTGCCATAAATCTTTTCACCAACTCACTCTCTCTCTAAATCTCGTCCTACCCTCTCTCTCTCTAGTTCTTCATAAGAAAACCATCTTCTTTTCAAGATTTGGAGGCTTAAATCTCGTCGGATTCGAGTGTTCTAGGTGCCAAGACGTTCCTCTCAACACGTAGATCACGGAAGTACAACTCATTCAAGCTTCCATTCACGAAATCTAAGGTAAAAATCTACTTTAAAATCCGGTTTATTAAGGTTTTCACGAATTTATATGAGTGTGTATTAGGATGGATGTTAAGCACTTAAGACACTTAAATGATGATGTCTAGCATGTTTAGAACTTGTTAGGGATGGATCTTGTAACAGGTTTAAACCCTAGGACGAAGAGGATGATGCAAAACCCTTACATGTTCGTGAAGTTTAGATCAGATACAGGTTCGTCTAGGGTAGCCGAACACTACACGAACCACACAATCAAGCCGAACCATACATGGCCTCTGCAACGAACCCTGGATTTTCTGCACCGAACCCTGGTGGGTTTGACTCACGAACCTGTCGACATTAAAGGAGGTCTGCAACGAACCTGTATAGAGCAGCAACGAACCCTGCTCCTTTCTGCAACGAACCCTCCTTGGACGAACCCTAGAAGACGAACCTGCATGCATGACGAACCTTTACTTGTTAACCGAACCATAGGGGACGAACTATGGGCAAACGAACCTTTATGTTAAAGCCGAACCCTACATCAGCCGAATCTACGCCTTGCACACGAACCCTGATGACCACGAACCAATGTGTTGGGCGAACCTTGTAGCAGCAAACCCTACACGAACCTAACTTTGAACAGCCGAACCTATACCCATATCCTAATAGGTTCGCTGCCCTAAGTGTGATTGAACTCAAAATATTGGTCAATTAAGGAAATTCAGTACCTAGGGCTATTGAAATTAGTTGTAAGAACAAGGAAATGATGATATGAGTACTCAAAGCTTTGGAATGAACTAAGGAACATGCATAAAGTGTTGGTGTTAATCTCAACATCTATACTTAACACTTAGAAATCCTATTCAAATGTATACGACTAATTTGGATTGTTCAATTATGCACTCCAAATTAAGTTGTAAACTCGGAAGAGCAAGAATCAAGTTGGGAAACAAAGAACTACCAAAGGGCTTGGAATTGACCTAAATGGGGTAATTCAAAGTCTAACATGTTTAATTTATATGTTTCATGAAAATATTTTATGTTTTAAATAAAATGTGATGATTTTAATTAGTAGCTCATTGTTATATTTTATAAATGTCATTGGTTTCTTTTAAAGTTAGTATTATAATTGATTTGGGATTTTGTTATAAAATAGACAATATAATTGTCTGGATTTAAATTAAAAACAAAGGAAACTCTGCCGAAATTTTCTAAAATTTAAAGGTAAGTTAGTAACTAACCATGGGAATTGGGATCATAAGAAGGGTAATTAAGATAGAGTAGATCTTAGATACACGTAGTACTAAGACACTTAGTTGCACACACAACAATACTCAAAGCCTTAGGCACAACGACTATTACGCGTACTTATTACATTCGAATTCTTATAAAATAACTCAGGAACCGAAGAAACTTAGCTTACATACAGGAGCGCGCATTTTGTGTTAGATCAAATTACATAGCAGCACAGGTGAGTTCATTGCCCCTTTTCTAAACATTTTTGTTTTAAAACGCGGGGCTGAGAAGCATGCGTAAACTGTTTATTTAAATTGTTTACTCGAATGCTTTTAAATTGTATGTTTTACATATGTATAAACGTTATCCTAGATCATATCTAGGAAGATTTTATGCAGGTTATTAACTGATTCACTTATATATTAAGTGAATAATCAAGTTAAACTAAACTTTTCAATAAGTCAAGACATTTCAAACAAATCAAACTAGACATTTTGACAAAACAAGTGGGTGAGTTCAAGGAATCAAATCAAACATTTTGACAAAACAAGTGGGTGAATTCAAGGGATCAAAACAAACATTTTGACAAATCAAGTGGGTGAATTCAAGGAATCAAATCAAACATTTTGACAAAACAAGTATGGGACATCAAGACATCAACAAAACAATCTTTGCAAAGACAACATTCAATGTTCTACAAACCAAGTGTTTGTTGAACAATGAATCAAGTGTACAACCGATCAATGAATCTTGTATTCTATGATCAACACATCAAGTACATCTTGTGACAAAATCAGACAAACATTTTTAAGGGAAAATCTGGGAAATATCAGAGATAGCATACGCCAAAAACATTGACGAAACATAAAATCCTGCATTTCAAGAAGTCCTAGCTAGACCGTTTGACTTGTAGGTCGTATGTTTGAGGATATTTACAGTTTCCCTAACTACTAAGTACCTAGATTGACAGACTAGTCTACTCGAGTATGACCATAGGCCCCAATCATAAGGACTTAGATTTTATTAAATGTTTATTTATTTATTTAATTAAGCATTTATTAAACTGTTTCTACAATTTCTGTGGTTGATCACTATTGTGATGAACTTAAGGAATCAACATAGATTCCAAATTGTGGTATTTACAGGAGCAAAGGACTGACGAATCATTGGGTTAAAGGTTGGGGTAAAATGCTTAATTTTCATTAACACCAATGTCCCATGTGGATTAGTATGTGGTGGGACGGCGTCTGGGCGGGGTTGTAGCCTCGACTCAGGGGTATGCCCTATATATAAGCATACCGATCCGGATGATACATGTGATGTTAATGAGATTAAGGTTGTTACCCGTGGGTTAAACAAAGGTTTTGTGAGAACATTTGAGTCATTGTGAACAAGAGTGTGTGATAGGTAAAGATGCTTAATTATCATTAACAACAATGTCCTATGCGGATTAGTATGTGGTGGGACGGCGTCTGGGCGGGGTTGTAGCCTCGACTCAGGGGTATGCCCTATACATAAGCATACCGATCTGGATGATACATGTGGTGTTAATGAGGTTAGGGTCTTTACCAAAGAAGGTTTTCAAATCATTTTCAAATCATTTTCAAATACTAAACTATATGAACTCACCAACCATGTGTTGACCTTTATTTTTGCATGACTTCTCAGGTGACGAACAGGTCAATTAGGAAGTCATTTCTTTTGGACTAGGACTTCAGATAGAAGACTAGTATTTTGGACCTGCATACTTTTGAAGACATCATGATATAAATTATTTTGTATATCTTGTGTAAATACAAGATAGTCATTTATTGATGTTTTACAATAGATTTACATTGTTAAATTATAAACGTTACTGCTGTAATTTAACTTTGTAATTCTATTTTAATTAGCTTTTCTCATTTATATCATGTGCAATGTAACAATCTGATCACTCCTGGTTATCACTCCTGATATCGCGCCCCGGGAACCTTCCGCCCGACGGGGGAACCCGATCCTATCCCGCCGGCTCGGGGTGTGACAGATGGTGTTACCAGAGAGGTTGTCGAGGGTGTTGATGGTGTGCACGAAGATCTTAACAGGCTAACTCCTTCGTTTGAACACACACACCCACACAAAACCCTAATTTCGTGAATCTTCACAGCATCATACCTCTCGATTCAGTGAGTAACTCTCTAGATCTGTTGTACTTCTATGTAGAGGGCTTCAAGAGCTTCACGTGGGCGAAAGAATCACCCAAATCGGGCTAGAAACGAGGGAGATATGGTCTTGCAAAGGTTGAAGATGGTGGGTTTTGGGTGGTGACAGGTTGAGAGCATGTGTGAGAGAGAGATGATGTAAAAAATGGAATAAATGAAGTATTTGGTGCTTTTATACTCCAATGGATATCCGGGTTTGTTTCGGTTGCTCGGTTCACGGTTTTGTCGTGTATCCGGCATGTTACGCGTATTTTTCGTAAATAAATTAAAAAGAGTTTATCTTAGGATAACTAAATTATAAATATCATTAGAACTTATATAAAATATCGTTGCGTATAATTAAATATCGAATTTTAATAGTTTACGCGTTTTGTTTAATTTTTAGCGTTTAAATAATTTGTTCGCGATTTAAATTAAGATAGTTTAAGTTAAATTATTTTATGATGAGTTTCAAAATTGTAAAATAAGAAATATTACATTTCTTTAAAATTTGTGATCGTTCGTATCGTTTTTCGTTATCGTTTTATCAGATCGCGTCACCATCGCGCGTATTCGTTCGAATCGTCATTCGAACGAACACGTCGATGGTTTGGCTTTCTGATTCTTGTTTTCTACTGTTAAGTCATTATTTCAGAACGTTAAACTATCAGAATCATTCGTACAGATCGTCACCTATACGAATAACTCGTCGGTTTAGCATTCCGCAACAATAACCGTAAAGATTTTGTTTTGTTTCACCTCACATACGTTTATGTAAACTAATATCACATCAAGTATTTATGTTTCAACACTGTGTTGTCTGACATGTTTTCTGACTGTTAAACCCTAAGGTTTTAGTCAGATTCAGACAATCGTTTAATAGTTTCATGCTAATCAAATGTATAAATAGTCTAAACATAGTTTAACGAAATGTGTACCTGAATCACTGTACATGTTTACTGTTACGATCACTGTTCCGGCACGCGTCCGGCACTGATGTTACAGCTGAAAGGGTAACCGGGTAGTGGGGAAGGACTACATTGGGTGATTGGCAAATTTAACCCTCCCTTGTTTTCTTTTAATATCAGTTTCGACTTTTGACAATTTTTACCCCCAACTTTATTAAACCTTGTTTTTCTTTTTTAAAATTTGCATAAAACTTTATCTAAATTCATAGTTAATATAATTTAGCTATATTTATATAAAACATCATTTTAATGTCCTTATAAAAATTAAAACATATTTATTTGTTTTGTTTATTTAAAATTTATTCATTTATGATTAAAGTTTATAAAAATTTATAATTATTTTATTTAAAATATATATATACATATACATATATATTTCCTATAGATTTTTATAAAAATTTTAACATTTATTTGTGTAATTTATTTATTTAGATTCTAAATTTTACGAACTTAAATAATATGTTTTTGTTTAATTTTCTTTAAATTGTATAATAATAATAACTTCTCATACATGGATGCATATATGTATATAGATTTATTTTTAACTACCCTTGTCTTTATTGTACATATATATATGTGTATATTAAAATTTTATTTAAATTGTTTTCTTGTGTGTATTCATGCACACATATGCATATGTGTTTGTGCAAAAAGTTTCTAATGACAACAAAATTTCTTTATTGAATATGAATGTTTATTACAAATTTCATAGATATTACATAATCACTATATTGTCTAGATTATGATGAAACTTATGTTCATGTGATGTTGATTTTATGAATTGGTTAAAATGGTTTGTGTCAAGATTCAAGATGAAATTATGATTTTGTTCCAATGATGTTGTATACTTGTGTAGGTTGATTAGTGTTCAAGAATGATGAATGTTTAGTCATAATATGTTAGAAAACCATGATCAAACATTTGTTCATGATCTTACAACTTGTTTTTAAGATTATGCTATAAGATTTGAAATGATAATTGGTTTCTTGAATATTATGAAACATGTATAAGTATACTTTCTTTCACTAAAGTTTGGAAAAACCATAGTGATATTATGACTTGTTGAATATGATTAACATGTAAGATAGGAAATTATGGCCAATTGACATCATTTGCATGATTGTGTTCATAGATTGTAAGTTGGAAGATATTGTAGTTTTGTTGAATTTATGCAACTTAGGGTGATTAGTCTGTATAAGTCATGTTAGTTTTCCTTAAGTTGTAGAATTAAGAGTCTTGACGGATGAATAATTCTTGATTAAATATTGACATAGACCTTGAATTTAGGCTTCATAAAGTAATCTTAGGTGATTAGAATGTATTTATCATTTTGATTTTCCAAAAGACTATAGGATTATGTAGGATCAGATGTTCTCAATTGATACAATTAATAGAGTATAGCAGCGGAATTCAAAGTTGAATTAGCACAATCATAGCAAGAACAAAGTTCAATCAAACAGTAAAGCACAAGTTTGTTATAGAGAGAGAATTCTGTAAAAGGAATAATTCAATCAATCGCCATAACTTCGTTACCATTACAAACATGTCAACTGCCCTTATATAGAGACAGTGACGTCTGATGATGTCACATGATGTTGACACCTAACAGACAAAACAAAACAACTGAAAATAACTAAACTACTGAGAATGTCTACAACATCTGAAGACATTCTCTTACAACTACTGAAGAACTAAAACTACTGAAGTAAAAAGACTAAAACATCTGATGAGTAAACTACTCATCAGACTTTTACAAACACTGAAAGAAAACTGCTGAAGACTTAACTACACATTACAACATCTGATGAATTGCACTTCAGCTGTTGTATATCACTTCAGATCTTGTGTCTTCAGTACATTGAATGTCAGCTGTTGTGTTCTTCTTCAGTCGTTATAAGTGCTGTGAGACTTAGAGATTTTTCTGATCAGGCTCATTGGTTCTTTTAGTCCAACAGATTAGATATCTTTTACTGGAATCTACTCAACATTCGATTTATGAATTCATATTAATCACATCACTAGACTAAGTGAATTCATAATCTAGGCGATTTTCTTAGACTTTAGATTATTTTAAAATCTAGTTATTTAGTTATTAATTTTAAAAATTCACAAGCCTGACTTCTTCATGGTTTTGCTAAACATTGACCGAGGTTTAGTATGGAGAGAGATCGTGTCCACGGATTGATATCCGGTTCTTACTATTAGCTATATTACTATACGATAAGTACACTTGCCTATTGTGTGTGATTCAGTTTTTAGTAAAGACCATTTTAAAACTAAAATCTATGTGAAAAATTGTGAGGCCCCGAAACCGGGCACCTCGCAGAGGTTGGTTTTCATCATAACACATAGCTCTTAAACTAAAAACTTTCATAATCATGCAGCGGAAATGTAAACATAGTTTGATAAACAGAATTCAATAACGCGTCTGTATCGAAAACATATCGAATTGCCAAAACCAACGGATCGTCTGACTTGATGCCCGAGCTCCATGACTTCTCTTATCATACCTTCAACCTGACATACATGCTAAATCAAGTCAGCTTACGCTGGTGAGTTCCAGTTTTCATAAAACAACTTTAAACATACTTAATAAACATCATGCTGTACACATAACCCATAACCTTAACACACAACATCGTGAACATCGTCATCATACGTTCCACTGTCACCATACGAACAGTGTGCTTATGCCGGCACAAGGCTCCATACCCAGTTATAGTCGTGGTTGACTGTCATACCCAGTTATAGTCATGGTTGACTTTCATACCCAGTTATAGTCGTGGTTGACTATCATACCCAGTTATAGTCGTGGTTGACTATCATACCCAGTTATAGTCGTGGTTGACTATCATACCCAGTTATAGTCGTGGTTGACTATCATACCCAGTTTTAGTCGTGGTTGACTATCATACCCACCCAGCACAAGTATTGGTACATCTCTTATACATATCCTATAACACGTATAGGAACATCGTTCATTCCTCATAACATCATTCGTCGTAGTCATCATGGCATCTTAGGCATGTCATACTAGCATCATTTCATCATATCATCATAACAACCTAGCATCATGCACATATCATGCTAGCCTCGTTATCATATCATAACATCATGGAAATCATGCCTACATATCATACTTCCATCCTAGCAACCTAGGACCTTGTCATACTCCTATAACTATCCTCATAGTCATCATCATGAAGGATGTTATCATACAGTCATCATCATATCATATGCTAGCATCATTATCATATCATATCATCAGGTTATTCATCCTCATCCTCATTTATCAAGCATTCATCATACTTAGCATACTTTCATGCCTAAATCAGGCTAACACATAAACATGCATGCATAGTCATGGCATATCATCATTCGTTCATCCTCATCATCAGCACATAATCACATAAACATAACAACAAGCATGCATGCCAGCCCAAAACGTTAAACATGAAATAGGGCGTCTAGAACTCACCTAATAGTAGACTATTGTTTTCCTTTGCCGAACTCCTTAGTTAAGACTTGGGAACCTACATCATTACATTATCTTTTCACATTCCATTCTTAGACTTATTCTAAGTCCCCATCACTACTAGCTTCCCCTTTCTAACTTTCAGTTCTCGAAACATAGCGAAGTATTCGAAACACTCGAAGTTCATTAAGTTCCCATGTACACGCATTTACAGAGTTCACGAAATGGCTGGTACTCGAAACCATCACCTGTATTCAAAATAACCAGTGTATTCGAAATACCCCTTCGTATTCGAAATAGTCTTTGTACTCGAAATAGGTGTTTACTTTTAATTATGAATTTCGAGGACCCCTCCGTGCATGATTTCGTCATTAAACATCTCATAAATTCATCTAAGAACATGGGGAGCTAGTTACAGGTTCCTTAGGTTATTACAACACACTGGAACCTCAAAGTTTCAAACTTTATGCATAAAGGTGTGAGCTTTATGCATAAGTTCACTTTTGTCTAAAAATCCTAACTTTTTAGTTTAGATCACTTACTTGAAGTTAGGTGATCACTCTTGTAGATTCTCGTGCGTTTCTTCCTTTATTTGGTCGATCAAAAGCTCGATTTCTTGAAGTTCTTGGACGCTACTTCGTGTACTCGAGAGGGAAGGTGCTTTCAGTCAAAGGTCAGGACGTTTCCCAAGGAACCACTATTTATAGGCAAGGATTGGTACTCGAAATATGGGAAATTTCGAGTACTATATTCGAGTACAGTGTACTCGAAATCCACTATTGAGTACACGAACTCGAGACCCTAACTTAGACTTGACGAACCGTCTTATTACGTAGTTGCTTTTCCTTCGTATCCACAATGGCAACTGGTTCTTCAATGTAGTTCAGTCGGTCATCTACCTCAATTTCATCCAAAGGAACATGTGCTAGCACGTCTGCCAGACATTTCCTAAGATGTGACACGTGGAAGGTAGGATGAATCCCGTTCAGAAACGGTCTGATGTACCTCGGACTCAACTTTCCCCTCTTTCTGAGTCGAATGATTCCCTTCCATGGTGATACATTCAGCAACACTTGATCGGCAACATCAAACTCGATCGGTCTCCGACGCTTGTCAGCGTAAGACTTTTGGCGATCTTGTGCAGCTTTCATTCGTGCTTTTATCACCCGTAGCTTTTCTGCCATATCAATCACGGCAGCCTTGTTTCCCATTTCTTTCTGTCCAACTTCACCCCAGCATACCAGGGTTCTACAACGTCTTCCGTACAACGCGTCATATGGGGGCATTCCGATGCTAGAGTTTTAGCTGTTGTTGTATGAAAACTCCACCAATGGCAAGTGGTCATCCCAGCTACCTTCAAAATCGATAATGCATGCCCTCAGCATATCCTCCAACATTTGAATAGTCCTTTCCGACTGTCCATCCGTTTGAGGGTCTCGTTCCCATGGCATCATGAAACTGCTTCCAGAATCTGGAAGTAAACCTCGTATCTCGATCTGACACAATGGAGACAGGAACTCCATGTCGGGTCACAATCTCTTTCACGAACAACTCAGACAACCTTTCGGACGTAAACGTTTCCCTGATAGGAAGAAAATGTGCACTCTTCGTCAGCCGGTCCACAATCACCCATATGGTGTCATGTTGTTTAGCTGTTCTCGGTAGCTTGGTAATGAAATCCATAGTGATGTGTTGCCACTTCCATTCCAGTACCTCAAGAGGTTGCACATATCCGTAGGGCTTCTGATGTTCAGCCTACACTTGCACACAAGTAAGGCACCGGTTCACATACTACATCACGTTAAACTTCATACCTGGCCACCGATAGTCCTTTCGAAGATCTTGACACATCTTCGTCGTACCGGGATGCACCGAATAACGTGATTTGTGGGCTTCATCTAAAATCCTCGATCGAATGTCCCCATTTCTGGGCACCCACATATGACTGAATCGTATCTTTATACCGTAATCATTGTCTTCCAGGTTCTTCACTTGTCCGAAGACACGTTCAAAACCCACATTCTCTTCTTTCAGTCCTTCCTGTTGCACCTGCCTGATTTCATTCAGAAAGTTTGGCATTATCACCAAACTATACGATTTTACTCGTATGGCAGGATGCTCGGTCCTGCTGCTTAGGGCATCTGCCACCACATTGGCCTTTCCTGGGTGATACAAAATATCACAATCATAATCCTTTAACAGCTCAAGCCATCGCCTCTGCCTCATGTTCAAATCCTTTTGCTCGAAGAAATACTTCAAGCTCTTGTGGTCAGTATACATGGTACTCCTTACTCCATACAGATAGTGTCTCCATATTTTCAATGCAAACACCACTGTAGCGAGTTCTAGGTCATGAGTCGGGTAGTTAGCTTCATGAATCTTTAGCTGGCGCGAAGCATAAGCTATCACCCATCGTGATGCATCAACATACACAACCTTTGCATCAGTACGTGTCACACCCCGAGCCGGCGGGGTAGGATCGGGTTTCCCCGACGGGCGGAAGGTTCCCGGGGCGCGATATCGTGTGTGATAATCGAAGTGATCAGATTGTTTACATTGCACATGATATACATGAGAAATGCTAATTATAATAGAATTACAAAGTTAAATTACAGCAGTATCGTTTATAATTTAACAATGTAAATCTATTGTAAAACATCAATAAATGACTATCTTGTATTTACACAAGATATACAAAATAATTTGTATAATGATGTCTTCAAAAGTATGCAGGTCCAAAATACTAGTCTTCTATATGAAGTCCTAGCCCAAAAGAAATAACTCCTTAGTTGACTGTTCGTCACCTGAGAAGTCATGCAAAAATAAAAGTCAACACATGGTTGGTGAGTTCATATTGTTTAGTGTTTGAAAATGATTTGAAAATGATTTGAAACCTCCTTTGGTAAAGACCCTAACCTCATTAACACCACATGTATCATCCAGATCGGTATGCTTATGTATAGGGCATACCCCTGAGTCGAAGCTACAACCCCGCCCAGACGCCGTCCCACCACATACTAATCCGCATAGGACATTGTTGTTAATGATAATTAAGCATCTTTACCTATCACACACTCTTGCTCACAATGACTCAAATGTTCTCACAAAACCTTTGTTTAACCCACGGGTAACAACCTTAATCTCATTAACATCACATGTATCATCCAGATCGGTATGCTTATATATAGGGCATACCCCTGAGTCGAGGCTACAACCCCGCCCAGACGCCGTCCCACCACATACTAATCCACATGGGACATTGATGTTAATGAAAATTAAGCATTTTACCCCTACCTTTAACCCAATGATTCATCAGTCCTTTGTTCCTGTAAATACAACAATTTGGAATCTATGTTGATTCCTTAAGTTCATCACAATAGTGATCAACCACAGAAATTGTAGAAACAGTTTAATAAATGCTTAATTAAATAAATAAATAAACATTTAATAAAATCTAAGTCCTAATGATTGGGGCCTGTGGTCATACTCGAGTAGACTAGTCTGTCAATCTAGGTACTTAGTAGTTAGGGAATTCTGTAAATATCCTCAAACATAAGACCTACAAGTCAATCAGTCTAGCTAGGACTTCTTGAAATATAGGATTTCTGGATTCAATGTGTTGGCATATGTTATCTCTGATATTTCCCATACTATCCCTTAAAAATGATTTAATGATTCGTCTGATTCTGTCACAAGAAGTACTTGATATGTTGATCATAGAATACTAGATTCGGTGATCGAATGTACTCTTGGTTCGTTGTTCATCAAACACTTGGTTTATTGAACATCGAATGTTAACTTTGCAAAGATGATTTCATTTGATTTCTTTGAAGTCCCACACTTGTTTTGTCAAAATGTTTGATTTGATTCCTTGAATTCACCCACTTGATTTGTCAAAATGTTTGATTTGATTCCTTGAATTCAACCACTTGATTTGTCAAAATGTTTGATTTGATTCCTTGAATTCACCCACTTGATTTGTCAAAATGTTTGGTTTGATTCGTTTGAAAGGTTTTGACTTATTGAAAAGTTTAGTTTAACTCGATTGTTCACTTAATATATAAGTAAATCGGTTAGTAAACCTGCATAAAATCTTCCTAGACATGATCTAGGATAACATTTATAAATATGTAAACATATAAATTTAAAAGCATTTAAGTAAACAATTTAAATAAACAGTTTACGCATGCTTCTCAGCCCCGCGTTTTAAAACAAAAATGTTAGAAAAGGGGCAATGAACTCACCTGTGTTGATGTCCAATGTACTGTCACAGAATACGCGCTCTTGTTTGTAAACTAAGTTTCTTCAGTTCCTGAGTTATTTTATAGGAATTCGAATACAATAAGTACGCGTAGTAGTCGTTGTGCCTAAGGTTCGGTCTTGTCGTGTGTGCAACTAAGTGTCTTAGTCACTAAGTGTATCTAAGATCTAATCTATCTTAATTACCCTTCTTATGATTCCAAATCCCATGGTTAATTATAGTAGTCAACTTTCACATTTTTAGAAATTTCGGCAGAGTTTCCTTTGTTTTTAAAGCAATTCCAGACAATTATATTGTCTATTTTTAACAAATTCCAAATCAATTTATTACAACTAACTTTTATAACAAAATCAAATTAAATGAGAACAATGCCACTTATAATTCACATTTCAAATTAGACAAAACTTTAGAAGTTATTAAATCAACTTTTATATAAATTCATAATGCTTTTATTTTATCAAAATATCATTACTTAAGTTACGTCATCATTTAATACATGATGGGCTTAATTAAGCCCCATTGGGCCCGCTTAGGCCCAATTGAACTTCTTTGATTTCTAATTGATTTCCCAACTTGTGTTGTTGATTCTCATGAACTTGTAACTAATTCACCTTAATTGTTAAACTATCTTGTATGGCCAACATTTGGTGTTAGATATGCATGCACTTATGTTCCCATGCACACACATGCATGCAATTTATATGATTTAACTCCTCATGAATTGGTTAGTTTAGTGATCCACAATTCATTTCCTAGTTTATATCATGAGTTTCATTTGTCCTAGGTCCATATTAGCCTCATTAATCGACTCCTAGGTTCGACATATGGTCCAGGGCAGCGAACCTATGCTATGTTGGCCTAGGGTTCGGCTCCAATGGTGTTAGACGAACCCATAAGGTTCGGTCCATCATGGTTCGTCCAGCTCCTAGGGTTCGTTTACTTTGGGTTCGTGGGTTGCATGGCCAGGGTTCGGCCATGCCAGGTTCGGCATTAGGGTTCGGTGACTAGCTATGGTTCGGCTGAAGAGGGTTCGTCGACAACTAAGGGTTCGTGAACCAGGGTTCGGTTGTCAGCATTGCAGGGTTCGTGACCCAGATCCTACAGGTTCGTTGCATGTGATCACAGGGTTCGTTGCAGAGATAAGGTTCGATGCAGGGTTCGGCTAAGAAAGATGATAGGTTCGGCTTCCCTATTCCGGTTCGCAACAGGTTCGGCCGATCATTTGGTTCGCGAACCTGCATCTGCTTCCTCATTTTCGATCCTAAATGTGTACAGATTAGTCTTCCAGTGTGTCTAGGTTGATCATATGCATTTATCTATGTGTTTTGTGAGTGTGTCGACCGATTATAAGCCTAAAACAAGAAAGGGTTCGTAACATACCCTAAAACCGAATTTAAAGAGGTCGTTTACCTTTGATTTCGCGGATAGAAGCTCGATTTTCTGGTACTTTCGTGTTCTTCTTGATGAGATGAACGTTTTGACACCAACTATGCTCGAATCCACCAAGGAATTTTCACCAAATTCTTAGAGAGAAGGAGGGGAGTTTGTTTCTAGAGAGAGGGAGGGTGAAAACGAAAATGAGAGGGAAGGAGGAGAGGGTGGTGGTTGTTTGAGGCATTAAATGTCTCATTAATTGTGGGACAAATACCCGCTTGTTCGGTCCCGATCGGTTTCGCGTAAAATATTGGATCGTGTAGTTTTCGCGACGAAATGATACTCTTATAAAATTAGAAATCATCTAATTATTCTAGGTTGTGATTCCTAATAAATTAACTAATATATTCACATTTATTAAAATTAAAATATTAATAAACTGTTTAAATCGAAATGTACAGTCGTCGCGCGTATTCGTTCGAATCGTCACCCGTACGAACACGACGATAACTATACTTTTCAATCTTGTTTTCTAATTTTTGAATATCATTCAGAACGTTAAACTTTCAAATATATTCGTACAGATCGTCACCTATACGAATAATCCGTAAATTTAACATTCACATAACGACATTCATGTGTTTTGTTCTGTAAGACCTCACATACGTTTATACATAATAAATCCTAAACAAACAATCACATGATAGTTCTGTATTGTCAAATATTTATCTGACTCAAGAACCATTGTTCTGAACTGTGTTTTCTGTTAAATGTTTCTGAAACTGTTCTATGACAACTCACCATGATAATGATAAATGATATGAATATGAAAATCACTGAAATGTGTATGATTCATACCTGTTTACTGTTCTTGATACTGTTTAAGATCACTGTTCCGGCGACGGTTCCGGCACTGATGTTACAGTCTCCCCTTGTTAGAGGAATTTCGTCCCGAAATTTAAGAGTTGTTATCGGGTACAGCTTCCTCTTCAAACAACTGGGGATACTTTGACTTCATGTGATCTTCACGTTCCCAAGTGAACTCGGGCCCGCGTCTTGAATTCCATCGAACCTTTACAATAGGAATACGGCTTCGCCTCAGTTGTTTAACCTTGCGATCCATAATCTCCAAAGGTTCTTCAATGAAGTGTAACTGTTCATCCACTTGAATTTCTTCAATTGGAATGACGAGAGACTCGTCAGCAAGGCATTTCTTCAGGTTTGAGACGTGAAACACGACATGCACACCACTGAGTTCATCTGGTAATCTCAGTCGATAAGCTACAGGACCTATACGTTCGATGATCTCGAACGGTCCCACGTATCGTGGTGCTAATTTGCCTTTCTTTCCAAAGCGTACCACGCCTTTCCATGGGGATACCTTTAACATTACACGATCTCCCACTTGGAATTCCAACGGCTTGCGCCGTTTGTCGGCGTAGCTCTTTTGTCTGCTCCTTGTTGCTTGTAGTCTTCTTTGGATCTGAGCTATCTTGTCAGTGGTTTCTTGGATAAGTTCTGGTCCAGTTATTCGATTATCTCCAACTTCAGTCCAACAGATTGGTAACTGTTATTGTAGGAGAATTCAATCAGTGGCAAATGGGAGTCCCAGTTTCCACCAAAGTCCAATACACATGTTCTCAACATGTCCTCTAGGGTTTGAATAGTACGTTCGCTTTGACCATCCGTTTGTGGGTGGTAGGCTGTACTCAGATTTAACTGTGTCCCTAGAGATTTCTGCAATGAATGCCAGAACCTGGATGTGAATCTGCTGTCTCTATCAGAGATAATAGACAATGGCACACCGTGGCGTACCACTATCTCATTGATGTATAATCTTGCCAGTTTATCCATGGTAAAGTTCTCACGCATGGGCAAGAAATGAGCAGATTTGGTTAAATGATCAATGATCACCCATATTGTATCATGACCACTGGAAGTGCGGGGTAGCTTGGTGATGAAATCCATAGCTATTTGTTCCCACTTCCAGAGCGGAATCTCAGGCTGTTCCAATAGACCAGACGGTCTCTGGTGTTTCGCCTTTACCTTCGCACACGTAAGACACTGTCCGACATACTCGGCTAAGTCTTTCTTCATTCCCGGCCACCAATAAAATCCACGCAAGTCTTGGTACATTTTATCAGCGCCTGGATGAACAGAGTATTTAGTCTTGTGTGCTTAATTGAAGATAAGTTTCCTCAATTCATCTACCGCCGGGATCCATATACGTTCCCGATAGTAGATCATTCCATCGGGCCTCGTGTCGAACTGTTTCTCTGCTCCGCAATCAAGTTCCCTCTTCAGATTACCTCGGTCAAGTGCTTCTTGTTGTGCTTGGACAATCTTGTCACTTAAACTGGTCTGCACAGTTATCCCCATTGCTCTAACACGTAGGGGTTTGACCCGTTCCTTCCGGCTCAAGGCATCGGCTACAACGTTCACCTTTCCCGGATGATATTTGATCACACAATCATAATCATTCAGAAGTTCAACCCAACGGCGTTGTCGCATGTTGAGCTCCTTCTGATCAAAGATGTGCTGCATACTTTTGTGATCAGTGAATATGGTACACTTGGTGCCATATAAGTAATGTCTCCAAATCTTCAAGGCGAAGATTACTGCTCCCAGTTCAAGATCATGAGTAGTGTATTTCTTCTCATGAACCTTTAACTGTCTTGATGCATAGGCTATGACTTTGTCCCGTTGCATTAATACACAACCGAGTCCCTGATGGGAGGCATCACAGTATACAACAAAGTCATCACAGCCTTCGGGGAGAGATAGAATTGGAGCATCGCATAATTTCTGTTTCAATGTCTGAAAAGCATCTTCTTGTTTCTGCTCCCAGACAAACAGTTCACTCTTCTGGGTTAGCTTAGTGAGAGGCAAGGCTATCTTAGAAAAGTTTGAGATAAACCTTCTGTAATAACCTGCCAATCCCAGAAAAGACCGTATCTCCGTCGGTGTCGTCGGAGTGTCCCAATTCTTTATCGCCTCGATCTTGGCAGGGTCAACGTGAATCCCCTCACTGTTGACTACATGACCCAGAAATTGAACTTCTCTTAGCCAAAATTCACATTTAGAGAATTTAGCATAGAGTTGTTCTTTCTTCAACAGTTCCAAGATCTTTTTAAGGTGTTGCTCATGTTCTGTTTTGGTCTTGGAATAAATCAGTATGTCATCAATGAAAACAATGACAAACTGATCCAAGTACGGCTTGCACACTCGGTTCATGAGGTCCATGAAAACCGCGGGTGCATTTGTCAATCCGAAAGGCATCACCATGAATTCGTAATGCCCGTATCTTGTTCGGAAGGCCGTTTTCGGTATGTCTTCGTCTTGAACTCTCAGTTGATGATATCCAGACCGTAAGTCAACTTTTGAGAAGTACTGTGCTCCTTGTAGTTGGTCAAACAAATCATCAATCCTCGGCAATGGATACCGATTCTTGATGGTTAGTTTGTTTAGTTCCCTGTAATCTATGCACATTCTGAACGATCCGTCTTTCTTTTTCACAAACAAAATCGGAGCTCCCCAAGGTGAGTAGCTCGGTCTGATGAAACCCTTGTCAAGTAACTCCTGTAACTGATTAGACAATTCCTGCATCTCTGAAGGTGCTAACCTGTAAGGAGATTTAGCAACAGGAGTTGCTCCAGGAATTAAGTCAATACGAAACTCTACCGGTCGCGCAGGTGGCAAACCAGGTAGGTCTTCGGGGAATACTTCAGGATATTCTTTCACTACTGGTACTTCTTGAATCTTCTTCTTGTCTTTCTCTTTTTCCACCACATGAGCCAGAAAAGCTATGCACTGCTTCTGTAGACACTTACGCGCCTTTATGCAAGAGATGATTTTGACACTCCGCTTTGCTTGATCCCCTCTAACTTCCAATACACGATCACTCGGCAATGGAATTCGAAGCAGCTTCTCAGAACAGATGACTTCCACTCGGTTAGAGGAAAGGCAATCCATTCCAACAATGATGTCGAAACTACCCAACTCCATCGGTATCAAATCGATGGCAAATGTATGACCATTAAGTGTCAATGGGCAATTTCTATAAACTGTACTAACTGTAATCTGTTTCCCGTTAGCTACTTCTATAATGTAAGGGGAGTCTAACTGTTCCTCTATGAAGTCTAATTGGCATGCAAAATCGGAAGAGATAAAACTCTGATCCGCACCAGTATCAAATAAGACATATGCATAAAAGTCATGTAAGAGAAACGTACCAGTGACCACATTTGGGTCCTGGCGTGCAGCTGGTGCTCCGATAGCGAACGCTCGTCCACGTGGTGCTTGAACTGCTGGTTGTGCCTTCTTCGGGCAGTTCTTCGCAAAGTGGCCTTGTTCGCCACAATTATAGCATCCACCATTGTTCTGATTTGCTGGTGGAGGAAGAGCCAAAGCAGCATTGTTGACTGCTTGGTTAGGTGTCATCCTACAGTATTGGACCCAATGGCCCTTCCGTCCACATCCCGTGCAATGTTTGCAGGGAGTGTCAGCAGTGTGGTGATACTGACACTTGGCACACAGAGGATATGTGCCAGTGTAGGGTTTGCGGTTGGGGTTTTGTGGTGTTGCTGCTATTTGTTGCAGAGGTGTGGCCACCGCGTAGTTCTTGATGGTCTTCTGTTTCTTCTTCTGATGATGGGAGGGTTTCTTTGAAGATTCAGCTTTGTTCTTACTGGGTTCAGCCTCCTTCTTTAGAACTCCAGAGGCTACCATGAGGTCAGTGAGTTTCCCAGACAGTCTCACTGCAGATTCAACAGTAGTAGGGTTGGCTGAAACAACCATGCCCTGAATGCAGGCGGGAAGTCCACCCACATATCTGTCTATTCTTTTCTCCAATGTTGGTACCATGTCAGGTACCAAAGCAACCAACTCGTGGTAGCGAGTTGTATACCCCATGTGATCAGCCCCTTTCATCACATGATTAGATCATTCAACCTCCAATTTCTGCAGCTCATTCTTCGGGCAGAACTCTGTTCGCAGCAGTGTCTTGAAATCTTCCCATGGCATGGCCATGGCTTCTTCTCTTCCTCGGGCATTGATCTGACCGTTCCACCAGGTCAGAGCCCGTTTATTGAATGTTCCAGCTGAGTAGCGGACCTTGTGTTGTTCAGGGCAGCTGCAGAGATCCAAAGTTGTCTCGATCTTCTCAATCCATTGGATTAATCCAACGGCGCCTTCAGACCCACTAAAACTGGGTGGTTTACATCCTACAAAGGACTTGTAGGAATAGTGAGATGAATCTCCAGTATTTCCACTGGCTTCTCCTGATGTGTTGCCAGTATTGAGGATCTCATTACGAAGACGAAGGAACATCTCCGGTATGGCTTCTTTCATCTGATTCGTCATCTGGCTACTCAGTAACGTCACCAGAGCGATAGTAGCGGGATCCAAAGTCGGTGTTGTGCCCGAACCAGATGCTTGAGTAATCAATGGAGGAGGGGGAGGAGGAGGTGGTGGTGGAGAGTCATTCGGAGACGGTGTGGAGGAATGTGGAGCCATGTCTCGAGGTGGTAGCTGTATCAAGGGAGGTTGTCTTCGCGGAGGCATTCTGATCATAACCAATAAAGTTATCGGTTAGTGCAATGATCGAATACAGAAGACAATATGCAAATAAGTCTTAAGTCCTATGTTCTCTACATGCAGGGTCCCTAGGTTATAGTCTAGGCCAAACCATTTAAATAAGTGACCTATATTTCTCTATAACCATGGCTCTGATACCAATCTGTCACACCCCGAGCCGGCGGGGTAGGATCGGGTTTCCCCGACGGGCGGAAGGTTCCCGGGGCGCGATATCGTGTGTGATAATCGAAGTGATCAGATTGTTTACATTGCACATGATATACATGAGAAATGCTAATTATAATAGAATTACAAAGTTAAATTACAGCAGTATCGTTTATAATTTAACAATGTAAATCTATTGTAAAACATCAATAAATGACTATCTTGTATTTACACAAGATATACAAAATAATTTGTATAATGATGTCTTCAAAAGTATGCAGGTCCAAAATACTAGTCTTCTATATGAAGTCCTAGTCCAAAAGAAATAACTCCTTAGTTGACCTGTTCGTCACCTGAGAAGTCATGCAAAAATAAAAGTCAACACATGGTTGGTGAGTTCATATTGTTTAGTGTTTGAAAATGATTTGAAACCTCCTTTGGTAAAGACCCTAACCTCATTAACACCACATGTATCATCCAGATCGGTATGCTTATGTATAGGGCATACCCCTGAGTCGAAGCTACAACCCCGCCCAGACGCCGTCCCACCACATACTAATCCGCATAGGACATTGTTGTTAATGATAATTAAGCATCTTTACCTATCACACACTCTTGCTCACAATCACTCAAATGTTCTCACAAAACCTTTGTTTAACCCACGTGTAACAACCTTAATCTCATTAACATCACATGTATCATCCAGATCGGTATGCTTATATATAGGGCATACCCCTGAGTCGAGGCTACAACCCCGCCCAGACGCCGTCCCACCACATACTAATCCACATGGGACATTGGTGTTAATGAAAATTAAGCATTTTACCCCTACCTTTAACCCAATGATTCATCAGTCCTTTGTTCCTGTAAATACAACAATTTGGAATCTATGTTGATTCCTTAAGTTCATCACAATAGTGATCAACCACAGAAATTGTAGAAACAGTTGAATAAATGCTTAATTAAATAAATAAATAAACATTTAATAAAATCTAAGTCCTAATGATTGGGGCCTGTGGTCATACTCGAGTAGACTAGTCTGTCAATCTAGGTACTTAGTAGTTAGGGAATTCTGTAAATATCCTCAAACATAAGACCTACAAGTCAATCAGTCTAGCTAGGACTTCTTGAAATATAGGATTTCTGGATTCAATGTGTTGGCATATGTTATCTCTGATATTTCCCATACTATCCCTTAAAAATGATTTAATGATTCGTCTGATTCTGTCACAAGAAGTACTTGATATGTTGATCATAGAATACTAGATTCGGTGATCGAATGTACTCTTGGTTCGTTGTTCATCAAACACTTGGTTTATTGAACATCGAATGTTAACTTTGCAAAGATGATTTCATTTGATTTCTTTGAAGTCCCACACTTGTTTTGTCAAAATGTTTGATTTGATTCCTTGAATTCACCCACTTGATTTGTCAAAATGTTTGATTTGATTCCTTGAATTCAACCACTTGATTTGTCAAAATGTTTGATTTGATTCCTTGAATTCACCCACTTGATTTGTCAAAATGTTTGGTTTGATTCGTTTGAAAGGTTTTGACTTATTGAAAAGTTTAGTTTAACTCGATTGTTCACTTAATATATAAGTAAATCGGTTAGTAAACCTGCATAAAATCTTCCTAGACATGATCTAGGATAACATTTATAAATATGTAAACATATAAATTTAAAAGCATTTAAGTAAACAATTTAAATAAACAGTTTACGCATGCTTCTCAGCCCCGCGTTTTAAAACAAAAATGTTAGAAAAGGGGCAATGAACTCACCTGTGTTGATGTCCAATGTACTGTCACAGAATAAGCGCTCTTGTTTGTAAACTAAGTTTCTTCAGTTCCTGAGTTATTTTATAGGAATTCGAATACAATAAGTACGCGTAGTAGTCGTTGTGCCTAAGGTTCGGTCTTGTCGTGTGTGCAACTAAGTGTCTTAGTCACTAAGTGTATCTAAGATCTAATCTATCTTAATTACCCTTCTTATGATTCCAAATCCCATGGTTAATTATAGTAGTCAACTTTTACATTTTTAGAAATTTCGGCAGAGTTTCCTTTGTTTTTAAAGCAATTCCAGACAATTATATTGTCTATTTTTAACAAATTCCAAATCAATTTATTACAACTAACTTTTATAACAAAATCAAATTAAAAGAGAACAATGCCACTTATAATTCACATTTCAAATTAGACAAAACTTTAGAAGTTATTAAATCAACTTTTAAATAAATTCATAATGCTTTTATTTTATCAAAATATCATTACTTTAGTTACGTCATCATTTAATACATGATGGGCTTAATTAAGCCCCATTGGGCCCGCTTAGGCCCAATTGAACTTCTTTGATTTCTAATTGATTTCCCAACTTGTGTTGTTGATTCTCATGAACTTGTAACTAATTCACCTTAATTGTTAAACTATCTTGTATGGCCAACATTTGGTGTTAGATATGCATGCACTTATGTTCCCATGCACACACATGCATGCAATTTATATGATTTAACTCCTCATGAATTGGTTAGTTTAGTGATCCACAATTCATTTCCTAGTTTATATCATGAGTTTCATTTGTCCTAGGTCCATATTAGCCTCATTAATCGACTCCTAGGTTCGACATATGGTCCAGGGCAGCGAACCTATGCTATGTTGGCCTAGGGTTCGGCTCCAATGGTGTTAGACGAACCCATAAGGTTCGGTCCATCATGGTTCGTCCAGCTCCTAGGGTTCGTTTACTTTGGGTTCGTGGGTTGCATGGCCAGGGTTCGGCCATGCCAGGTTCGGCATTAGGGTTCGGTGACTAGCTATGGTTCGGCTGAAGAGGGTTCGTCGACAACTAAGGGTTCGTGAACCAGGGTTCGGTTGTCAGCATTGCAGGGTTCGTGACCCAGATCCTACAGGTTCGTTGCATGTGATCACAGGGTTCGTTGCAGAGATAAGGTTCGATGCAGGGTTCGGCTAAGAAAGATGATAGGTTCGGCTTCCCTATTCCGGTTCGCAACAGGTTCGGCCGATCATTTGGTTCTCGAACCTGCATCTGCTTCCTCATTTTCGATCCTAAATGTGTACAGATTAGTCTTCCAGTGTGTCTAGGTTGATCATATGCATTTATCTATGTGTTTTGTGAGTGTGTCGACCGATTATAAGCCTAAAACAAGAAAGGGTTCGTAACATACCCTAAAACCGAATTTAAAGAGGTCGTTTACCTTTGATTTCGCGGATAGAAGCTCGATTTTCGGGTACTTTCGTGTTCTTCTTGATGAGATGAACGTTTTGACACCAACTATGCTCGAATCCACCAAGGAATTTTCACCAAATTCTTAGAGAGAAGGAGGGGAGTTTGTTTCTAGAGAGAGGGAGGGTGAAAACGAAAATGAGAGGGAAGGAGGAGAGGGTGGTGGTTGTTTGAGGCATTAAATGTCTCATTAATTGTGGGACAAATACCCGCTTGTTCGGTCCCGATCGGTTTCGCGTAAAATATTGGATCGTGTAGTTTTCGCGACGAAATGATACTCTTATAAAATTAGAAATCATCTAATTATTCTAGGTTGTGATTCCTAATAAATTAACTAATATATTCACATTTATTAAAATTAAAATATTAATAAACTGTTTAAATCGAAATGTACAGTCGTCGCGCGTATTCGTTCGAATCGTCACCCGTACGAACACGACGATAACTATACTTTTCAATCTTGTTTTCTAATTTTTGAATATCATTCAGAACGTTAAACTTTCAAATATATTCGTACAGATCGTCACCTATACGAATAATCCGTAAATTTAACATTCACATAACGACATTCATGTGTTTTGTTCTGTAAGACCTCACATACGTTTATACATAATAAATCCTAAACAAACAATCACATGATAGTTCTGTATTGTCAAATATTTATCTGACTCAAGAACCATTGTTCTGAACTGTGTTTTCTGTTAAATGTTTCTGAAACTGTTCTATGACAACTCACCATGATAATGATAAATGATATGAATATGAAAATCACTGAAATGTGTATGATTCATACCTGTTTACTGTTCTTGATACTGTTTAAGATCACTGTTCCGGCGACGGTTCCGGCACTGATGTTACAGTACGCATCCCAACCCTAGTCGTGATGCATCAACATACACAACAAAATCATCATTTCCATCCGGCAGTGCTAGAATAGGAGCTTGGGTAAGTTTCTCCTTTAGCACTGAAAACGCATGTTCTTGGTTCGGGCCCCATTCGTACTTTACATCTTTCTTCGTGAGCTTCGTCAGTGGCGTCGCTATCTTGCAGAAATCTTGAATAAATCTCCGATAATAGCCGGCCAAACCAAGAAAACTGCGTACTTCCGTAAGTGACTTCGGAGGGCTCCATTTCATAACCGTTTCAACTTTAGCTGGGTCTACCATAATGCCTTCTGGGTTCACCACGTGACCCATAAACTGTACCTCTCGTAACCAGAAAGCACATTTGGAAAACTTAGCATAAATTTTCTCTTTCCTCAGGATCTCCAATACCTCGCGTACGTGGCAAGCGTGGTCTCCCTCGTTCTTTGAATAAATCAAAATATCATCTATAAACACTCTCACCGATCGGTTCAACATCGGCCGACGTACTTTGTTCATCAAATCCATAAATGCTGCAGGAGCATTCGTCAATCCAAATGACATAACGAGAAACTCGTAATGTCCATAACGTGTACGAAAAGCAGTCTTTGGAATATCCTGCTCTCGAACTTTCAACTGATGGTAACCGGATCGGAGATCTATCTTTGAGAACTAGCTCGCACCTTGTAATTGATCGAACAAGTCATCAATTCTAGGTAGAGGATACCTGTTCTTTACGGTCAACTTATTCAGTTCCCTGTAATCGATATACATACGCATACTTCCATCTTTCTTCTTAATGAACAGTACCGGTGCTCCCCACGGGGAGACACTTGGTCGTATAAAACCTTTATCGAGGAGTTCTTGTAGCTGGGTCATCATTTCCTTCATCTCAATTGGAGCTAGACGGTAAGGTGTTTTGGCAACGGGTTGTGCCCCTGGCACTAATTCGATCTGGAACTCAATTTCCCGCTCAGGTGGTAATCCAGGCAATTCCTCAGGGAATGCATCGGGGAAGTTACGCACCACAGGAACATAATCAATCGTCCTCGTATCATTACGTTCCTCAATCACATAGGCCAAGTAGGCACCACACCCCCGCCTCATCATATCATTAGCCTTGATCATCGAAATGATTTTCGGTTCATACATCGCTCTATCACCATAAACCGTTTTGGAACTCCCATCCATCGCACGTAAACATATCATCTTTCGTCAACATACAATGTTAGACTCATATTTGGCTAACCAGTCCATACCAAAAACTACATCGAAGCCTCCTAAGGTTATCAGAAACAATCAGACAGGGAACCTATGACCTTCTATCTCAACATAACAATCATCAATAGCCTCAGTCACCCTGTTCATCTTACTAATAGCCGTCTCTACATCAATTACCCGATCTATCTTCTTAACCTTCCCAGATAACCCATCATAGAAAGTAGAAGATACAAAAACTCATACTGGCACCAGAATCAAACAATACAGAAGCAGGAATATTGTTGATAGAAAAGGTACATGTGACCACATCGGGGTCCTTGATCGCATCATCCTTCGTCATCGTAAAGGCTCGTGCTTTAGCCTTCTGCTTCTCCTTTCCTTTCTCCTCTTTCTTACCCGAGCCCGAAGCATCTGATCACTATCGACCATAATGAAGCTAGACGAACCTTTAAGGTTCGGTATATCAAGGTTCGCTGCTATCCTCTAAGTTTTATGGGTTTTAGGGTTCGGGACATGCAAAATGGTTCGTCTGAATACTATAGGTTCGGCATTCATCTAGGGTTAGGCAATGAGGTTTGGTGATCATGAGGTTCGCCCAAAGAAAATAGGTCGCTGACCTAGGTTTGTGGCTCCAAGGTTTTGTTCGGCTAGGGTTCGTTTAAGGGAGATGGTTCGGCTAGATGTGCATGCAGGTCCGTTCCAACAGGTTCGTGCCAATTAGGGTTCGCATGGCCAAGGTTCGGCCATGCAGGGTTCGTCAGCACCTATGGTTCGGCTGCATTAATGGTCACATAGGTTCATAGGGTTTGGTTCAGAACCATAGGTTCATGGCAGAAGTGTCTACAGGTTCGTTGCAGGAGTGGTTAGCCACTGAATGTTCGGCCGTAGGAAAATGGTTCGGCCGATTACTTGCACCCGCAAACCTGCATCTTGATTCCCATTTTCGATCCTCACTCGTTACTAACTAGTTTCTAGGACATCCTAAGTGCTAAACATGGTTTATTCCAAGATTATCAAGTGCTCAAAACTGATTAAGACTATGATGCCTACAAGGGTCGTGAGATACACACCAAACTGAAATGAAATGAGCTTTCACCTCAAACTCGTCGGTCAAATGCTCGAAATTCTTGTACTCTCGTGATCTACTTGATGAGGGGGTCGTCTTGGCACCGACTAGGCTTGAATCCGACTTGAATCGAGCTCCAAATCGTAGAGAGAAGGGGAAGATTTTTAGAGAGAGAGAGAGGCTAGAGAGAGAAAATGAGTTTGGTGAGTAAATGTGGGTAGATATGTGGTGGTTGTGGTCTTTATGACCACATTCAATGTGTTGAAAATACCCGGTGGTTCGGGCTCGTTCGGTTTCGCGTAAAATACCGGTTATTTGTAATTTACGAAACGTCTCGGTTCGGTTTGTAAAATAAGATTTATAAAATTTAATTAAGTTGTGATTCCTAATAAATTAACTAATATCTTTTATTTATTTAAAATTTTAAAATATTAATTTACTGTTTAAATCGAAACGCACGGTTGTCGCGCGTATTCGTTCGAGTCGTCACTCGTACGAACACGACGATAACTATACTTTTCAATCTTGTTTTCTAGTTATAGAATATCATTCAGAACGTTAAACTTTCAGATATATTCGTACATATCGTCACCTATACGAATAACCCGTCGATTTAGCATTCACATAACAATATTCGTGTGTTTTATCTATCAAGCCTCACATACGTTTATGCATAATAAATCCTAACAAATAAACCCATGATGGTTCTGTGTTGCCAGATAATTATCTGACTCAAGAACCATTGTTCTGAACTTTGTTTCTGTTAAATGTTTATGAACTTGTTGTTTGATAACTCAAAATGATAATGACAACTAATATGAATATGAAATGTACTAAAATGTATATAGTTCGTACCTGTTACTGTTCATGTTACTGTTTAAGATCACTGTTCCGGTGACGGTTCTGGCACTGATGTTACAACGGTGGCTGGGGCAGTTGCGATTGACCCCTACATATGCCCTATACATATACCATTTGTGGTATATTAGGGGTCTGTCAGTGTCAGGAACTTAGGATATTATTAGGAAGTGTTGGGAAAGTTATGGTTGATGGAATGATGGTTAAATTTGGTTTGGATTGATGTTATGGATAATCATATTTGATGGACACACACATTCATACGAAGATACACTTATTGGACACGTGGGGTGAATAGGATCAACGAACGATACGAACAGTTAGTGATAGACTGAAGCCTTGAACGATGATATAGACACTTGGGGAAAATATGAACGCATAGTGATGATACTAACACATGGTGATGGTATGAACACTTGATGAGAATAAATTATAGGGAGGATATGAACACTTAGTGACAATAAGAGCACTCTGTGATGATATGAACCCTTATTGATAATTATGACCATTGGGAATTAGTATGGATTTTTAGTGAACTTAGACATTAGGGGAACCTTAATGTCAGGTGAACTTAGACATTAGGTGAACTTAGAAACAGGCAAACCTACATGTCAGGTGAACTTAGACATTAGGCGAACCTAATTGTCCTAGGGAACTAGAGACCATTTCACTCAAAATTATCCTACATAGGATAAAGTTTGTGAAGTGAGATAATGACAAGATACATCATACACCCTAATTTCTAGAAAGGGCATAATCGTGGTGCAATGCAACGGTGGTGGGACGACGATGATGCGACTGCGGTCAAGTCTACGTATGCCCTATATATAAGCTTGTTGCACTGCATCGGAAGGTTGTCAGTGTTGGTATAGGGTGGGAAATGTTTGAAATTTAGGAATAATTAGTTAATAATAGATACGACCAACTAGGATGCTTTAGTATAATATTAGGAAATTAATATTTTATTATGAGTTTAATGACAGATAGGAGAAAAATATAGTTCCTATACGTAATCCTAACTGTTGAAATGAACTCATTTGACCATAGTTTGTATGATTTACATTGTAAACGGTAGTAACATGTTTCTAATATCCTCAGAAACATGATGCCTCGCCGTCACAATGGAGATGATACGAACCATGACGACGCTAACGGTAATTCTGACACCGGCATACAAGGGTTAGCAACACTCATTACTGGATTGGTGAATCAACTAACTCAAGCCAATCAGACTCTCAATCAGAACAGAGGTGGTGCAAACCCACCAGTCTGTACGTTCAAACACTTCAACTCCTGTAATCCACTAAAGTTTACGGGTTCTAAGACAGCCATTGGTCTGCTATAGTGGTTTGAGAGTATGGAAAACACCTTCATCAACAATGACTGCCCTGAAAATTTGAAGGTACGCTATGCCACCACTGTTTTCCAAAAGAGAGCACTGACTTGGTGGAATGGCGAAAAGAGAACTAGGGGAGTTGATGCTGCCCTAGCACTGACATGGAATGAGGTCAAGAACTTGATGACCACTGAATTTTGTCCTCGCAGTGAGATGAGGAAACCAGAGACTGAGTTCTGGGAACTCAAACAGGATAGCGGGGAGAATGTAATTTACAATACTTGCTTCCATGAGTATAGTCTACTGGTACCTCATTTGGTGACTCCATTGGAGAGAGCGATCGAGAAGTACATAGGCGATCTGCCTATGCAGATTCAAGACACAGTTTATGTAACATCAGTGCCGGAACCGTCACCGGAACAAAAATCCCTACAGTACATGAACAGTAAATCAGGTACATATTTCAGTTATCTGTTGTATATCATTTTCATTACATGTTATTAAATCATAGATTCAGATTCAATTCAGAAATACAGTTCAGAACAATGGTTCTTGATTCAGATAATTATTTGATAATATAGAACCATCATGTGATTATTTGGTTAGGATTTATTATGTATAAACGTATGCGAGACTTTAAAGAACAAAACACATGAATATCGTTAAGTGAATGCTAAATTGACGGGTTATTCATATAGGTGACGTTCTGTACGAATATATCTGAAAGTTTAACGTTCTGAATGATATTCTATAATTAGAAAACAAGATTGAAAAGTATAGTTATCGCCGTGTTCGTACGGGTGACGATTCGAACGAATACGCGCGACGAACGTACATTTCGATTTAAACAGTAAATTAATGTTTTTAATTTAAAATAAATAGACGATATTAGTTAATTTATTAGGAATCACAACCTAGAATAATTAAATGATATCTAATTTTATAATCGTGTCGCCTCGTCGCGAAAACTACACGATCCGGCCTTTTTACGCGAAACCGATCGAGACCGAACATCGAGTATCGGTGATACATTAAATGAGAACATTTAATGCATCACCAACCAACACCAACTCACTTTCTTGACCCAATCTCGTCACTCTCTCTCTCTAGAAACTTCAACTTCTCTCTACAATTGGAAGCTCATTTCAAGCCGGATTCGAGCATAGTTGGTGTCTAAACGTTCACTTCAGCACGTAGATCAAGAAAGTACAAGGGATCTAGCATTTTAACCGTCGAATTTGAGGTAAGTCTCTAGGATTATCATGGTTCTAATCGAGTTTGAGCACTAGATAATCTTGAAATAAACCATGTTTAGCACTTAGGATGTCCAAGAAACCAAATTGTAACAGGTTGAGCTCACTAGAAAGGAAGATGATGATTGCTTAAACACTACAGGTTCGTGGGATATTCCTTGCGGCCGAACCTTTTTGATCGAGTAAGAAAGGGTCGAACCTAGCATCCCTGTAGCCGAACCCTGTGGCCGCATAGGTCCTGAGCTACGAACCTGCAACGAAACCTGCAAGGCTGCAACCGAACCTGTGCCCCCTCTACACCGAACCTGTTACATTAAATATGTTAGCCGAACCATCAACGCAACGAACCTTGCATGGCCGAACCTTGGCCATGCGAACCCTGATGAGCACGAACCTTCGGTCTGCATTAATGGCTGAACCCTAGGGGTTCGTGGGAAGGAGTAATAGCAGTGAACCTTCCCCATGCAGCCAAACCATACCTCAACCGAACCTACACCTCATAGGCGAACCCTTGGGCCACCACCGACCCTGGAACGAACCTTGTATCATTAAATGCAGCCGAACCTTGTAGCGTAGACAAATAGGATCGCTGCCATAGTGAGAACCCGAACCAAAACGTGACCTATTTAGGGAGATGTGGAAAATATTAGAATGAACAACTAATGTTGAGAACATAAGGATACTTAATTGACTATTACCCTAGTTCAATTATGAGAATTAGATTCACACAAGGTGCATGCTTGTAATAACTTTACATATGTATGCATGGGGTGACTCATTAGGATTTTCTAGTATAACATTAAGATGTAACACTCAAGAGACAAGATTTATTTATGGGAACATAGGATGTTTACGTCTAGTAATTGAGTTAAAACAAATGGACTTACGATTGAAAACATGTAGCAATGAAAGTCATGGACTAGACGGGGGTGTTGTCGTAATCAATATCACTAACTAGATTAAGTCTTAACAAGGAAAATTGACTTGGATGAGTTAATGGGCCATGTAGAATCATTTATGGAATTTGAGTGTGATCAAATGGAAGTTAAAGACATCAATGGGCCTAGGTGGGCCCAATGGGCATAATTAAAGCCCATCATATGTTATATGTTAATTTAAATAAAGTTGATGACATTTTAATAAAAGGAAACTTATTTATAAATTTCTAGCTTAATTAATTGATTTTGACTTATTAATTTCGTCAAAATGAAATGGACTTTATTTATAAATGTTATTGGCTTCTTTTTAGGTTTATTAAGTTAATTGTAATGTTGTGATTTAAATACTTATTTTGATTAAATTATTGGGAACTTGTTGAAAAATAGACTATAATTGTCTGGATTTGAACTAGATACAAAGGAGACTATGCCCAAATTTTTGTAAAATTTAATTATAAGTGTTGTAACTAAACATGGGTTTGGGGTCATAAAAGGGTAACTAAGTTAGACTAGATCATTTAGATCGAATCTTAGAATTACACTAGTAATAGGACACTTAGTTGCACACACACAAAGATCAAACCTTAGGCACAACGATTATTATGCATACTTATCCTATCCGAATTCTTATAAAACAACTCAGGAACCGAAGAAACCTAAGCTACCAGAACGAGCGCGCATTTTGTGTTAGACCATTTACATAGCAGCACAGGTGAGTTCATTGCCCCTTTTCTAAACATTTTTGTTTTAAAACGCGGGGCTGAGAAGCATGCGTAAACTGTTTTTATTTAAACTGTTTATTTAAACTGTTTATTTAAATGCTTTTATTTATTATATGTTTTACATATATATGTTTGTTGATACCCTAGACTCCTGTCTAGGTAATTATTAAATAGATCAAATATCCAAATTAATTAAAGTAGTCTTATGAGTAATACTTTAAATTTAAACTCTTAATCAACCCTTAGTCCATCAAGCTCAAATTCAAGGATCAAATTCAAAGGAAATCAAATTCAGTGTGAAATCTGAGAACAAAGAATTATAATCAAATCAATTATCATTGTGAATCATGGGAATTCTAAAGATCAAGATCAAGAGACTCAAGGAATCAGAGATCATAAATGTGTGTGAATCATGAAAATAATGAAATCATTATGATCTAATGAAATCATTAATATTCAAGTTAAGGTGGATGTCAGTTGTATAGGGAATCAAGACCACGTATAACACACATATAAAGTCCCTTTCAGATACAGAAGACCATTGGGTCAGGCTGTAACGGGCAATAACATGAACGATCAAATGAAATCAATATCAAAGTCAAATCAAGAGAATCAAGAGATCAAGAATCAAAGGATATCCTTAAAGTCCCTTTCAGATGCAGAAGGCCATTGGGTCAGGCTGTAACGGGCAAGACATTAAAATCCCGCTCAGTTCAGGTGTACTCCTTGTGAGTTATGCCTGACATGGGTCACGTGTGAGAGGTTACAACTTGGACAACCACCAACAACTAAGTCTAATTGATTGAGTCAAATAAGGCCCAATCATCATGTCTTAGTTGTATTTAAATGTTTTATTTATTTATTTAATTAAATATTTAACATTTGTTTCTAATACTGACTTTTGAGAAATCATATACTTATGAGGAACTCAAGAGGATCAAAGGTAAATCAAGTTTTGGAAAACATAGTTCAAATCAGAGGTTTGTAGGGTAAAAATGCTTAATTATCATTAACAACAGTGTCATATGCGTATTAGTATGTGGTGGGATGGCGTCTGGGCGGGCTTGTAGGCTCGACTCATGGGTATGCCCTATATATAAGCATACCGATATGGATCTTACATTGAAGTTAATGAGGTTAGGGTCTTTACCGAAAGGGATTTTCAAATCATTTCTAAATCATTTTCCATTACTAACTATATGAACTCACCAACCATGTGTTGACTTTATTTTTGCATGACTTCTCAGGTGACGAATAGGTCAGCTGAAGAGTTGTTTCTTTTGGACTAGGTTACAGATAGAGGACCTAGCTTTTGGACCTGCATATTTTTGGACATCATACACCATTATTTTGTATATCTTGTGCAGATACAAGATTGAAGATTTATGATGTTATAGTAGATTTACATTGTTAAATTATAAACTTAACTGATGTAATTTAACTTTGTAATTCTATTTTATTTTAGCAAGTTTCTCATTTATATATCATGTGCAATGTAAACAATCTGATCACTTTGATTATCACTTCCGATATCGCGCCCCGGGAACCTTCCACCCGTCGGGGAAACCCGATCCTACCCCGCCGGCTCGGGGTGTGACAGATTGGTATCAGAGCCATGGTTATAGAGAAATATAGGTCACTTATTTAATTGGTTTGGCCTAGACTATAACCTAGGGACCCTGCATATAGAGAAACAGGACTTAGGAGTTTCTTGCATACTGTCTTCTATATTTGATCATCTCACTAACCAATTACTTTATTGGTTATGATTAGAATGCCGCCACAAAGACAACCTCCTCTGTTGACATCAACACAAGACCAAGCTCCCCACTCTTCGACACCATCACCACCTGATTCACCACCGCCACCTCCTCCACCGCCTCCTCCTCCTCCATTGATAACCCAAACATCTGGTTCAGGCACAACACCGACTCTGGATCCTGCTACTATCGCTCTGGTGACGTTACTGAGTAGCCAGATGACAAATCAGATGAAAGAGGCAATACCGGAGATGTTCCTTCGCCTCCGCAAAGAGATTAACAACACTGGCAACTCATCAAGAGAAGCCAGTGGAAATACTGGAGGTTCATCCCATTACTCCTACAAGTCATTTGTAGGATGTAAACCACCCAGTTTTAGCAGGTCTGAAGGAGCCGTTGGATTAATTCAATGGATTGAAAAGATAGAAGCTACCCTGGATCTTTGTAGCTGCCCAGAACATCACAAGGTCCGTTACTCAGCTGGAACATTCAACAAACGGGCTCTGACCTGGTGGAACGGTCTGATCAATGCCCGAGGAAGAGAAGAAGCCATGGCCATGCCATGGGAAGATTTCAAGACACTGCTGCGAACAGAGTTCTGCCCCAAGAATGAGCTGCAGAAACTGGAGGTTGAATTATCCAACCATGTGATGAAAGGGGCTGATCACATGGGTTACACTACTTGTTACCACGAGTTAGTTGCTTTGGTGCCAGACATGGTACCAACTTTAGAGAAGAGGATAGACAGATATGTAGGTGGACTTCCCGCCTGCATTCAGGGTATGGTTGTTTCAGCCAACCCTACCACTGTCGAATCTGCAGTGAGATTGTCTGGAAAACTCACTGATCCGATGGTAGCCTCTAGAGTTTTAAAGAAAGAGGCTGACACCGGTAAACACAAGGAAGAGTCTTCAAAGAAACCTCATCACCAGCAACATCAGAAGAAGATACAGAAGACCATCAAGAACTACACGGTGGCCACACCTCTCCAACAAGTAGCAGCAGCACCACAAAACCCTAACCGCAAACCCTACACTGGAACGTATCCTCTGTGTGCCAAGTGTCAGTATCATCACCCTGCTAACACCCCTGCAAGCAATGCACGGGATGTGGAAGAAAGGGTCATTGGGTCCAACACTGTCGGGCGACACCTAACCAAGCAGTCAACAATGCTGCTTTGGCTCTCCCTCCACCAGCTAATCAGAACAATAGTGGATGCTTCAATTGTGGCGAACAAGCCCACTTTGCAAAGAACTGCCCAAAGAAGGCTCAACAGGCAGTACAAGCTCCTCATGGACGAGCCTTTGCCATTGGAGCACCAGCTGTGCGCCAGGACCCGAATGTGGTCACTGGTACGTTTCTCTTACATGACTTTTATGCTTCTGTTCTATTTGACACTGGTGCGGATCAGAGTTTTATCTCTGCCGATTTTGCATGCCAATTAGATTCTATAGAAGAACAGTTAGACTCCCCTTATATTATAGAAGTAGCTAACGGGAAACAGATTACAGTTAGTACAGTTTATAGAAATTGCCCACTGACACTTAATGGTCATACATTCACCATCGATTTGATACCGATGGAGTTGGGTAGTTTCGACATTATTGTTGGGATGGATTGGCTTTCTTCTAACCGAGTGGAAGTCATTTGTTCTGAAAAGCTGCTTCGAATTCCATTGCCGAATGATCGTGTATTGGAGGTGAAAGGGGATCAAGCAAAACGCAGTGTCAAAATCATCTCTTGCATAAAGGCGCGTAAGTGTCTACGGAAGCAGTGCGTAGCATTCTTAGCTCATGTGGTGGAAAAGGAGAAGGATAAAAAGAAGATTCAAGATGTACTGGTAGTGAAAGAATATCCTGAAGTATTTCCTGAAGACCTACCAGGTTTGCCACCTGTGCGACCGGTAGAGTTTCGTATTGACTTAATTCCTGGAGCAACCCCAGTTGCTAAATATCCTTACAGGTTAGCACCTTCAGAGATGCAGGAATTGTCTAATCAGTTACAAGAGCTACTTGACAAGGGTTTTATCAGACCGAGCTACTCACCTTGGGGAGCTCCGATTTTGTTCGTAAAGAAGAAAGACGGATCGTTCAGAATGTGCATAGATTACAGGGAGCTGAACAAACTAACCATCAAGAATTGGTATCCATTACCGAGGATTGATGATCTGTTTGACCAGCTGCAAGGAGCTCAATATTTCTCAAAGATTGACTTACGGTCTGGATATCATCAACTTAGAGTTCAAGATGAAGACATACCGAAAACGGCATTCCGAACAAGATACGGGCATTATGAATTTATGGTGATGCCTTTCGGATTGACGAATGCACCAGCGGTTTTCATGGATCTCATGAACCGAGTGTGCAAGCCGTACTTGGATCAGTTTGTCATTGTCTTTATTGATGACATACTGATTTATTCCAAGACCAAAACAGAGCATGAGCAACACCTTAAAAAGATCTTGGAGCTGTTGAAGAAAGAACAACTCTATGCTAAATTCTCTAAATGTGAATTCTGGCTAAGAGAGGTTCAATTTCTGGGTCATGTAGTTAACAGCGAGGGAATTCATGTAGATCCTGCTAAGATTGAGGCGATAAAGAATTGGGACACTCCGAAGACACCGACGAAAATACGGTCTTTTCTGGGATTGGCAGGTTATTACAGAAGGTTTATTTCAAACTTTTCTAAGATAGCTCTGCCTCTCACTAAGTTAACCCAGAAAAGTGAACCGTTTTTCTGGGAGCAGAAACAAGAAGATGCTTTCTAGACTCTGAAACAGAAACTATGTGATGCTCCAATCCTATCTCTCCTAGAGGGCTGTGATGATTTTGTTGTATACTGTGATGCTTCCCATCAGGGGCTTGGTTGTGTGTTAATGCAACGGGACAAAGTCATAGCCTATGCATCAAGACAGTTAAAGATTCATGAGAAGAACTACACTACCCATGATCTTGAACTGGGAGCGGTAATCTTCGCACTGAAGATTCGGAGACATTACTTATATGGCACCAAGTGTACCATATTCACTGATCACAAAAGTCTGCAACACATATTTGATCAGAAGGAACTCAACATGCGACAACGCCGTTGGGTTGAACTTCTGAATGATTATGATTGTGTGATCAAGTACCATCCGGGAAAGGCGAACGTTGTAGCTGATGCCTTGAGCCGGAAGGAACGGGTCAAACCCCTACGTGTTAGAGCAATGGGAATAACGGTGCAGACCAGTTTAAGTGACAAGATTATTCAAGCACAACAAGAAGCACTCGACCGAGGTAAATATTTAACATTTGTTTCTAATACTGACTTTTGGGAAATCATATACTTATGAGGAACTCAAGAGGATCAAAGGTAAATCAAGTTTTGGAAAACATAGTTCAAATCAGAGGTTTGTAGGGTAAAAATGCTTAATTATCATTAACAACAGTGTCATATGCGTATTAGTATGTGGTGGGATGGCGTCTGGGCGGGCTTGTAGGCTCGACTCATGGGTATGCCCTATATGTAAGCATACCGATATGGATCTTACATTGAAGTTAATTAGGTTAGGGTCTTTACCGAAAGGGATTTTCAAATCATTTCTAAATCATTTTCAATTACTAACTATATGAACTCACCAACCATGTGTTGACTTTATTTTTGCATGACTTCTCAGGTGACGAACAGGTCAGCTGAAGAGTTGTTTCTTTTGGACTAGGTTACAGATAAAGGACCTAGCTTTTGGACATACATATTTTTGGACATCATACACCATTATTTTGTATATCTTGTGCAGATACAAGATTGAAGATTTATGATGTTATAGTAGATTTACATTGTTAAATTATAAACTTAACTGATGTAATTTAATTTTGTAATTCTATTTTATTTTAGCAAGTTTCTCATTTATATATCATGTGCAATGTAAACAATCTGATCACTTCGATTATCACTTCCGATATCGCGCCCCGGGAACCTTCCGCCCGTCGGGGAAACTCGATCCTACCCCGCCGGCTCGGGGTGTGACAGTTTATGGTAGCAACCCCAAAATATTGGAAGCTGAAATCCGTCTGTCTGCTACACTAACGGTAACCATGTGAAGGCTGGAACACTCACACGAAAGGGGTCTAAAAAGGTGGATACAAAGTAAGCTGCAAAGGAGGCTTCAACTTAAGTCAAGACTGAATAAGGCAGCTCTTCAAAAAGCAGCAACAGGAAATGAAAAACTAGGAATTTCGTTGTTACTACTCCTGTTGCTAAGTCTGCACAACAATCAACAAACAACTCAACTGCTAGGAATTATATTGGGGCAGTTCCTCAGTGTAACACCCTCATATATCATCACATGCTCAACTTGCCTTGTCGCGTTTGCAACAACTGTGGCAAGTATGGCCATTTTGCTAACGTTTGTCGGAGTGCACTTCAAGCACAAAGGATGCCACCTGCACCGCTTGCACTACCAGCTCCGCAAGCGCAACCAGTTCAAGCTGTACCCATTCGCTAGGTACCTGTACAGGCAAGAGCCTGCTATGAGTGTGGTGAAGTGGTTCACTTCAGAAATCAGTGCCCAAGACTGATGGGAAACAATCAAAGGGTGGCTCGAGGCAGAGCGTTTCAATTGAATGCTCCAGCTACTCAAGCCAACCAGGATGTGGTCAATGGTACATTTCTGATGAACAACTCTTATGCATCTGTCTTATTTGATTCTTGTGCTGATAGGAGTTTCGTTTCATATGATTTTGAATGCATGCTTGGTAGAACACGTACAAACTTAGATAAACCGTTTAACGTGGAAGTGGCTGACGGAAACACTATTGATATTGACACCGTTATTATTGGATGTACTGTGAACTTAAATGATCACGTTTTCCTAATTGATTTTATACATATGCACCTTGGTAGCTTTGATGTTATCATAGGCATGGATTGGTTAGCCACCCACAAAGCGAAAATTGTCTGTCATGAAAAATATATTCGTATTCCCTTACCTTCGGGTGAAACTTTAAGAGTTTTTGGGGAGACTTCTAGTAAAGGTCTTAAGCGGATGTCATGCATTAAAGCAAACAAGTACCTTAGGAAGAAATGTATAGCATTCTTAGCACACGTTGTGGAGAAGAAAGAGAAAGGAAAAAGCATTGAAGACGTCCCGGTGATAAGAGATTTTCTGAAGTATTTCCAGATGACTTGCCGGGTCTTCCACCAAAACGTCAAGTAGAATTTCGAATTGACTTAGTACCTGGTTCGAACCCAGTCGCCAAAGCTCCTTACAGACTTGTGCCTTCAGAGTTGCAAAAATTGGCGAGCCAACTACAAGAACTGACTGATAAGGGATTCATTCACCCGAGCCAATCGCCATGGGGTGCACCGGTCCTGTTTGTTAAGAAGAAGGACGGGTCATTCAGAATGTGTATCGACTACCGCGAATTGAACAGGCTGACCATCAATAATCAATATCCTCTGCCGCGCATCGATAATCTTTTCGATCAACCTCAAGGCTCGGCATGGTTTTCGAAGATCGATCTTAGGTCTAGTATCATCAGCTTCGTGTACATGATGATGATATTCCCAAGACGGCTTTCAGAACAAGATATGGCCATTATGAATTTCTGGTAATGCCTTTCAGCCTTACCAATGCACCGGTGGTTTTCATGGATCTCATGAACCGTGTTTGCAGGCCATACTTGGATAAATTTGTGATTGTATTTATTGATGATATCCTGATATACTCTAAGAGCAAAGTAGAACACGAGAAACACCTTAAGTTGGTTTTGGAGATCCTAAGAGAGGAACGACTGTATGCCAAATTCTCCAAGTGTGAATTCTGGCTTAAGGAAGTTCAATTCTTGGGACACATAGTCAATGAAAAGGGTGTTCACTTAGATCCTGTGAAGATTGATGTGGTGAAGAATTGGAGTACACCGAAGACACCAACGGAGATTCGATCATTTCTTGGACTTGTCGGTTACTATCCGCGGTTTATTTTGAATTTCTCCAGGATTGTTGTTCCTCTTACTTTTTTAACTCCAAAGGACAAACGTTATGAGTGGGGACCAAAGCAAGAAGAGGCGTTTCAGACTTTGAAGCAGAAACTTAGTGATGCTCCTGTCTTAACACTGCCAGATGGAAATGATGATTTTGTGGTTTACTGTGATGCATCCAACCTAGGTCTCGGTTGTGTTCTCATGCAACGGGGAAAGGTTGTGTCATATGCATCAAGATAGCTAAAAATTCACGAGAAGAACTACACTACACATGACTTGGAACTTGGTGCAGTCGTGTTTTCCTTGAAGATATGGAGACATTATTTTTATGGCACAAAGTGTGTAGTCTTTACAGATCACAAGAGTCTGCAACATATTCTAAATCAGAAAGAACTTAACATGAGACATCGGAGATGGGTTGAACTGTTTAATGATCATGACTGTGAAATTTGCTACCATCCTGGCAAAGCGAATGTAGGAGCAGATGCGCTTAGTCGCAAGGGTCATGTTCAAATCCATAGTGTCCGAGTGCACACTAATCTCCATAATGATGTTCTCACAGCCCAACAACACTCATTGGCTCAAAATAGGTTGAAAGATGAGATGTCTTGCAGGGCCGAATTACTATTGGAAACTAAGGATGATGGTTTGATGTATTACTTGAATGGGTTGTGGATACCAAACCGGGATGATCTTAAGGGGATGATTATGGATGAAGCTCATAAGTCTCGTTACTCAATCCATCCGTGTGCTGATAAGATGTATCAAGACATTAGGGCCTTATACAGGTGGCCTGGAATGAAGAAGGATATTGTTGAGTAAGTGTCTAAGTGCCTTAACTATGCTAAAGTCAACGCAAAACACCAGCGACCTTCGAGATTGTTAATGCAACCAGAAATACCAATGTGGAAGTGGGAGAATATATCTATGGATTTTATTACCAAACTCCCACGAACTGCAAGTGGTAAGGATAGTATTTGGGTGATAGTTGATAGATTAACCAAGTCGGCTCAGTTCTTACCGATACGCGAGACATACCCTGTGCGGAAATTAGCTCGTATCTACATTAATGAGATCGATAGCCGACATGGAATTCCCTTAAGCATAATATCGGATCGTGATGCTCGTTTCACGGCACGATTTTGGGAATCACTTCATGGAGCTTTTGGAACAAGATTGGATCTTAGCACCGCCTATCATCCTCAAACGAATGGACAGACGACGGAGCGAACGATTCAAACATTAGAAGATATGTTGAGAGCTTGTGTCATCGATTTCGGTGGCAACTGGGATAGCCATATACCACTAGTTCAGTTCTCGTATAACAGTTATCACGCGAGCATTGGTATGGCGCCATTTAAAGCTATTTATGGTAGGAAATGTCGGTAACCTATTTGTTGGACCGAGGTCAGCGAATTGCAAATCACTGGTCCCGAGATTATTCAAGAAACGACTGGCAAGATCCGCCAAATCCGTGACAATCTGTTAGCTGCACGCAGTCGACAGAAAAGCTACGCGGATAGACGACGAAAACCTTTAGAGTTTGAAGTTAACGATATGGTATTACTCAAAGTATAACCTTGGAAGAGCGTTATGCGATTCGGGAAGAAGGGTAAGCTTGCTCCATGTTATGTTGGCCCTTTTAAGATCCTCGAACGAATCGGGAAGGTTGCCTACAAGTTGGAACTTCCTCCTGAACTTAGCAATGTACACCCAATGTTTCACGTGTCCAATTTAAGAAAATGCTTAGCTGATCAAGATCTTTAGGTACCACTCAATGACATTCGCGTCGATGATACCATGCACTTTGTTGAAAAACCAGTCGAGATAATGGATCGTGAGGTTAAAAAGCTCAAACGCAGTAGAATTCCAATTGTCAAAGTACGATGGGAATCGAAGTGTGGTCCAGAATTCACATGGGAACAAGAAGATCAGATGAATCTTAAATACCCACATTTATTCACTACAGTTACTCCAAATTGAATTTCAGAACGAAATTCCCTTAACTAGGGGAGACTGTAACATCACTGTATTTCGGGTTGTCCGTACATATTTAATTGTACTATTACGACCTTATATGATAATTATTAATGATGATGAATTTTTGGATGATATTATTAATATTGGTATATGTATTGAGGACATATTATTATATGCATAAACCATGGGAAGTTTAGTTGAAACACAAATTAAACAGAACCAGAGAGTTTATCACGGTTAAATTCACATATTATGGATTGTTGATTTGAAATAGTTGTGGTTTAGGATTCTATAATCGATGATAGACAAGGATATAATCATGGTCTTTCAAAGAGGTGGTGGGACGGTGGCTGAGACAGTTGCGACTGACCTCTACATATGCCCTATACATAAGCCATCTTCGGTTTATCATGATTATATCAGTGTTGAGGCTTTGGTGAGGAGAATCCGAGGTTTTGGTTTGGAATGGAAAGGAATTAGGAGTTGGTTATTGTTTGGTTATTAAACATAGTCAAGGACACATGGTCATGGTTTATCGAAATAGAGGTGGGACGGTGGCTGGGGCAGTCGCGACTGACCCCTACATATGTTCTATACATAAGAATATTTCGGTCTATCACGGATGTGTCAGTGATAAGGTTTAGTGGGAGGGGATTGGGAATTTATAATATTAAGGTTAATAAAATAATGAAAGCTTTATTGGAAATAATTACGCGATGGTGAAGATTACGATCATAAAGTAAACGCGAATATCAATTCAGAAATGTTAACTTAATAATGTATTCACGTGGGTGACGATTTACACGAATATAATTATTAGGAATAATATTCTGAAATGATATTCCACAAATCGTAAATCAAATCGAAATACGATACGAGCTTTGGATTCAGAAAGGTGATGATCTTTACGGATACGTACGTAAGTAACGTGTTTGGACGAGATAACGGAATAATATTTAACAATAGTAAATTAATAATTGGAAATTAATAACATTTATTAGGAATCACAACTTAAAGCAAAACCGTATAAAGCATTTCATTTAAATAGTTAATTCAACGAAATTGAACGGAGGCATTGTATTTAAACGATTTTATTTAAAATCATTTTATTTAAAACGAAACTTATTCATTGAAATGTTTTACGTTTTAAAAGTGTTTTACGATAAAAACCGAGCACATTATAATTTTTATCGCAAAATAAGGGAGACCGAGCACGCGGGAACGACACGATGTATAAAAGATGGAAAACATTACATCTCTTTCATTTTCACAAGCTTCTTTCTCTCTCTAAAATTGCTAACCCGCCACCATCATGTCTCTCTACCTTCTCTCTAGCTTATCTCCTTCGTTACTCGACGGATTCGCGAGATCTTGGCGCTTAAACGACCGCATGATTGAGGAGAACACAAACCCACAAAGAAATCAAATGTTTGGCTGCATATAGAGGTATACCTCGAGATTTGTTTATGTTTCTTACACTAACAACAAACCGGTTTGCATCTTGGTTTTCAAACAATTTCTATACTTTGAAAAACACTAAACGAAACTTGTATCAGCATGAGAGACCATGGATAAACCTGTAGGGGGTTAGATCTAGGTGAGGATGTTGATAACAAAGCAGGGTTCACGACCAATAGGTTGGCCGAACCTGTTAGGGGTTGGCCGAACCTCTCCTTATTCGAGCTAGCATGAGAACGACCACCTGCATTGTGACAGTTGCATACGAGAATTACGTCATCAATGATGTGAGAACATTTGATCGTTCTAGAAATCCACGTTGATTTAATGATTGTAATTGTTACAGATCGATAGTATGCGAGAAATGAGGAACGTGGGCGAAAACCGTGTGAAAAACGGAGTCCTGGATTGCCCGAAATCGAAAAACGAAGAAAAATTTCTAAGTGTTGGACGACTGGACTCAGCGCGGTACGCGATGGAGGGGTTGAGAGTCCTCCGCAGTACGCGATGCATGTAAAATATCTTAGATTCCTCCGGAAATCTTCGCGGTACGCGAAGCCCCTATTGGCTTCCCGCCGCGGTACGCGACGGGTGTGGCGGTGGAATAATCTGATCTACTTCATCAGATTTTCATCCAGTAGATTTTATTCTTCTTCCTCTCGCATAAACGCGACCCATCAGACGAAAACTCGACGAAACCACCATCAAATCACCATTCTAAAGCCATAAATCACCATTCGTTTTAACCATCTAGTTTGATTTTGATTGATTAGATCTTGATTTTGAACGTAATGACATAGTTAGGATTGTTGATTATTGCCTAGATGATGGCTAGGATTGATTATAAACAAAGAACACGATGTTTTAACGGTTAAATCCCTGTTTTGATCCGTTGTAATGCCCGGTTTGCATGAAATCATACCCATGATTATAATGGTTTAAACCATTTGATTATGACGATGTAGGTGACTAGTTGGATTAATCCTTGAAATGCAAGGTTAAATCCAAGTGTTTCAAACTAATCACAATCATTAACATACTCATTGGAACGATTATCTAATGTTTATGATAACAGTCAGATTAGTATGTTAAATCTGGTTATTACACCTAATTGAATGCTACATTGTGATGTTTCATGATATTTGGGTAATCTATAACAAGGATTGATCATTCCTAAACCATTAAACTATCTAGAAACTGTTATAGTATCATAATCAACAACATTGACTATTTGGTTAATCCTAGATTGTTCTGGTTAATCAAGAGTGTCATCAACCTTATATTGGGAATCTAATGCAATGTAGGTTCCTACATTATCATACATTTATGATATGATAATAAAATAACTAATCAAATACTTAATATCGGTTTGATGACTTTCAAGACAATGTCTTTGACATTGGACGTTCAAAAAGATCTAATCAGTAAGTTAAAACCTAAATAACTCATTAAATATAAATAAATGCAGAATCACCTCTCTATTATCAGTGTTGAGATATTCTGCTACCTCTATATTATCAGCTGAGTTTCGTACAACCCCTTTTCTTTTTAATCTTTTATAAACATCGGGGAACACTGTTGAACTTTTTGGAACTATATGATATGTATCACTGTTATCTGAGTGATTTCATGTGATTGTTGAGAACTTGTGGATTTCTTGGGATTTTGCCTGAGAACAGAACACTATCACAGAACTTGAAAGTCCTCATTTTTGAACTGTATCTAGTGAACCCATGTGGGGCGGAACGGGGAAACATTGATAGTACTATCGGCTGACCACCCATTTGCTGGGAGCTGCAACTCCCCTTATGTGAATGTTTGTTTCCTGTTTTCAGAACTTCTTAATGTTGTGATAGACATTAAGATAATGAGGCATTAAGATGTTACCGACGGGTAGTATCTTGTAGAACAATATCGTCTGAAAGGACCTAGATATGGGCCCCATGGTTATCTTGAACTGAACATTTTTGAGAACTTATAATTACATATCATATCATATTGTGGAACTTGAACTGTATGAACTCACCAGCTTTGTGCTGACGTTTTCAAATCAAACCTTTTTGCAGGTAGACCGTGACTCTGGGGGAGACATCACTTTAAACACTAGTAATTAAATAAGTCATTGTGTAATAAACTTAGTTGTAAAGTATGATACTGGTTGTAATGACGAAACCCTGTAATGTATTTACTTTGAGCTAATCTATGTGTTTTGATATCGAATCAAGTAAGTCACCCCTCATCTCTGAGACATCACCACTATGCTTCCGCAACCGTTTCAGTGACATCATCACTAGGTGACGAGAGGTGGGGGTGTGACAAGGTGGTATCAGAGCCACAGGTTATAGAGAATTAGGTTGACTTAGAAACCTAGACTATAACCATAGGCTCGTATAGTAACACACAGAGCACCGAACATAACTAATGAACAAAACTTGTTTTGAATTAAGCCAGGATAATCAGGTGGTATGAATTCCAGTTATGAGTGGCCATCATAACTGAAATTTGCAACACGTGTGCATTCTAGTTTGATTTAATTCAAGTAGAACATTAATAATTATAAGGACGAATAGTTGTTTTGAGATAGGAAGAAGCATCATATCATGTTCATATTAAATACTGTTATTTAATATTTACTTCATGATACTGATTAGATATTTTGATTGAACAGCTATGGCCGACCGAGGTGAACAGTATATTGATCAGAGATTTCCTCATGTTATTGTGGATGGTACTCCGAGCTCTAGTTCAGGATCTGACTCGGATCCTTTTGAGGCATCGACTGCAGCCTCATAGGCGCCACCCGCAGTGCCACAGGCGCCACCAGCATCACCACTACCACTACCACCACCACCAGCACAGGTAGCATCACCTGGACGCTCTCAGCCTCGTGCTGAGAATGTTGCAGCAGAGGAACGACACAGTCCTTCACCACAGAGAGTCCCGGCTTGGGATGGACTTAGGAGAATGCAGGGTCAAGCCCGCAAGACCACGGGATTACCTCCACGGAGGCAGCTGGCTCCCAGGGACGAGCCTCATGCTATACACGAGGTGGGAGAATCCTCCCATCAGGCAGAGCTGAGGGCACAGTTGCAGCAAGTTACTCAGAACTTGCAGGGGACACAGCAGAGCATACAACAATGTCAGGCTACGATTGAGGATACTCGTATGACCATATTGGAGATCCTTACTTCCCACTTGACCCTAATGGATCAAGTGAAGGCTTTGGATACTAATACTCGAGTGTGGAGAACCGCGATTGATGATAGATTGAGGATGACCTGGGGACAGACTATGCTTGCTGCATTTTGGCGGCAAGTGGCACTGGTGACCGAGGGATGGATGTGGGTGAGAGAGAGTGTGACAGAGTTCTTAGCATGGTTTGGAGTGGTGAGTACTGAGACCAGGATGATAGTCCTGGCAGTGATCATGGCAGTTGTGGCCATGATATTTTCCTTCTTATCGTATTTTATGCGATAAGTATGTTCAGGAGATCATTCTGGGATCTTCATATCACCTGTATGCAGACAGTGAAAGATTAGATGTTGGGGGAGTTTTCTTTTCTATTCTGGTTGTAATGTTGTGTGTTGTCTCGGTAGTCTGTATAAAATGATGATAGTAATATAATAAAATGGGTGTTTTTGTGTATTGATCTGTGTAATGTACTATTTGGGTGTTGTGTGAACTATAATCAAAATTGTGTGAGAACATATCATATCTATTGCCTGAGTGGCAATGTAGCATAGAACTGTGAGAACATTTCTGTGTGAGAACAATTCTGTGTGAGAACATATCAATTTAAGAACATATCTATCGATAAAATACAGTACGAGAGCAATACTGTATGCGAACTGATCTAAATAAGAACATATCTATTGCTAAAAGTATAGTACAGTAGCCATACTATACGAGAACATATCTATTGTCTGTGTTAGAACAAATGTAGTGCATGAACTGAGAACATATCATAGAACATGTGTAAGAACATACCAATTTGAGAATATATCTATATGAGAACATATCAATGGGAGAACTTTTCAATGTCCTGAATCTGAATTTATCAAAAACATGGGTAATAATATATCTATATCACAGTAGTGTGAGCTGTGAAATATTTTAACATGTTTTTGAATTAACAGGACTGAGTATAACTACGAACATCTGTGTGATCTGTGTGTATTGAGAACATGTCTGGACTAAATTCATGTAGTTATATTGTATTCCTTATAATCACATTTCATTATAATTTTCAGTGTAACTGAATATGATTGAATTGATGTGATAGAACGGGTTATATTTTTAATGTTCTTGAACTGACCTGAGTTTGTCTGCTTGTGAGTAGAATAATGGCTCCTAAAAGAGGTCGACCAGCTAAGAGAGCTTCCCAGAACATTATAAAACCTGAACATAATCAAATTCCACCTTTGAATGTTGAATCAAATCCGGATCCATGTGTTAATCCGGAAGTGAACATGGTTCCACCTGGGAATTTGGGAACAAATACTGCTCCACCAGTGAACCCTGGAGCGAATACTATTCCACCTGCAGGTACAAGTGGATCTGAAACAAACGAAGCCATGATAGCACGAATTTTGCGAGAACAGCTATCTGCTTGTGGTGTTCTGAAACAACACCAACCACATATCACTGCAAGTTCTGGTGGAAACCACGATCATACTGAACATAATGCTACTGGTGGTCACGTAGAAACTCATACTACCACCGGTACGACAACCACAAAAGCAACTGTTCCTGATCCACCACAGCAAGGGTGTACATATAAGTACTTTGCTTCTTGCAGCCCTCCTACTTTTACATGCAAGGAAGGAGTGGCTGGTCTTCTAAGGTGGATCGAGGAGATGGAAACCAAACTCAAAATCAGCCAGTGTCTGGAGGAGCATAAGGTGTCTTATGCTGCCTGTTCTCTGAAAGAATTAGCTTTAACCTGGTGGAATACCCAGGCAAAAACTTTGGGCACACCTACAGTCGACTCGATGGGCTGGAACGATTTTAAAACTCTGATTAGGTCAGAGTACTGCCCAATCACTGAAATTCAAAAACTCCAGGAGGAATTCTAGAATCATTCTATGATCGGTGCTGATTGTCTGGCTTACACCGATCGCTTTCACGAACTTACTTGTTTACTTCCCGATATGTTTCCTACGGAAGCAGCATTGATCGAGAAGTATATTAAGGGTTTGATTCCCCAGATTCGGGGAATGGTGACTGCAGCTGAACCCACAATCCTGAAACATACAATTCTTTTGACCACCAAGCTTACCAATGAGGCGGTAAGGAGTGGTACTCTGTATTTGAAAACTCAGACGGAGGTGAGCCGTAGTGATGTTGGTACCTCTAATGTTTCTAAAGGTACTAAACGAAAGTGGTTTGGCAAAACCAAGGAAAAAGCTCCGGCTGAAATTAGCCAGGGCAAACCAATTGTGAAGAACTATGGTGCAACTGGTTCTGAGAGGAAAGCGTACACTGGGCAGGCGCCCAAATGCAATAAGTGTCCATTCCATCACACAGGACCGTGTCCTATTTGTCTGAACTGTAACAGGGTAGGACACTACTCTAAATATTGCGACTTTCCTGCTCAAACACCAAACCAAGCACCATGACAAACCATTCAAAACAATCGGTCATGCTTCAAATGGGGGAATGTTACAGTTTTACCTACCTTTAGGAATGTCGTCCTGAAATTAATAAGAAACCATAGTGAATAGATGAGGGTACTTCACTTTCATTTGGTATTCACGTTCCCTCATGAACTCGTGACCATGTTTTGATTCCCAACGATCTTTGATGAATGTTGTTTCTAGTGCTTTTAATTATATATAACTTAGAGGATGAAAACACATTATGTTACGAGACTAGGAATTGTTTTCAAGGAGTTCAAATATTAATATAGACTATGATTAGATATGGTTTCAAGATTAAGACTTTGTCAAGGAACATAGTCTTAAATTTGATTAGGATTAGTCAAGATTGTTTTCAAGTGTTCATGGGTTTATTGAGTATAATCATTATTAAAAGAATTATATAACTTTATGTTTGGAATGTTAATGTTTCATTGAAAAGTATTCTTACAGGTATTGTTTTTCAAATTATAAGATAATGATAGCTAGATCCAAGAATCGTGTATATTGCACGTATTTTGTAATAACTCTTGAAAATTTTATCACTGTTTTACGTGAATTTTTATTACGATATCGTAGGCCTAAAAGAAAGATGCAAATAACACCCTCTCCCCTACTTTAGTTCGTTTACTTATTGATTTCCCTGATTTCCAGTTAGAGTATTCTACCATTTACTGACAATGTTTATGTATAGGGTATATGTAGGGCAAACCCAGCCACCAACCCACCACATTGTCAATATTTGAAAGTTTTCCCCCATCCAGATCCTATGGTGAATTCTATTTTACATAAGGCATTATTTCAATTAATTAGGATTTTTATTATATTTGGTATTTCAAATTAATGTAGTAGAGTGACGGTAAGCGAGGACTATGTTTGATTCTTAGTTTGAACGTTTTGTTTTTTGTCATCAATTGAAAGGATAATACAATCTTCCAATTCCCTTATACCACATATAAATGGTTTAGGAATTTAGATCGCAAGAAGCCAAGTCTAAAATCACAAATTTTAGTCACGAAATACTATTGAATAGTTAGCATCGTATGTTGACATTAAATTTTAATTTCGATGTTTGAAAGATTCCTAATTAAAGACAATTTGGTTACGTATTCATCTTTCTTGTTTTCATAGAAAAAATTTCACTTATCTGGTTATCTGGTTATAATAATAATAACTAAAACTTTTGTAGAATACACACCTAGTCTTAGTATGCAAGAATTTATTGATTCAACTACAAGCTTTGACTATGATTACCTTATTGACACGCTCTAATTTATGAAGCCTAACATTGGTCAAGCTTTCGGTGCTACTACCAAAATATTGTTGGTGTTTATATATAGGGTATACCTCAGCCAACCCACCACACTAACAATACTTTTAAAGTATACCAATCACCTACGAATACCACACACCATAAAATGTTTCACTTTGTTTGATGTTTATACGTAGTTTACCATATAGATATAGTTCATATCTCTCAACCATATAGTTTTTACTAAAATTAAATTTCTTGATGATAACACTCAAATCTATGAATCCTAACATTGGTCAAGCTTTCGATTCTACTTACAATGTAATGTTAGTTTTTACATATAGGGTATACCGCACGCAACCCACCACACCAACAACACTTTGAAAGTATATAATTCACCTACCAATACTAACAAAGCCCTTGTCATGAATATGTTTTGAGTTTAAGGTTAATGTGTTTGATTATGTTTAGGTTTTACTGTAGGTCCATGGTTAGGATCTAATGATCTGTAATAACATGATACAATGTGTGGAATCCATTATATCAAGTTTGAACAAGTTGAAAGAAATATTAGAAGAATAAAATTGAATCAAATATATTCTCTTCTTGTATTAGTATCCTGGAATTCAAGACATACAATCAGAGAAAAATACAAGGTTCAGTATCTAGAATATTACTCAATCGATACTAGTTTCAACTAGAAGTTAGCTATTTATAAACAATATCATCGACTTTACTAGTATCGACAATATCTCTGTCGATACTAATAATATCGATAAAAATACTATTGATACTAATAGTATCAACAAAATCTATACTTAACAAATTTTACAATTATTCAAAAGCAAAAAAAAATAAAACAAACAAACATAAAATATAAACATTATATTGAGAACAAAGACAAAAAATAAATAAACATAACAATCTTCATTCTTGAAACTACAGCAATCTTCAGTCTTCAATTTAACAACTAAAGCTTGTTGCTATCAGGGTACTAACAGACTCCCCCTTAGCAACATGTCAGTGTTAATCTTCATTCTTTCCACTGCAAAGGTAAATGGTTACCAGCTCAAATTTTATGCTGATACAACCATCCAATACCTTCTTGATTTGCATTACTTCATCCTTATGATCATTATGATACTGAATCTGTTTTGCTTCCAACATTCCCTGGTCTTCCTCTGAAAGATTAATCAACTGAATTGGATCTAACATTCTACAAAATTCCACTTTCTTTATATCTTTAAGCACAACTTCAAAGGTATACCCATCCAAATACCATATATAAAGGTTCTTCATAATACCCAAATTAAACCTTAAAAGATGAATTCTCTTTAAAGATTTAACTGGTCTGAATTCATATCTCACCTTCCATTTTCTTGTAATTCAATCCAGATTACAAACAATTGGTATCTTTTTTAGTTTCTGAGGTTTTAAATATACTAACTTCATTGTACGAACCTCTTTTCTCAATATTCTCTCAATCTGATTAGCCATATAATCATCTCAATGATTAAACAATCTGATTTCAGCCAAAACTCTTAATTCACACAAAGGAAATTGATTGAAACTTTTAATTGGGCATCATATATCCAAGCCAAAACTCTTGATAATGAACAACCTGCTTTGTGCATGATACTTCCAAGCCAAGATTTTTCCAACACACTCTTTCTTGTTCATATATTTCCTTTGGATTTGCTAGGTCATCTTTAGCCATTTGGATAACCTCAGCAGTAGTTAAAAATTTAACTGAATCTTCATTTAAAGTTTTTTATCAGCTTGCTTCAATTTAACTTCATCCTTTGTTGATGTAACAACACATTCAACAATCATCTTTTCAACATTGTCTTTTATAAACTTTTCTTCCCAGTCAAAATCCATAAAAAGGTCTCTAACCTCCTTAACATGAAACCATTATCCCTCTTCAATCTCTTGATCAATACTAATATCCACATCATCAAAACACGGCTAAAAATGATACTCCTTTTCATTTAACCTAGGATCCACATCAAGAGAATAATCACCATCTTCTTGATCATCATATCCTATGTCATCATCATCCATATCAACAAACGCATCAATCATATCTTTATCATCATCAGCAAACAAACTATTCACAAAATCATCTTATTGAATCTTTCCTTTCCTTTTATCGTCAAGTCCAGGTACAAAAGATGTTCCAGCTGACTCCTCTGAGATATTGTTCCCTCCTTGTTCCCCATAACAGGATCATTGCCTGCTGAAGGTCCACCTAAATCATTACCTTGATCATCTTCATCTTCATCTTCATCATCTCTATAACCAACAAATGGTGTAATCGCTTCAGCTCTACAAGAAGTCTCCCCATGAGCTGGATGATTCTTCATTTGAATTTGATCTTCAATTCCTTGAATCAGATGATAATGATATATGAAAACATGAAAAGCATTATCATGAAGAGATTTAATCATTTTGTTCATAGACTGGATATTAGCGTTCATAGTCTTGATCTTAGCGTTCATAGTAGCAAAAGAAGCTAAATCCATCTTATTAACACCATGTTGATAATCTTTACTAGCTGACACCTCAACTTGTAAAGTATCCAATCTATCTTGCAAAGGGATAATCAAAGCAGCCTTCTTTGACAAGTCAGCAACAATAACCTCCAAAGTGTTTACCATGTTCTTTAACTGAATGTTCTCATATTGCAACTCTTGTACTTGAGCTTGCAAATCTAAGATTTGAAAAGATTAGGTAGCAAAACTATTAGTTAAGATAGCATTGATATTCGGAGAATCAAACACTGAAGAAGTAGACATAACTGATGGAGTAATAGGCGGTGTAGAAGATTGTGGAACACGAACTGGAGGTGTAGACAAATGAGCAGTGGAAGATGAAAGAGAAGTATGAACAGGAGAATCAAAATGAAAATCTCTTTCAGAATGAACATAATCATAATCACTATCATTTGATCTCCTTTTCTTTTGTACGGAAACCTCTTGCTGATGAGCATCACTGATTATCTTCGAATATGGTCGTTTACTATAAGTTTCACAAATGATAATATTACCACTTTTATCAACAACATAATCACCATCACCATCAAAATCAGAATCTCATGTTGAAGTATCAACCACATCTCCTTCAGCAATCATATGAATATTAGAATGATGAATTGCTTTCTGAACTGGTTCAGATCGATGAGAAGAAGAACCAGCCACATCCTTAAACTATGAAGCAATAGATTGTACTTTAGTATCAATATGAATTACAGGATCAGTTTCTGGAATGTGTTCATCTGAATGAATTTGTTGATCAGCAATAGGAGAATCAACATGAAACCAAGCATTATCAGTTGGTTCTTGAAAGTGTTCGTCAACAATATGACCGAATAATGGAGTACCTGCAATATTAGCTCCCCGCTTTGGTCGAAAATAAGCAAAAATTCTCTTATTCATCACAGTAATCTTGATTATTGGACTAGACTTGGTCAACTGTGGGTACAAATGATTAAAAATCATTGTAAAAAATCTTGGATACTGAAGGAAGCTTTCCTTCTAGTAGCATTAATTTGTTTCACCATGCAATAAAAGAATAACTGATTGAGATTTAACGGTTTATTCAATACCAGTGTAGCAAAATGGTCTAGATAGCGTGTCAATCCCAGACTTCCTGTTAGACAGGCACATAATGACTACATGGAACATCTCCATTGTCCATAAAGACGCTTCTTTATGAGCTGAGAAGCAAAAACATCTCCATTATAACTCGTCCGACTAAAAGCTCCACAGATCAGATCATTAGAAATCGTTAAAGGATCAGCTTCTGAATCCTGAAAGCGTAGCAAAGTTTAAGATCTTCTACTGAAAAATGTATCAACATATCACCAATCTTAGACTTTAGGACAGGAAGTCACACCCCGAGCCGGCGGGGTTGGATCGGAGTCCCCATCGGGCGGAAGGTTCTCGGGGCGCGATATCGTAAGTGATAATCAAAGTGATCAGATTGTTTACATTGCACATGATATAAATGAGAAATGCTAATTAGAATAGAATTACAAAGTTAAATTACATTCGTATCGTTCATAATTTAACAATGTAAATCCATCATAAACATCATAAGATAATTATCTTGTAACTATACAAGATATACAAAATAATTGTATAGTGATGTTTCCAAAAATATGCAGGTCCAAAAATACTAAGTCTTCTATCTGAAGTCCTAGTCCAAAAGCATAAGCTTCCTAGTTGACCTGTTCCTCACCTGAGAAGTCATGCAAAAATAAAATCAACACATGGTTGGTGAGTTCATATAGTTTGAAGTTTGAAAATGATTTGTAAACCTCTTTCGGTAAAGACCTTAACCTCATTAACTCCACATGCAATATCCGGATTGGTATGCTTATATATAGGGCATATGTAGGGTCGAACTTACCGCCCACCCAGCCACCGTCCCACCACATACTAATCCGTATATAACACTATTGTTAATGATAGTTAAGCACTTTTACCCTTCTCATTAAACCCAAAAATCCTTCTGTTCTTTGTCCCTGTAATTACAATCATTTAAAATCCATGTTGATTCCATAAGTTCATCACACAATATGATCAACCACAGCAAATGTAGAAACAGTTATAAATGCTTAATTAAGTAAATAAATAAACATTTAATAAAATCTAAGTCCTAATGATTGGGCCTTGGTCAACTCGAGTAGACTAGTCTGTCAATCTAGGTACTTAGTAGTTAGGGAATTCTGTAAATATCATCAAACATATGACCTACAAATCAAACGGTCTAGCTAGGACTTCTTGAAATATAGTATTTTTGTTTCGTTCTTGATTCGTTTTGTTTCGTTGGCATATATTATCTTTGATATTTCCCAGACTTTCCCCTGAAAATGATTTATTGATTCATCTGATCTGTCACAAGATGTACTAGATTCGTTGATCATGGAATACTAGATTCATTGATCAAATGTACTCTTGGTTCGTTGTTCGACAAACACTTGATTTGTTGAACATTGAATATTTACTTTGCAAAGATAGTTTTGTTTGATTCGTTGAAATCCCACACTTGTTTCGTCAAAATGTTTCGTTTGATTCATTGAACTCACACACTTGAATTGTCAAAATGTTTCGTTTGATTCGTCGAACTCACACACTTGATTTGTCAAAAATGTTTAGTTTGATTCGTTGAACTCACACACTTGATTTGTCAAAATGTTTCGTTTGATTCCTTGGAAATGTTTAGTTTAACTCAATTATTCACTTAATTTATAAGTGAATAAGCTTAGTCAAACCTGCATAAAATCTTCCTAAATATAATCTAGGATGACATACATATATGTAAGAACATATAAATTTAAAAGCATTTAAGTAAACAATTTAAATAAACAGTTTACGCATGCTTCTCAGCCCCGCGTTTTAAAACAAAATGTTAGAAAAGGGGCAATGAACTCACCTGTGTTGCAATGTAAATTTCCTATCACAAAATACGCGCTCGTTCTGTAGCTTAGGTTTCTTCAGTTCCTGAATTGTTTTAAAAGAGTTCGAATACGATAAGCATACGTATTAGTCGTCACATCTAAGACTTGGTCTCGGTGTGTGTACTAGGTGTCCTAATTACTAGTGTTTCTATACTTAATCTTCTAATTTAACTTAGCTACCCATTTATAACCCAATCCCATAATTAGTGATAGCAACTTACATTTAAATTTTCACAAAATTTAGGCAGAGTTTCCTTTGTATTTAGTTCAAATCCAGACAATTATATTGTCCATTTACAACAATTTCCCAACAAAATAATCATAATAAATCTTTAACTAAACATTTATAAATAAATTCCATTTCAATTCAATTTAAACGAGATTTTAGAAAATTATTAAATTAAATTTTAATAAATTCACAACGCCTTCATTTTTATTAAAACATCATTACTTGAACTTAAATAATATGTGATGGGCTTAATTAAGCCCCATTGGGCCCACTTAGGCCAAATTGAAGATCCTTGATTTCGAATTGATTACAAAACTTGTGCTTTTGATTCTAATGAATTTCTAACAATGTTATCCTATTTGTTAAACAATCTTATATATATACAACATTTCGTTCTACACATGCATGCATGATTAGGGTTTCATCCTTGTTCATGCACACACATGTATATATAGTTGATCCACGCACACCAATACACACTCGTTTTTCCTACTCCATTGTTGAACAATATCGTGACCTAACAAATCCTTGGGCCTGTCGATCATGAGGGCAGCGAACCTCTAGGTTCTACCCAGGGTTCGGCAACCATAGCAGCTCGGCGAACCCTTAAGGTTCGGCTGAAAACATGGTCCTGGGTTCACGGCCCCTATAAGGTTAAGCATAGGGTTCGGCAACCAATGATAGTTCGTCTAAAGGTTTGTTCATAGACTAAGGTTCGGTTGTGATTCTTAGGTTCATGACTATCTTGGGTTCGCTAGAGGAGAAAGGTTCGTGGTTCTAGGGTTTGCATGGCCATAGTTCGGCCATGCAAGGTTCGTCTCCTCTTATAGGTTCACCTAGCATCTTAAACTTTTCATCCTAGGTTCGGCTAGTGTAGAAAGGTTCGGCCAGAGTTGATGAAAGTAGCAGGTGCGCTGCAGGCAACAGGGTTCGTGAGTCAGAGGCTTTACAGGTTCGTTACAGATGTGGTCAAGGGTTCGTTGTAGGGTTCGCTCAAGGCCTCATTGGTTCGGTTAACAGCAAATAGGTTCGTGGCCTCCTTATGGAACCTAATAGGTTCGTCCGATCAGATTTAAGTCGCGAACCATCCTCATCATATCCTCCTTCAACTCTAACCTGTGAAAATCAGTTTCTAGATCTTCCTAGTTGTTAACATGGCTTATTTTAAGTTTACTAAGTGTTTAGAACCGATTAAATAACAATAACTATAAGGAATCGTGAAGCACCCTAAAAACCGAATTCAAATTGGAGTTTTACCTTGAAAATGGTGGAGGAAAGCTTAGATTCTTCATCCTTTCGTGATCTATGTGAAGGGGTGAACGTTTTGAGCCAAGAATCACTTGAATCGGGAAAGAAACGATCAAGATATTGTAGCGAGAAGGAGGAGAACAATTTCTTAAAGAGAGAGAGGTGTAAAACGTGAATGAGTGCTAGAATGGAGGTGGTGATGGTTGGTGGTGACATAAATGTTTCATTTAATGATTTAGAGTATACCCGGTTGTTCGGTCTCGTTCTGTTTCGCGTAAAATGTCGGTTCGCGAGGTTTTCGCGATAAAACGACACGGTTTATAAAAATAGAATTTATAAAATGATTCTAAGTTGTGATTCCTAATAAATTAACTAGTATCTTTTATTTATTTAAAACTTTTCAGAATTGTTTAATTAACTGTTTAAATCGAATCGTAAGGTCGTCGCACGTATTCGTTCGAATCGTCACTCGTACGAACACGGCGATAACTATACTTTTCAATATTGTTTTCTAATTATTGGATATTATTCAGAACGTTAAACTTTCAGATATATTCGTACAGATCGTCACCTATACGAATAACCCGTCAATTTAGCATTCTCATAACAACATCCGTTCTGTTTTGTTCTATAAAGCCTCACATACGTTTATATATAATAAATTCTAACAAATAATCACATGATGGTTCTGTGTTGCCAGATAATTATCTGACTCAAGAACCATAGTTTTGAACTTTGTTTCTATTAAATGTTTATGAACTCGTTGTTTGATAATGACAATGATATGAATAGAAATTGTACTGAAATGTATATTGTTCGTACCTGTTTACTGTTCATGAACTGTTTAAGATCACTGTTCCGGTACGGTTCCGGCACTGATGTTACATAGGAGGCTCAGCAGCACAATCGAAATCAGCATTGTCCCGGAAAGAAGTGATATGATGCATGATAATCACTGGGTTGGCTGAAATAGCATGAGATATTCTGGAACGCTTCAAAAAAGAAATCATATGACGAAATAAAGAAGCTTCCTTCAGTTCTTCATCCACCAATGCAATCACGTTATGCTTGTCATTATATAAATGTCATGTATGAAAAATAAATAAAAATAGGATCAAAATAAAATTTTGAAACACTGTAAAAATTTTCAAAAAGTAACTAAGTATTAAAATCGTCGATACTAGCAGTATCAATACTAGTATCGATACACTTATAGTATAAAACACTTAGAACAAATATGAATTTTAGCGTCGATATTAATAATATCAATATAAAGAATATCGATAATAATAATATCGACTAAATCATCTCTGAGTTCAATGCAAGAATGTTATACATAGTAACTTTTTGAAAACTTTCATCGATACTATTAGTATCGATACTACAGTATACAACGATACCACATTCAAAAATTCAAAGATTCCAGATTTTTCAAACAACAAAATTTAAAATAAAAACATGTAGATCTAAAACAGATAACATCGATGAGTTATTCTATACAAAAAAACACTTTGAATAAACCATGAATTAGATCAATTTTAGTACCAAAAAGTTTTAAATGTTCGACAATTCAAACCTAAATGATTTCATGGTTAAAACATATTTAATTACCAGCCATTATGATCACAACTTGATGAAGAAACAACGATGAATCACACAAAGTCTAAATTTTTACAAGAAACAAAATCGAAAAATTTTACTCTCTATAAACACACACAGAGTAGTTTCAACGATAATAGTATCGATACTGATAATATCGACACTATATATAGTACCACCTAGTATCAATGAGAAGAAATGTTATCGATACTACTAATATCGATTGTAGTATCGATACTATATTTATATATATCGATTCTAACAATATCTATCCTTAAACAATTTCAAACATAAACTTAACTTTAAATTTTCTTGAAAAATTTCAAATCAAATATCAAAAATACCTTTTGTGAAAAACTAAGAAAAATACATTTCAAAGGAGGTATATAAAATATTTTTGAAATTTTAAACTAATAAAATCTATACAAGAAAATGGTTTTGAATTTTTATAAAATCTTTGAAATGATCTAAATGAAATCATATTCAACTTATTATCATCAAAATTTCTCAACTTTTAACATTAATTCGTTAACATCATATGCATATAAATAAAATCATGTCAATTTATGTACCCAAACATATAACTAAACAATTAAAAATTTGATTATTCAGATAAACTCAAAATACTATAACATAAATTTAATACCAAGCATTATTATTAAAAATTTAAATAATGAATTTAAATAAGTCTCATACTTAATTAGATATTAACATATTCCACCTCATAATTTATCGAGGATAAAATATATATCGTCATTAATCTTTTCACATATGCAATAAATTAATGGAATGAAATTTTTATTTTGATCAAACTTAATAGATCAATAATTTAATGGTATGCGCTAGTGAGAACAGGTCTGTGTGAAACACACAACAAAGAGTCACTATGCATATTAATAAATGAATGCTATAAATTTCCAGATCTATATTGACATATAACAGAGGAAATTTAGTATGTGTATAAAAAGATCATTGACGACATAATATGTATATATATGAATCTACTATCAATCCATTTTTGTTGAAACTCAGTTAGTGCAAATAAATTTTAAGATATAGAACCCATTAATTCATTGAAAATTTTAAACAATTTACTTAGTATCATTTAAAGTAAAATATTTTCAAGTTTTTCTTAAATTCGAATTCAATCATTCAAATCAATTAAATATTACTTCTATGATTTAATACATCAACTAAATATAATTAAATTCATATGCAAAAACATTAACAAATAAAAATGTTAATCATTTAAAAACATTAAATCAAATAAGTGAAAATTCTATCATTTTCCAAAAAACTTGGATACAATTTTCAAGATTTTAAAATTTTAATAAATAACAAAATATGAAAGTTTTTTTTTAAAAAATCCAAAAAATAAAAACAAACTTTCAAGTGTTATGTTTCAAAATCTTTCATTCAAAATTGATCATCCCCGAGACCTTCTATAAGATAAATGAAACGAGTTGAATCAAAAGCTTTTGTAAAAATGTCTGTATTGTTGTCAACAGTAAAAATTTTCAAAAGCTGGATTAACTTTTTCTCTGCACAGTCTCGAATAAAATGTGACACCTCGCAAAATCCAGGTCGGCATTTATACTATTTTAATAATAATGTGTATTATTATTTCATACGTGGCACTAGAATAATTATATTTAGTGTGACACGTGGCACAACAGTTCGAACACACCGATAATTCGAGGAATTATCGCACAATACTCGCACGTGTCTTGAATGACGAACGTTGGTGAACGGATCAAACCACAGAACACTTTCACTGCACATTAGGTTCCGGGGAACCTAAGTTAGTAGAAAGATGTCTATATGTCGAGAAACGATGCTCGTAATCGAAAAATACGCGAAAACTGGGCCAAAACATGAAAATGGGCCAATTTGGGTCCAGGCGGTACGCCTGACCCGAAAACTCCCCACTAAGGCGATGCGCGCGGATGAGGAAGGAACGCCTCTCATCTGTCTGACTCGCGCGTAACGCCTGGCTTCGGTGGTTATCGTCAGGCGATACGCCTGGGGTGTCTGACATCTAAAAATCTTGTAAATCTCATGATTACCACACCATACTCCTTTTACCCAATACCATACGTAAACCTTTCTATTTATACCCCCATAACGTTTGATTCTAGTCCCACAACACCATAATTACCCTCAAGGAACACTTGGAAGCCATGGTTGCATCTTGGGAAGCTTGTTCTTGAAGATCTTGAAGGTTTGAGGCACAAAGGAGCTCCAAGAACACCACACTCATTCCTTCTCGTGATTGAAGCTAGCTTAGCCACATTTTGAAGCATTAGAAGGTAGTTCTAGCACCCTTGTAGTCTAAAAACACCATTACACACACATGCAAGCTCACACACACACATACCAATGCATGAGCTTCACATACACGAATTTCTATCACTTTGAATCTGGGTTTGTTGATTTGAGTATGGATATTGATGATCTATGATGTTAATATGAGGTATTTTACATTCCATGATGATGTTGTTATGATAGGATGGTTATATTAATCAAAATGATGGTTCTAGCAACATGCATGTATGATCTAGGTGGAGTTACATGAAGTTTGATATTGAAATGTTATTGGGTATGATATTGGATATGATTTATGAGATCGAGAAGTGTTATGAATATCAAGATATGTCAAAAATGTGATTTTTACTAATTGTGGTAACTTTAATATCATGAAATGTTAATTTATGATGAAATGGCTTAATGTATGTGGTTAGATCTTTAAGTTATGTTAAAAATTATGGTTATTGATGTGTTGAAATTGTTAAAATCATCGAATATATGATTTTTGTGGATATTACTATAAATAGTAACTTTATTTCACAAAGTCTATAAATGATGATATATTTGCTGTAATGAATATGATTTAACGGTTATGTAAACTAGGATGACGATATTAAGACGAGATTATTAGCTAGACTTGGTGACACATTCTTATTTTGTAACTTTCTGATTATAGAAACTTTTACGCGGAAACTATGCTAAACCGGCTATGTGTAACTATGTGCTATGTGATAACATGCTCATTTAGGATAAATATGCATGTTAGAATAATGGGAATATGATTTCTTGCATGACGTGCCTAATGTGGAAACTATTCTGAAATAGAAACTTACTATAAAGTAAGTTTCCTCACAGAAGTGACTACTGGTATCTGTACACTTCACACGACACAAAACCGCACATTACACGAACACTTAATCCAAAACCATCACCAACGGGTAGTTAGGTCACACACGGTCAACACGGTCAAACACAGTCAACGCGACCCACAAAACAACTCGAAGTTTTTGAACTCGAACACGGTCTTGTGAGACCCACATATGTGAACACAAACTTATAACACCTATATGATATAGGTAACGACTAGCCGGCGAGCTACACAGTTCTTGTACGAACATTCTGCTAAACTCAGGTGAGTTTACGGCCCCACTTTTACTCTTTAACTGCTTTGCTAAACTATTGGGGTGAGAATACAATGCAACTATTTTAGATATATGACTGGTATGTTGTGAAAACCATTTTCGAGTGTAACTATTATCGCTTAAAATCCTCACTTATCCTTACCGTTAGTTGTGTAAACAAACGAGTCGTAATTACGTAGTACTACTGGGTTTGACTAGCCCCACTCGGCACCAATGTTGACTGGAGGTCATAACGAGTGTAATTTCGATGTTGATGTCGGGTACAGCGATGACCCGCGGAGGCAAACGGAAACAGTCGAGTTTCGGTAAGATGAACTGACACACTCCACGGATCGTAGTATCCAACAACTAAACTTAACATACCCAGTATATGTCTGTTTACTATTTCTGTCTGTCTAAACCTGTGAACTCACCAACTTTTTAGTTGACACTTTTCGCATGTATTCTCAGGTAACTAATGGAGCTCACGCTAGGACGTACTCAAGGAAGCATTAAGGAGTCTGAATGGCATATAGACTCATGTCCTAGGCTTGTGTGTGCATTTGTTGGTTTTAAACCCATTTGAACAATGTAGTGTCTGTTAAACAATTTACTTTCCGCTGCAAACTTATGATGTTGAAACATTTTCCGCTGCATATTAAATGAAACTATGTTATTTTGCAAATCTGTGTGATTGTGAAACTCATATAGAGTCGTTCTATATGACCATGAGCTGTGATCCTGGCCACGTCACACCCACGTGGACTGACACCACGAGTGGGAATTTGGGGGTGTGACAGACTGGTATCAGAGCCTTGGTTATAGAGAACTAGGTTTGCATATAGTGAACTTAGACTATAGCCACTGCTCTACATTAGACACTACACTAACAATTTCACAAAAATGTTTACTATTATCATGTACTGTTACTTATTTGATTCAAACGCAGGAATGGACAACAACAAAGATCAGAACGGGAAAGACCCGAGGAAGCGCCCGTATGAGTATGAGCTTACCGAGGAGGGCAAACAGAAGATCCAGGACATAGTGGAGCAGGTATATGCTCAGGAGTCCAAGAGGCTTCGACCCTCGAGCAGCAGGGGACCATGGGACTGGTACCCTACTACCCTTGCTGTTTGGGCGAGGGAAGAGAGAGTACCCAAGTTGCCTTTGTTAGGAGACGCATCTACTGGACCACCCCTACCACCGATTGGAATGCCCATGGAGCGGGCATTCGCTGCATTGATCTCGCGTTATAGACGTGAATCCTGTCAGCTACGCGTAATGACTGGTGGGTTTAGGGATCTCTTGGAGCATAGTCAGCATCTCCAGAAACGCGTGGATAACTTGGAGGAGAGACTCGCACGCGTCGAAGGGACGCAGGATGACTTGGTTGCTAGGACTCAGGATGTGATCCAGCGACAGGAGGAGGTCACTGCTGAGGTCACAGACATCCATGATAGGACTACATTGCTCGAGGAGCAACAGGATTTCTTAGCCGCAGTGACACATGGACACGCTGGACGATTAGCAGCTGTGGAGGACGCCAACGAGGAAAATCTTGCCATGATCCAGGCAAGCGATGCCATGCTAAATGCATGGGTCGGACAGTTCATAGTGGAGCCACAGCCTGAGCCAGAACCCCAATTCGAGCCGGATGATCTCGAAGAGGAAGATTTTGACGAGGATCCAGACGAGGATCCTGATGAGGAGGACGATGATGGCCCTGCTGATAGTGGAGATTCACACTCCACGATTGTCTAGTTAGGATTTCTATTTCAGTATTCTACTTTTGTGTCACTTAGCCGAGCGGGATGTGCTCGTGCAAATTTTGTAGCATCTCTTTTGGAAAATATTGTACACAAACTTATTATCATTAATGGAAAGATGCTTTACTTTGTTGCTTATATATATCATGGCCATGACTACTGTTAACATGACATCTGACCTAACAATTGACTAACACTCTAACTTATGCTAATTAACATCCTAACCTTTCCATATAGAATCATGTCTGAACGAGGACCCAATGCCCGCAAACTCAAACGCAAGGCCGAAAAGGCAAGGATCGACATGATGGTTGAACGTAAGTTCAACAAGGTACTTGCGAATTACGAAGCAAACCGACTTGCTAGCGAGACTAGTGGCACCAACAACGGTACTAACCCCAACCTAACCCGATTAACTTAGTATAGACACTAACGCGTTACATTGAACACCGATGCGCAAGATCTCATGGGAGTGTAGCAAAGTGGTGTTCATTTAAAGCGTTCCTGAGTTGCCATCCTCACAAATTCCAAGGTACCGAGGGAGCAGTGGGACTGCTTCGCTGGATCGAGAAGCTGGAGTCAGTCTTCTCTATGTCTGAATGCTCGGATGAAAATCGAGTAAAATATGCCACCGGAACTCTGGAGGGACCAGCCCTCACATGGTGGAACACACATGTCCAAACCTTTGGACTTGAAACTGCAAACTCCATTCCATGGGACAACTTCACCAGGATGCTGCACGAAGAATACTGTCCTAGGGACGAAATCAGAAAGCTTGAGGAAGAATTTTGGGTGCACAAGATGGTGGGATCCGAAATCGAGAAATACTGTACTCGGTTTCACGAGCTGTGCAAGCTATGCCCGGCAATGGTAACGCCAGAGTACAAGAAGATTGAACAATTCATTAGTGGATTGCCGGAGCAGATTCAGAGTACGGTGACTGCTTCCGATCACACCACCATCCAACCACTGATTCGCTTGGCACACAAACTGACTGATCAGGCAGTAGCCTAGGGAAAGCTACCAAAAAGGGGTGAACATCTGAAACCCCAAGAAACCAAGCGAAAGTGGGAGCCCAGCAACAACCGCACCTTCTCACCTCAGCAACCAACCCAACACCGCCCAACACCTGCCAAAGTTTTCACTGCCACTCAGCAAAACACTCAGGGCAAAGGGGGATACAAGGGAAACAGCCCAAAATGCAACATCTGCAACTATCATCATTTTGGCCCATGCAAAAAGGGCAAGTGCACCAATTGTGGCAGAAATGGACACCTGGCTAAAGAATGCCGATCAAACCACAACCCCAACCTCAACAAGACTGACACCTTAAAGGGATACTTCACTTGCGGGAAGCCAGGGCATATGCGCCGAGATTGCCCACAAAACAAGAACACTGGAGGCAACCCGACAAGGGGAAGAGCATTCGTGATTGGATCGGCGAAGCTAAAGATGACCCCAATGTCGTCACCGGTACGTTTCTTTTAAATAATGTCTATGCTAGTATATTATTTGATACCGGTGCCGATAGGAGTTTTATCTCTAGCGACTTTAGCAGATCACTTAATATGACACCAACACCACTAGACTATAAATACACCGTAGAGTTAGCGGACAGCAAGCTGATCGAAACACAACATATCATCAAGGGATGTGTTCTAACACTAGCAGACCATCGACTGGTGATTGACCTGATGCCGGTAACTCTCGGGAGCTTCGACGTGGTGATTGGAATGGAGTGGCTATCTGCAAACCACGCTGAGATTGTTTGCAATGAGAAGATTGTGCGAATTACATCGCCAAGTGGAGAGCAGATCTCGATCCAAGGAGAATGGCGTGGGATACCATTAAACATTATGTCCTGCATGAAGGCGAACAAATATCTGAAGAAAGGATATACGGCTATCCTAGCCCTTATTACCGAACAACCAAAGAAGGAACGGAAAATCGAGGACATCGCTATTGTTCGCGATTATCCGGAAGTCTTTCCTGACGATCTACCGGGACTACCACCAGCACGACAAGTGGAGTTTCAGATAGATCTGACACCAGGAGCAGCACCAATAGCCAAGGCACCATATCGATTGGCTCTTACTGAAATGCAGGAATTATCTAATCAACTGCAAGAGTTGTTAGATAAAGGATTCATCCGACCGAGTTTCTCACCTTGGGGAGCACCGGTATTGTTTGTGAAGAAAAAGGACGGATCATTCCGTATGTGTATAGACTACCGAGAATTGAACAAAATAACGATTAAAAATCGATATCCATTACCTCGAATAGACGATCTGTTTGACCAATTGCAAGGGTCAAGCTACTATTCGAAGATCGATTTAAGATCCGGTTATCATCAACTCAGAGTACAAGAAGGAGATATACCAAAGACGGCCTTCAGGACACGATACGGACATTATGAATTTTTAGTCATGCCTTTCGGACTGACCAATGCACCGGCAGTATTCATGGACCTCATGAATCGGGTGTGTAAGCCGTATCTGGACAAATTCGTGATCGTATTCATAGACGACATCCTGATTTACTCCAAGACTCAAGAAGAACATGCCGATCACTTAAGACGTGTCTTAGAACTACTAAAGAGAGAACAACTGTACGCGAAATTTTCCAAATGTGATTTTTGGATTCGCGAAGTTCAGTTTCTTGGGCACGTAGTGAACGAGAAAGGGATACACGTAGACCCAGCCAAGATCGAGGCAATCAAGAATTGGACAGCACCAAAAACTCCAACTGAGGTGCGACAGTTCTTAGGACTGGCCGGGTACTACAGGCGGTTTATTGAGGGATTCTCGAAGATCGCACAATCATTGACTTCTCTTACGCATAAAGACAAGAAGTTCGAATGGGGAGAAAAACAAAGAGCTGCTTTCGACTTATTAAAGCAGAAGTTGTGCAGCACACCTATCTTGTCACTACCAGACGGGTGCGAAGACTTTGTAGTCTGCTGCGACGCATCGAAGCAAGGACTCGGTTGTGTACTGATGCAACGCGAGAAGGTCATAGCTTATGCGTCACGACAATTGAAAGTGCACGAGAAGAACTACACAACCCATGATTTGGAGTTGGGAGCCGTAGTGTTCGCATTGAAAATCTGGCGACACTATCTGTATGGTACTAGGTGTACGATATTCACAGATCATAAGAGCCTACAACACATATTCGATCAGAAGGAACTGAACATGAGACAACGTAGATGGGTCGAATTGATAGGTGATTATGACTGTGCAATCAAGTATCATCCCGGGAAAGCTAATGTAGTAGCCGACGCACTGAGCCGGAAGGAAACAACTAAACGCGTACGTGCACTACAACTTACCATTCATTCAGAATTACCTAATCAAATCCGGAATGCACAGCAAGAAGCTTTGAAAACTGAAAACCTCACTCTCGAGGCCATGCGAGGAATGGATAAGCACATGAAACCGAAAGACGATGGAGCTTACTACCTAATGGATCGTATTTGGATCCCACGTTACGGGGGATTTAGAGAAGTAGTGATGGATGAAGCTCACAAGAGTCGATACTCAGTACATCCAGGTTCTGACAAGATGTACCACGACCTAAAGACAACTTACTAGTGGCCGAACATGAAATCTGAAATTGCGACCTATGTGAGTAAGTGTCTGACTTGCTCAAAGGTCAAGGTCGAATATCAGAAACCGTCAGGGTTACTCCAACAACCGGAAATTCCAGTCTGGAAATGGGAGCAGATTTCCATGGATTTTATCACCAAGCTACCAAAGACAGCAAGTGGTTGCGATACCATCTGGGTTATCGTAGACCGACTCACGAAATCGGCACACTTCCTACCGATTAAGGAAACTGACAAACTGGAGAAGTTAACCCGAATCTACTTGAAGGAAATCGTATCCAGACACGGAGTCCCAATCTCTATTATATCTGACCGAGACAGCCGATTCACGGCGCATTTTTGGAAGTCCTTACACAAGGCACTTGGGACGAGATTGGATATGAGCACTGCTTATCATCCACAGACGGATGGTCAGAGTGAACGAACCATCCAAACCCTAGAAGACATGCTTCGGGCATGTGTGATTGATTTCGGTAATAGCTGGGAGACTCACCTACCGTTGGTGGAGTTCTCATATAATAACAGTTACCACACCAGCATTGGAGCTGCACCATTTGAAGCACTGTACGGGCGTAAGTGCAGATCACCACTTTGTTGGGCGGAAGTTGGTGAAAGCCAACTGACCGGACCCGAGCTTGTGCACGAAACCACAGAAAAGATCGTACAAATACGTAACAGAATGGCAGCAGCTCGAGACCGACAGAAAAGCTATGCCGACAAAAGGCGCAAGCCTTTGGAATTCCAAGTGGGAGACCGAGTACTTCTTAAAGTCTCGCCTTGGAAGGGAGTGATTCGATTTGGGAAAAGGGGAAAATTAAACCCTCGTTACATAGGACCATTCGAGATCACTAAACGGATAGGCCCCGTAGCCTACGAACTACAGCTACCACATGAATTGAGTAGCGTACACAATGTGTTTCATGTTTCGAACCTCAAGAAATGCTTATCAGACGAGACGCTCGCAATTCCTTTGGAGGAAATCCAGATTGATGAACAACTTCACTTCGTTGAGGAACCGGTGGAAATCATGGATTGGGAAATCAAGAAGTTGAAACTCAGTAAAATACCAATTGTAAAAGTTCGTTGGAACTCACGGCGAGGACCGGAATACACCTGGGAGCGAGAGGACCAGATGAAACAGAAATACCCTCACTTATTCTCCGACCAGACTAACACCGGCAGCACGAACTGAATTTCGGGACGAAATTCCTATTAACTGGGGGATGATGTGACACCTCGCAAAATCCAGGTCAGCATTTATACTATTTTAATAATAATGTGTATTATTATTTCATACGTGGCACTAGAATAATTATATTTAGTGTGACACGTGGCACAACAGTTCGAACACACCGATAATTCGAGGAATTATCGCACAATACTCGCACGTGTCTTGAATGACGAACGTTGGTGAACGGATCAAACCACAGAACACTTTCACTGCACATTAGGTTCCGGGGAACCTAAGTTAGTAGAAAGATGTCTATATGTCGAGAAACGATGCTCGTAATCGAAAAATACGCGAAAACTGGGCCAAAACATGAAAATGGGCCAAATTGGGTCCAGGTAGTACGCCTGACCCGAAAACTCCCCACTCAGGCGATGCGCGCGGATGAGGAAGGAACGCCTCTCATCTGTCTGACTCGCGCGTAACGCCTGGCTTCGGTGGTTATCGTCAGGCGATACGCCTGGGGTGTCTGACATCTAAAAATCTTGTAAATCTCATGATTACCACACCATACTCCTTTTACCCAATACCATACGTAAACCTTTCTATTTATACCCCCATAACGTCTGATTCTAGTCCCACAACACCATAATTACCCTCAAGGAACACTTGGAAGCCATGGTTGCATCTTGGGAAGCTTTTCTTGAAATCTTGAAGGTTTGAGGCACAAAGGAGCTCCAAGAACACCACACTCCATTCCTTCTCGTGATTGAAGCTAGCTTAGCCACATTTTGAAGCATTAGAAGGTAGTTCTAGCACCCTTGTAGTCTAAAAACACCATTACACACACATGCAAGCTCACACACACACATACCAATGCATGAGCTTCACATACACGAATTTCTATCACTTTGAATCTGGGTTTGTTAATTTGAGTATGGATATTGATGATCTATGATGTTAATATGAGGTATTTTACATTCCATGATGATGTTGTTATGATAGGATGGTTATATTAATCAAAATGATGGTTCTAGCAACATGCATGTATGATCTAGGTGGAGTTACATGAAGTTTGATATTGAAATGTTATTGGGTATGATATTGGATATGATTTATGAGATCGAGAAGTGTTATGAATATCAAGATATGTCAAAAATGTGATTTTTACTAATTGTGGTAACTTTAATATCATGAAATGTTAATTTATGATGAAATGGCTTAATGTATGTGGTTAGATCTATAACTTATGTTAAAAATTATGGTTATTGATGTGTTGAAATTGTTAAAATCATCGAATATATGATTTTTATGGATATTACTATAAATAGTAACTTTATTTCACAAAGTCTATAAATGATGATATATTTGCTGTAATGAATATGATTTAACGGTTATATAAACTAGGATGACGATATTAAGACGAGATTATTAGCTAGACTTGGTGACACATTCTTATTTTGTAACTTTCTGATTATAGAAACTTTTACGCGCAAACTATGCTAAACCGGCTATGTGTAGCTATGTGCTATGTGATAACATGCTCATTTAGGATAAATATGCATGTTAGAATAATCGGAATATGATTTCTTGCATGACGTGCCTAATGTGGAAACTATTCTGAAATAGAAACTTACTATAAAGTAAGTTTCCTCACAGAAGTGACTACTGGTATCTGTACACTTCACACGACACAAAACCGCACATTACACGAACACTTAATCCAAAACCATCACCAACGGGTCGTTAGGTCAAACACGGTCAACACGGTCAAACACAGTCAACGCGACCCACAAAACAACTCGAAGTTGTTGAACTCGAACACGGTCCTATGAGACCCACATATGTGAACACAAACTTATAACACCTATATGATATAGGTAACGACTAGCCGGCGAGCTACACAGTTCTTGTACGAACATTCTGCTAAACTCAGGTGAGTTTACGGCCCCACTTTTACTCTTTAACTGCTTTGCTAAACTATTGGGGTGAGAATACAATGCAACTATTTTAGATATATGACTGGTATGTTGTGAAAACCATTTTCGAGTGTAACTATTATCGCTTAAAGTCCTCACTTATCCTTATCGTTAGTTGTGTAAACAAACGAGTCGTAATTACGTAGTACTACTGGGTTTGACTAGCCCCACTCGGCACCAATGTTGACTGGAGGTCATAACGAGTGTAATTTCGATGTTGATGTCGGGTACAGCGATGACCCGCGGAGGCAAACGGAAACAGTCGAGTTTTGGTAAGATGAACTGACACACTCCACGGATCGTAGTATCCAACAACTAAACTTAACATACCCAGTATATGTCTGTTTACTATTTCTGTCTGTCTAAACCTGTGAACTCACCAACTTTTTAGTTGACACTTTTCGCATGTATTCTCAGGTAACTAATGGAGCTCACGCTAGGACGTACTCAAGGAAGCATTAAGGAGTCTGAATGGCATATAGACTCATGTCCTAGGCTTGTGTGTGCATTTGTTGGTTTTAAACCCATTTGAACAATGTAGTGTCTGTTAAACAATTTACTTTCCGCTGCAAACTTATGATGTTGAAACATTTTCCGCTGCATATTAAATGAAACTATGTTATTTTGCAAATATGTGTGATTGTGAAACTCATATAGAGTCGTTCTATATGACCATGAGCTGTGATCCTGGCCACGTCACACCCACGTGGACTGACACCACGAGTGGGAATTTGGGGGTGTGACATAAAATGACGACGAATATCAATGTGTTTTGTTCTTTTATGTGAAACAGGATTTTCAGTAATGGCTATGGCAACTGTGTTATCAAAAAAAAAATAGGAGTTGTTGTTTATTTTAAACCTTATTCTTGCATTTTTTTGTTGAATCCACAAAACTTGCGAACAAAAACTTGAAGCAGCAACATACTCAGCCTCACATGTAGAGATGGCTAGAATAAGTTGTTTCTTATATTGCCAGGTTACCAGTTTATTACCAAAGAATTGACGACCTCCTGTTGTTGACTTTCTGTCAAGATTGCAGCGACCATAGTCAGAGTCTGAGAAAGCTATAAAATCCATGCTATTATCATAAGGGTACCATAGTTCAAGACTTGGTTTTCCCTTCGAATAGTGAAAAATTCGTTTCACAGCCTTAATATGTGAATCTTTAGGCTTTGCATGAAATCTAGAACACAAACAAACTACAAACATGATGTCAGGTCAAGGCTAAGTTAAATACACAAAGAACCAATCATTGAATGATATAGATGTTGATCAACATCAATACCATTCTCATCGTTCCCTAAATTATGATGAGGACAGATAAGAGTAGAAATTGATGTACAATCATTCATATTGAACTTGTTCAAGATGTCATGTGCATATTTACTCTGATGTATGAATAAGCCATCCTTCTTCTGATCTACTTGAATTCCCAAAAAGAAAGTTAATTCTCCTATTGCACTCATTTCAAACTTCTGCTTCATAACCGTTCAAAATCCTTGCATAATTGTTTATTTGTAGCTTTAATGATAATATCATTCACATATATCTGAACAATCAAAATGTCATCATCCTTCTTCAAAATAAACAAGGTACTATCAATCTTCCTTATTGAAAAACCATTATCCAACATATGTGTTGACAAAGTTTAATACCACGCCCTAGGTGCTTGATTTAATCCATAGAAAGCCTTATCCAAATGATAACATTTAGTAGGATTATTTGGATCTTCAAACCCAGGTGGTTGAACAACATAGACTTCTTCTTTCACTTTGCCATATAAAAAGGCATTCTTGACGTCTAATTGAAAGACTTTGAAATTTTGAAGCTAGCAAATGCAAGGAACAATCGAATAGCTTCAATTCTTGCAACAGGAGCATATACTTCATCATAGTCAATACCCTCCTATTGTTTAAAACCTTGGACCACCAGTCTAGCTTTGTTCCTCACAATAATTCCCTTATCATCTTTTTTACATCTGTACACCCATCTGGTACCTATGGGAATGACATCTTCAGGACAATCTACTAGCATCCAAACACCAAGTTTCTCAAATTAACTCAGTTCTTCTTCCATGGCTGTTATCCAAGAAGACTCCTTAATGCTTCTTTAATATTTTTTTGGCTCTATTTGACTTATAAAGCATGAATATAAACATGAACTTATTGTCTCTTGAATACTTGATAATAAAATCTCATCTCCTTCATCTTGAGCATATATGTTGACTCCTTCTCTTGACACCAGAATTTAAATCACCTATGATTCGCAATCTATTCCACGGCCAGTTGTTCTTCAAGATTTGTAATATGTGTATCTTCTTCTGGTAAAATCCCCCCTGAATTTCAGATTCAATAATTACAGATGGATCATTAATTGAATCATGAAGTACATCATCATAATGTAATTCTTCAGAAATTTTTTGTTGTTTAGGAACAACTGTAGAAGAAGGAAAATCAGGAAAAACAGGAGAACTCCCTTCAGAAGATTCAAGAATAATTCTTGGAAACAAAGACCCATGAATATGAATAGTATCACTAAAAGATTAAGCAATATCATTCGAAGATGAAGGAAAATAGTTATAAAAACAATCAGAGACTTAATCATAATCAAATAGCCATTCTGGACCTTTTCCAGGCAAGGTGTCAGTGAATCTACATATAGTGACTTCATATGCCTCTTCAATAATCCTTGTAGTCAAAATAAAAACTCGTTTTTTCAAGGAATTAGCTGAATATCCCAAAAATATTCCTTCCACAGCCTTAGGCTCAAATTTTGGAGAAGTCATTTTCAAATAAGTACAAGTAGCTCCAAAAGGTTCCAAATGGGCAATATTAGGTTTACGACCTTTAAGTAATTGATATAAAGTCTTTCCATGCTTCTTGACAGTAAGAACACGGTTTAATGTATAACATGCTGTATTAACAGCTTCAGCCAAAAAAAGTGATCGGATGATGAGAATATGCAAGCATAGTTCTTGTTGTTTCTATCAAAGTACAATTCTTCCATTAAGCAACACCTTATTGTTGAGGTGTATAAGGAACTCTAAATTGATGAGAAATACCCTTCTGAATGCAGAACAACTCCAAATTATGGTTTTTTAATTCAGTACCATTATCACTTCTCAAAAACTTCACATGTGTAGAAAATTCATTCTTAATCTTGACAATGAGATTCTTTAAAATCTTTGGAGTTTCTGATTTAGCAGCCAAAAAGAAAACCCAAGAAAATCTTGAAAATTCATTAGTGACTACTAAAGAAAAATATCGTCCACCAACACTTTTAACTGACACTGGACCAAAAAGATCCATATGTAGCATAGTTAGAGGAATGTTAGTAGAATTATCAGCTTTAGGTGTATGTGATTGCTTACGATGTTTTCCCTTTTGACAAGAAATACAGTGATCAATCATCACAAAATACTTAGATGGGACACCTTCAACTAATCCATTTTGAATCAGAAAATTCATTTTGCGTAAATGAACATGTCCCATTCGTCAATGCCATGAAATTTAATCTTTTTCAGTAGCCTTGGAAAAGAAACATGTAAGTTGAGAAGATGAAGTAACAGAAGACATATCCAGCTGATATGTATTATTGTATGTTGGATCAGTCACTAACAGAATAATGTTTATCACATACTTGTGAAACACTCAACAAGTTGTGTTTGAGCTGTTCCACAAAACTGACATGTTCAAAACTTATTCTATCATTTCACAACACTCCTTCTTTTGTGATATATCCACCAGTATTTCCAGCAAATTTTACAAATCCACCATTAGTGTGCTTGATGTTTGTTAAAAGATCCAAATTTCCAGTCATATGTCGAGAACAATCACTATCAATGTACGATGTATTCATTAAACTACTTTATAATGAGTCCTGGACACATAAAAATAAACCAATTAGAAACTGGAATCCATGTCTTAGTCTTATGACTTTTAACATGGATGGATGAAACATCTTGAATTTAACCAATATAAACTTTTGCCTTAACAGTCCATACTCTATTAGGAATAGGTTTGTAAGGAATAGTTTCATTTTGATGATAGACAATTTGTTTATTTGGGTTTACAATTTTCTTTGAAAGAAATTTTGATTTAACACAATTCATCAATTTTGGATTTTGAAAATTGGTTTTGAAATGTTGTTTAACAGATTTCTTTTCCACGAGAGGAAAAGAATGAATAGGCTTCCCTGGTTTTAAATGATGTTTTGATGCTGAACTATGTGCAATGAATGCTGTTGTGATGAAATCAATCAAATTAATTGGCTTAGTAGGCATTCTTTTCTACTCTTCTGAGATTAAACAACATGTGAGGAACTATCATACTTTGGTAGCCTAACATTCTGAATCTTAGACCTTGAACTAGACCCTTGTGAAAGTGAAGCTATAGATCCATTGCTACCAGAATTCTTAGACTAAATAAATCTATCACTATGAACATCACAGTTTACAGAAGGTAATGCTTGTGAAGAAGAAGTTTGTGATGAAGACATTTTACTCTTATTATTGAAGAAAACAACATTTGATTGACATAATAATTTGTCAAGATCATTTTGATTAGTTTGTTCCTTCACAAAATTATGTTTTCCTTTTGTTACCCAATCCTTTTCACATACCCTTTCTGGTTTTTGAAAAATATTCAAATTATGTTTCTTAGAAACAATATCAATCCAAACTAGATTAATCAAACTCAAAGGATGAGAATCACCACAAAAGATTACATATTTTCCTTTAAGAGTGTAATAGATAAAGTTGTTTGGTTCAGCAAAAAGACATCTGTCTCTAGGAATATTAGATTCCTTTTCAACAGTTTCATTACTAATGTCAACATCTTCAATGATGAAAAATTCAGAAACATTGTTATTATCAAACACATGTGATACATCAGATTTCCTGTTAATATCAAAATTTAAACCAGACACATCTCTATTAACATCATCATCATAATCATCACAAAGTTCTTGTTTGATTCCCGAATCCTCTATCCATGTTCCTGCATATTTAAAACTTTTCTTTATTTGTTTGAGCCATGAAAGCAACATGTGATTCATCATTTACTTGAACCTCCTCAGCATACGATGAACAATTAGTACCGCATTCTTCTTCAACAAGCAAAGCTTTATCTTTAGCTGGAGGAGTTGACTTTGCACTTGCAGAAGGTGTAGATGAAGAAGTAGTTGGGGCTCCTCTTCGAGGATCAAACTTTTCAGATTTAGAACCTGATTCAAATCTTGAATTGTTTCTCATTGGCACTTCACACTCTCTGGCAAAATGTCCTAAATTTCCATAATTGTAACATTTCACCTTTTGTTTAGAAAAACCAAGTTTTTTCTTTGAAGAAACCTCCTAGCTCTTCTGGTTAACATAGCCATCTGCCATTGAATTTCCATTTCTTCCAAATCATCTGGATCCAATTGTTCCATATTCTCATCTGTCAACCTCTGATCATTATATACTACCACCGAATCATATGCATTTACAAATTGCATAAAAAATGCTAGATGCTCTTGACATATCTTCACATTCATTTGCTTGGATCTACCGCATGATGTTTTCTCTTTGCTAGATGCAGGAGTAAAACATATATCTGTTGTATCATCAATGACAACAGATATATCACCATCTTCAGTACTTGATAGAAAAGCAACTAAATTTGAAGAAGTTTTGGGAGCTACAATGGGCTTCACATACAATCCTGGATTTTGAGTTGAAAATTTATTTCCAGCCTTTCTTTTTTGCATATCAAGATCAGAAGATTGAAGTTTAGAAATTAGAACATCAAGTTCTGTAGACTCTAAATCAGTATTCTCTCTTATGATCATAACATATGTTTCCCATCAGAATGGAAGTACATCTAAAAGTTTATCATTTTGCTCTTCCAAAGATACTTCATAATCTAAATTACTAAGCTTACTCAATAACAGTGTTTATCTGGTCACCAATTCTACCAAAGTCTCATTGTCTAAACATTTGAAAACTTCAAGTTGTTTCCCTAAAGGTGTTCTTTTACTTCTTTTGAGTTGATCACTTCCTTCACATATTTTTGCTAAAAGCATCCCACAATGCCTTAGATCTTTTGTGTGACTTAATTATTGACTGAAGTCAGGAAGTGTGGAATTGAATACACTGAAAAGGAAAAGATAGATTGCTTTGCAGATGCGTTGCCTGAAAAGTGGAATTCATTGGTGCTAATATTGAGAGAAAATCTACCAGGAATGACATTGGTAGAATTTATTCAAAAGCTATAGAGCAGGAGATGAAAGATAAGAGAAAAGCAAGGAGAGTGAATGTTACTCAAGATCCTTCTTTATATGGTGCATTAGTGGTTACACCACCTGTATCTTCAGCAAAGATTCAGATAGCATTTGTTTCTAGTACTTCTAATAGTACTCCTGCACCTTCTTCATCTGCAAGTTATAGTTCATCTTATTCTGTGAAAGAGAAGAAGTCTGACTCAACAACACCTCCTGTTCAGCTGAATACACCAAATCTAGGGAAAGTAACTGTAGAGGCTGTTCGGGATCATATGTCAATTTTGTCATGTGTAGTCAGTGCGTATGATGAACAAATTGCAGGAAAGATTGGAAACTCTAATCTTACATTTGAAGATTATGAGCAAATTGATGATGATGAGATGGAGTTGATTGACACTCAATGGGCATCGGCGAGTGTGATCAGAAGAATCAACCGATATGAAAAGAAAACTGGGAAGAAATTCACTTTTGATCAAAACACCAAGTTTGGATTTAATCCAAAGACTACTCAATGTTACAACTGTGGTGAGTTAGACAATTTTGCTAGAGAATGCAAAAATCCAAAGAAGCAAGGAAATTTAAACCCTTTCAAACCAAAGGAAGCTTATCAGAAGAAGAAAGAAAATTCTGAAGAGTCATCGAAAGCTTTAGTAAGTCTAGTTGATGAAGGTTATGATTGGGGAAAGCAATATGATGAGTTGATGGGTGCTTTTATGGCTTCATTGGAGGAAGACACAAGCAAAGGCAAAGAGAAGGTTGATGAGGTACATGATGATTTGTTAGAGATCATTGATAGATTGAAAGAGATGAATGCTCAGCTGATTGCTGAACTGGTAGAGTGCACAGAAGCTAACAAGAAGCTAATTTCAAGAGAAAAAACCTTTGACAAAAATATAATTGATTTAGGAAAAGAGAATGAAGAGTTGAAAATCAAAGTTTTACAAAATAATCATGCAGTTTCTGTGCATCTCGAATCAGTGCAAAAGCTAAAGGTTGAATTATGAAAAGCAAAAGCAGAAGCTGAAATGAACAAGAGCAAGCTTGAAAATTATCAAAATTCTCAGTATGTCATCGATTACTTTGCTGCCATGCAAAGATCATCGCATGATACTACTGGAATAGGTTTTCATGATATACCACCTCCTTCCAGCTACGTGCCAAAACCACAAATTGATTTGAATTTGGAAGTTCATCCTGTCTCTTTGGATGAACATTGGTCTGAACATGTCATTTAAATTGTTGGAGGATCATCATCTGATGAAAAAGTGTCCCTTGATAGTGATGCTCCCATTATTGAAGACATCACTGGATCAGAATATTGACGTGACATTTTGAGACAGAATGGTTATCAAGTTAAAACTGGTGATAAAAAGAGTCTGATGTCTCAGAAGTCAAAAGATGAGATGAAACCAGTTGAGAAAGTGGTGATCAAACCCAATCTTGTTTCTAAACCAGTGATGAAACCCAAAAAAACCACTACTCTTAAACCGATTGTGTATGTAAAGTCATCTACTGCACATCAAGGAGAGTCTAGTGGTATTTTTCAAAAGAATAATGTGAGTTCTAAAAAGATTGACAAAGTTGATTTTTTCTTTGATAAGTTTGGAGTTGAACATAAAGACAAATCAAAGTATTTTCAAAATAAAAAGACTAATTCAAAGATAAAATCAACTGGTTTGAGAAACAAATTCTCATCTGAAAAGATTGATTATAAATCTTTCAGTTCATCTAAGTATTATGATGAACCAAAACCAAAGAATCATTTGCAAAGAAAATGTTGCCGTTGTGGTAAATTTGGTCATCTGATTGCTGATTGTAATTTGGATTTCAGTTCTACTGATTGTAACAGCTTTAGGTCTTATTCACCAAAAGAAACAGGAAAGTGTTTTACTTGTTGTGGAAAAGGACATATTTCTGCAAATTGTCCAAATAACAGAATCAGAAAGAGTTCTGATAATGAGAGTTGGGTGAATAGGTCAGATGGAAGTCCTAGGAAAGTGAAACCTAGTGAAGAAGAAATGAGAGTTCTTAAGAAATTTGATCCTGATTATGTTTGTGTAAAAGAAGAAAAGAATCAGAAGAAAAGAGTTTTTGATAACAAAAGGAATGTGAAAAAGCTTGTGAAAATGGTGACATCATCTGATGATGATTTCTTTGACAAATTTTCTTCAAAGTCTATTTCAAACCAAAATGGTAAGTCAACATCTTTTTGGAAATTGAGATGCAGGTCAGTTGATCAAATTTCTAGGAAAAAGGATGAAAACATTGAAGATAGGTCTTCAAGCAGTTCATCACAACAGAATGGCAGGGGTCCATTCAGGGAGACTCGACGCCGAAATGGCGAGGGTCATCCCTTTTGATACTGATAAAATTTTAATTTATTGTGCAGGTGGCATCCATGGGCCATATCAATAGTCGTTGGATTGTTGATAGTGGATGTTCACGGCATATGACTGGAGAGTTGAATTTGTTGAAGGATTTTAGGCAAATCAAAGGAAGTTATGTGAACTTTGCAGGAGATAAAGGAGGTCAAATTACAGGGTAGGGTAGTTTGACGAATGGAAAAGTTTCATTTGATAATGTTAATTTCTGTAAAGAATTAACTAACAATTTGTTAAGTGTTTCGCAGATTTGTGATAAAGGATACAAGGTGATGTTTGATAAAGACAGGTGTTATGTACTTAAGCAAGGATTTAGATTCCTGAGGAGTGGATTCTGATGACTGCTGATCGGAGCAAGGACTTGTATGTACTTGACATGGCAAAGGTGGAGACGGTGAATAAAGTGGAGACATATCTGGTGTCTAAAGCAAATGAGCAAGATACACGTTCTTGGCACAGACTGATGGGGCATATTCATATCAGGAAGATGAATCATATTGTGCACAATCATCTAGTTGATGGTGTACCGGTTAAACATTTGAAACTTGCAGATGTATGTGTGTCGTGTAAAAAGGGTAAACAGAAAAGGAAGTCACACAAAACAAAGACAATGTTTTCTATTGATAAGCCACTTGAACTTCTTCACATGGATTTGTTTGGACCTATCAATGTGAAAAGTATAGGTGGTGAATCATATTGTTTTGTGGTGACTGAGGACTTTTCTAGATTTTCATGGGTCATGTTTTGAAAGCATAAATCAAATACTTATGAAAACTTTGTGTTGTTGATTAATAGGTTGGATACATTGTATAAGTTGAAAGTGAGACGAGTAAGATCAGATAATGGGATTGAGTTTAAGAATCACCAAATGGAGGAATTTTGCTATTCCAAAGGCATTCAGCAGCAATTCAGTGCACCGTATGAGCCTCGGATGAATGGTGTAGCTGAAAGAAAGAACAGAACTTTGATTGAGTCTGCGAGAACAATGCTAGCTGATTCTAAACTTCCCATTACATTCTGGAGTGAAGCTGTGGCTATAGCTTGTTTTACTCTTAACAGAGTTTTGATTGTTATAAGACACAATAAAACATGCTATGAATTGCTTCAAAATCAAAAACCTAATTTGGAACACTTGGAACCTTTTGGGGCTCCTTGTACCATGCTAAAGAAAGATTCAAAATTCATTTCTAAAGTTGAAGAGTGTTTCTTTCTTGGCTACAGTCTTCCTAACAAACGTGTGTTTAAGAAACGTACGGGTGTTGTGGAATTATGGTATCATGTGGATGTTCAAAGACATACACCTATACCAGATGGAAAAGGACCAGATTGGCTTTTTGATTATGATAAACTGTTTGAGTCTTTTAATTTGTCTCCAAATGTTTCTGATGATGAAATAACCTTACAAATGTTTGATGATTTGCAGAATTCTAAAGATCAAGGTATTTCTCATCACTCTGAAGATGGTAATTATAATCCACATGAGGAAGGTGTTTCAGAAGTAATTTATGATGATTGATCATCTGATGATGATCATGATGTTTTTGAAGATGCTATTTCTCATGATCAAGATACTGATCAAAATATTACAAATCTTGATCATAATGTGGATGTCCCACAAGTGCATGTCACAAGAGTTCATGTACATCATCCAGTTGATCAGATCATTGGAAATCCATTTGCTGGAGTACAGACACGACATCAAGCCACTAATGAGGAGAGTTTGTATGTGGAGTTAGAAAGAACTCATGGCAGTCAAGAGCTCTGGATGCATTCTGCATTTATTTCACAGATAGAGACAAAGACTGTGACTGAAGCGTTGCGTGAGCCTGCCTGGGTGGAGGCTATGCAAGAAGAGTTAAATCAGTTTAAGAAGTTGGGGGTTTGGCATTTAGTTGATTTGCCAAAAGGAGAGAAGAAAATTGGTACTAGATGGGTAGTAAGATGAAAACGATATGATTGGGGCGTAATTGCTCATAACAAAGCTCGTTTAGTGGTTCAAGGTTTCAAACAAGTTCAAGGAATTGATTATGATGAAGTGTTTGCACCTGTGGTGCGGTTAGAAGCAATTAGACTTTTTCTTGCTTTTGCTGCTCACAAGAAATTCAAAGTTTTGAGTTGGATGTCAAATCTGCATTTCTATATGGTTCTTTAAAGGAAAAAGTGTATGTTTGTCAGCCATCAGGATTTGAGGATCCTATCCACTGGGATTAGGTTTACCTTTTGGACAAAGCACTGTATGGTCTACATCAGGCTCCGCATGCCTGGTATGAGACATTATCGACTCACCTTATTGAACACGGGTTCAATAGGGGTCAGATTGACAAAACATTGTTTTATCGGGGAAAGTACAAGGATATTATTCTTGTTCAAATCTATGTAGATGATATTATCTTTGGATCTACCGATGAACAACTGTGTTTGGAGTTTAAAGAGGTGATGATTGAGAAATTTGAAATGAGTGCCATGTCAGACATCAAATTTTTTCTAGGTTTACAAATTGATCAAACTGATGATGGAATCTTCATTAATCAGACAAAATATATTCAAGATGTGCTAAAACGGTTTAGCATGTTTGATTCAAAACCGATTTCCACGCCCATTCAGCCTAATCACGGGATTGAGCCTGATATTAAGGGGGAGATAGTTGATGCTACTTTGTATCGTGGAATGATTGGAAGTTTGATGTACCTGACTGCCTCAAGACCAGGTATTGTATTTGCTACAAGTATATGTGCTTGATATCAATCAAAACCTAAAGTGTCACATCTGATTGCAGTCAAAAGAATTATTCGTTATCTGAAGGGTACACCAGACACCGGTCTGTGGTATCCTAACGATGATAACTTTTTCTTAAATGCCTACAGTGACTCTGACTATGGAGGATGTAAGACAGATGCGAAATCCACAACTGGAGGTGCACAATTTTTGGGGGAGCATTTAGTTTCTTGGCAGTGTAAAAAGCAAACATCTGTTGCTACTTCTACTTGTGAAGCTGAGTATGTAGCTGCTGCCAGTTGTTGTTCACAAGTTTTGTGGATACAACAACAGATGAGAGACTATGGTTTGAATTTTCTGACTACTCCCATTCATGTTGATAATGAGTCTGCTATTGCTGTAACAAAGAATCATGTGTATCATTCACGATCCAAACACATTGATATTAGGTTTCATTTCATACGCGATTGCTATGAAAAGAAACTTATTGATGTGGTGAAGATACATACCAATGAGCAAAGAGCAGACCTTCTCACCAAGGCTTTTGATAAAAACAGTTTTGAGTATTTGCTAAAATTAAATGGCATTCGGGTCATAGGTGAGGTAATTTTAAATCAACTTCCTTCATAATCAATTTTTATTGAATTAACATCAGATATTTTAATTTTTGTTATTTTGTGTTTTAGTTTTTAGGGGGAGAAAATTTTGAAAAATACAAAAACATTTGAAAAATCAAAAACACAAAAACATTAAAAATTTAAAATTTTGAGAAAGTGATTTGACCAAGTGAGAAATGATAGTACATTGTTTGCAATTGGAAGCACGTCTGTATCATACAAAAACTTAAACATAAAGAGCATTTATAATTACCTAGTATGATATGTCAGTAGGTTCATAACTTAGTTACGATAACATTAGACAAAATTTTGATATATGCTTTATGAGAAACATATGCTTAGAATACAGTACTTAGTTTTGTCCTGGATGAGTGGTGATTAATTTTACAAAATGTTTTATGAACAAAAGTCCAACTACTAGTTTTGATCATGTGTTTATTTTTTCAAAAGAAATTCTGAATTTGTTTTTCTTTTATTTTAGTTTAAAGCTGAAACATTCTCTGCGTATATTTACATATCGACCTGATTGTTATAGCTTTAAACAATTCAAATTTGTTTTCTTGGTTCTGATTAAGATTTGGACAATCTCTGCGTATATGAAAATATCGATCTGATTGTTAAAAGCTTAATCTTAAATTATTGTTTAGTTCATTTTCTGAATCATCTCAGTATATGAAAGTATCAACCTTGATTCCAAGATTTTTAACAAATTCAAATTGTTTTACATTTTGTTGTTTTAAAAAGAAATTCTACTTTATTTTTACATGATCAAGTTAGTTAAAATTGAAGTAATTAATTTCAAGAACATTTGTGTTTAATTAGTTATTCACAAAACAGGGATGTGTTTAAGTAAATGGATATTATAAGGTATTTGATGATTTTGTTTTTAATTGATATCTTAATTAAGTAATTAAACTTAAATAGGATAATTATACTGACAATCATCTTTGAATTGTAATTTGCTGATAAATATATTCATTAATACAATCAGATGTGTTGATGATTGTAATACAATATGATCTCATGTCTGGATCTTTCTCAAACAAAAATATGGGATTGTTTTATTAGTTTATATTTCATAGTTTGATTTGTTAATTTTGTAGTGTGTTTGTTCTAAAATTGAAAAATACAAAAACATTTTTGTTTTATCTGATGTTAAATCAATAATTTTTGATTATTTGTTTTGACTTTGAAACATTAAAACATTGATTTGTTTGAAATTTTAAATAAAATTGAATTTCAAAACGTTTGCTTGGAGGTTCGCCTGAGAGGTTCGTCAAATAGGTTTGTTGGACAGGTTGGTCAAATAGGTTTGTTGAACAGGTTTGTTCAAGAGGTTTTGGACAGGTTTGTCTGAGGTTTGTTGACGAGGTTCGGTCAATATGTGGGTCAAAGGTTCGTTAAAGGTTTGTCAATAGGTTCGTATATAAATAAAGGTTCGTGGTTGATACGTTCGTCACTTTCATCAGAGGCTATTCACGAGCCTGCAACTTTGATTTTTCGATTTTTTGATTTAAGATCCCAGAAACTTTTTGCCATATATTGTTTGATTCAGAATTTTCTGGTGAACATTTATAGGTAAAAATTTTGTAGATTGACCGGCTAATTTAGCAGATATGATCAAGTTTAAGATAGGTTTAGTCGAACCTGGTTTGTTGAGTTAAAACCTGTTAAAATCTATGTTTTGGACAAAGTGTTTTCATTAATCTTGTTCATCTGTTAATGGCGAATCTCTGGATAACAATTTTTTGATCTAATTCGTAGATTTGAAAATTTGATTTTGAAATGGATTTAGGTTCGATGAATGGACTTAGGTTTGCTGGAATCTTGAACGTTCGTTTGAACTTGATAGGTTCAGGACGAACCTCTGAATGTCAAAAATGAACCTTTGTTGGTCAAGGTTCGTTTGACCAGAAGGTTCGTGTGATTTAAAGGTTCGTTTATTGAAGGTTCGTTCAGTAAAGGTTCGTTAGGTTAAGGGGTTTTCCTAAACAGCAGGTTCGTCTAGGCTTAGGTTCGGCACAAGGGGTTCACTGGTTTCAACACTTAGAATTTTTTTTTGATTTTTTTTATTCTTAATTTCTTGTTTTAATTTTGTTTTAATTTTGTTTTATTTCTGATTGTAGAAATGGTGAATCTTACATTTGGAGATAGGCATAATCTATGTGCATATCTGGATCCTACGACCAAGAATGGAAAAGATTTCAGGCCTATGATTGAGTTTCTGAGACGTTCAAGGAATTATCATGCCATATCAAACTCATGTCAGATTTACAGATCTCATGTTCAAAGCTTCTGGAACTCAGCAAGATTAATTATTGTGGATGAAGAGTATGTTATTGATGCGAATGTGCTTGGTCAAGCAATTCGGATAATTGAAGCTGATATTCGAAGAGTTTTACTGTTTGGATGAGAACCTGAAGGAATGACACTCATTCCTGAAAGGTGTATCAAGGGTTGTTTCATGAGGATTTGGTATTTTGGAGTATATACTGAGAGTTCTATCAGGAAGGTAAAACTTCCTCTACAGTACAAGCTGCTTGCTCATGTTTTGTTGCATTGCATGAGTATGAGAAAAGGAACATTTGATGAGCTCAGAGATTTGATGAGATCTGCAATGGTAGCTTTGATATTGAACAAACCGTGCAATTTCTTAGCGATGATTTTCAGATATATGTCTGATAACATCACCAAAGCAAAGGATAGATTTTACATGTATCCCAGATTCATCTAGATGTTGATAGATGAGAGATTTTCAGAGCAAAATCTTCCTAGAGTTGCTGCTGATCTTCTCAAGTTAAAGCATATGACTGACTCTAGTCTTGGTAAGGTCAAGATCTATCAGAAGAGCAGTGATGATATTTTGGTTAAAGAGTTAGTATGCCATTGTGCAAGAGTTAACTATGTTGCTCCTGATAATGATGTGTGGAGGCATGAAGATTCTAGTTCTGACAGTGAATTGTTCAGTGATAATGATGATGACCAACAACAACCACCACCTCCACCTCCTAGACAACAAACAAAGAAGTCACAAGCTCAGTCTTCACAATCACAGCAACAAAGACAAGATCAAACTCAAGGGACAAATGTAACTCCTTCTACATCGGTTCCTCTTCAGGTTATATTTCCAGATCAACAAGGAGATCAAAGGAAACAGGAAGATACTTCTTCTGTTCATGTTGATGCTAAGAATGTTGAAGGTGATGATGAAGGTGAAGAGTCTACAGAAACCGAGTCTGAATTAGAGACTATTATAAGTGGTAGTAGTGTGATTAAAAGATTGAAGAAGAGACCCGCATAACAACAAACTGAAGAAGCAAGAGAAGAGGCAGTTGATCATGATTTTATTGCTGAAGAGCCTGAAACTTCTAGACCATAGAAGAAAAAGAAGACGGCTAAGATGCCTAAGAAAAGGAAGACTAAAGCTCCAAGGATTGTTGTATCATCTTCTGTAGCTTTTTATTTTACACCATCTTCTCCTCACATTTCTGAACTTGTTTCAGTGTCTACAACTGTTCATGCAACTGCTTCTACTCCTACTATTCATATGTCTTCAGATTCATTCTTCCAGAGTCCTAATTTTGTTAATGTTGCTACTTTTGTTCCTTCGATTATGGACGCTACAACAGTCACTACATCGTTTCAACCAGCTGCTTCAGTTCAAGCTGCTTCTACTTCCAGAGTAGAGTCTTTATTTGAAGGATTAGATGATTTGGATTTAAACTTCTTAATAGATTATGATGACACTGAGTTTAGAAGAATGATATCTATATTGTCACAAGAATTTGACAAATATAGGATGCAAAAGGAGAAAGTTGAAGCTGAACAACCATCTTCTTCAAACTTAAGTGATTTAGATGTTCTAAAAAGCCAAGTTTCTCAGCTGTTGAAATGGAGAGAAGAGGATATAGTTGAAAAGAAATTGTTAAGTGATAGGATTCTTTCTTTGGAAACTCTGACTGATCAACAAAGAGTTGACATTGAAGTTTTGAAGAAAGAAAATCAAGACTTGAAGATGAAGATTAATGATATTGAAGTCAAGGATTCTCAAGGTGAAGCTACTGGTGCTGAGCAGGTGTATGTGAATGTTGATGATGATGAAGAGGAAGATGAGAAGATTTACTATGAAGATTCAGATGTTGATGAACATCCAAGCTTTAATGCTTATTTTGATTATAAAGATGATGATGATGATGATGATGATGATGTGAAAGGAGTAGGTGAATCAGGTGGCTTGAATTCAACAACTCGTGCTATAGTGGTTTATAATCCTTCTGGGATTTCTCTTGATGCTACTCCAGTTTCAGTAGTTTCTTCTGATAAGACTAGAGATTGTAAAGATGTTGATGTTGAAGATTTAACTGATATGGAATATCCAAAAAAGATTATTGATTATTCTTTGCCTACTTTACTTGATTTGTTTAAACAACATTCTGATATTAATTTGCAGAGAATGTTTGTTGAAAGATCAGAAGATAAAGAGTTGGAGGAAGGAGAAATTGTTGGTGGTTATTCAAGGAATGATCTTTATGATATATTTGAAGTTGATCCAGAGCAAATATTTGATTTTGAACAAGAAGATCAAATGGAACTATCTAATTGTGAACAAGAAGATCAAATGAAATTATTTGATTTTGAAAACGATGATCCAATAGATGAGACTTTGTATAATCTTCAAACTCTGAAGAAGATATTTCAGAGTAAATTTCAAGGAGGTGTTTCAAAAACATCATTTGCTCAAACAAAAGAAAAGACTTATATGGAGCTATGGAAGGAGAATCAAGATGAAAGCAAGTACATAGTTGATCACTTGTACATTTTCAAGCAAATGATTGAAGGCATGGAAAAAAAAGTTCAAGAAAACCAAGCTAAACAATTCACAAGATTCAAGATTGGATCCAAATCAAAGATGATAGGAAGGATTGTAAGCTATGGTTACTTTCACAACATTCCAGGAAGCATAAAGGATAAAGGATGTTATGTAGTCAAAAGGACTGATGGATGTCAATATTTTGGAAAAGCATTAGATATGATGTCCTTACCATCTTTTGAATGTATGCAATTATCTTGATTGAAGATGATAAAGCCAATTCAGACTAAACATAATGGCACATTTGAGAAGCTGTTAAAGAAAGAGGGTAAACATGGGTGGAGTTTGTTGAGTCCGCAAGTAAAAGATAAGTTGCATGGATATTCAAAGCCTAAAGTTTTTAAAAGACCAAGGTTGAGGAGGATAGAACATAATTGGAATCCTTATTTTAAGTTCTGGTTCTATGATGAAAATACAGCTGAAGCTGTTATTTTGTTAAGACAAGAAGAAAAGTGGAGGGTGATTAGGACGTTGGATCCTATTTGGATAATTAATTGTTCAAAAGAAGATATTGATTTGCTGAATGTAGCTGAGATATTTGCTGATGAAGGATATCATGATGTTGGAATTAGTTACAAACACATGGCAGTTCAGTTTCAAACAATTGCTCGGTTGTGTTACACTCTGGGTATACAATCTGGATGTAACTGGGAAGATGTTGATTATTTGTATGTTGAGCTAATGAAAGTACAAAAAGAGATTGATGACAGAGATGCCAAGTTGAAAGCTGAAAGATTATCTAAGATTCCAAGATCTGTGGTTATTCGTACTGTTGATAATGTTTGTTGAGAAACATGTGGAGTTCAAAGTGAAGATTAAAGATTTTGATAGCAACTATGTCACACCCCATGCGCCACGTGCGGAATCTACGGCGCAGTGACGATTGATGGTTGAATCATGCACAAGTATTGAATAAGAACAACCACAATGCATTACTAAATTTCATAGATATTTGACCATTGTTTAGTTACAGACAATCTATCTATCTTCCCAAAAGAATGACAACCACAGACCCAAAAATATTGTTTACAAAATAAGACTCAGACTAGACAATTAAACAATCAGGATTAAATGAGTTTCTAATCCATCCTAGCTTGTTTCTTCATCTTGTTCTATCTTAAAACGGTCTCCTTAGTTGTCCTTTAGAATGTCTTAAACCTGATTATCTGAAACACGTGAAAAGTAACTGTCAACTACAAAGTAATTGGTGAGAACAATAGGTTTAACATTTGTAAACATGAACCTGCATTGTAAGGCATATGTATAAAGCAGTAATTGAAAATACATGGATGGTTGCAACCCAAACTAACATCAAGTAAGAATAATGTGTGCAAACAGACAACAGACTGTTTACTGGAAAAGCCAACATATAATCAACTCCCAAACTACGTTTGGAGTTAAAAAAAAATTAGTCAGCAAACACATTCAACACGAGTTGTACTAACGAGTTTACTCAGAAGACAACTCGGTGTTGACGTAACCCGGTCAATATGACTTATTCTGATAAATTTATTTAACAGCAATTTCATATTACCGTAATGAAACCAATCCTGCAGTTAGTTTTGAAAACAAATTTAAAAGCTAACTCCAGCTTTGGTATGTCCAAATGTGTCCCGCTTTCCCTTGTTGTGATCACCCAGTACTAACGCTATAAGAATAAGAATATGTGTCTTGATGTGTGTATAAGTTTGTTCACAACGATGAACACCATGCTTTTGAATACTTTGATTTGAAACCTTTGGTTGAAATGCCTTATTTGATAACCATGATTTGAAAACCTTGCTTGAATACCATGATTTGAAATCCTTTGATTGAATACCACCATGAAAACTATTGATTGAATACCTTGTTTTGAAACCCTTGATTGAATACTGAGAATAGTGTCCTTGTATAATAACAAGGTTTATAAAATCAGTTTATCGAAAGCACAAGTTTATAGTAAAGGATTTTATAAAAACTTATTCTTTAAAAGTGTTTAACATTTATAAAACCCTTTGGTGTAAAACAGTTGTAAAGCAGTTTAGAGGACCTTTTATAAAACCTTTTAGTAGAAAATGTTTCACATTTGATAAAACCTTTTTAAACAGTTGATAAATCCTTCTGATTACATGATAAATCTTTAAAAACTAGTTGAGAAATCCCTTGGTTTGTAAAGTGAACCTGCATTGGTTGAAAAGTAGTATAATTCCTGTATATGAAATATTATTTTATATAGAGTGTTTGATCACGTGTTCCACCCCAAAACACTTATAAAATGGTAAAAGAGGGGCTAATGTTCTCATCTGACAGCAGTAGACTCTGAACCAGAACAAGTAGCAAGTAGCAAACAACAAGACTTCTAATTGGTTCCTATATCATTGTAATCATACATAGAATATAAGATTTGTAATATTGTATTCTTTGATTGATTAATTGACTTGTGTTATCATGACTCTGATTATCCTTTGCATAACTTGTTTTTATGTTTAGAGGTGTTGCGCGAATCCTGATTGAATACTTGTGATTCAATTTAGGCTGTCAAGAAAAAGGTGACAACTTAGTTTAAATTTTAGGTTCATTATCCCTAGGATCAGCGAACCTTATGGTTCGTCCACACCAGGTTCAGCAATAGCCACTCAAGGTTCCCAGACCTGGGGTTCGGCCGTCCTAGGTTCGTTCAACTCCTCAGGTTCGCCAGAACCTATAGGCTCGTTGCCTCTTTGGTTCGCCGAAACCAGAGGTTCGTTCGCCTCTCAGGTTCGCTGGAACCTAAAGGTTCGTCACCCCTCAGGTTCGCTCAGCTGATAGGTTCGTCGCCCTGCAGGTTCATCCGAATGAAAGGTTCGTTCTCCCCTATAGGTTCGCCCGAATGAAAGGTTCGTTCGTCCCTATAGGTTCGCCCGAATGAAAGCTTCGTTCGTCTCTGCAGGTTCGTCTGATCGGGAATCAGCTATAGATCTCTGAAAAATCACGATTTAGCCACAATAGATGGTGATTTCTAGTGGGTATTCATGCGTAAACCCTTCTAGAACGTGTAAGAATCAAAATGGTGTGTTAAAACTCGGTTTTAAGAGAAAGAATATGATGAATAGTAGAATACCCTTGAATTCGTAACTTCTCTACGATTCCAACCAGAATCCTTCGAATTATCTCCGATCCTTTGTACTCCTAGATTCCTTTCGTCGAGAGGATCGTTTTGATATACTATAAGCGCGATTGGGTGAAGTAATGAAGAAGATCTTGATGTTTTAATGGTGGTTTTGTAGAGAGAGAATAGGATGACGAAAATTGGAGAGAGAGAGAGGGATATGAGCTGCAATGAATGAAGGAAGTGGAGGGAATTAAGGGCTTTTATGCCCTGGGTGGTTCCCCGCGTGTTCGGTCTCGCTCGGTGTCTGTTTCACGTATTTTTACGTACACGTCGTTACGATTACATAATTGAATATTTTAGATTGTAAAATAAAGTTCTTATATTATTTGTGATGAGTTTCAAAATTGTAAAACGAAAATAAAATATTTTCCTTATGTTTATTTGTTCGTTCGAAATCCGACCGTTAAACGACTAGAATTACGTGTATACCCATAATTGCGTACGTTTTTCGATCGTATTATTTATTTATTGATGTTTACTCGTAATCCTAAGTTCAACATTCGTATCTTTATGGATCGTCACCCATAACTATACTCAGTCTCGCTTACGCATTACGAGTCTTGTTTAATTAATTATTTTGTCATACTATTCGTCACAACACTACACAATAACACTATCCCATTATACCGAACGCAGTATATGTATAGGGCATACCCAGAGTCCAGCTAACTGCCTTATCTACACCAGCCCACCACTGCTTCGATATAATACAATACAGTTCTTGTCTAGCATAATCGATTGTAATTAAATAATACATACTTGTTCCTAATTACATAAAATTCTATAACACACAAACACAAACATGAACACATGAATCACATTGACTGATTTAATATAAGTACAAATTGTTCTATCACTGTTTACGACTACCATGACTAAATGCACAGATGTTACAGTCTCCCCTAGTTAAGGGAATTTCGTCCCGAAATTAACTAGCCAAAGGTACTGTAAAAAGATGAGGGTACTTAAGCTTCATCTGGTCTTCACATTCCCAGGTGATCTCAGCCCCACGTTTGCCCTCCCATCGTACCTTTACGATCGGAATACGACTACGTTTGAGTTTCTTGACTCCATAATCCATGATTTCAACCGGACGTTCTATGAATTGCATGTTGTTTTGAATCTGAATGTCTTCAAGTGGAATTTGAACATCATGATCTGCCAAGCATTTCTTAAGATTCGATACATGAAACGTATCGTGAACATTGCTTAGCTCCACCGGAAGTTTGAGTTTGTAGGGTACGGGACCAATCCTTTCCAGGATTTCAAAAGGTCCAACGTACCTTGGTGCAAGTTTCCCTTTCTTCCCAAATCGGACAACGCCTTTCCAGGGAGAAACCTTGAGTAAGACTCGGTCACCAACTTGAAACTCAAGCGGTTTCCGACGTCGATCAGCATAACTCTTTTGCCGATCCCTTGCGGCCTTAAGCCTTGATTGAATGATTGTGATCTTGTCTGTTGTTTCTTGAATAAGTTCAGGTCCTACGACCTGTGAGTCACCAACCTCGGTCCAACAGACCGGTGATCAGCACTTCCTACCATATAAAGCTTCGAATGGTGCACATTGAATGCTTGTATGGTAGCTGTTGTTGTACAAAAACTCGATGAGTGGAAGATGAGTATCCTAACTCCCACCGAAGTCAATCACACAAGAACGAAGCATGTCCTCAAGTGTTTGGATAGTTCTTTTGCTTTGACCATCGGTTTGGGGATGATACGCCGTGCTCAGATTATCGGGTTCCCAAAGCCCTTTGCAATGTTTGCCAATAGAGAGAAGTGAAACGACTATCACGATCAGAAATGATTGATGTTGGAGTACCATGACGAGCGATGATTTTGTTGATGTAAAAGGTGGCTAACTTCTCCATTTTGTAATCCTCTCGGATTGGGAGAAAATTAGCAGCTTTGGTGAGTCGGTCGACGAGCACCCAAATCGAATCGTAACCCCGAGGAGTTCTCGGCAACTTAGTTATGAAATCCATGGAAATTTGCTCCCATTTCCATTGAGGAATTTCATGTTGCTGCAGAAGTCCCGAAGGTTTCTGATGTTCTACCTTGACTTTGGAACACGTTAGACATTTCCCCACATACAATGCTATGTCTTTCTTCATTCCGAGCCACCAGTAAGATGTCCTCAAATCTTGGTACATTTTATCGGCTCCAGGATGAACTGAGTATCGCGACTTATGAGCCTCATCACAGATGAGTGTGCACAATTCTTCTGACTTTGGAATCCACATGCGACCGTTGAAGTATAAAACCCCATTAGCTCGAGGTTCTAGTTTACCCTAAACTCCGCAGTCTAAGTATGCCTTCAGTCGATTGTCGATCACTACTTGTTGTTGTGCAATACGAATCAAATCTTTCAAGTTTGGTTGTGTGTTGATCTCCATGGCTCTTACCCTAATTGGCTTGACTGGTTCCTTACGACTAAGAGCATCCGCTACCACATTGGCCTTACCCGGGTGGTAACGAATCTCACAGTCATAATCAGTTAGAAGCTCCACCCAGCGCCGTTGTCTCATGTTGAGTTCTTTCTGATTGAAAATGTGTTGCAGACTCTTGTGATCCGTATAGATGACACATTTAGTACCATAAAGTTATTGCCTCCATATCTTTAATGCACAGACCACAGCCCCTAACTCAAGGTCATGAGTAGTATAATTCTTCTCGTGAACCTTAAGTTGTCTTGAAGCATATGCAATCACCTTGTCCCGTTGCATAAGTACAAAACCGAGTCCAAGGTTTGAAGCATCGCAGTAGACAATAAAATCATCACTGCCCTCTGGAAGACTAAGGATAGGGGAGTTGCATGACTTATGTTTAAGAACTTGGAATGTATCTTCTTGTTTCTGCCCCCATATGTAAGCTTGACTTTTCTGAGTCAGAGTGATAAGTGGCAAGGCGATCTTTGAAAAGTTCGCGATGAACCTTCTGCAGTAACCTGCCAGACCCAGAAATGAACGAATCTCTGTTGGAGTAGATGGGGTAGTCCAGTTCTTAATCGCTTCAATCTTTGCTGGATCTACGTGTATCCCATCTCTATTTATAACGTGACCTAAGAAATGAACTTCCTTTAGCCAAAATTCGCATTTAGAGAATTTGGCGTACAGCTGTTCAGTTCTTAGCAGTTATAAGACCTTCCTCAAATGATTCTCATGTTCTTGCTCCGTCTTGGAATAAATCAGTATATCATCAATGAAGATGATAACAAGCTGATTTAAGTATGGCCTGCTGACTCGATTCATCAGGTCCATGAACACTGTCGGTGCATTGGTCAGTCCAAATGGCATAACCACGAACTCGTAGTGTCCATATCGAGTCCTAAAAGCAGTCTTTGGTATATCCTCATCATTTACCCTGAGCTGGTGATACTCGGATCGTAGATCAATTTTAGAGAAACAAGTCGCTCCCTGTAATTGATCAAACAGATCATCGATCCTAGGTAGAGGATACATGTTCTTGACTGTCAACTTGTTTAACTCACGATAGTCGATGCACATACGAAGTGAACCATCTTTCTTCTTGACAAAGAGAACCGGAGCTCCCCAGGGAGAGAAACTTGGTCTAATGAAACCTTTGTCTAGAAGCTCTTGAAGTTGACTAGACAGTTCTTGCATCTCAGACGGTGCTAATCGATATGGTGACTTTACCATTGGGTTTGCTCCAGGGACGAGATCGATTCTAAACTCCACTTGCCTGATCGATGGTAGTCCAGGCAAGTCTTCTGGGAATACGTCCGGATAATCTCTAATGACCGGAACGTCTCCAACTGTTTTCTTTTCAGGCTTCTTCTCCACCACCTGAGCCAGAAATGCATAGTATTTCTTCTTTAGTACTTCCTAGCCTTGATGCACGACACAATCTTCAATCCGCGGCAGGGTTTCTCGCCGTAAACTTGCATCATTTCGCCGGACGGTAGGGGAATTCGAATAAGTTTCTCCGAGCATACAATTTTGGCATGATTTTTGGATAACCAATCCATTCCTACTACGACTTCGAAGCTTCCGAGTGTCATAGTAATAAGATCGATGAGGAAAAGATGATCGTTTAATCTTAATTCACAATCATGAATTATTGAATTTACTAGTATAGTCTTACCATCCGCTACTTCTACGGTGTAAGGAGCAGTAAGTATAGATGGTTGTATATTAAACTGGGAAGCATTATTAGTAGAGACAAAACTTCTATCGACACCAGTGTCAAATATGATAGAAACATAGTGATCATTAATGAGAAATGTACCAGTGACGACTGCCGGCTCCTCACGTGCTTCGGTAGCTCCGATAACAAAGGCACGAGCAGTAGCAGTTGTAGCGGCATTGTTAAGTTTCGGGCACTGGTTTTTGAAGTGTCCTTCTACTCCACAGTTATAACAAGCCCTTCCACCTGTAGTAGCAGGAATAGTAGTGGCAGTTGTAGCAGCAGCAAGATGAGCAGCTCGACACATTGCTGCCAAGTGTCCGAACCGTCCACACTTGAGACATTTTCTGCATGGGGTAGTGGGTGGGTGATGGTATTGACATTTGGTGCAAAGTGGATACGGTCCAGTATAAGGCTTTCTAGTCGTAGCAGGTTGTGGAACAGCAGTAATGGGAGTGGCTTGAATAGGTGTAACTACAGTCAAGGCTACATAGTTCTTGATCATTTTCTGTTTTTGCTTCTTCTTCTTGGGTTGATTTTGTTCAGGCTTCTTGCCTTCATCCGTTTGTGGCCGCTTGTATCCCTTTCGAGTTAGTACACCAGCCTTGACGTACTCTTCAGTAAGAGTAGCGCCAAGATGAATTGCCGCGTCCAGAGTAGTGGGGTTACTCCCCATAACGGTTCCTCTGATAACCAGGGGTAAGCCTTCAATGTACTTCTCTATCCTGAGGGATATAAGAGTAACTAGATGTGGCACCAGAATGCACAACTCATGGAAACGAGTTGTATACTTCGCGTTTTCGCCACTGTCTTGGACCAAATTCAACATTTCAACCTCGAGTTTCTTCAGTTCATGGCGTGGACAAAACTGTTCCACAAGTATCTTCTTTAAATCTTCCCACGGTAAGGCCAAAGCAACTTCCCGTCCTTTGGTGTTCTTATCCGAATTCCACCAGGTGAGTGCGCCCTTGTGTAAAGCGCTTGAAGCCATCTTAACCTTTAGGTTTTCTGGACATCCAGTGAAGTCTAGGACGTCTTCAATGCTTTCCAGCCATTGCAGTAGACAGGTAGCTCCCTCAGTACCAGCGTACTTAGGAGGTTTAGCATCATTGAACTACTTGAAGGTGAAAGTAGTAGTTCCGAAGTTGTGGGCATTTCAGTGGTTTGCTGAATCACTGGTACCTTCCCGAAGGTTCTGGGTGATATCAGTGACCATACCCAGAACGACATCCTTCATATGTATGGCGATGGCCCAGGCAATCTTGTTGATCTCATCATCATTGCCACTTGTTGAACCCTCGCCGTTGGGATTACGTCGAGGAGGCATTCTACGAATAGAAAGCCACAAGTGGGTCATTAATGAGAAAGGATACATGTCGCACCCCGAGAAATCCCGTCCCTTCAGGGGCGCGAGCGGCGACAGTTTGTCAGGATCGCAGTCTCCGGTCACACAACATGCAAGACCTACATGTCTGATTTCGTACGTACATCCAATAATTTGGATAAAATAGTTTAGTAACATCAGAGTTTACGGAAGTAAAATATAAGTTAACAAAACGGTTTAACATTCATAGGTAGCGGAAGCATTAACTTAAGACAGTTTTCAAAACAACACAAGTTTAATGTTTGCGGAAGCGATTAAAGATGGTTTGATAATACAAAAGTAACACGATCAATGTTTGAATATTATCAAGTGGCTTAAGACACTACAGTAGATGCATGGACTCCATCCTAGCATCCTAGTTCTTGTGCGCGTGCCTTAGTTACCTGAGAAAACATGCGAGTAAAAGGTCAACACAAAGGTTGGTGAGAGCACAGGTTTGTAATCAGCAGTAAACATTCAAATGTTTAAAGTAAAGTGTAAGCAGGTCTATTTTTCAATACGATGCAATATCAATTGATAGCTAGTCAATATGTTTTATATCATATGCGGGTTCGCAACCGAAGCTAACATGCTGCCTCCCACCATATCCATCCAAGATATGGTAAATGTTGTTTGGTCAATTATGCACTGTTCCGACCTCCAGTCGGGGTGGCCATACGGCTCGCAACAGTGGGGCTTGTCAGGCCCAAATAGTACTATTCAGAATTACCACGCTGAGCGCCACGCGCTATTAACGGTTCGAGGTGTGTTTAATGAGGACTTATCAGTTTGTGGATGAATGCCACACATATGCATATACGATATTTGCATGTACAAAAATAACCAAAAGCGTGAAAGTTGTTCAAAAACAGTTGTATGAAATGTTTTCTCCCCTAAAGGTAGAAAATGTAAAAAGGGGCCGTGAACTCACCTGTTACAGTAGTCCCGGTGTGTATGTGTTCGCGTATGCGAATGCTAGCACCTGCTAGTATGCACCTATAACCATATAGGTGTGAGTATGTGTTTTGTGGTGTGTTGTATCCCATACAACTCCAAGTGTCGGTGTGCTCAACCGAGTGTGTGTTGGCTTGTGTTGTCTCGACGAATCGTTGGTGACACGATTGTTGTGCTTATGTGCCTCAATGCACATGAGACACCAATATGCGTCCTATGGCTCTAATCACATAAGTTGCTAATTTTAGAAAGTTTCCAATTTAGGAAAGTGTGGTTATGAAATCCCATTTCATAAAACCAATAACTTCCAATATGTTTATAAAATCATGTTTTAACATTTAAAACGCATCGTCGGCGCATAAATCATCATATACGCCGTTTTGCCCAAATAAAGTTTCCTTATTTGGAAACTATTCGTTTAAAAGCTCGTTTTCACAAAACGAAGTTTCCAATATGTTTAGAAATCATTCTTAAACATATTTCAAGAGTCAAAGTTCATCAAATCTTTCAAAAACGTCGAAAGCCCTTTTTAGATTTACCAAAGTTTCCATTTTTAGTAAGTTTCTATAAAACCATGATTTTGACAAAATCAAGTGTCCCAATGTGTTTCTAAACACTTCAATACACATTTAACAATATCTAGACATGTCTAACATGTCTAGATCATCAAAATTCCAAGACTTGCAACATAAAAGTTTCCTTTTATGGCAAGTGTACCAAAACATCATCAAATCAAACCTAACTTAACCCAAAGCTCAATTCTAACATTATTAAACATTAAAATCAGTAAATCCATGACATCTAAACAACGAATCACCAACACATTCAAGCACAATAACTAAACAGAGTTGCATGTGGGTTTTTACCCATTGCATGTGCGATCTAACTATAGATAAACGCAAGAAACTACCTTAGAATGCAAACTTCAGTGAATACAGTGGCTGGGAATGAAGGTTTAGCGGTTGATGGCCGTTCTAAGCTCCTTAGCTTCTTCTCCAAGTTTCCAAGAGCTCCAAATGATTCACAAATGCAAGGAATAGCTCCCCTAATAGTTCCAGAAGGTTTGAAAGCTTGTTTTCAGTGGTTCTTGATCGGATTTGAGAGAGGAAAGTCGATGGTGAGTGAAAGAAATCGAACAAATGAACTGGGTTGGGTTTTTATAGAATTTTCGATCTGCATGGCCTTCGCGTACCGCGGAGGCCGATCAAAATCATTCACTGCGTACCGCGATGAAATCCGGGAGTCTCGACTCCCGGTTTGCTTTGCGTATCGCGAATCCTCTCGCTGAGGGACCATCGCGTACCACGATGAGTCCACTTCTTTGTTTTTCGATTTCGTTGAAACGATTTTGCTCGTATTTGATTTCTAACGCTTATCCTAAACATCTAATGCATGTTTAAGCACATAATCATATAATAGCACATAAATTTGATTGATCACCAACGTTCGTGAGACTCGAGTGTGTGTTTCAATAATTCCTCGAATTATCTTCGATAGTTTGTGTTTGTGTCTAACGAAGTGTTCGCACGCTTGATTAATCCTAATCAACGTGTAATGCACAATTTAATAACTCCTCGAATTATTGTATTGTGTTAGTGTTGTGTTTGCCACCCTTGGTTTCCAAAACCAATGTGCAATGCAATGTACGATTCGATAGTTCCTTGAACTATCGTTTCGTAGTTGTTTGTGTTCAACTCATCTAATTAAACATAATTAAATGAAATGCAACAAGTATGAATGTGAAAAGTAAAGAATGTAAGGGTTGCAATTTACCTGAAATTGCCAGGTGTCACAATACAGTTGAGTTTACATGATAAAGTTAGTAATATACTCATACTACTAATATTATCATTCAATTGTAATTTGAGCAGCACACAAAGTCAGTTAACATAGGATCAGTTAACCTCTTAGAACACTTCTCATATGATTGTGTACAATGTGTCATAAAATTACTCATGATCTTTGATTACCTAAATTATGGTTGAATCTATGGATAAATTATGGTTGAATTATGTGTGCACCTACTAACAATTGTTAACATATAGAACTAAACCGTATGTGTGTCCTACATTTTTCTCGTTAACCTATGTTAGTAAGTACTAAGCATGTAATCACTTAAGACTACACATAATGATTGTTCACCTATTTGATTCACACACAATGGTTGACTCACATATGGTTGATTAACACAATGATTGTTTCACAAAATGATTATATCTCAAATGGTTGTATTTCATATGTTTGACAAATGTTCAATGATTCCAGTTGCTCCCGGATTTTCACTTCAAATATGAACACCGAATTCCCCCTATCATACTGAAGTTAGTTTATATATAGGGCATACGTAGGGTCAAGCTAACTGCCTGCCCAGCCGACATCCCACCACCACTTCAGTATGCCAGAGCTTGGCCGCCGTTTGTATTTGAAGCTAGCATCCCAACTCTTGATTGATTATGGTTGATTCATGATTGTCTCTTGTCTTATGAATATGATTATGGTTGTGTAAACCATGGTTCTTAATTTACTTGAATCAAGAACTTAGGTTTTAGTATATGTGTCCTAGGTTAATTACCCTAGGTTCCCAATACTTACAGTATTGAGTATAATGATCTCCTTGTGTGAACTTCAACTAAAGAATACTGTTACACAGATTCCAAGGTATGAAGTCCTAATGATGATGAATACATGATAATGATAACATGATGAGAATTTCAGATCAAAGATACTAAGAATACAGATCTTTGCCTCTGAAATCCTTTGATGAACTCCGATTGAGAATTCCAGATCAAGGATACTAAGAATACAGATCCTTGACTCTGAAATCCTATATGAATATATGTTGAGAAATTTAGTTCGGTTTCTAAAATTATAGAACTCCGATCCAATTTCCTTGACTCGGTACCTAATCTTAGAAATGTATCCCTAAGATCTTTTAAGCTTAATGTAGGCTTAATGCTTACTTAAGTTTACTTAGATCCTGAGTATCCTCAAGCCTATAGCACTTAGTCCTATGGGGTAACTTAGGTTATAGTCTAGGTCAATAATTATTGGGTTTTTCCTAGTTCTCTACAACCTTGGCTCTGATACCAACCAGTCACACCCCCTGCGCCGCGTGCGGAATCCACGGCGCAGTGACGATTGATGGTTGAATCATGCACAAGTATTGAATAAGAACAACCACAATGCATTACTAAATTTCATAGATATTAGACCATTGTTTAGTTACAGACAATCTATCTATCTTCCCAAAAGAATGACAACCACAGACCCAAAAATATTGTTTACAAAATAAGACTCAGACTAGACAATTAAACAATCAGGATTAAATGAGTTTCTAATCCATCCTAGCTTGTTTCTTCATCTTGTTCTATCTTAAAACGGTCTCCTTAGTTGTCCTTTAGATGTCTTAAATTTGATTATTTGAAACACGTGAAAAGTAACTGTCAACTACAAAGTAATTGGTGAGAACAATAGGTTTAACATTTGTAAACATGAACCTGCATTGTAAGGCATATGTATAAAGCAGTAATTGAAAATACATGGATGGTTGCAACCCAAACTAACATCAAGTAAGAATAATGTGTGCAAACAGACAACAGACTGTTTACTGGAAAAGCCAACATATAATCAACTCCCAAACTACGTTTGGAGTTAAAAAAAAATAGTCAGCAAACGCATTCAACACGAGTTGTACTAACGAGTTTACTCAGAAGACAACTCGGTGTTGACGTAACCCGGTCAATATGACTTATGCTGATAAATTTAATTAACAACAATTTCATATTACCGTAATGAAACCAATCCTGCAGTTAGTTTTGAAAACAAATTTAAAAGCTAACTCCAGCTTTGATTTGTCCAAATGTGTCCCGCTTTCCCTTGTTGTGATCACCCAGTACTAACGCTATAAGAATAAGAATATGTGTCTTGATATGTGTATCAGTTTGTTCACAACGATGAACACCATGCTTTTGAATACTTTGATTTGAAACCTTTGGTTGAAATGCCTTATTTGATTACCATGATTTGAAAACCTTGCTTGAATACCATGATTTGATATCCTTTGATTGAATACCACCATGAAAACTATTGATTGAATACCTTGTTTTGAAACCCTTGATTGAATACTGAGAATAGTGTCCTTGTATAACAACAAGGTTTATAAAATATCAGTTTATCGAAAGCACACGTTTATAGTAAAGGAGTTTATAAAAACTTATTCTTTAAAAGTGTTTAACATTTATAAAACCCTTTGGTGTAAAAAAGTTGTAAAACAGTTTAGAGGACCTTTTATAAAACCTTTTAGTAGAAAATGTTTCACATTTGATAAAACCTTTTTAAACAGTTGATAAATCCTTCTGATTACATGATAAATCTTTAAAAACTAGTTGAGAAATCCCTTGATTTGTAAAGTGAACCTGCATTGGTTGAAAAGTAGTATAATTCCTGTATATGAAATATGATTTTATATAGAGTGTTTGATCACGTGTTCCACCCCAAAACAGTTATAAAATGGTAAAAGAGGGGCTAATGTTTTCACCTGACAACATTAGACTCTGAACCATAACAAGTAGCAAGTAGCAAACAACAAGACTTCTAACTGGTTCCTATATCATTGTAATCATACAAAGAATATAAGATTTGTAATATTGTACTCTTTGATTGATTGATTGACTTGTGTTATCATGACTCTGATTATCCATTGCATAACTTGTTTTTATGTTTAGAGGTGTTGCGCGAATCCTGATTGAATACTTATGTTTCAATTTAGGCTGTCAAGAAAAAGTTGACAACTTAGTTTAAATTTTAGGTTCATTATCCCTAGGATCAGCGAACCATATGGTTCGTCTACACCAGGTTCGGCAATAGCCACTCAAGGTTCGCAGACCTGGGGTTCGGCCGTCCTAGGTTCGTTCAACTCCTCAGGTTCGCCCGAACCTAGAGGTTCGTTCACCTCTCAGGTTCGCCAGAACCTATAGGCTCATCGCCTCTTTGGTTCACCAAAACCAGAGGTTCGTTCACCCCTCAGGTTCGCCAGAACCTAGAGGTTCGCTCAGCTGATAGGTTCCTCGCCCTGCTGGTTCGTCCGAATGAAAGGTTTGTTCGCCCCTATAGGTTCGCCCGAATGAAAGTTTCGTTCATCCCTATAGGTTCGCCCAAATGAAAGGTTCGTTCGTCTCTGCAGGTTCGTCTGATCGGGAATCAGCTATGAATCTCTGAAAAATCACGATTTAGCCACAATAGATGGTGATTTCTAGTGGGTATTCATGCGTAAACCCTTCTAGAACGTGTAAGAATCAAAATGGTGTGTTAAAACTCGGTTTTAAGAGAAAGAAAATGAAGAATAGTAGAATACCCTTGAATTCGTAACTTCTCTCTACGATTCCAACCAGAATCCTTCGAATTATCTCTGATCCTTTGTACTCCTTGATTCCTTTCGTCGAGAGGATCGTTTTGATATACTATAAGCGCGATTGGGTGAAGTATTGAAGAAGATCTTGATGTTTTAATGGCGGTTTTGTAGAGAGAGAATGCGATGACGAAAATTTGAGAGAGAGAGGGATATGAGCTGCAATGAATGAAGGAAATGGAGGGAATTAAGGGCTTTTATGCCCTGGGTGGTTCCCCGCGTGTTCGGTCTCGCTCGGTGTTGGTTTCGCGTATTTTTACGTACACGTCGTTACGATTACATAATTGAATATTTTAGATTGTAAAATAGAGTTCTTGAATTATTTGTGATGAGTTTCAAAATTGTAAGACGAAAATAAAATATTTTCCTTATGTTTATTTGTTCGTTCGAAATCCGACCGTTAAATGACTACAATTACGTGTATACCCATAATTGCGTACGTTTTTCGATCGTATTATTTATTCATTGACGTTTACTCGTAATGCTAAGTTCAACATTCGTATCTTTATGGATCGTCACCCATAACTATACTTAGTCTCGCTTACGCATTATGATTTTTGTTTAATTAATTCTTTTGTCATACAATTCGTCACAACACTACACAATAACACTATCCCATTATACTGAACGCAGTATATGTATAGGGCATACCCAGAGTCCAACTACCTGCCTTATCTACGCCAGCCCACCACTGTTTCGATATAATACAATACTATTCTTGTCTAGCGTAATCGACTGTAATTAAATAATACATACTTGTTCCTAATTACATAAAATCCTATAACACACAAACACAAACATGAACACATGAATCACATTGACTGATTTAATATAAGTACAAATTCTTCTATCACTGTTTACGACTACCATGACTAAATGCACAGATGTTACAAACTTTTAAGGGGGAGTTTGTTAGTACATATTTGTAATAGGTTGCTTATCAAACATGTAAATTATAGAAAGTTAGTGAGGTTTGGCTGAGGTTCGTCTGGCCCACGAACCTTAGCAGGTTCGGTGAACCTATTAGGCTTGGCTGATTAGGTTCGTCCAACGAACCTCAAGGTTCGGCTGGCGAACCTAATGGTTCGGCTAAGCTAGGTTTGGCTGATAGAGTATATATTGTAGGTTAGTTTGATTTTGACAGAACATGAACTCTGGAACTTCTGGAAAACCTCTGAGTGATTTTCTTTGTGTGAGAAAGAGCTGTGTGTTCATTGTAATCAGTTGATTATGATTAATGAAATGGATATGATTATTGAAATTCTTGTTCTTCTTTGATTCATATAGATCAAATATAGATTCCGCATATATTTGATTGTTAATAGGATTCCATTGTACGATCAAGATCAAATTAAGTAGATCTACATGTTTTTAGTTCACTTAAAGCACTCATTTCAAACTTAGAAAACATTAATTTTGAAAATTGTTCACACAAGGAAGGTTTTGTTGATCCAAAAATGATGTCATCGACATATATGTGGACCAACAAAAGTTCCTTGTCTACCCTCTTGATGAACAACGTCTTATCAATGGTTCCCCGAGAAAATTTATTAGAAAGAAGAAATTGAGAAAGAGTGTCATACCATGCTCTGGGTGCCTGCTTCAGACCATAAAGTGCTTTGTCTAGTGTGTACACCCAATCAGGATGATGAGCATCATCAAACCCTGGTGGTTGACAAACATAGACTTCCTCCTTTATAGTCCCATGCAGGAATGCACTTTTTATATCCATTTGATATACCTTTATATTATGGGACATAGCAAATGCTAGGAAGAGTCTGACGCCTTCTAGTCTTGCCACGGGAGCAAAGGTTTCATCATAATCGATGCCTTCCTCTTAGCAGTACCCTTGCACTACCAATCTGGCTTTATTTTTGATTACGATGCCTCTGTCATCTGTTTTATTTATGAATACCCATCTAGTTCCGATAGGGTATTTTCCTGCTAGCAAGGGGCAGAGAGTCCAAACATTTTGCCTTTTGAACTGTAATAGTTCATCTTGCATAGCCTCTACCCAATTATTATCTTTACGAGCATTCTGATATTTGGAAGGCTCAACTTGGGACAAAAAGGCTGCATGAAGGCAGAAGTTAGAAATCTGGCTCCTAGTTTTGACACCTTTATTTAAATCACCTAAGATTTGTTCTTGAGGATGATTTATGCTGAAAAGAATGATGTCCAAACAGTTATTTGTAGAGGCAGCATCGGAACAAGATGAATTTTCAGTGGGGTCAGGAGAGTTTTCTGGTGGGGAAGTATGAACATGTTCAGGAACATCTACAGGTAAATTATCCAAGGCTGTGGATAAAGGAGTAGATATCTGTTCATCTTGATCTTGAGGATTTATTTGATAAGAAGGAATTGAGGTAAAGAATTTAGATACAGAACATTCCTCAAGAGATGATAGATCTTCAGAAGTTTGACATGATTCTGAAGAAGGAGAAGAAGAGGGGGTAGAAGAAATGTAGGTGAAGCTTTCAAGATCAAAGAGGTCATCAGGAGCAGATGGGAAAGAGGAAGTTGATGCAGATTCATTGAATTTGACATCAATAGTTTCCTCAACAATTTTGGTCATGAGATTAAATGCTTGGCAAGCCTTAAAGGTCTGAGAGTATCCAACAAAATATCCAGAGTCAACTTTAGCAGCAAACTTGGACAAAGAATCTTTTGTGTTCAAAATAAAACACGGACACCCAAAGACTTTAAAGAAGGAAATGAGAGGCTTTATGTTATGAAGGACTTCATAGGCAGTCTTGTTATGTCTCTTCACAATGTGAACTCGGTTTAAGGCATAGCAAGCAGTGTTTAGTGCCTCAGCCCAGAAGGATAAAGGCAATCCTGAGTCTACAAGCATAGTTCTTGCAGCTTCAATAAGTGTACTATTCTTTCTTTCCACGACTCCATTTTGAGCAGGAGTTCTAGGAACACTATATTGTCTGAGGATTCCTTTAGAGATGCAGAACTTATCAAGAACCTGATTCTTGAATTCAGTGCCATTGTCACTCCTATTGTCTTGACAGGAAGACAAAATCTTTTAAGTTGGGTGATAAGGGCAATTATTTTATCAGAAGTCTCATCTTTGCTGAAGAGGAAGAAGGTCCAGCAAAATCTTGAGTGGTCATCCACAACAACAAAACAATATCTCTTTCTTGCCAAGCTGGCTACCTTCACTGGACCAAACAGATCCATGTGAAGCAGATTGAGACAGTTAGTTGTTTTGGATTCCTCAATAAACTTATGTGATGTTTTATGTTGCTTTCCCTTTTAGCAAGATTCACATTGACCTTCAAAGTGAAATTCTTTGGAAGGCAATCTTCTTACTAAAGAAATGGTTGAAAGCTTATGAAGATTTTGGTGGTTAAGATGACTAAATCTTCTGTGCCAAAGAGCAGTTTCAGAAAGATGATGCTTTGGCTATCAAACAAGTAGGAGAGGATGTTTGAGAATCAGTGGTCATGTATCCAACGTAGACATTGCCACTACTTTTAGCCGTTTGCAAGGTGTGTTGATCAACTAAGATCTTTATTTTTGAATTTATTTCAGGAGAGAGAATTTTGCAGTTGTCCTAGGTGAAAAATGAACTAAAGTTCTTGTCAGCTAGTTGAGAAAGGATCAAGAGATTAAACTTGAGGTTTTCAACTAAGCGTACATCTTTGAAGTGCAGTTTTCCACTCAGGACAGAACCAGACCCTACTATCCAACCCTTTGCATTATTTCCAAAGGAAACAGATCCTCCATTATTTGGAATGAAGTTATTTAAAATGGATTTGCATCATGTCCTGTGCCTAGAGCCTCCACTTTCCACATACCATAGATGATATTGGTTTGAAGAAGGTCTATTCACATGAGGATCAAATGCAATAGGTTAGATATGGGTCATATTTTATTTTAGAAGAAAAAGGAGATGCTTATTTGCTTTGCTGAGTGTTATTCATCAATTTCTGCATCATTTGTATCTGCTGTTGGTGATTTTGATGCAAGATATTGATTTGTGAATCCACGGAAGAAGGGTTCACATCAGCAGGAGAATGGGTAGCAGGAGTCACCATGGGATAAGAAGGTGCTGTTCAAAGAATGGATGGTCCGAGAGAAGCAAATAGAGGTGAAGACAAGCGACGAGATGGATAGGTGTTATATCTTATTGAACTGTTAGCTAAAGATCTATTCGCCTTCTTTGATTTCCTCATCTTGTTGGGGAGATTCCCTTTTGATGAAGAAGCCTGTTCAGCTTTCAATCTTTCAGCATTTAGTTTATCTCTAGCTTTCTCCAAAGGGGTTTTTGTCCAACAGTTTTCAGTAGTGTGATTGTACTTGAAACACTTTAGACAAGCAGGAGATAAAGAAGAATAGTTGGGGATGAACGGCTTATTTACCTTCATTATTGGATAAGGTGGCTGAGGATGAGAGGGAGGGAATCTGATATCAACCATGGGCCTATTTCCTTTGTCAAGGCGGGCTGCATGATTATCAGAGGTTTCAAGGAAAATTGTACCTTCCTAACTTCGAGTAGAGCTCATGGTTGGAGCAATCTCAGTTTGTTCAGAAGAATTATTGTTGTGATCATTTTCCAAGTTTGTTTCTTCCAGTTTTTCCACGTTTGTTTCAGTGGGATAAACAAATGTAAGAAACTGTCTAGGTTGGTACGCTCTTGGAGATGTGATTTTTATGGCTAGAATCTCATCAGGGATAAACGTAGGAGAGATGGGTTCAGAATCAATCTCATTTATTTCATTGTCAATCGGGACATAGTCCTCTGGATGACTAGTGTGATTGTACCCGATTCCGAATTTAGCCTTACTATGGTTTGAGACAGTTTATCTCTACAGGCTGCATATATTTCATTTTGCAAATCAAATAGAGCTTCTAGGTTGGGTTTTTCAGTCTTTAAGATAGAAATTTGACTGTCTTTATTTTTTATTAATTTCTCTACTTCAGAATTTTTATTATCTAGAAGTTGCTCCAACTCTTGATTTTGTTGTTGAAGCAACATGTTGGCTTTATTTATTTTTGCAAAAGCCTCAATGCACGCATCAGTGCATAGTTTTTCCAGAGTAGAAGAAGATACATGCGCATCAGGAGTGTCTACTACAGGTTGATCAGAAGTAGTAGAATCGTCACCAACAGCCATGAGAGCAAACTCTGTTGGTTCAGAGGTGATGAGTGCATCTTCAGGCAGACTGCTCTAGTCTACGTACTTTTGGGTGAAAAGAGACGATTGACTGACTAGACAGCAGGGCATGGTACATTTATTTGTGAAGGAGATGGTGCAACAAATTGAAGAGGGGCAGGAGTGAGTTGATACATGCTACCATTCGCAGCTTGTACAAATTGTACATTTGTAGAAGGAGAGGTTTGTACAATGTAGGCTAACTCCTGAGAGTTGTTGTGCTTTCTAAAAGGTGATGAAGAAGAATAAGAAGAAAAAGGAGCTGAAAAAGTATGTGAGTGTGTGTTTGCGAACGTCACATACGGTGAAGAGTTAGAGTTGGGAGCATTTTTGCATTCCCTGGCAAAGTGTCCAGTTCCATGACATCTATATCATTGGACCTTAGCCTTATTTAGGCCAAACCTGGTTTTCCCATGAATACCAGGAAATTTCCTTCCGGTCCTATTGTAGAACTTATTCGTTCTTATGCTCAATAGGGCCAGTTGATGAGGAATGTCCATCTCTTCCAAGTCATCACTTGGAACTTGATGGAGATCATCCATGATAAAGCACAGATGATCAGAAATAGGAGAGTGGTCATCACAAGAAGAAGAAGAGGTGATGACAGTAGTTATGTCTATGTATTCATCATAACCCTGATCATTTGTCTCAGAGTTATGACTAAGAAGAGTTGTGTTTCCTTGAATGTACTCTTCAATTGATTTACCAAACTTTAATAGTTTTCGTTTCTGGTCAATCTCTCGCTCAAAGGTGAGCAACTTACCATGGAGTTGGGTAAGTGAGAGTTTGCCGAAGTCTGTAGAAAATCTCATGACAATGGAATAAGTTTCCCATTTTTCAGGCAGAGATCTCAAGAAGCAATTTAGAACAAAGACAGTGGGTACACTTGACCAGCTTATTTTAGTTCACTTAAGAGAGAAGTGAATCGTTCAAACTGCTGAGTCAGTGACTCATTATTTAGTTGGGAGAATGTCTCGTATTGTTGAGCTAATTTCTCCCTTGTATTAGCCACAACATCTTCGGTACCACCGAATTGCTCTTTTAGAGCATCCCACAAGTCTTTAGCAGACTCGTGGTGAAGAAGACCAGAGTAAATCTTTTAGGAAGGGCCATAGCCAGTTGAGCATGTCCCTTGGCATCAAGCTCTAACTTCTGGTAGTCTTCTTCGGTGTAATTCCGAGGATCCTTAGGGACATGGTCTCTAGTCTCCGTGTCCAGGACCATTGGTTTATGAGGTCCGAACATGACAGACTTCCAACATCCTGTATGACTATTGGACAGGAAATGTAACATATGTCGCTTCCAAATGTTAGATTGATGCCTAACCAAGATTGGTGGCTTTGTGGCAGAATCGGTGTTATGGGGGTCTAAGGTGAATTTCTCAGCCATGGATTAACAAACAGTTATGAGTAAATCAACGAGTGATGAGTCATCAAAGTGGTTTGTTAGAATGATTTTTCAACACAGTTTATTTCAAAAACCAAGCTCCTACAGATTTAAAGAAAGTAAAAAGACAGAAGAGACAGAACACAGAAAACTAAACAACAAGATATCAATGAGAGCTTTGAGTTTTAGTCTTGATGGTTAAACCAAGACTCAGGACAAGGCTCTGATACCAATTGTTGAGAACCGAAACCTCGAGGTGAAGCTGTCTTACCAGGCACAAAGGCTTTAGACACTTAGTCGAAGCTTTGGTATTAGCTCCCTCTAAAGTTTTGCACAAGGTTATATTCTTTGTTTAGTTTTTTTGCTTAGAAAGAGAGAAGAGAACAGCTAGAAAGCAAAAAGAATTTTGGGGGAAGTAATTCATTTTACTCAGAGAATGTTGCCACTTAAATACCCAACATTCTGAGATACAAGACAAGAAATAATAAGACAAATAGCTGACACTATTACAGACACTGAATCAACAGACTAGTACAAATACGAAGTCAACAACAACGGAAACAAGAGTCTTCAGGAGTCTTCAGGTCTTCTGAGGTTGAAGTAGTTGTACTGATGTTCAGTGGTTATTCTTTCGGAAGATAATCATCGGAAGCTGATTAAACAATCAGTTATTTCGGAATAGGAGATTGTCTTCTGAGTCATTTGACGTCTTCTGATGCAATGAATGTCTTCCTAAGGTTTTATGATCAGCTAGTGTCTTCTGAGGTAGATAAGTTCAGTGGCAGTTCTTTTTAGCGAATCTTTCGTTGTTGATCTTCTGATGCTGAAATAGTTCTTCAATCGGAAGAGAAGCATCCACGACTGGTCAATCCGCGATTTATTCATTTGTCTGGCTTCCGTGGTTTTGCTCATTAGTCCTTATTTTCCAACAGGTTATGAGGGATTCTATCCTCCTACTGAGAAGAAATTGCTTCACCCATGCTGGAGATACCTGGCACATGTGGTGACTCAGTGTCTATCAGGTCAAAAGGGTGGATATGATGTGCTTAATCAGACCCTCAGTTCCTGCACAGTGGCCATTGCTCTAGGAGTTGATTTCAACTTTTCGGGCATGATCTTCCGGGACATGTATGATAACATCAAGGGCAAACGGAAGGAGAGGTTTCTGGCATTTCCCAGATTTATTCAGATCATCATCAACTGAAGACACTAGAACCTCATCCCCACTGTTGGGACACTGCCCTTTAAACGGATGAATCAAGACATGTTCTCCTACATGGTCATGAATAAGAAGGGAAAGAAGATCTTCACTGTAGCCAGACCATTAGAGAAATTTGGAAGACTATTTGCTGGTTTACAGGAGGATGTTGATTATCAGGCCACAACTTTTGTTAATGAGGAGCATGATCAAGCTCCTGCTGCCACAGCTCTATAAGCTACTGAAGCAGACGAAGCTACTTCCTCTAAGTCTTCCAATGGAGAAACTGTCTCGTTAAGGAGCTAGTTGTATCTCCTCCTCATGCTAGGGTAGATTCTAATGCCAGACATGCTAATTACATATCTTCACCAGAGTCAACTCCTAAGAAGAGAAGACTTAAGACGGTGTAAAGGAGAACAAGGGACCCACGCCACAAGAAGCAGAAGATAAAGGGCACATCCTCTCAGACTGCACCACCTCCACCACAAACCCCTCCCACACTCGCTACCCAAACCATTCCTACCACAAACCACCCAAACCATACCAGCTGCTCAGACAACCAAAACCACAAAAGCCACTCAAAACACCCAATCTTACATAACCCCACCTTAGATCCGAACCACCATCACCCTAACCATCAAAACCGCCATCACCTCCACCCACACAAACCTCACCACTTCAATCTCCTATACCCCTTCACTACTCCCAACCTCCACCACCACCAAAATCCAAGGCAGACAAGGGCAAGGCATCACTTCAGACTTCTTATCCTTATGTGCCCGAGAGTGCACCCATTGACTTGGAATTCCTCCAAGAAAGAGTGTTCATACTAGAGCTAGACTCAGCTACCAAAAGCCTTATAATTGAGAATCTGAGAGATGGTATGTTGAAGATTGTGGAATACCTGAACAAGCAACGAAATTATATTAGCTTCTTGAAGAAAGAGAACGTAGAGCTGAAGAAAGAGATCAAAGCTCTTAAAGGAGCTAAGCCTGCTGATGAGGAGGACAAGAAGGAAGATGAAGACAAAAAGGAAGATGATGCGGTAGAAAAAGAAAGATGAAGAAAAGAAGGATGATGACAAAGATGAGGATAAGAAATATGATAATGATGATGATGGTAATGATGATGACAATCAAGGAAAAGTTGGCCCAAGTAAGAAAGATGATAAGGCTGAGGACGACCAGGGTGGTAATGATACTGGGAATGCTTCTTCCTCCACCAAACCCTCCAACAAATTTGTTGATTATCTATTCGGAGACCTTCCTGAAGATTTTTATTTTGAGGGGCTCAGAGAGGAGATGAAGAACGAAGGATATTGGGACATGTTCAAAGTTATATCCATGGATTCGGTGTTCGATGTTGTATGTGAACAAGAGAGTGAAAGTTACATGGATCTTCCTTAGGAGCATCTCAGGAAGAAGAACCAAAAAATATCATACTCAGGAACATCTCCACAGACCCTTATGTAGACTATTTGTATGCTCACAAATATGTCGATGCTTTTGGACAGGATGTCACCTCTCTCGAGACTATGATTAAGAGCCGGTTTGACAACAGGAGGGACTCGACTCCTGCTCCAACTGAAGTGCAAAAAACTTGGATTAATCCTGGACCAGATGACGAGGTGGAGAATCCTAAAGTCACTTACACTGCTAGCTCCAAGGAGTTATTCGTTGTCCGCAATGACAGATCCAGAGTCATTTGCTGAATGTATGATAAGGAGAAGCAGCTGTACTTGGTTAAACGGTTCAATGGCAAATTGGAGTATTTCAAGAGACCCTAAGACTTTTGCTCACTTCCAAAGATTGATATGCGGAGCATTAACAACGTTGTATTTCCGAATCTCTCCAAAGATAGTCAGGCTGATTTGTTTGCAAAATTTCTTATGGACCAATGTGATAAAGACTTCCCAGTCATGAAGTCAGCCAAAGGAAGAAGATTTGTGTCAAAATACATACTGGATCCTGTTAAGAAGGAGCCTTGGATCTATGTAAAGTATCCACCTCCCAAAACAGAGAAAGCAGTCCCAGTCCACATGAGGGTTCCTGATAACTCGCTCAAGAACATCAGCTTTTGGTACATTTAGAGCAGTTATTGTGAGAGATAAGTCAGATGACTACATTATTCTAGACCCTATGGACTTGCTCAAGTTTGGGAAGGATGTCATTATGGTGCTTCACAAGAACCCCATACGCACCTATGGAGATTATGACCAGGAAGCTAAGCCGTTTACCAGAGTCGTTGCATTGGCGATGGCTCACAAACTGTAAGTTGGTGCCGGTCCTCATTCAATTACACTTGCCATCGATTGATTTCATCAGTCTAGGGGGAGTTTGTAGAGCCAAACCAGAAGACAAAGATTGACAAACTCAACTCGAGACAAGATGAAGTCCAAGTTTAGCTATTTTTGTAAACTTTGTTTTTCGTGTACTTGTAAATTTCGAGTACTTTTGATTACATGTACATAGATTCGAGTACTCCTAGAGTAGTATAAATAGATGCATTGTATACTGTTCTAAGTTGAATTTCCGAAACAAAACCCTTTAGATGTATTGAAGCAGTTCCTGTAAAGTTCACATTTTTTAAATAGAAATTAAATTTTCTATTACATTTCTATATTCTATCTTGGATTCCGCACATAATAGAAGCAATTCGTGTTGTTTGATAGGATAAAGCTTGGATCTTGGAAAAGTTTGGGACCTACATTTTGCTTCTTAGCCGGGTGTCTGTCCTCTTGGATTTTCCTGTCTTGGGTATCTCAGACTCTTTTATACAGTACACCAAAGGAAACCATCACATCGGTCAAGGTAGCTGACACTGTAACAGCCATCTCTAGTGTAGTTGGATGTGCAGCAATCACATGCCCTTGGATACAAGCCAGTAGTCCACCAACATACCGTTCAATCCTTTTATCTAAAGTGGGAACTATGACGGGTGCCAATGTTGCTAGCTCATGAAATCTGGTGGTGTAGGCCAAATACCCAGCTTCCACCATCACATGGTTCAGCAATTCTGTTTCCACCTTCTTCAGTTCATTCCTCGGACAAAACTTACCCCTCGGGAACAAGAAGTGCACACGCTCGTTGTTGTTGTAATGTGTTGGATTCAAAGCCCTATGATTGATTTATTTGGTATTCACAACTTGTAATTATGGGTTGTTATGTTATGTATTAGCCCTAAGGTTTGTTAGCTTGTTGAAATTCCTTATTGTTTTGATAAGCCTTAGTCCCACTTTGTACTATAAAATACTAGCACTTGACCATTTTAGGTTGCTTAAATGTTTTGATCTTAATCTTACACATTACCCTCATTTTATACTTGCACAGATGTTAAAACATAGTTAGTTCCAAAATCCTTTAAAATAACTTAGCTATTTTAAATAGCTTATTAAAATCATGACACTTATGCAAGAAAAAGTTCTATTTAGCCAATTTAGTTGTCATATTTAAAGAATAATATTATTTGATATGTTATGAACATGTTTAGAAAATGTTATATTCAAAAATGTTCAAAGCTTGTTACAACTTGGTAAAACTTTAGTTAAAACCCTTTTTTAAAACTCTAATCATGCTTAAACAAAATATAACTTTCTTGTCATCCTTTGGTATTTCTTTAGTCATATTATTGTTAGTAAAACACTTGGTTCATAACTTATATACGTTTTGAATTCATTTTAAATAGTATCGATGGACAAAAAGGGTAGTATCGATGGGTTCTCCAAACCGGTAATCACCTAGAAACCCTAATGGATTTCCATCGACACTCGATGCTTCAAATCGATCATATGACCCCAATTGTGATCCATTTTTCTTGATTTTTGGTTTAAATTAGTTGGATGAAGCTAAGATGTTAGTATCGATGGAGGTTACAGCTTGCATGCTCATCGAATCTCTCAGCATCTATGTACAACTGGAAAATCTCCCTGTCGATACTAGCAGTATCGACATGGGTTTAGAATTGATGTTCTGATCAGTAGGCATGTTAATATTGATGGAGCTTAATCCTCTAACCCTTGGACCAGTTTGATACTAATAGTATCGACCAGGCCTTCGTCGATTCTAGCTCTCTTTGACACTGATAATCTCAATGGAACCATAGTCAACCCAATTCCATCGATACTAGTCTTCACTATAGTCATCCATCGATATTGACGGATCATATATCGATACTATCACCAACTGATCCAGATCAATACTACAACTATTTTCAGGTGTGGTGAACTTGTTTTTATGTGATTCTAATGGGATTTAGGGGTAGAAAATAAGGTTTCAAGTTCGGATAACCGGGTTTTAACAAAACTCTGAAAAACCGAACCTTTCACCATCATTTTACCTCGTTTTTCGTTGATTTTAACACCGATCCTTTGTTCTTTCTTGTTGTATTCATGATTTGATGCCAAACTTGAAGGATTTGGTGAAGAATTGGTGATTTTAGATTCAAAATATAGAGAGAGAGTGGTAGAGAGAGAGAGATCGAGAGAGAGTGAGTGAATATGGTAGTTGGGCTATTAAATGTGAAAATTAAATGAGATCTACGGCTTTTATACCCAAGTTCATTTCGGGTACATTCGGGTCGTTCGGTTTCGCGTTTACGTAACGTTTATGAAACGTAACGTAACATTCACTTATTATTCCAAAACGATAACGAATTATTGTTTTGAGTTTGGCATTCTCACAAACGGAAAAGCCCATTGTTGAGAAAACTCGGAGAGGCTGTTTAACCAGGAACAAAGACTTTAGACACTTGGTCAAATCTTTCGTATTAGCTCCCTCTAAAGTTTTGCACAAAGTTATTTTTGTTGTTTAGTTTCCGCTAGAAAGAGAGAATAACAGAATAAAAGCAAAAGGAATTTTGGGGGAAGTAATTCATTTTACTCAGGGAATGTTGGGACTTAAATACACAACATTCAGAGATACAAGACAAGAAATAATAAGACAAATAGCTGACACTGTTACAGACACTGAATTATCATAATAGTACAACTAATACAAAGTCAACAACAATGGAAACAAGAGTCTTCAGGAGTCTTCAGGTCTTCCGAGGTTGAGGTAGTTGTTCTGAGGCTTAGTGGTTATTCTTTCGAAAGGTATTCATTAGAAGCTGATTGAACAATCAGTTATTTTAGAATCGGAGATTGTCTTCCGAATAATTTGATGTCTTCCAAAGCAGTGGTTGTCTTCTGAAGATGTCATGGTCAGCTAATGTCTTCCGAAGTAGAGAAGTTCAGCGGTAGTTCTTTTTGGCGAATCTTCCGCTGTTGATGTTCCGATGTTGAAGCAGTTCTTGAATCGAAAGAGAAGTATCCGCGGTTGGTCAATCCGCGGTTTATTTATTTGTCTGCCTTCAGTGGTTTTTGCTCATCAATCCTTATTTTCCAACAATCTCCCTCTGGATTGATGAAGCCAAAACCATTTATTTTTGTTTTTAAGCCAGAACAATTTTATTTCTGAGAGCTCGAACATAGTTCAAAACTTCATATTCTGTATCAGCATTATCGAGATTCATATGCTGCAGTTCCTTCAGATCATTATTTGGAAGATTGAGAATCCCAATCTGAGAAGAAGGTTCTTGAACCATTATATTTTTCAATGAACATGCTCCTAGAGATAGAGTCATAAAACCATCTTTTTATTCTAGTTCTAGAGTTTTTGATCTGAGGAGGCTGTGATTTAGAAGATAGACCTAAAGGGAGAGGAGCTCCAACAGGCTAGTGAATTATTTCTCTTCTTTTTTACTTGATCATTTGAATCAAGTACCTTCTTTACTACGGCATGTTGATGAGGTTCGTAGTGCCTCAGAAGATCAGGAAGAATTTCCTTTTCAATATCAACCCAAGGTCTGAATTTGACAGCAGATGGAGGTTCTGCAGACCCAACACCTAGGCTTCCCATAGGTGCATTGAGCAGGTGATCAAGCATTGTGCTTGAATTGGCATCCTTCAACTAAGACACTATAATGGGAGAGGGTGAATTGACTTCTTTCCAAAGCTCAAGATGATCACTGTTCTCTCTTTTGAACTTTGACCATTCATCAAACAGAACATCATCTCTCCATCTTGTTATTGTGTTCCTTGGTCCCCATTGATTTTGGATGAGGATATGTTTTATTCTTCTTCTCTGCTTAATGATCTTTTTCTTCTTGATGCCTTCCTTTATTCTTTTGGATAGAACCTCAGCTTCATTTTTGAGGCTAGTGATATCCTAGTTACTAAAGGTTTCAACTTTGTACTTACCTTCATCCCGCAGAAACTTTATCAGTTGCTCCCTCTCAGCTTGATAAGCTTTATTTTGCTGTTGATCCAACGGCTATCTGTTCTTGATAGGTCTTGCCAGATCATCTCTTGAGAGACCAGTGGCTTCTAGATCAGCTAGGATCTTATTCTCTTTTTCAATTTATTTATGCTTTGTCTCTTGAAGGTCTTCCTCATAAGGGAATGTCCTTACAGGTGAATAGGATTCCTTCAGCGGAGAAGTTTGTGACTTTTCAGCATCTTCTGACTTTATTGGTGAGGGAGCTGTGCTGGTTTTGGGCAGGTCAGACTCATCATCATCAGCCAATATGAGCCTTCTCTTTCTTGAAATAAGAGAGGCAATGGACTGATCATCATTTAAGTCCGAGCTTGGTTCTTGAACAGGGGTTAGAGGTTTCTAAGGTTTATCATTGGGGGTTTTGGATTTTCTGGCCACACTCTTTTGTCTTCTTAAGAAAGGCTCATTGATTATGGGAGTTGGTTTTTGGCCAATTTTGGAGGCATTGAGAGTAGTAGGAAGGGAGGTATGTGAGGATAGTTCTAGGAGGGTTTGAGAAGCAGAATTTGGAGAAAGGCTAGGTGACTTTTCTTTATTTGTGTGTGTGGGTGAAGAAGGGATAGATATGGTGTGAGTTTCAGATTGGACAGAACCAGTTGTAATTGGTATGTCCTTAGTAGTTGAGGCAAAAGAAGAGGGGGCAGCGGTTATGGGTTTTCTTGGCTCAGTGGGAGCTGCTTTGGCGAGTTTGGGTTTCCTGGATACTCCAGATGTTCCAGCGTTTATTTGAGCTTCAGCTTCCCTTTGTTTCTGCTCAGAGCTAGCCTTAGCAGCTTCAATCTGAAACTACTGATGTAGTGCTGCTTTGAGGAGTGCCTCCTGATTTTTCAATCTTATTTCCTTCATCCTCCTTTGTGCAGTTTTATCTTCTGCCCTCTTGGTAGCTTGGGCAGCAGACAAGAGCCTTTCATTCTCCCTCTTTTTGGCTTCATCAGCCTGTTCCTTGAACCAGGGAGAAGGAGGAGCAATCCTTGTAAGAGATTCTAGAGAAACGAGTATGGTTAGATACTTCATGAGACTTTGGAATCTACTGAAATTTTCAGTATATCTAGTTGTATCTTTTGAGTGGTGAGGAAATCTTTGGTAAAGTTGGTAAACATGGTGGATTTGGGTTGTAGGGCTTGGTTATTCAAGACTATTGTGACTAACTCAGTGAGTTTGGTCACATCAGCCTAAATATGAGCAACAGAATCCGTCAACTCCTTTAATTTAAGATATGATTCATCCATCCTTTTACGGTTATCATCTGAATCCCAGACTAGTGCATCAGTTTTATCATGACCCCATCTCAGGAATTCCTGGACCCCTTTTTCTTGGTTCTGGGGATTTCTAGCCTTAGTTTCAAGAACTTCATGGGATGTTGCCATACCAGAAGTCTTATTGCCTGATCCATTCAGATGAGATCCCATTGGGTTCTCATGTGAGATGGATGCTCCAGATATATGATCATGATGTCTAGATGGACTGGACACCCTTATCTCATCCTCTTCTCCATGGGTAGGAGATTGATGAGTTTGAGCAAAGGTTTGATGTGGTTGTTCCTCTATTGGTGAAGGTGGAGGAGAACCAAGTTGCTCAAAGATAGAATCAATCTCATGGAGAACATGTGTAGGAGAGTGAGGGGCTTTTTGCGGAGAAGAAGCAGAGGTGTCCTTGGAATATTGGACTGCCATCTGAGTGTCATCTGAGTGTCAAGTGACACTTCAGTGGTTAGAGAGGGTTACCTTTGGAGTACAACATCATACTGTTGAGAGGATTGATGAGGAGCTGGATGGGGTAGAGATTCTTGATGCATCTGTGAGGATAGAACAGATGTATCCAATTGTCCAATGGGGACAGAGGCGTGTTCAGGGATCTCATCTTCCTAAACACTCTTTTTGGGCTTTCTAGGTTTGGAGGCTTTGGTAGAAGTTTTTCTTTTGGCTGGTACGTTTACAAGTATGGAAGCAGAGGTGGATGTGGGTTCACCAAGGATGGGTGTTTACTTAGTGTCTTCCATGTGTCTTGCCTCAGTGTTCAACCTAGTGAACACTTGTTTGTCAATGCTCTTGATAGTAGAGAGGGGAGCAATATGAAAAACAAAATAAAGATTAGTAAAAAGACATGCCATCACAAACATAGGATACAATAAAAATTTGGGGCTCTTTTGGTCATGTACCAAATGATCAAAAATTATTTGTGACAACTTGACTTTTTTCATTCCACAGAACAGCATACATGAAATATTGCATGTCATGCGGCATTTCGCCCCAACTAGTCGTCTTTTGAGAAAGACACTGTAAAATGGTGTGAAAAAGAAACTTGTACTTAGGGTAGAAGAAAGCTTTGTACAAGGTCCTTTTTTTAGGTCACCCTGATAATCACACTGAACAAAAGCATTATGAATAAGTTTTAAAGAAATAGTGGTGGGTGCCTCAGTATCGTACAGATTTAGGGCAACACTGATTTTATAGGGGGTGAGGGTGACTTGTTGACCAGCGACCACCTAAGCGATGCTTTCAACATAGTCATCCTTCGACACCAAGGTCGAGTTTGCCCAAAACTGGTTTAGAGCAACTTCTGAGATAGGTGGATTAATGATGAGAGCAATATGAACGAAGGAGTTTACTAGAATGTCGATTACTTCGTCATAGTTAGGGTACTCAAAAGACTTAACAAGGAAGGCTCCGATATTGTGAATCGGCTTGATTTTCAAATTTTCAGACGCCATTGTTGCGACGATGACAAAAAACAGCCAAGCCTGAGTGAGAACTTTTCATTAAGATAAGAGAAGGGAATACAAAGAAGTGGAACCATTTCAAACAAGGGTGGTTTCAACCTCCACTACTTAACTTACCAAATGTTTTACCTTAGGGTTATTACCCGTTGAACAAACCTGTGAGCAAGAGAGAGAAAGAAAAACGACAAATGAGTACGTTCATGCACACCTTGATGTACAGACAAAGCTTTGTAAGGAATGAAGCCTGGTCCGATGCCGTTACACCATCATCATGAGCATCAAGCTCAGACGGAATCAGTGTAAGTGCTTCGTGCCAGGCGACACGCCTGACAAGCAGTTGTCCTTCGCCATAAGTAGCATTCAGAAAGTTTGAATTTGAAGGAAAAGGTTTTCTTGATCAAAAGAAGATCAAGAGACTTCTTCAAGTGATTATGAAAGAACTGAAGAAGATAACCACTGATATAAATAAGATCAGTGGTCATTAGAGAAGAGAATGGTAGAAAGGTAAAATGAGAAGATATTATCGAGCTGTGAGAACAATTAATGAGAGTCAATTCAATTAAATGTAGGGAGTCTAATCTTGCAGAGTGATTATTGACGGTCAAATTAGGCGTAAGTATCTAGAATTTTATAACTACAGAGAGAAGATTTTAACCACGGAAGAGATTTTTAACTTTGGAAGAGCCTTATCCTCGGAAGAAATGTAACCATGGATAAGTGATAAGGTTAAAACTCTCGGACAGAATGGGGACCTTGAAAGGGGTAGAAACCACGAAAGGTTTAAAGTGTAACAACGGATGGTTATAACTGCGGATAGATATGAAGCAGTGGTTATCATAACCACTGATCCTATCCGTGATTTGGAATAACCACTCAGAGAGACCAAGGTCTCTTTATCAGTGGTTTATCAAATATCCTTTGTTAGGACAATTCTTGTGAATTATCCTTTTATATATTTATATTAAGGTTTAAGAAACATATTCTTAACCTTAATTATTTATTAACTCATATTTATCATTCCTAATTTGGCAACAAACTTAGAAAAAGTTGAAGGGTCCCAAGGTTTGGCAATATGTCCGCTATTTGGTCACTAGTAGAAACATGTTCTGGGACAATTAGTCCCTTTTCAAAACAGTCCCTAATGAAGTGATGCCTTATTTCTATGTGTTTGGTTTTAAAATGATAAACAGGATTCTTTATTATGTTTTTGGGAGCTTTGCTGTCTATTAAAAGAGGTGTTTTTAGTTAAGTTATACCGATATCCAACAGTTGATATTGTAACCAAAAGATTTGGGCAGTGCAATAAGCTGCTGCAATGTACTCGGCTTCAGCAGTTGAATTTGACACCGAAGTTTGCTTTTTGCTTTCCCATGAAACTAAGCAATTTGCAAAGAACTGACATCCTCTCGAAGTAGAGTTTCTGGTGAGCGAGCATTTAGCATAATCACTGTCTGAAAAACCAACAAGCTTACACGTTTGATTAGCAAGATACCAAATACCCAGCATAGGAGTGCCTTTAAGATATCTGAGTATCCTCTTCACAAATGATATCTTGCACAGATACATGTTTCATACATGATGTGTGGCCTTGATGCAGTAAGATACATCAAAGATACAATCATGCACCTATAGAGGTTTTGATCTACAGGTTCACCATATTCATCTGGACTTATTCCTGGTGCAGTTGCCATGGGGGTAGAAATTATTTTGCAATCATTCATATCAAATTTATTTAGAAGATCATTTACATATTTAGATTGATGAATGAAAGTCCCATTAGGGGTTTGTTTGACTTGAAGTCCTAAAAATGTTTTTAGTTCACTTAAAGCACTCATTTCAAACTTAGAAGACATTAATTTAGAAAATTGTTCACACAAGGAAGGTTTTGTTGATCTAAAAATGACGTCATCGACATAGATCTGGACCAGCAAAATTTCCTTGTCTACCCTCTTGATGAACAAGGTCTTATCAATGGTTCCCCAAGAAAATTTATTAGAAAGAAGAAATTGAGAAAGAGTGTCATACCATGCTTTAGGTTGCTTCTTTTAGACCATAAAGTGCTTTGTCTAGTCTGTACACCCAATCAGGATGATGAAGATCATCAAACCCTAGAGGTTGACATACATAGATTTCCTCCTTTATAGTTCCATACAGGAATGCACTTTTTATATCCATTTGAAATACCTTTATGTTGTGGGATATAGCAAATGCTAGGAAGACTCTGATGGCTTCTAGTCTGGCCACGGGGGCAAAGGTTTCATCATAATCGATGCCTTCCTCTTGGCAGTACCCTTGTACTACCAATCTTGCTTTATTCTTGATTACAATACCTCTGTCATCTGTTTTATTTCTAAATACCCATCTAGTTCCGATAGGGTATTTTCCTGCTGGCAAGGGGCAGAGAGTCCAAACATTTTACCTTTTGAACTGTAATAGTTCATCTTGCATAGCCTCCACCCAATTGTTATCTTTAAGAGTTTCCTGATACTTGGAGGGCTCAATTTGAGACAATAAGGCTGTATGAAGGAAAAAGTTTGAAATATGGATCCTAGTTTGAACACCCTTACTTAAATCACCCAAGATCTGCTATAGGGGATGATTTTTGTTGAACAGAATGATGTCCAAACAGTTATTTGTAGAGGCAGCATTGGAAGAAGACGAATTTTCTGTGGGACCGGGAGAGTCTTCCGTTAAGGTAGCATAAACATGTTCAATGATATCTACAGGTACATTATCCAAAGCTAGGGATAAGGGAGTAGATATTTGTTCATCTTGATCTTGAGGATTTAATTGATAAGAAGGGATCGAGGTAAAGAGTTGAGATACTAAAGATTCCTCAAGAGAGGATAGATCTTCAGAGGTTTGACACGATTCTGAAGAAGAAGAAGAGGAAGATGTAGGAGAAGTGTAGGTGAAACTTTCAAGATCAAAGAGGTCGTCAGGAGCAGATGGGAAAGAAGAAGTTGATGCATATTCATTGAATTTAAAATCAATGGTTTCCTCAACAATTTTAGTCCTGAGATTGAAAGCTCGGTAAGCTTTAGATGTTTGAGAGTATCCAACAAAATATCCAGCGTCAACTTTAACTACAAACTTGGACAAGGAGTCTTTTGTGTTCAAGATGAAACAAGGACACCCAAAAACTTTGAAGAAAGAAATAAGAGGTTTTATGTTATAAAGGACTTCATAGGCAGTCTTGTTATGTCTCTTCACAATGTGAACTCTGTTTAAGACATAGCAAGCAGTGTTTACTGCCTCAGCCCAGAAGGATAAAGGTAATCCTGAGTCTGCAAGCATATTTCTTACAGCTTCAATAAGTGTCCTATTCTTTCTTTCCACAACTCCATTTTGAGCAGAGTTCTAGGAACACTATATTGTCTAAGGATTCCTTTAGAGATGCAGAACTTATCAAGAACATGATTCTTGAACTATGTGCCATTATCACTCCGAATTGTCTTAAAAGGAAGACCGAATTATCTTTCAAGTTGAGTAATAAGGGCAATTATTTTATCAGAAGTCTCATCTTTGCTGAAGAGGAAGAAGGTCCAGCAAAATCATGAGTAATCACCCACAACAACTAAGCAGTATCCCTTTCTTGCCAAGCTAGCTACCTTCACTGGACCAGACAAATCCATACGAAGCAGATTAAGATAGTTAGTTGATTTGGATTCCTCAATAGACTTATGTGATGTTTTACGTTGCTTTCCTTTTAAGCAAGATTCACACTAACCTTCGAAGTGAAATTCTTTGGAGGGAAATCCTCTTACTAAAGAATGGGTAGAAAGCTTATGAAGAGTTTGATGGTTAAGGTGACTAAATCTTCTATGCCAAAGAGCAGTTTCAGAAGATGATGCGTTGGCTATCAAACATGTAGGAGAAGATGTTTGAGAATCAGTAGTTATGACTACAACATAGACATTTCCACTTCTCTTAGCAGTTAGCAAAGTGTGTTGATCAATTAAGATCTTTATTTTTGAATTTATTTCAGGAGAAAGAATTTTAAAACTGTCCTTGGTGAAAAATGAACTAAAATTCTTGTCTACTAGTTGAGAAACACTCAAGAGATTAAACTTGAGGTTTTCAACGAAGCTTACATCTTTGAAGTGCAGTTTTCCACTAAGGACAGAACCAGACCCTACTATCCAACCCTTTGCGTTATTTACAAAGGAAACAAATCCTCCATTCTTTGGAATGAAGTTATTTAATATGGATCTGCATTCTGTCATGTGCCTAGAGCCTCCACTGTCCACATACCATAGATGATTTTGGTTTGAAGAAGGTCTCTGCGCATCAGAAGTGTCTACTTCAAGTTGATTAGAAGGAGTGGAATCTTTACCAACAGCCATGAGGGCAAATTATGTCGGCTCAGAAGTGATGAGGGCATAGCCTACATCTTCAGGCAAGCTGCTACAGTCTACGTACTCTTGGGTGAAAAGAACCTGTTGACTAGAAGATGAATACTGGACAGCAGGGCCTGGTGCATTTATTTGTGAAGGAGATGGTGCAACAATATAAAGAGGGGCAAGAGTGAGCTGGTACACACTACCATTGGCAGCTTGTACAAATTTTACATTAGTAGAAGGAGAGTTTTGTACAATGTCAGTTGTCTCCTAAGAGTTGTTGTGCCTTTTAAAATGTGAGGAAGAAGAAGAAGAAGAAAAAGGTGCTGTAGAAGTATATGAGTGTGTGTTTGGGATAGTCACATATGGTGAAGAGTTAGAGTTGGGAGCATTTTTGCATTCCCTGGCAAAGTGTCCAGTGCCGTGACATCTGTAGCATTGGACTTTAGCCTTATTTAGACCGATCCTGGTTTTCCTATGGATTCCAGGAAATTTTTTTCCTGTCCTCTTGTAGAACTTGTTAGTTCTCATGCTCAAGAGGACAAGTTGATGAAGAATATCCATCTCTTCCAAGTCATCACTTGGAATCTCATGGAGATCATCCATGATAAAACATAGATGGTAAGAAAGGAGAGAACGGTCATCACAATAAGAAGAAGAGGTGATGCTAGTAGGTATGTCAATGTACACATCATAACCCTGATCATTTGTCTCGGAGTTATGACTGAGAAGAGTTGTTATCCCTCGAACGTACTCTTCTGTTGATTTACTAGACTTTATTAGTTTTCTTTATAGGTCAATCTCCCGCTAAAAGGTGAGCAACTTACCATGGAGTTGGGTAAGTGAGAGTCTGCTGAAGTCTGGGGAAGATCTCATGACTATGGAATAGGTTTCCCATTTATCAGGAAGAGATCTCAAGAATCGATTAAGAACAGAAATAAGGGGTACACTTGACCAGCTAATTTTAGTTCACTTAAAAGAGAAGTGAACCTTTCAAATTGCTGAGTCAGTGACTCATTATTTAGTTGGCAGAATGTCTCATACTGCTGAGCCAATATCTCCTTTGTATTGGCCACAACATCATCGGTACCACCGAATTGCTCTTTTAGAGCATCCCACAAGTCTTTAGCAAACTCATGGTAAAGAAGACCATAATATATTTCATTCGGGAGGGCCATAGCAAGCTGAGCATGTGCCTTGGCATCAAGCTCCAACTTCTGGAAGTCTTCTTCGGTGTAGTTCTGAGGATCCTTAAGGACATGGTCTCCGGTCTCGATGTCCAATATCATTGGTTTATGAGGTCCGAACATCACAGACTTCCAACATCAGTTATGATTGTTGGACAAGAAGTGTAACATCCTTCTCTGCCATATATTATATTGATGCCTTACCAAGACTGGTGGCTTAGTGGCAGAATCGGTGTTATGAGGGTCTAAGGTGAATTTTTCTACCATAGGTTTACAAAAGGTTATGAGTAAATCAAAGAGTGATGAATCCTCAAAGTAGTTTGTTAGAATGGTTTTTGAACACAACTTAGTTTAAAACCGAACTCCTGCAGATTTAAAAAGTAGAAAGATGGAAGAAACAGAACACAGAAAACTAAACAACAAGATATCAACGAGAGCTTTGATTTTTTAGTCTTGATGGTTAAACCAAGACTAAGGACAAGGCTCTGATACCAATTTTTGTGAAAACTCTGAGAGGCAGTTTAACCAAGAGCAAAGACTTTAGACACTTGGTCAAAGCTTTGGTATTAGCTCCCTCTAAAGTTTTGCACAAAGTTATTTTCGTTGTTTAGAATCTGCTAGAAAGAGAGAAGAACATAATAAAAGCACAAGGAATTTTGGGGGAAGTAATTCATTTTACTCAGGGAATGTTGGGACTTAAATACCCAACATTCAGAGATACAAGACAAGAAATAATAAGACAAATAGCTGACACTGTTACAGACACTGAATTATCAGAATAGTACAACTGATACAAAGTCAACAACGGAAACTAGATTCTTCAGGAGTCTTCAGGTCTTCCGAGGTTGAGGTAGTTGTGCTGAGGCTCAGTGGTTTTTCTTTCGGAAGGTATTCATCGGAAGCTGATTGAACAATCAGTTATTTCAGAAACGGAGATTGTCTTCCGAATCTTTTGATGTCTTCTGTCACACCCCCAAATTTCAACTAACGGAATCAGACCTTTTGAGACGTGACAAACCAGGATCTCAGATCATTAGACATAACGAAGACCTCTATATGATTTTCAAAACATACTTTGGTCTAAAACTGTAATATCAAAGTTCTAACATTGCGGAAGCATTTTTAAAACAAAGACAAACATAACGGTTTGAAAACTGTAAATTACAAATCAAAGTCTCAATCCCCTGAACTACACTGCGAAGCTCTGCGTATCTGGTGTTTACATCCCGGAGCTCCTGTGCCATGTGCTCGATCCGATCATCAGCCCACTTTGACTCCCATGTCAATAGGGCGACATCATCCGACTCAAATCGTGGCCTCTTACAAGCACAAAATCTAGGTGGCATACGATATGAAGACTCCTCGGTGGGATCCTCCTCAGGTGCCTTCTATGGGTCCCCATGTGGTTCCTCCTGTGGATCCTCCTCTGGGTCCTCCTCTTCCGGATCCTCCTCCGGGTCCTCGTCTGAGTCCTCTACGGGATCCTCCTCATGGTCGTGAAATGCTGGAGCTATCGGCTCCTCATCATCCAGTACGATTACGTGCGGTGGTGACGGTGATGCCATACCTGTTACATAAGACCATATGTAAATACTAGGCAAAAGCAGTTGTGTAAACAAGAGTCTAATGTCTAACAGTTATAGTCTAAGTCTACTAACGCAAACCTAGTTCGCTATAACTAATGTCTCTGACAAACCAGGATCTCAGATCATTAGACATAACGAAGACCCCTATATGATTTTCAAAACATACTTTGGTCTGTGTAACACCCCAATTTTCTAATACAAGTATTTGAATTCTACGTACGAGTAAGGGGTAAGTAACTTGCTAGAAAAGGGACGAAAAATGACTGAGTTCAGGTCTCAAAGTCGGGTACTCGAATTTAAGTTCGAATACACTAGTTCTCGAAAACCAAGTATTCGAAATCCACAATTTCGAGTACAAGACACTGCCTATAAATAGTAGTGCCTTGGGAAACGTGCTAACCTTTGTCTGGAAGCACAGTCTCTCGAGTATACGAAGGGGATTTCGAGAACTCCAAGAAACGAGCTTTTGTTCGACCAAACAAAGGAAGAAACGCACGGGATTCTACCAGGAGAATCAGCTACCTTCAAGTAAGTGATTCATATATATAAAGCTAGATTTTTATACAAAAGTTAGGATAGTTATATAAAAAGGGAACTTATGCATAAAGCTCACACCTTTATGCATAAAGTTCGGAACTTTGAGGTTCCAGTGTGTAGATAACACCCTAAGGAACCTAGAACTAGCTTCCCAAAGTCTTAGATGAATTTCTGAGACGTTTAATGATGAAATGATGAGTACACGAAATCAGGTATAGAGGGTACTCGAAATCATACATTGTTATTTCGAATATATTGTTATTTCGAGTACATGACTGTTTCGAATACAAGGATACTTCGTGTACAGGGCATTTCGAGTACAAGGGCCATTTTGTGTACACATGCTACTTTGAATACACTTAATGATTTCGAGTACAATCCATTTCGTGAACTCCAGGAATTTCGTGTACATGGGTTTCGAGTATGGGGTGTGTAATGAACCTCCAGTGTTTCGGATACTTAGCTAAGATTCGGGAACTTGAGTTTATAATGGGAACTAGTTGGTTATGAGGACTTAGAATAATTTCTAAGTCTAAGAATGTGATGTAATGAGATGATGTAATGATATAGGTTCCTTGAGTCCTAGCTAAGGAGTTCGGCTAAGGGAAAACAGGAGTCTACTATCAGGTGAGTTCTAGACGCCCTCTTTTATGTTTGATGTTTTGGGCTGACATACAGGCTTGTTGTTATGTCTATGATGTTATGTGCTCATGATGATGATGAATGAATGATGATATGCCCTGACTATGTATGCATGTTTATGTGTTAGCATGGTGTATGCATGAAAGTATGCTAAGTATGATGAATGCATGATAAATGAGTTATGATGATGAATAACATGACATGATAATGATGCTAGCATATGATATGATGATGACTTTATGAGCACATGCTTCATGACGATAACTATGAGAATAGTTATAGGGATATGGCAAGATTCTAGGTGGCTAGGATGATAGTATGATACCATGATGTTATGATATGATAACGATGCTAGTATGTTATGATGGTATGATGAAATGATGCTAGTATGTTATAATGGTATGATGAAATGATGCTAGTATGTTATGATGGTATGATGAAATGAGGCTAGTATGACATGCCTAAGATGCCATGATTAACCCGATGAATAATGTTATAATGCTAGCATGAAATGTATGAGGATTATGATAAATGACGATATGATGCTAGTGTATAATGTATGATGAATGAATGATGTCCCTATACGTGCTATAGGGTATGTGTGAATGATGATGCCCCGGTACTTGTACTGGGTGAATATGAATGATGACCTGATCGTATCAGGATATGAACAGCCGATCGGGCTATAAACATGGAGTCGACCGGACTATAAACAGGGGAGTCGATCGGACTATAAACATGAGAGTCGACCGGACTATAAACATGAGAGTCGACCGGACTATAAACATGGAGTCGACCGGACTATAAACAAGAGAGTCGACCGGACTATAAACATGGAGCCGACCGGGCTATAAACATGGAGCCGATCGGGCTATAAACATGGTAAGAGCCGATCGGGCTATTGTAACATTTGTACATTTAGTCATGGTAGTCGTAAACAGTGTTAGAACAGTGGATGTCAATGTTCAGTTAATCAATGTGATTCTTATGTTCATAATGTGTGCTTGTGTGTTTCAGGATCTTATTTATTTAGGAACAAGTATGTATTAATATTTACAGTCGATTACACTAGGCAAGAACAGTATTGTGTTATATCGAAACAGTGGTGGGCAGCGAGAGTCAGCCCTATATATATACTGCGTTCGGTGTAACAGGATGGTGTTAGTGCGTAGTGTTAAGACGAATATTATGACAATTAATCAAACAAGATCGCAATGCGTAAGCGAGACTGAGTACAGTTATGGGTGACGATCCATAATGATACGAATGTTGAACTTATAATTACGAGTGAACGGCTTTAACTATTTTTTTATACAATCGGAAAACGTACGCGATTGTGGGTATACACGCAATTGTTACTGTTTAACGATCTGTTTTCGAACAAATAACTAAAATGATTATTTTATATTTTTACAATTTTGAAACTCATCATTTTAATGAGTTTAACAACTTTTTTATTTTAAACCGCGTAAAATACGCGTTACGTTCCGTAAACGCGAACCGAGCGACCGAAACGGACCCGAATACCATACGGGCTATAAAAGCCTTGAACAAGGCTAAATCCCTCATTTATGTCACCAACAACCCACTCTCTCTCTATATTTTCGTTCTACCCTCTCTCTCTCTAGAAAACCGACTTCAAACGCGCGTATCTCCTTCATTTCTCAACGGATTTCGGTGTTTTTGGCGCCCACGCGTAGCTCTCGACATCCTCTACGTAGAAGTACAAAGGATCTGGTGTTTTGTCCTACCAAAAACGAGGTACGAACGGTTTAAAAATTTGGAAATAGGGTTTTGTTGTGTAAGGTTGTTCACGAGTTTAAAACCGGTTCCCTCCTCTTCATTTCGAACCATAAGTACACTACTATTGATTTGGGTTGCTAGCGTGGTGTGTATCGACCTGGAATAGCTGGTAGATGATGATGAAGATGGTGTGAAATGCAGCCATAGATGGGACGAACCTGTGCAATTCCAGCCGAACTATAGAGACTCACGAACCTTCTGGTAGCTGCCGAACCATCCTCATCCGACGAACCATGCCTGACTCGCGAACCATCATGCTCTAGCCGAACCCAGACTTGTCACCGAACCCATATCTGGAACGAACCTAGGGTTCGTTGATCACAACTAGACGAACCCTAATGGAATTACTCACCTGCGGCGAACCTTTATGACCAGCCGAACTACTTCTATTTCACCGAACCTTCGCATAGGGACGACCCTTCTCATGCAGACGAACCAGTGTTGTTTGCGAACCTACGTGTGCATGGGGCGAACCCTAGTACTGCACCGAACCCTCATGCATCCGACGAAACCCCCTGTGGTGCCGAACCCTTTGGATGCAGCCGAACCTAGCATGGTTCGCTGAGCATGAAGCGAACCTGTAGCATCATTGTGGCCGAACCTGGACAGGAAAACTAAATAGGTTCGCTGCCCTAGAGCCCTTCTTCTTCGATATAATGACCAGGTCAACAACCGGCCCAAGTTCATAGCCCAACTTACTCTGTTGAGACCATACCCGCACACCCTTGGTCCATGTCGTTTTGTTTGGCCCAGAAACCTACCGTGGCCCATGTTCTCATAAGGCCCATTTCCTCATTCTCGGCCCAATTGAAGGGACTCATGGCCACCATTCAGCCCACATCCACAAAACCTTTGGCACAACTCAATTTAATCCGGTCCAACCCAATACCGATGGGCCCAATTAGATCCCATTCGGCCGCTACGGCCCAATTGGCCCAAGATTATCATTGGTATATTACAAGGTCCATAAACATGTTGTAGGCTCAATACCATCTTTCATGTGGCCCATCGTTAACTTAAGAGGCCCATGAAATTTTGATTAAAACCATCATGATTTTATGGGCTTAAGGCCCATAATGTGGCCACAACTCAAGGGAATTGGCAAATTGATCTGAATTGAGTTAAGTTCATAACTTAACAAAAAACATGAAGATCAATTCACAATCACAAGGTCTTAAAACAATTAGAACATCTTTTCATAAGTCATGTTAATCATTGGTTTATCAAACACTTAAACACATGTGATGTTGTGCAAACAAGTTGTACAAGAGAACATTTCACATTCTTTTCATGGACCCATGATCAATCAAGTAACTCAATCATGACTTTCAAGTTTTCACAACAATCGTAAACATTAGTCAATCAATGAATCAAGGTCTATACAATTATAAATCTTATATCTTATGTATGATTACAATGATATAGGAATCAATTAGAAGTCCTGTTTGCTACTTGCTATCTGTTTTAGTTCAGAGTCTACTGCAGACAGGTGAGAACTTTAGCCCCTCTTTTACTGTTTTATAACTGTTTTGGGGTGGAACACGTGATCAAACTCTTCATTTACAATTGTATTTCCTTACACAAGATGTGTGTATTCCTATCAACATTTCAGGTTCATATTACAAATCCAAGGGATTTATCAACTGTTTCAGAAAAGTTATCAACCGTTTTAAAGGATTATTAAACTATTGAACTATTATTCTAAAAAGGTTTTATAAATGATATGTTCTTTTAAATAATGAATTTTAGAAACTTTTCTGTTAAAAACCTTGTTAATATACAAGGTCACATTTCATGATATTCGAACCAAAAGATTCATTTCATGGTATTTGAATCAAGGGTTTCAAACATGGTATTCAAACAATGGTTTCATGGTGATGTTCAAATCAAGGGATTCACTTATGGTATTCAAATCAGAGGATTCATTTCACGGTATTCAAAAAAACTAAGGATTTAATTCATGGGATTAAATCAAGGTTTTCAATCATGTTTTCACATAAGGCATTAACACGCTCGTTTAAAGTAAGGTTCAGAAACATGGTGTCTATTGTTGTAAACAAACTTATGAATGCATCAAGTATCATATTCATTAGCGTTAGTACTGGGTGATCACAACAAGGGAAAGCGGACACACACATTTGGGCAGACGGATTGCTGCAGCTAGTTTTTAAATTTGTTTTATAAATTAACTGCAGATTTCGGTTACGTATGGTTTTATCAAAACTGTTGACACATTATCTAACTCCAAACGTGGTTTTGGGACTTGATATTATATGTTGACTCTTGTGCAAACAGTGATTGGACTGTTTACACTCATTTTCTACTTGATGTTAGTTTGGGTTGCAGCTCATCCATGTGAATCATTTATTACTTTAACATACCTATGCCTTATATCATATATTCATGTTTACAAATGATTAAACCTATTGTTCTCACCAACTACGTCTGTAGTTGACAGTTACTTTTCACGTGTTTCAGGTAATCAGGTTTAAGACTTTCTCAGGGACAACTAAGGAGACCATACTAAGATAGAACAAGATGAAGAAACATGCTAGGATGGATTGGAAACACACTAAATCCTAATTGTTTAATTGTCTTGTTTGAAGTCTTATTTTGTAAACTATATTTTGGGTCTGTAGTTGTCTTTCTTTTGGTAGATAGATTGTCTGTAACTAAACAACTGTCTAAACATTATGAAATGTAGTAATCCATTGTGGTTGTTCTTATTCAATACTTGTGCATGATTCAACTGTTCATACGTCACCGCGCCGTGGATTCCGCACGCGGCGCAGGGGTGTGACAGGTTGGTATCAGAGCCAAGGTTGTAGAGAACTAGGAAAAACCCAATGTTTAATGACCTAGACTATAACCTAAGCTACCCAATAGGACTAAGTGCTATAGGCTTGAGGATACTTAGGATCTAAGTAACTTAAGTGAGCATTAAGTCTACATTAAGCTTGAAAGATCTTAGGGACATTTTTCTAAGATTAGACATCGAGTCAAGGAATTTGAATCGGAATTCTATAATTTTAGAAACCGAATTAAGTTTCTCACACGTATTCATTTAAGGATTTCAGAGGCAAGGATCTGTATTCTTAGTATCCTTGATTTGAAATTCTCACACAGAGTTCATTATAGGAATTTAGAGGCAAAGATCTATTAATTTAGTATCTTTGATCTAGAATCCTTGTCATATTCATTATAGGAATTCAAAGGTCAAGATCTATTAATTTAGAATCTTGATTTGAAATCCTTGTCATATTCATTATAGGAATTCAAAGGTCAAGATCTATTCATTTAGAATCTTGATTTGAAATCCTTGTCATATTCATTATAGGAGTTCAAAGGTCAAGATCTATTAATTTAGAATCTTGATTTGAAATCCTGGTCATATTCATTATAGGAATTCAAAGGTCAAGAGCTATTAATTTAGAATCTTGATTTGAAGTCCTTGTCATGTTATCATTATCAGGTGTTCATTATCATAGGAACTTTATAACTTAGAATCTCTGTAACAGTATTCTTTAGTTGAAGTTCTCACAGGAGATCATTATACTCAATACTGTAGGTATTGAGAACCTAGGTTAATTAACCTAGGACACACATGCTGAAACCTAAGGTTTTAATTTCAAGTAAATTAGGAACCGTGGTTTACACAGTCATAATCATATCCATAGTACAAGAGGCAATCATGAAACAATCATAATCAATCAACAGTTGGAATCTTAGCCCCAAATATAGACGACGGATTAACGCTGACGTGTTGAGGTAAGTGGTGGGTCGGTGAGAGCTTACCCTATATATAAGTTTATTTTAGTATGTTAGGGGGAATCCGGCGTTCGTATTTGGAGTGAGGATTCGGGAGCAACTGGGAACATTGAACATTAGTCAAACACATGGGATACAAACATTGGAGATACAATCAGTGGTGAATCAAATCATAGTGCAATTCAAACTTCGATGAACCAAACATTATGGTGAATCAATCAAGTTGTGAACATTCTTTCAATGTAAACCTTAAGTGAAATTCTTAAGTGTTTTACATGACTAGTACTTACTAACATAGGTTAACAGGAAAGTGTAGAGCACACGTATGATTAGTTCTACATGTTAACGATGGTTAGTAGGTGCACACATAACACAATCATAGTTCAATCATGGATTCTATCATAGTTCGAATTGATCAAAGATCATGGGATTCTTAATCAATGGAACACACTTGGAAATCAGTACAAACGTGTTGCCAAATGCTAGCAAGGACATGATCGTGGTATATCGAAGCGGTGGTGGGATGGCGTCTGGGCTGGCAGTTTGCTTGACCCTTTCGTATGCCCTATATATAAGCTATCTTCGGTATGTCGGGAAAGTGTCAGTGTGTAGGTTTGGTGGAAAGAGATCATGAGACATCGCACATATTCACATGATAAGTATGCAAATAAGTTGATAACTTATACGTGTACTGGATCATATTACAATTGAATGATAATATTAGTAGTATGGATATATTACTAACTTTATCATGCAAATTCAATTGTATCATTCCTCATTACTGACCCGCTTGTGGCTTCTATTCGTAGAATGCCTCCCCGACGTGATCCTAACGGAGGGGATTCGACAAGTGGCAACGACGATGAGATCAACAAGATTGCCCGAGCCATCGCTATACACATGAGAGATGTCATCCTGGGCATGGTCACTGATATTACCCAGAATCTTCGGGGAAGTACTAGTGATTCAGCACATAACTCAAATGCTACAACTACTGGAACTGCTAACTTCACTTTCAAGCAGTTCAATGATGCTAAGCCTCCTAAGTACGCTGGTACTGAAGGAGCTACTGGTCTACTACAGTGGTTAGAGAGCATTGAGGACATTCTCGACTTCACTGGATGCCCTGAGAATCTGAAGGTCAAGATGGCCTCAAGCGCTTTTCATAAGGGCGCACTCACTTGGTGGAATTCTGAAAAGAACACCAGAGGACGCGAAGTCGCTTTAGCTTTACCGTGGGACGGTTTCAAGAATCTGCTTGTGGAAAAGTTTTGTCCACGTCATGAACTAAAGAAACTGGAGGTAGAGATGTGGAATCTGGTGCAAGACAGTGGTGAAAACGCCAAGTATACAACTCGTTTTCATGAGTTGTGCATTCTGGTACCACACTTGGTTACTCCTCTATCCCGCCGGATAGAGAAATATATTGAAGGTTTACCTCTAGTTGTCAGAGGAACTGTTATGGGGAATAACCCCACTACTCTGGAGGCAGCAATTCAACTTGGTGCTACTCTTACTGAGGAGTATGTAAAATCTGGTGTGCTCACCCGAAAGGGATTCAAGAGAGCACAGATTGAAGAAGGCAAGAAGCCTGAACAGCACCATCACAAGAAGAAGAAGCAAAAGACAATCAAGAACTTTGCAGCGTTGACTGCGGCTGCACCTACTCATGCCACACCTATCACTGCTATGCCACAACCTGCTAACGCCAGAAAGTCTTATACTGGCACATTTCCACTTTGCACCAAATGCCAATACCATCACTTACCCACTACTCCATGCAAGAAGTGTCTCAAATGTGGGCGTATGGGACACTTTGCAGCCACATGCCGAGCTGCTCATCTTGCTGCTGCAACTACTGCTACCACTACCACTGCTGATACAGGTGGAAGGGCCTGTTATAATTGTGGAGCAGAAGGACACTTCAGAAACCAGTGTCCAAAACTCAACAACACTACTGCTACTGCTCGTGCCTTTGTTATCGGAACTGCCGAAGCACGGGAGGATCCGGCAGTCATCACGGGTACATTTCTTATCAATGATCACTATGTTTCTATCATATTTGATACTGGTGCTGATAAAAGCTTTATCTCTGCTCATACTGCTTCTTTACTTGGTATGCAACTATCCACACTTACTGCTTCCTATACTGTAGAAGTAGCGAATGGTAAGACTATAGTTGTAGATTCCATAATACATGGATGTGAATTAAGATTAAATGACCATCTTTTCTCCATCGATCTCATTCCTATGACTCTCGGAAGTTTTGAAGTTGTGACAGGAATGGATTGGTTATCCAAAAACAATGCCGAAATCGTATGCTCTGAGAAACTTATCCGAATTCCCCTACCGTCCGGCGAAACGATGATAGTCTACGGCGAGAAACCATGCCGCGGATTGAAGATTGTATCGTGCATCAAGGCGAGGAAGTACTTGAAGAAGAAATATTATGCTTTCCTAGCTCACGTGGTGGAAAAGAAACCCGAAAAGAAAGCAGTTGGAGACGTTCCAGTTATCAGAGATTATCCTGACGTATTTCCAGAAGACATGCCTGGACTACCACCAGTCCGACAAGTGGAGTTTAGAATTGATCTCGTCCCTGGAGCAAACCCAGTGGCGAAGTCACCGTATCGATTAGCACCGTCTGAGATGCAAGAACTGTCTAGTCAGCTTCAAGAACTTTTAGACAAAGGTTTCATAAGACCGAGTTTCTCTCCATGGGGAGCTCCGGTTCTCTTTGTCAAAAAGAAAGACGGTTCATTTCGTATAAGTATTGATTATCGTGAGCTAAACAAGTTGACCATCAAGAATAGATATCCTCTGCCTAGGATCGATGATCTGTTTGATCAATTACAGGGAGCAACTTGCTTCTCTAAGATTGATTTACGATCCGGGTATCATCAGTTAAGAGTAAATGATGAGGATATACCAAAGACGGCGTTTAGGACTCGATATGGACACTATGAGTTCGTGGTCATGCCATTTGGGTTGACCAACGCACCTGCAGTGTTCATGGACTTGATGAATCGAGTCTACAGGCCATACTTGGATCAGTTTGTTATTGTCTTTATTGACGATATATTGATTTATTCCAAGTCAGAACAAGAGCATGAAGATCATTTGAGGAAAGTCCTAGAACTACTAAGAGGAGAACAACTTTATGCTAAATTCTCAAAATGTGAATTTTGGCTGAAGGAGGTTCACTTCTTAGGACATGTCATAAACAAGGATGGAATACATGTAGATCCAGCCAAGATTGAGGCGATTAAGAACTGGACTACTCCATCTACTCCAACAGAGATTCGTTCATTTCTGGGTCTGGCAGGCTATTACAGGAGATTCATTGCAAATTTTTCTAAGATTGCTTTGCCACCTACCACACTGACTCAGAAAAGTCAAGCCTTTATATGGGGACAGAAACAAGAAGATGCATTTCAACTTCTTAAACAGAAGTTATGCAATTCCCCTATCCTTAGTCTTCCAGAAGGCAGTGATGATTTCATTGTCTACTGCGATGCTTCAAACCTTGGTCTCGGTTGTGTACTCATGCAACGGGACAAGGTCATTGCGTATGCTTCAAGACAACTTAAGGTTCACGAGAAGAATTACACTACTCATGACCTTGAGTTAGGGGCTGTGGTCTTTGCATTGAAGATTTGGAGGCACTACCTTTATGGTACTAAATGTGTCATCTATACAGACCACAAGAGCATGCAACACATCCTTAATCAGAAAGAACTTAACATGAGACAACGGCGTTGGGTTGAGCTTCTAACTGATTACGACTGTGAGATTCGTTACCATCCGGGTAAAGCCAATGTGGTGGCGGATGCTCTTAGTCGTAAGGAACCAGTCAAACCAATTCGTGTCAGAGCCATGGAGATCAACACACAGCCAAACTTGAAAGACTTAATTCGTATCGCACAACAACAAGTAGTAACAGACGATCAACTCAAGACAGACTTGGATTGCGGCATTGAGAAGAAATTAGAACCTCGATCTGATGGGGTGTTATATCTCAACGGCCGCATTTGGATTCCAAAATCTGAAGAATTGCGCACACTCATCTGTGATGAGGCTCATAAGTCGCGATACTCAGTTCATCCTGGAGCCGATAAGATGTATCAGGACTTGAGGACATCTTACTGGTGACCGGGAATGAAGAAAGACATAGCACTGTACGTGGGAAAATGTCTTACCTGTTCCAAAGTCAAAGCAGAACATCAAAAGCCTTCTGGACTTCTGCAGCAACCTGAAATTCCTCAATGGAAATGGGAGCAAATTTCCATGGATTTCATAACTAAGTTGCCGAGAACTCCGCGAGGTTTCGATTCGATTTGGGTGATCGTTGATCGACTCACCAAATCTGCCCATTTTCTCCCGATCCGAGAGGATTACAAGATGGAGAAGCTATCCACTTTGTACATCAACGAAATCATTGCACGTCATGGTACTCCAACATCAATCATATCTGATCGCGATAGTCGATTCACTTCTCGCTTTTGGCAATCATTGCAAAAGGCTTTGGGAACGCGTGTTAATCTTAGCACGGCGTATCACCCCCAAACCGACGGTCAAAGCGAAAGGACTATTCAAACACTCGAAGACATGCTTCGTTCTTGTGTCATTGACTTAAGTGGAAGTTGGGACACTCATCTCCCACTCATTGAGTTTTCATATAACAATAACTATCATACGAGCATTCAATGTGCACCATTCGAAGCTTTATATGGTAGAAAGTGCCGATCACCGGTCTGTTGGACCGAGATTGGTGACTCACAGGTCGTAGGACCAGAACTCATACAGGAAACATCAGACAAAATCACAATCATTCAGTCACGGCTTAAGGCCGCACGAGATCGGCAGAAGAGTTATGCTGATCGACGTCGGAAATCGCTCGAGTTTAAAGTCGGTGACCGAGTCTTACTCAAAGTTTCTCCCTGGAAAGGCGTTGTCCGATTCGGGAAGAAAGGGAAACTTGCACCAAGGTACGTTGGACCCTTTGAGATCCTGGAACGGATTGGTCCCGTAGCCTACAAACTCAAACTTCCAGTGGAGCTAAGCAATGTTCATGATACTTTTCATGTATCAAATCTTAAGAAATGCTTAGCTGATCATGATGTTCAGATTCCACTGGAAGACATACAGATTCAGAACAACATGCAATTCATAGAGCGTCCGGTTGAAATCATGGATCATGGGGTCAAGAAACTTAAACGCAGCCGTATCCCGATCGTAAAGGTACGATGGGAGGGCAAACGCGGTGTTGAGTTCACCTGGGAACGTGAAGACCAGATGAAGCTTAAGTACCCTCATCTTTTTACAGTATCTTTGGCTAGTTAATTTCGGGACGAAATTCCCTTAACTAGGGGAGACTGTAACATTTGTACATTTAGTCATGGTAGTCGTAAACAGTGTTAGAACAGTGGATGTCAATGTTCAGTTAATCAATGTGATTCTTATGTTCATAATGTGTGCTTGTGTGTTTCAGGATCTTATTTATTTAGGAACAAGTATGTATTAATATTTACAGTCGATTACACTAGGCAAGAACAGTATTATGTTATATCGAAACAGTGGTGGGCAGCGAGAGTGAGCCCTATATATATACTGCGTTCGGTGTAACAGGATGGTGTTAGTGCGTAGTGTTAAGACGAATATTATGACAATTAATCAAACAAGATCGTAATGCGTAAGCGAGACTGAGTACAGTTATGGGTGACGATCCATAATGATACGAATGTTGAACTTATAATTACGAGTGAACGGCTTTAACTATTTTTTTATACGATCGGAAAACGTACGCGATTGTGGGTATACACGCAATTGTTACTGTTTAACGATCTGTTTTCGAACAAATAATTAAAATGATTATTTTATATTTTTACAATTTTGAAACTCATCATTTTAATGAGTTTAACAACTTTTTTATTTTAAACCGCGTAAAATACGCGTTACGTTCCGGAAACGCGAATCGAGTGACCGAAACGGACCCGAATACCATACGGGCTATAAAAGCCTTGAACAAGGCTAAATCCCTCATTTATGTCACCAACAACCCACTCTCTCTCTATATTTTCGTTCTACCCTCTCTCTCTAGAAAACCGACTTCAAACGCGCGTATCTCCTTCATTTCTCAACGGATTTCGGTGTTCTTGGCGCCCACGCGTAGCTCTCGACATCCTCTACGTAGAAGTACAAAGGATCTGGTGTTTCGTCCGACCAAAAATGAGGTACGAACGGTTTAAAAATCTGGAAATAGGGTTTTGTTGTGTAAGGTTGTTCACGAGTTTAAAACCGGTTCCCTCCTCTTCATTTCGAACCATAAGTACACTACTATTGATTTAGGTTGCTAGCGTGGTGTGTATCGATCTGGAATAGCTGGTAGACGATGATGAAGATGGTGATGGCAGGTACAGGTTCGTGAAATGCAGCCATAGATGGGACGAACCTGTGCAATTACAGCCGAACTATAGAGACTCACGAACCTTCTGGTAGCTGCCGAACCATCCTCATCCGACGAACCATGCCTGACTCGCGAACCATCATGCTCTAGCCGAACCCAGACATGTCACCGAACCCATATCTGGAACGAACCTAGGGTTCGTTGATCACAACTAGACGAACCCTAATGGTATTACTCACCTGCGGTGAACCTTTATGACCAGCCGAACTACTTCTATTTCACCGAACCTTCGCATAGGGAAGACCCTTCTCATGCAGACGAACCAGTGTTGTTTGCGAACCTACGTGTGCATGGGGCGAACCCTAGTACTGCACCGAACCCTCATGCATCCGACGAAAACCCCTGTGATGCCGAACCCTTTTGGATGCAGCCGAACCTAGCATGGTTCGCTGAGCATGAAGCGAACCTGTAGCATCATTGTGGCCGAACCTGGACAGGAAAACTAAATAGGTTCGCTGCCCTAGAGCCCTTCTTCTTCGATATAATGACCAGGTCAACAACCGGCCCAAGTTCATAGCCCAACTTACTCTGTTGAGACCATACCCGCACACCCTTGGTCCATGTCGTTTTGTTTGGCCCAGAAACCTACCGTGGCCCATGTTCTCATAAGGCCCATTTCCTCATTCTCCGCCCAATTGAAGGGACTCATGGCCACCATTCAGCCCACATCCACAAAACCTTTGGCACAACTCAATTTAATCCGGTCCAACCCAATACCGATGGGCCCAATTAGATCCCATTCGGCCACTATGGCCCAATTGGCCCAAGATTATCATTGGTATATTACAAGGTCCATAAACATATTGTAGGCTCAATACCATCTTTCATGTGGCCCATCGTTAACTTAAGAGGCCCATGGAATTTTGATTAAAACCACCATGATTTTATGGGCTTAAGGCCCATAATGTGGCCACAACTCAAGGGAATTGGCAAATTGATCTCAATTGAGTTAAGTTCATAACTTAACAAAAATCATGAAGATCAATTCACAATCACAAGGTCTTAAAACAATTGGAACATCTTTTCATAAGTCATGTTAATCATTGGTTTATCAAACACTTAAACACATGTGATGTTATGTAAACAAGTTGTACAAGAGAACATTTCACATTCTTTTCATGGACCCATGATCAATCAAGTAACTCAATCATGACTTTCAATTTTTCACAACAATCGTAAACATTAGTCAATCAATGAATCAAGGTCTATACAATTATAAATCTTATATCTTATGTATGATTACAATGATATAGGAATCAATTAGAAGTCATGTTTGCTACTTGCTATCTGTTTTAGTTCAGAGTCTACTGCAGACAGGTGAGAACTTTAGCCCCTCTTTTACTGTTTTATAAATGTTTTGGGGTGGAACACGTGATCAAACTCTTCATTTACAATTGTATTTCATTACACAAGATGTGTGTATTCCTATCAACATTTCAGGTTCATATTACAAATCCAAGGGATTTATCAACTGTTTCAGAAAAGTTATCAACCGTTTTAAAGGATTATTAAACTATTGAACTATTATTCTTAAAAGGTTTTATAAATGATATGTTCTTTTAAATAATGAATTTTAGAAACTTTTTTGTTAAAAACCTTGTTAATATACAAGGTCACATTTCATGATATTCAAACCAAAAGATTCATTTCATGGTATTTGAATCAAGGGTTTCAAACATGGTATTCAAACAATGGTTTCATGGTGATGTTCAAATCAAGGGATTCACTTATGGTATTCAAATCAGAGGATTCATTTCACGGTATTCAAAAACTAAGGATTTAATTCATGGGATTAAATCAAGGTTTTCAATCATGTTTTCACATAAGGCATTAACACGCTCGTTTAAAGTAAGGTTCAGAAACATGGTGTCTATTGTTGTAAACAAACTTATGAATGCATCAAGTATCATATTCATTAGCGTTAGTACTGGGTGATCACAACAAGGGAAAGCGGACACACACATTTGGGCAGACCGATTGCTACAGCTAGTTTTTAAATTTGTTTTATAAATTAACTGCAGATTTCGGTTACGTATGGTTTTATCAAAACTGTTGACACATTATCTAACTCCAAACGTTGTTTTGGGACTTGATATTATATGTTGACTCTTGTGCAAACAGTGATTGGACTGTTTACACTCATTTTCTACTTGATGTTAGTTTGGGTTGCAGCTCATCCATGTGAATCATTTATTACTTTAACATACCTATTCCTTATATCATATATTCATGTTTACAAATGATTAAACCTATTGTTCTCACCAACTACGTCTGTAGTTGACAGTTACTTTTCACGTGTTTCAGGTAATCAGGTTTAAGACTTTCTCAGGGACAACTAAGGAGACCATACTAAGATAGAACAAGATGAAGAAACATGCTAGGATGGATTAGAAACACACTAAATCCTAATTGTTTAATTGTCTTGTTTGAAGTCTTATTTTGTAAACTATATTTTGGGTCTGTAGTTGTCTTTCTTTTGGTAGATAGATTGTCTGTAACTAAACAACTGTCTAAACATTATGAAATGTAGTAATCCATTGTGGTTGTTCTTATTCAATACTTGTGCATGATTCAACTGTTCATACGTCACCGCGCCGTGGTTTCCGCACGCGGCGCAGGGGTGTGACAGCTATAAACAGGGAGCCTTGTGCCGGCATAAGCCCACTGTTCGTATGGTGACAGTGGAACGTATGACGATGATGGAAATGATGATATGTGCTAAGGTTATGGACTATGTGTATGAAATGATGTTTATGATATGTATGTTTAATGTTGTTTTACGAAAACTAGGACTCACCAGCGTAAGCTGACTTGATTTAGCATGTATGTCAGGTTAAAGCTATGATAAGAGAAGGCAGGGAGCTCGAGCATCAACTCAGACGATCCGTCGGTTTTGGCAATTCGATATGATTTTGATACAGACACTTTATTAAATTCTATTTATCAAACTATGTTTACGTTTCCGCTGCATGATTATGAAAGTTTTTAGTTTAAGAGCTATGTGTTATGATGAAAACCATCCTCTGCGAGGTGCCCGGTTTCGGGGCCTCACAAGTTGGTATCAGAGCCATAGTTTGAGAGATCTTAGCATCCCAAATGCTAAGACTTAAACTGAGAATGGGATTAAGTGACGCGGATTGCCAACCACGGATGAACGGATGCCACGAGCTGAATGTTTATGTATGAGTTAAGGGTTAGATGTAAGGTTATGTATGTAGTAAGTGTCATGCACATTGAAGAGATGGGATGGGAAACGTTTAGAGCCTATGAGTTGGGTAAATGGTTAATAACACCTGATCAACGTCACTAACGATTTACAAAGCTTATTCCGTGCTAAACTGATTCCTATACTAACTCATCAATTGTTGCATCCTGTAGATAGTTAGATGGCTGGACAAAAGGGTAGAACACGTAAGCAACCACAGAAACCTGAAGAACCACGTGTCGAGAGTGAAGAACCCGTCAATGAAGACGACCACGAGCACAACGAGCAACCTGAGAATGAAGATGAGTTTACTCTAGAGCCTATTGTGGTGAAGGCTATTTCTGATGAGGTCTGCAAAATCATGGATGAAAACTACCAGCCTTGATTGCTAAGGCACTGAAGGATGCTCTAAAAGACAAGTCTGAAGGAACTAAGGAGAGTACTAAAGAAGATGAGGTGGTGATCATCGAGACTAAGAGCGGTGACTCTATGACTGGGAAACTGAAGGGCTGTGACTACAAGTCCTTCAAAGGATGCAACCCACCGACCTTCGATGGTAAGAAAGATGCTGTGGCCACCTGCCACTAGATATCTACTATGGAGGATGTTATTTCCATCAGTGAGTGCCTAATTGATCAAGCTGTCAAGTTTGCAGCTCACTCCTTTGTCGAGGAGGCGCTTCACTGGTGGAACACCATTAAGCAGTCCAAGGCTGCAGCCGATATGGATAAAATGACTTGGGATGATCTAAAGGAACTGGTCACTAAGCAGTTCTGTCCCAAGAATGAGCTGGATAAGGTTGAAAGGGAGTTTCTGGTGCTGAAAGCGGGAAGTCTGAATCACAGGCAGTACACTTCACGGTTCAATGAGATGGCAAGACTCGTTCCTCATCTGGTTTCTACCGAGGAACGCAGGGTGAAGTTGTACATGGAGGGCTTGCCTCCAAAAGTAAGAATTCATGTCAAGGCCAATGCTCCTAAGACCTTTGACTCCACTGTTGAACTCAGTGGTATCGTATGGGATGATGTGATGGCCGATGAGCCAGTGAAAGAGGAAACCAGGGTGAAGGAGTCTTCTGGGACTAAGAGGGGTCGAACAGACCAACGAAAGTCTTCTGGCAAGAAGATCAAGCGAGAGGAAACATGTCTATGCTGTAAGTGTGGCAAAAGCCACTCTGGGCTGTGCCGTGTGGGCACAAACTTATGCTTTCGATGTGGAAAGGTGGGGCATTTTTCAGCCAATTGCCCCGGTGCTATGAGATGCTACAACTGCAACGGGATGGGACATCTGTCCAAAAATTGTAGACAACCACGGGCCGATGCTTCGGGCTCGGGTAAGAAAGAAGAGAAAGGAAAGGAGAAGCAGAAGGCTAAAGCACCAGCCTTTACGATGACAAAGGATGATGCGATTGAGGACCCTGATGTGGTCACAGGTACCTTTTCTATCAACAATAAACCTGCTTATGTATTGATTGATTCTGGTGCCAGTATGAGTTTTGTATCTTCTACTTTCTGTGATGGGTTATCTGGGAAGGTTAAGAAGATAGATCGGGTATTTGATGTAGAGACGGCTAATGGTAAGATGACCAGGGTGACTGAGGCTATTGATGATTGCTATGTTGAGATAGGAGGTCATAGGTTCCCAGTACGATTGTTTCTTATTACCTTAGGAGGATTCGATGTGGTTTTGGGTATGGACTGGTTAGCCAAATATGAGGCTAACATTGTATGTCGACGAAAGATGATATGCCTACGTTCGATGGATGGGAGCTCCGTGACGGTTTATGGTGATAGAGCGATGTATGCGCCTAAGATCATTTCAATGATCAAGGCTGATGTTATGATGAGGCGAGGGTGTGTAGCCTACCTGGCCTACGTGATTGAGGAACGTATGGATATGAGGACGATTGATGATGTTCCCGTGGTGTGTAACTTCCCCGATGTATTCCCTGAGGAATTGCCTGGATTACCACCCGAACGGGAAATTGAGTTCCAGATCGACTTAGTGCCAGGGGCACAACCCGTTGCCAAGGCACCTTACCGTTTAGCTCCAACTGAGATGAAGGAAATGATGACCCAACTACAAGAACTCCTTGATAAAGGTTTTATACGACCGAGTGTCTCTCTGTGGGGAGCACCGGTGCTGTTCGTTAAGAAGAAAGATGGAAGCATGCGCATGTGTATCGATTACAGGGAACTGAATAAGTTGACCGTAAAGAACAGGTATCCTCTACCTAGAATTGATGACTTGTTCGATCAATTGCAAGGTGCAAGCAGGTTCTCAAAGATAGATCTCCGATCCGGTTACCATCAGTTGAAAGTTCGAGAGCAGGATATTCCAAACACTGCTTTCAGTACGCGTTATGGACATTACGAGTTTCTCGTTATGTCGTTTGGATTGACGAATGCTCCTGCAGCATTTATGGATTTGATGAACAGAGTATGTCGACCGATGCTGGACCGATCGGTGATAGTGTTTATTGATGATATATTGATTTATTCAAAGAACGAGGGAGACCATGCTTGCCACATACGTGAGGTATTGGAGATCCTGAGGAAAGAGAAACTTTATGCTAAATTCTCCAAATGCGCTTTCTGGTTACGAGAGGTACAGTTTCTGGGTCACGTGGTGAACCCAGAAGGCATTATGGTAGATCCAGCTAAAGTTGAAACGATTATGAAATGGAGCCCTCCGAAGTCACCTACGGAAGTACGCAGTTTTCTTGGTTTGGTCGGTTACTATCGGAGATTTATTCAGGACTTCTCCAAGATAGCGACGCCACTGACGAAGCTCACGAAGAAAGACATAAAGTACGAATGGGGTCCAAACCAAGAACAAGCGTTTTCAGTGCTAAAGGAGAAACTTACCCAAGCTCCTGTTCTAGCACTGCCGGATGGAAATGATGATCTTGTTGTGTATGCCGACGCGTCATGACAAGGGTTGGGATGCGTACTCATGCAAAGGGGAAGGGTAATAGCTTATGCTTCGCGCCAGCTAAAGATTCATGAAGCTAACTACCCGACCCACGATCTTGAACTCGCTGCAGTGGTGTTTGCATTGAAAATATGGAGGCACTACTTGTATGGAGTAAGGAGTACCATTTATACCGACCACAAGAGCTTGAAGTACTTCTTCGAGCAAAAGGATTTGAACATGAGGCAGAGACGATGGCTTGAGCTGCTAAAGGATTATGATTGTGATATTCTATATCACCCAAGAAAGGCCAATGTAGTGGCAGATGCCTTGAGTCGCAAGGCTGATCATCCTGCCATACGAGTAAAATCGTATAGTTTGGTGATAACGCCAGACTTTCTAAATGAGCTCAAGCAGTCGCAATAGGAAGGATTGAAAGAAGAGCATGTGGGTTTTGAACGTGTCTTCGGGCAAGTCAAGAACTTGGAAGACAATGATCACGGTGTGAAAGTACGATTCGGTCGTATGTGGGTACCCAGAAATGGGGACATTCGGTCGAGGATTTTAGATGAAGCCCACAAATCACGTTATTCTGTGCATCCCGGTGCGACAAAGATGTATCAAGATCTTCGGAAAGATTATTGGTGGCCGGGCATGAAGTTTAATGTGATGCAGTATGTGAACAGGTGCCTTACTTGTGCGCAAGTGAAGGCTGAACATCAGAAGCCATACGGATATGTGCAACCTCTAGAGGTACCAGAATGGAAATGGGCACACATCACCACGGATTTCATCACCAAGCTACCGAGGACAGCTAAGCGGCATGATACCATATGGGTGATTGTGGACCGACTGACGAAGAGTGCACACTTCCTTCCTATCAGGGAAACGTATACGTCCGAAAGGTTGTCTGAATTGTTCGTAAAGGAGATTGTGACTAGACATGGAGTTCCTGTCTCCATTGTGTCAGATCGAGATACGAGGTTTACTTCCAGATTCTGGAAGCAGTTTCATGATGCCATTTGAACGAGGTTAAATATCAGTACCGCCTATCACCCTCAGACGGATGGACAGTCGGAAAGGACTATCCAAACGTTGGAGGATATGCTTAGGGCGTGCATTATCGATTTTGGAGGGAGCTGGGACGACCACTTGCCATTGGTGGAGTTTTCTTACAACAACAGCTACCACTCTAGCATCGGAATGCCCCCATATGAGGCGTTGTACGGAAGACGATGTAGAACCCCGGTGTGCTGGGGTGAAGTTGGGCAGAAAGAAATGGGAAACAAGGCTGCCGTGATTGATATGGCAGAAAAGCTACGGGTGATAAAAGCACGTATGAAAGCTGCGCAAGATCGCCAAAAGTCTTACGTGGACAAGCGTCGAAGACAGATTGAGTTTGATGTTGGCGATTGAGTGCTGCTGAAAGTATCACCATGGAAGGGTATCATTCGATTCAGAAAGCGAGGGAAGTTGAGTCCGAGGTACATCGGACCGTTTCCGATAAAAGCAAGGGTAGGGAAAGTCGCGTATCGACTGGACCTACCAGAGGAGCTGAACGGGATTCATCCTACCTTCCACGTGTCACATCTTAGGAAGTGCTTGGCAGACGAGCAGGCGCATGTTCCTTTGGACGACATTGAGGTAGATGACCGACTGAACTATATTGAAGAACCAGTTGCCATTGTGGATACGAAGGAAAAGCAGCTACGGAATAAAACGGTTCGTCAAGTAAGAGTTCAGTGGAAGCATCGGAAGGGTTCAGACACGACGTGGGAATTGGAAGACGAGATGAGGAAGTTGTATCCACATTTGTTCGATATGTAACGAGGCAGGTTTCGGGACGAAACCTATTGTAAGGAGGGGAGACTTGTAACACCCCAATTTTCTAATACAAGTATTTGAATTCTACGTACGAGTAACGGGTAAGTAACTTGCTAGAAAAGGGACGAAAAATGACTGAGTTCAGGTCTCAAAGTCAGGTACTCGAATTTAAGTTCGAATACACTAGTTCTCGAAAACCAAGTATTCGAAATCCACAATTTCGAGTACAAGACACTGCCTATAAATAGTAGTGCCTTGGGAAACGTGCTAACCTTTGTCTGGAAGCACAGTCTCTCGAGTATACGAAGGGGATTTCGAGAACTCCAAGAAACGAGCTTTTGTTCGACCAAACAAAGGAAGAAACGCACCGGATTCTACCAGGAGAATCAGCTACCTTCAAGTAAGTGATTCATATATATAAAGCTAGATTTTTATACAAAAGTTAGGATAGTTATATAAAAAGGGAACTTATGCATAAAGCTCACACCTTTATGCATAAAGTTCGGAACTTTGAGGTTCCAGTGTGTAGATAACACCCTAAGGAACCTAGAACTAGCTTCCCAAAGTCTTAGATGAATTTCTGAGACGTTTAATGATGAAATGATGAGTACACGAAATCAGGTATAGAGGGTACTCGAAATCATACATTGTTATTTCGAATATATTGTTATTTCGAGTACATGACTGTTTCGAATACAAGGATACTTCGTGTACAGGGCATTTCGAGTACAAGGGCCATTTTGTGTACACATGCTACTTCGAATACACTTAATGATTTCGAGTACAATCCATTTCGTGAACTCCAGGAATTTCGTGTACATGGGTTTCGAGTATGGGGTGTGTAATGAACCTCCAGTGTTTCGGATACTTAGCGAAGATTCGGGAACTTGAGTTTATAATGGGAACTAGTTGGTTATGAGGACTTAGAATAATTTCTGAGTCTAAGAATGTGATGTAATGAGATGATGTAATGATGTAGGTTCCTTGAGTCCTAGCTAAGGAGTTCGGCTAAGGGAAAACAGGAGTCTACTATCAGGTGAGTTCTAGACGCCCTCTTTTATGTTTGATGTTTTGGGCTGACATACATGCTTGTTGTTATGTCTATGATGTTATGTGCTCATGATGATGATGAATGAATGATGATATGCCCTGACTATGTATGCATGTTTATGTGTTAGCATGGTGTATGCATGAAAGTATGCTAAGTATGATGAATGCATGATAAATGAGTTATGATGATGAATAACATGACATGATAATGATGCTAGCATATGATATGATGATGACTTTATGACCACATGCTTCATGACGATAACTATGAGAATAGTTATAGGGATATGGCAAGATTCTAGGTGGCTAGGATGATAGTATGATACCATGATGTTATGATATGATAACGATGCTAGTATGTTATGATGGTATGATGAAATGATGCTAGTATGTTATGATGGTATGATGAAATGATGCTAGTATGTTATGATGGTATGATGAAATGAGGCTAGTATGACATGCCTAAGATGCCATGATTAACCCGATGAATAATGTTATAATGCTAGCATGAAATATATGACGATTATGATAAATGACGATATGATGCTAGTGTATAATGTATGATGAATGTATGATGTCCCTATACGTGCTATAGGGTATGTGTGAATGATGATGCCCCGGTACTTGTACTGGGTGAATATGAATGATGACCTGATCGTATCAGGATATGAACAGCCGATCGGGCTATAAACATGGAGTCGACCGGACTATAAACAGGGGAGTCGATCGGACTATAAACATGAGAGTCGACCGGACTATAAACATGAGAGTCGACCGGACTATAAACATGGAGTCGACCGGACTATAAACAAGAGAGTCGACCGGACTATAAACATGGAGCCGACCGGGCTATAAACATGGAGCCGATCGGGCTATAAACATGGTAAGAGCCGATCGGGCTATAAACATGGTAAGAGCCGATCAGGCTATAAACAGGGAGCCTTGTGCCGGCATAAGCCCACTGTTCGTATGGTGACAGTGGAACGTATGACGATGATGGAAATGATGATATGTGCTAAGGTTATGGACTATGTGTATGAAATGATGTTTATGATATGTATGTTTAATGTTGTTTTACGAAAACTAGGACTCACCAGCATAAGCTGACTTGATTTAGCATGTATGCCAGGTTAAATCTATGATAAGAGAAGGCAGGGAGCTCGGGCATCAACTCAGACGATCCGTCGGTTTTGGCAATTCGATATGATTTTGATACAGACACTTTATTAAATTATGTTTATCAAACTATGTTTACATTTTCGCTGCATGATTATGAAAGTTTTTAGTTTAAGAGCTATGTGTTATGATGAAAACCAACCTCTGCGAGGTGCCCGGTTTCGGGGCCTCACAGTCTAAAACTGTAATATCAAATTTCTAACGTTGCGGAAGTGTTTTTAAAACAAAGACAAACATAACGGTTTGAAAACTGTAAATTACAAATCAAAGTCTCAATGTTCAAATTCAAAACACAAGAATTGAAATATGCATGCGACTCCACATCGTAGTCCATGCTTGATTGCTCGTGTACCTTAACGTCCTGAGAAAACATGTAAATCAAGTCAACACAAAGGTTGGTGCAAACACAGGTTTAAGTATTCACAAATGTTTGTAACAACTGTTTGAAATGAAATGGTTGCAGATAACATAATCACACATGCATAGTCATGATAGCTAGTCATTTGTACTATTTACATAAGCGGTCGACACCGAAGCTGACTGTTGCATGCTGTTGCATGTTTTGCCATTCTACTATTGTCTAGCACAAACAATAGTAATGTGAATTGGCTAGTCAAACACTTGCGTAGATCCCATCTACCAAGTGAGGTTTGTCAAACCTAATAGATCTATTTCCAACTACCACGCTTTGCACTACGGCAAACTAAACGGTTCGAAATGTAAGGACTTGTAATGCTATGTTCGCACTTAATGTAAACAGCTAACTCATGCAAGTGATATGTATCTAAAAGCTTTGTTTGTACATGTTTTCTCCCCCAAAACAATAAAACAAGAAAAGGGACCGTGTACGCACCTTTGAATGTAGCAGAATGATCAAACACACGTGAACTCACGTAGATAATCCTCTACGAAGAATCTGTGTTTAAACAATAACTTAGTGTTATTCGGAATGTCGTTTTGTGCTTGAAATCACATACAAGTCAACACACGTAAGTTAGATTGTTAGAAACGTGCACAAGTAAGTACGCGTGACTTTAAAGTCGTTTAAATAAAATCATATAATCGATTATGATCTATTTAAATAAGCATAATTATACACGATTACGTTTTGGGATTAAATATGAATTTTATTATTTTATTATGTTAGGGATTTCGTTACGGTTCCAACGCAACTTGACGGATCGATTCGGAGTTCAAACGAAGAAATTATGGCCTAAAACTCAAAAATGATTTTAAATCCAAAAACAGGTGGGGCCCCAGGTTCGAACCCGTGACCCTCCCCTCTAAACCCAAGTATCTTACCAGCTGCACTGCTTCAACATTTGATAATGAATCCGTTTCAGTTGGTTTTAAACACAATTTAACTGGTTCCCCTTTGTTTTACCCTTACCCGAACCAACTAAGCTTCAATTAATCCGAAATTTGAACCCGATAGACCCTTAGACAATGGGGCTTTGCTTGTGAAGGTTCAACCGAGTATAAGTGTATGATTATATGATCTATTTCAGCAAAATCATAGGGTTATTATACTCTAACCCGTCTCGAACCAAGACCCATTCCCCATTGATTCGAATTGGCTAAATTCGATAACATCAATCTGTAATTACATGGGTTTTTACTGAGACAACATTTTCGAAGCTATCCGAAATGTTTAATTTGATTTTGATGATCATTAAGAACAAAAACCATAAAATGTTTTATGCTTAAAACGCTATCAATCGAATTCATGAAATTCATTGTTATTAGATGTAACTAACATAGGGTTATCCATCTTCGGAACTTTCTGAAACTAACCGTAGTTATTAATTTCGTTTTTGAACTCATTTGAATCGAAATCCCCAAAACAGTTTTAATGATGAACCCTAGAAATTGAAATCATAGAATTCGTTCTTGTTTTCTGAAATCGATAATTGGTTTTCGATCAAGAATGAAATTCGAAGTTGCTGTGTTGATTAATTTGATAAAGAAATTCGTTTGATACAAAACCCCCAAATCCGCTCGACTCAAGAACCCTAACAATCGAACTCTTATAATTCGATGATAGAACTAAAAATTTCTATGGGGATTCACTTAATCGACCATTTTAGGTAGTGTAGATATGATTTATTACCGAGTTTGATGTCAACTTGATGAAGATCAACTAAAGCTTGAGTTTCGGCAATCCCCACAATCGTATTCTTCTTCCTGGACTTCTGCGATCGAATTGTTGAATTTAGAAGGAGCTAATAGTGCCGACTACAGGGTATTGAGTTTCAATTGTGAGGAATGTGATCGAATTGCATGGGTTTGATGGCTAACGGCTTCGGTTTCGACTTTTTGACTACTAATTGCGTTTAATTCGAAGTTATTGGGTCCTATAACTGATAATTATTAATGGTAATCATCAGTATAACGATTAGAGAGGATTAATGTTCAGTTACAATTCGAATTTTTTGAGAATTCCGAATTTTCTTGCATTGTAATACACGGATTTTGACTTTTTAAGGTCAAAACCTTGTTTTTGTTTGATTCCCACAATAATCCTCATGTATTAGATGTTTATAACCTTAATAGAATGATCTAAGATAGTTTAATTCAACTGTAGATGATTATTGAAAACGATTTCGATTTCCACTTGGATCCATAAGTTCGAATTTTGCCTTATAATTGTGATGTCTTTGGACTGATTTTGTTTAATCTCAACCCTTGCAATTTGTTTTTGTTCAATTTCATGACATTTCGGTTAGTTCTGGGGTTAACGGTGTTAATCCAAAAAGTCGAATTGTCACATCTTTCGAAGCAGAGGTTGTCTTCCAAAGATGTCATGGTCAGCTAATGTCTTCTGAAGTAGAGAAGTTCAGCGGTAGTACTTTTTGGCGAATCTTCCGCTGTTGATGTTTCGATGTTGTTCTTCAATCAGAAGAGAAGTATCCGCGGTCGGACAATTCGCGGTTTATTTATTTGTCTGCCTTCAGTGGTTTTTGCTCATCAGTCTTTATTTCCCAACACCCATGTATCTGAGCCTGCCATCCATAGGAAGAGCATTCCTGAGGAATCTCCTGACGAAGAGAATTAACCCATCTTAGGAGGAAGCCACTGGTTCCATAATAGAGACCGTCAAGGACTTTTCTGGCCATTAATTCTGGGGAAATGCCAATAGCAAGCAGAGGAGAAAAGACAAAGAAGCTCATGCAAAGCGAACAAGAAGAGCATATTCTGTAAGAACAATAGGAGATTTGCCTCCCCTGGTATACCTTGATTAGATAAACTCTTTTCTGTGTCAAAGAGATGGTTTTCTCTCATAGATTGGCATACTTTCTATGAATGTCAACTAAGGCTCGTAAGTAAATTGCTCTTGGTTGTTCAATCATTTGATAACCAGAGTCACTCTTTGATAAATGATCACTATGAGTCAGACTCACACAACTAACTGTTTTACCTTTTTTTCACTGTTTTTACATTGATTTCTCATCGTGTTGTCGGCTATCTGTTTCCTGTTATTTGTGGGAAGTCAGATCACAACTGAATTGAAATTGTTATTTGTCATGAATACTTGTTATTTCACGGGAAATGTTGTATATTGTAATTCCAATTCTCATTGAAATACATACAACTGTTATAAGTTTTCACAAAATGGTTATCACATAGTAATTATTCACATAGAAATCACACACACACGGTAATGAAAGTACACATACCGTACGGTTGCCTGACGGCCAGGCACTAGTTGTCACACCCATGTATCTGAGCCTGCCATCCATAGGAAGAGCATTCCTGAGGAATCTCCTGACGAACAGAATCAACCCATCTTAGGAGGAAGCCACTGGTTCCATAATAGAGACCATCAAGGACTTTTCTGGCCATGAATTCTGGGGAAATGCCAATAGCAAGCAGAGGAGAAAAGACAAAGAAGTTCATGCAAAGCGAACAAGAAGAGCATATTCTGTAAGAACAATAGGAGATTTGCCTCCCCTGGTATACCTAGATTAGATAAACTCTTTTCTGTGTCAAAGAGATGGATTTCTCTCATAGATTGGCATACTTTTTATGAATGTCAACTAAGGCTCGTAAGTAAATTGCTCCTGGTTGTTCAATCATTTGATAACCAGAGTCACTCTTTGATAAATGATCACTATGAGTCAGACTCACACAACTAACTGTTTTACCTTTTTTTCACTGTTTTCACATTGATTTCTCATCGTGTTGTCGGCTATCTGTTTCCTGTTATTTGTGGGAAGTCAGATCACAACTGAATTGAAATTGTTATTTGTCATGAATACTTGTTATTTCACGGGAAATGTTGTATATTGTAATTCCAATTCTCATTGAAATACATACAACTGTTATAAGTTTTCACAAAATGGTTATCACATAGTAATTATTCACATAGAAATCACACACACACGGTAATGAAAGTACACATACCGTACGGTTGCCTGACGGCCAGGCACTAGTTGTCACACCCATGTATCTGAGCCTGCCATCCATAGGAAGAGCATTCCTGAGGAATCTCCTGACGAACAGAATCAACCCATCTTAGGAGGAAGCCACTGGTTCCATAATAGAGACCATCAAGGACTTTTCTGGCCATGAATTCTGGGGAAATGCCAATAGCAAGCAGAGGAGAAAAGACAAAGAAGTTCATGCAAAGCGAACAAGAAGAGCATATTCTGTAAGAACAATAGGAGATTTGCCTCCCCTGGTATACCTAGATTAGATAAACTCTTTTCTGTGTCAAAGAGATGGATTTCTCTCATAGATTGGCATACTTTTTATGAATGTCAACTAAGGCTCGTAAGTAAATTGCTCCTGGTTGTTCAATCATTTGATAACCAGAGTCACTCTTTGATAAATGATCACTATGAGTCAGACTCACACAACTAACTGTTTTACCTTTTTTTCACTGTTTTCACATTGATTTCTCATCGTGTTGTCGGCTATCTGTTTCCTGTTATTTGTGGGAAGTCAGATCACAACTGAATTGAAATTGTTATTTGTCATGAATACTTGTTATTTCACGGGAAATGTTGTATATTGTAATTCCAATTCTCATTGAAATACATACAACTGTTATAAGTTTTCACAAAATGGTTATCACATAGTAATTATTCACATAGAAATCACACACACACGGTAATGAAAGTACACATACCGTACGGTTGCCTGACGGCCAGGCACTAGTTGTCACAGTCTCTCCTTGTTAAAGAAATTTCATCTAGAAATTTAAGCATCATTGTCGGGTACTACTTCTTACGTAAACAGGTGGGGGTACTTTGCCTTCAAGCGATCCTCACGCTCCCAGGTAAACTCTGGACTGTGTTTGGAGTTCCAACGAACCTTTACGATACGGATACGGCTTCGTTTCAGTCTCTTGACTTCATGATCCATAATCTCTACAGGTTCTTCAATGAAATGTAATTGCTCATCAGCTTGTATTTCCTCGAGTGGTATGACTAATGATTCATCAGCGAGGCATTCTAGAGGTTCGTTACATGAAACAAATCATACACTCCACTAAGTTCATCAGGTAATCTGAGTCTGTATGCCACAGGACCAGTCCGTTATGTTATCTCGAACGGTCCGACATACCTTGGTGCTAACTTGCCCTTAGCCCCAAAACAAACTACGCCTTTCCATGGGGACACTTTCCATTGGAACACTTTCAACAAGGGGATGATGTGACATCCCGACATATCCGGGTTAACCTAGTTAACCAAAAATTAACGGAATCACACGAAATTGCACCATATCAAACTAGAAGGATTAAAATCTAACAAAGCAAGTCTAAAAACACTTCAATTACAAGGATTTAACTTGTAATTAGTTAAAATACACAATTTTGACTTTAAAGTCAAACTTCGTTAGTAAATCATGAGAGAAATTCGAAATTTGAATTAATTCATTGTAATTAAATGAATTAAGCATTCATAACCAGCAAATTGATGATTTATATCATTCATAGAGTGTTAATGATGGTCATAACAAACGAATTAAACCCAAAACGAACCCAAGAGTTGAAACTGTTACTAGTTACCATAGAAATCACATAATTCGATTGAAATTCACACAATTGAACATCCTAAACCCTTAGTCAGCCATCAAGAGGTGCTCTGCATACAACAATTTGAACCAAGAAGGTCGGGATCGAAGATTTGATCCAAGGGGCGGCCGAAACTGTAACAACCGAAAATTTAGCAATCTAAAAATACACGTGCGAGATTTCAGTAACTGTTGATGTTTGAAGAATTACGTTATCAAAGAAATAAGCACATTTGATAGTGCTTGAAATCCACGTTGATTTAACAGATGAAATTGTTACAGGGTGATAGTATGCGAGAAATGGTGAATGTGGGCAAAAACCGTGCGCGAAACGGAGTTACGGAGTGCCCGGAATCGCGAAACGAAGATAAAATCGAAAAATGGACGAAAATTGCCTGGGGCGGTACACCCCGAGCCACACATAGAATCTAGGCGATACGCGCGGAAGGAAACGAAGAACCTGGATTTCTGCCACCCGCGCGGTATGCCCCATCCCGAAGCCCCACGTGGGGCGATGCGCCTGACGTCAGCGAGTCGGATAATTGGCTTAAAAAGTCAGTTTTCAACTAGAAGATTAAATTTTTATCTTCTATTCGACGATTCAGTCACCACACACGAAAAATCCACCCTTTAATCCATCAAAACCCAATTTTGAAGGCTTCTCAAAGTTTAGATCGCACCAGGGAACGTTTCTGCATGTCCGGATCATCTTTTTACGCGCAGAACTCTGTCTGAATAGGTAACGGTTCGTTTTAACCTTCTAGATTGATAATGATTGATTAAATCTTGCTTTTGAACGTAATGATATAGTTAGGGTTGTTGATTATTGCCTAGATGATGGCTAGGATTGATTATAAACGAAGAACTCGAACTGTTAACGGGTAAATCCTCGTTTTGATCCGTTGTAATGCCCGGTTTGCATGGAATCATAACAATGGTTATAATGATTTAAACCATTTGATTATGACAGTGTAGGTGATTAGTTTGATTAATCCTTGACATGCAACGTGAAATCCAAGTGTTTCAAACTAATCACAATCATTAACATACTCATTGGAACGATTATCTAATGTTTATGATAACAGGCAGATTAGTATGTTAAACATGGTGATATTTTATGATATCCGGGTAGTCAATAACAAGGATTGATCAATTCTAAGCCATTAATCTGTCTAGGAACCTGTTTTAGCGTGATAATCAACAACATTAACTATTCGATGACTATCAAGGCAATGTCTTTGACATTGGACGTTCAGAAAGATTCAATTAGTAAGTTTAGCAACGCCTAAGACGAATTAATTAATAAGAGGATACGGTTATCTAAGCCGATCAAATAAGTAATCTTTAAGCATAATAAGATTGAAGAGATAAGAATTGTCAAAATAAGTGTAAGCGAAATTTTGAAATAAGGCTCCGAATGAAAGTTACGATGGGTCGAAGTTTCGAGCGGTAATCGTAAATTTGAGCACCTTCATGATAAGATTATATTCATGATAATATATTCATATTAATAGGATATCATTCGGAAGTGAGAAAGTATGGAAAGGAAGAAAGTTAGTAAATTGTGCTTAAGCTCAGGTGAGTTCTTTGTAGCCCTATTTTAAATGTTTTATCATTTTGGGCTGATATGCATGTTATAAAGTTATTGTATGAAGGTGATTCTAACCTGATTAAGGTCAGGTAAAGAATGTTTTCTGATAAAGAATGTTTTCAGGTAAAGAACGTTTTCAGATAAAGAATGTTTCCAAGTAAAGAATGTTTTAAAGTAAATAACGTTTTAAGTCTCAATTGTGGTTGAGAAGTAAATGATTTTAAGAGTCTCAGCTGAGATGTAAAGAACGTTTTAAGTCTCAACTGTGGTTGAGAAGCAAATGATTTTAAGAGTCTCTGCTGGGATGTAAAGAATGTTTTAAGTCTCAACTGTGGTTGAGAAGTAAATGATTTTAAGAGTCTCTACTGAGATGTAAAGAATGTTTTAAGTCTCAACTGTGGTTGAGAAAGAAATGATTTTTAAAAGACTCGACCGAGGTTGAGTAGGAAATGAGGTTTTGCTGGCTGCGGTTGGGCAAAACTTGAGCACTGCGGTGCGAGGAACTGTTTATGATGATGATGGTTTAAATGATTTAAACCATGTTATGCATGAATGATGTATGTAAAGAAGTCTTGTACCGGTATGAGCTGTCAACTTCGGTTGATGGTTAAAGAGTCCTGTGGAAACACAGGCCTGCCAACTGTGTGTCGCCAGTTGAGGAAATCTTATACATGTATAAGTTATCGACTTCGGGTTGATAGTTTAAGAGTCTTGTGATGCACAAGCATGTTGACCTCGGTCAACAGGACAGGCTACATTTATGCACAGTATGATTGATGTTATGATGTCATGTTTGTTATGTATATGAAATATGTTATGCTATATAAAGATATGAATGGTTAAAGATTTTTATAAAAAGTTAACTTAGAACTCACCAGCGAAAGCTGACTTGTTTTAGCATGCATGTCAGGTTGAGCAAGTTATGATAAGGATATGATGGCCGTGGCATAGCATGAGGACTACCTATTCAAGAGCTGGCATTCCTGTTAAGAATAAATGTTATGTAATGATTTCCGCTGCTAAAGTATACGATTATCCTACGGTTTAAGAGCTATGCTTTTGATGTTTAACCAACCGAGGGACTCCCGAGAAAAGGGGCCTCTCAGAAACTCAAGCCATTAGTCGAACCATATCAATTCAACATCAAACCAAGTATTAATCAACTCCTACACAACCTGAAAGTCTCGACTAAGGAAAGCCCTATGTTGATTTCAAGTTCTAGTGTCGAATTTCACAAATTCGACTATTAGGTTCATTACTTAAACCGATTTGGGGATTTCTACTCAAACAGGTTTAGAAATCAAATTAAAAGGTGCCAAAAGCGTCGTGATATCCCATTGAACGAAATCCCTATGTTAATTACACCTAACAATAATGAATTTCGTGACTTTGAATGTTAGTGTTCTTGAACACGAACGTTTCGGGGGTTTCTATTCAAACAAGTTCAAAAATCAAATTACATTATACCATTAGTTTCGCAAATTTCATAATCCAACTTTTCATTTTTTAATTGACCTTGGATCAAAATCCCGAAAATCTCTGTTTAACAAAAACCCCATGATAGTTTTATCTAAGCACATCGAATTGATTGAATTCGAACGTTAGGGTTCATGATACAAAATGATTTGGGGTTTTTAACTCAAATGAGTTTGTTAATCAAATTAAATTGTACAGAAGGATTGGAAGTACCTTGTTTAATGAAAACCATATGATTTTACAGTTCAACATAAACAAATTAAACGAATTTGTATCAGTGGATAAGGGATAAGGTTCGAATCCGTGTAGGTTCATAAAACCAAAGGATTTGACCAAATTAATTCAATTAAACTCACTGATGGACTCGTTTGGATCCATAGAACAATAACCCTATGGTTATGGGTTTGATTGTGAACTAACTGGGGTCCAATTGGAACCCATTGGGTTCGGTTGGATGGACAAAGGGGAACCAAGTGTTTACAATTTAAACAATTAATCTGGGAGATCTATTACGAAACCCTAGCGGGCTGAGATGGTAATGTACATGTGTGTGGTGTGGGAGGTCGCAGTTTCAAACCTGAGGGCCTTCGGTTTTGCACAAAAACACTATTTTTGGTGTTTTGTCCATAATATCTTCGTGATAACTCCGTTTTGATCCGTTAAAATTGCGTTGAAACCAAAATGGAATCCCGAACAAAATGAAATGATAAAATTTATATTTTGACCAATGGTCTAATCGCGTATACTTACTTGTCTTAAAATGAAATCGTATATACTAATATGATTTAAACAAATGAATTCGAAACCATGCATAATTTTGTATGTATGTTTTGAACAATCCATGTATACGTGGGTTGACACGTATAGAAATAGAAACGTGAGTTGACAGTACAAATAACACAGCGTTATTGTAATAACACGGATTCCTCGTAGAAGGTTATCTACGCGAATTCATGAGCATTTGATCATTCGATTTGCATTGTAAGGTGCATACAAGACCCCTTTTACTTTTAGTTTTTTGGGGGAGAAAGAATGTGCAATCAAACGGTTTTAGATACATATCACTTGAATTAGTTAGCTATTTATTATAAGTGCGAACATAACACTAGAAGTCCTTACATATCGAACCGTTTAGTTTTCTGTAGTGCAAAGTGTGGTAGTTGAAGATAGATCTATTGGTTTTGACAAGCCTCACTTGGTAGATGGTAGATCTATGCGAGTGTTTAACTGACCCATTCAAACATTACTATTGTTTGTGTTAGACAATAGTGGAAAGGCAATCAACATTCAAACAGTCAGCTTCGGTATCGACCACTTATGTAAATAGTACAAAAAGCTAGCTAACATTAACTGTGCAATTTGTGATTATGTGATCTGCAAACATTACTTACAAATAGTTTGTTCAAGCATTTGTGATTATTTATACAAACATGTGTACACACCAACCTTGTGTTGACTATACTTTCATGTTTTCTTAGGACGCTAAGACACTAGCACAAGCAAGCAGGGACTAGGATGAACTGAGTTTCATGCATTATTTTACATTTGTTTGTTTGAATTGAAACATTGGGCATTGTAATTTATATTTTTGCAACTGTCGTGTTTTGCTTTGGTTTTGCAAATACTTTCGCAACGCTACTTTTGTTTATTATATTTGTGACTGAATTTATGTTTGAAAAACATATAGAGGTCTTTCGCTATGTCTAATGACTTAGATCCTGGTTTGTCATGCCCTAAATGGTATAATTCCGTTAGTGGGAAATTGAGGTGTAACAATAAGGAGGAACATTAAGCAGCCATTTTAGGGTTGCTTCTGTCAATGTAAAACCAAACCCTTTCATAAACAAGCTTCCTTTAAATGTGGATGTATGGGGTTAGTCTCCATTCTCTCCCTATATTACGCCACATGCTCTTCAGGATCGATAGTTGTAACAGCAAGTACCAGATCGTCCGGCAAGTCCGTACGGTACGTGTATTTCCTACAGTAACTATGTGTACTTATACGATTGTGAACAGTACTTGTATTAACAGGATCTTAAATACAAGAAATCGTTGTACGTATTTTCGTATAAACTTAAATACATTAAGTACAATGTACATTTGGAACATTTGTTACGTTTATTAAGTGAAAACTTAATTACAGTTAACACAACAAATCACGAGAAACAACGGTACTCAAACAATATTCTGAAAACATATCGGTTGCGATCTGATGTCCACAATTGACAGGAATCAGATGACCGACAAGTCAGTACAAGAACAATGTGAAAACAGGATGGTTAGTTGAGTCCGACAGTGAGGAAACGCAATCCAAACACAATTACAGTGTTATTTCAGAATAACGAACTGACAGTGTGTTTGCGTGGGTGACGATTCACACAAACATATCTGTGAGTTTAGAGTTCTGAAATAATGACTGAAAAGTAGAAAACAAAAGTCAGAAAGCAAAACCATCGTCGTATTCGTTCGGGTGACGATTCGAACGAATTACGCGCGAAGGTGACGCGATCTGACGAAACGAAAACGAAAACACGACACGAACGAAAGTAATTTTATGAAATAAAATAAATAACATTTTACAATTTTGAAACTCATCAAAATAATTAAATTAAACTCTTTTTATTTAAATCCATTTAAAATACGCGTAATTTTCCGGATACGCGACCGAATTACGAACCGAGCTACCGAAACGGACCCGGACACCACACGGGGTATAAAACCCTAAAATGAGAGTGTTTTCTCATTTTAGTCATCCCCAACCTCTCTCTTCTCTCTCTTTTCCGGCCAAGAACACCCACCTCTATGGGAGACCTTCAAAGCACCATATCTCTCTCATTTCTTAACGAAATCGAGTGATTCTTTCGCCCACGCGTAGCTCTCGACGTCCTCTACTCGAAAGTACAACAGATCTAAGCCAAAACTCACTGAAAATCCAGGTAAATGGCTGTGAAAGCTTCGAAAATTAGGGTTTTCAAAGCCCTAGTCGACCACCCTCTCTAAACCGGCTAACCCTTTTTAAAACCCACACCCCACGACCATAATGACCAGCTCTAGTGTTCACCACCCTCGAATACACCTTAGCCTCTTGAGAGGAGAGTTACTTTGGGGCGAAACTTGCGGCGGCCGAATGAAGAAGTCAGGTGGTCGAATGAACCATCCTTTGGCCGAATCAACCAGTTGTTCGAAAGGCCACATTCGCCACCCTTCTCATTCGGTGCTACAGCTATTCGACCCAGCCTTTCGACCAAAACCTCATTCGGGGGATGGCTTCAGTCGGCCCTAGACATTCGCCCCCAAGCCCTTCGACTGATGTCATTCGACTCAGACTAGGTCACACTCGGTTCAAAGGCCATGTGGTTTGTCATTTGCTTGGAAGCTTCACAGATAGAACTACCTTCATTCGACCAACATGACACTTGTTCTTGATGGCTACATCCAACTTAATTTTGTGATAATTTCTTTCACCCAGTAAACCTTTGGCCCAATTCTGTTTAACAGAAGCCCAAAGGCCTGCTTGGCCTAGACATGCGGCCCAATCACATTTCGGCCCAACATCATTTCCCTGAATCCCTAGATTGAGCAGCGCCTCTTAGGCCCAGTAACCTTGACAGGCCCAGTTCGTCCAGCCCACAGCTGGCCCAAGGCAAATACCCAACAGGCCACATTAGCTCTTAATTATCTTGATAACATTGAACAGATTCAACATGCTTTTCTGGCCCAAAAGACTTAGCCACAAACTCCTATTTGGCCCAGTTTATTTCCAATTGGCCCAACAGTAGGCCCAATTTCAGTTTGGTTGGCCCAGGATTGGCCCAACATTCTACTGTCTAGGCCCAAGGTTATTTTGGCCCAAATCTTCTGTTTCAGCCCAGTAGCCCTAGTAAGCCCCAAATATTTAACCAAAAACCTTGTTGTGGCCCATATTCATTAGGTAACCAAGGACAAATTGGCCCACGATCGATTTCAGCCCAAAGGAACCAGGCCCAGGTTGGCCCAAGACCTATTTTAGTGAAGGCCCGAGACAAAACTCATTGGGCCCAGCAAAATCAGCCCGAGGCCCACAGAAACTGATTCAAGGCCTATTTTGAGGCCCTTGTCCTCATTTTGGAGCCACTTTGCTATCAACTTGGCCAACAGCCTACTTCTGGCCCATTTCTGAATCCTACAGCTCATTCTAACTATAGGCCCAACAAATCTTGAATGGGCCCACCTTTGGCCCAACAATTTCCCTTGTGGCCCAATGAAGGCCCATAAAAACACTTTAATTCTAGGCCTTGTAACATTTGGCCGGGCCTTTGTATTCCAACAGCCCATATCATTGGCCCACACATTCCAATAAGCCTCATAACCCTCAATTGTTCAAGAACTATTCCAAGGCCCATGGATTTGGGCCCAAGGCCCAACTTGTCACATAAAGGCCCAACAAGTAACTTGGTCACATTGTTCGGTCCATATACCATGTTCAGGCCCACATGGATTCACTACATTTCATAAGATCAAAATAAGATATGTCAAAAGAATGTTTGCTTAATTAATTAATAATTATGCAATAAATGTTCAAAACGTACAAGATCAACAAAGACGAGTTGGAAACTAAGCACTAAGTCTTTCATCAAAACAAATGGCTTATAACTAGTAACAGATGATAACTTATAATGTCATTGACTTGAATCAAACATATGGGACCGAACAGGGATCATGACCAAGTCTTACGCGTATTAGCCAACTTTAGGGCTAACATCTACATTTACACACACAAAACCCTACAAAACTTATACTTACAAGTCTTAACAACGTGAAATCAATACAGGAACGTGAAAACAAACCCAATTACAACACAGAGCGTGTGCATTCTTTTGTTTAAGCTAAGTCAACTCAACAGCTACAAGGTGAGTTCATTGCCCCTTTTCTAAACATTTTTGTTTTAAAACGCGGGGCTGAGAAGCATGCGTAAACTGTTTTATGTAAATTGTTTACTTGAATGCTTTTATATGTTTTACATGTATAAATGATATCCTAGACTCAGGTTTAGGTAACTGTTACGTACTAAAGAACTATTTCAAAGAACTAAAGATCTCAACAAAGAACTATTTTCAAAGGACTAATTTCAAAGGTCTATTTCAAAGAACTAACGGTCTATTCTCAAAGAACTAACGATCTATTTTCAAAGAACTATTTCAAGAGTGGGATGTCAAAGGACTAACGATCTATTTCAAAGAACTAAGTACAAAGAACTATTTTAAGGGGAAATCTGGGAAATGCTCAAAGATAACATGTGCCAAAGAACTAAAGAACTAAAGAACTATGGACGGTCTAAAGAACTATGAAAGCCTATATATCAAAAGATGTCCTAGCTAGACTGACTGATTATAGGTCACATGTTTGATGAGATTTACAGCTCTCCTTCACTACTAAGTACCTTGATTGACAGACTAGTCTACTCGAGTTGACCAAAGGCCCCAATCATTAGGACTTAGATTTTATTAAATGTTTATTTATTTATTTACTTAAACATTTGTAACTGCTTATACAATTACTATGGTTGATCATGTTGTGTGATGAACTTGTGAAATCAACATGGATTTCAATTGATTGTAAACACATGGACAACAACAGAAGAACTTTTTGTCGCACCCCGAGAAATCCCGTCCCTTCCGGGGCACGAGCGGCGGCAGATTGTCAGGATCGCAGTCTCCGGTCACACAACATGCGAGACCTATATGTCTGATTTCGTACGTACATCCAATAATTTGGATAAAACAGTTTAGTAATATCAGAGTTGCGGAAGTGAAGTATAAATTAACAAAACAGTTTAATCATTCATAGTTGCGGAAGCGTTAAATCAAAATGGTTTTCAAAGCGATACGTGACAATAGTTGCGGAAGCGATTTAAGCTGATTAACATTACATAACAACCAAATGGTAATAAATGTTTGATAAACTAAGACACTTAAACAGATGCATGCGACTCCGGCCTAGCATCCTATTCCTGGTGCGCGTGCCTTAGTTACCTGAGAAAACATGCGAGTAAAAGGTCAACACAATGGTTGGTGAGGGCACAGGTTTGTAATCAGCAGTAAACATCAAAATGTTTAAAGTAAAGTTTGCGGGTCTATTTTTCAATACAATGCAATATCAATTGATAGCTAGTCAATATGTTTTATATCATATGCGGGTTCGCAACCGAAGCTAACATGCTGCCTCCCGCCATATCCATCCAAGATATGGCAAATGTTGTTTGGTCAATTATGCACTGTTCCGACCTCCAGTCGGGGTGGCCATACGGCTCGCAACAGTGGGGCTTGTCAGGCCCAAATAGTACTATTCAGAATTACCACGCTGAGCGCAACGCGCTATTAACGGTTCGAGGTGTGTTTAATGAGGACTTATCAGTTTTGTGGATGTATGCCACACATATGCATATACGATATTAGCATGTACAAAAATAACCAAAAGTGTGTAAGTTGTACAAAAATAGTTGTAAGCAATGTTTTCTCCCCCAAAGGTAGAAATTGTAAAAAGGGGCCGTGAACTCACCTGTTAGTAGTTCCGATATGCGTGAGTGTTCGCGTCTGCGAAAGCTAGCACCTGCTAGTATGCACCTATAACCATATAGGTGTGAGTATGTGTTTTGTGGTGCGTTGTAATCCATACAACTCCAAGTGAGACTCGATGAATCGTTGGTGACACGATTGTTGTGTTTATGTGTCTTAATACACATAAGACACCAAGATGCATCCTATGACTCTAATCACATAAGTTACCATTTTTAGAAAGTTTCAAATTTAGGAAAGTGTGGTTATGAAATCCCATTTCATAAAAGTACTAACTTCCAAAATGTTTATAAAATACATTTAAACCCTTAGAACATGTTGTTTTCGCATAAATCCCTGTTTGTGCCGTTTTGCCCAAATAAAGTTTCCTTATTTGGAAAGTATCCGTTTAAAAGCTCGTTTTCACAAAACGAAGTTTCCAATTTGTTTAGAAATCATTTTTAAACATATTTCAAGAATCAAAGTTCATCAAATCTTTCAAAAACATCAGAAGCCCTTTTTTAGATTTACAAAAGTTTCCATTTTTAGTAAGTTTCTATAAAACCATGATTTTGACAAAAATCGAATATCAAGATGTGTTTCTAAACACCCCAATACTCATTTAACAACATCTAGACATGTCTAATCATGTCTAGATCATCACAATCCAAGACTTTGCACATAAAAGTTTCCTTTTATGGCAAGTGTGTCCAAAACATTATCATATCGAATCTAGCTTAACCAAAACTCAATCCTAACATTTCTAAACACCAAAATCAGTAAACCTATAACAATACTCATCAAATCACCAACAATTTCAAGCACGGTAACTAAATGGAGTTGCATGTGGGTTATAACCCATTGCATGTATGATCTAACGCTAGACAATCATTTAAAACTACCTTAGATGTGTAGATTCGAGTTGTAGCAGGAGTAATACACTCTGGAAATGGTTGGAGATGATTCCTCAACTTGTTGATAGCCTTCAAGGACTCCTTTGATGCTCCAATGCCTTCAAATCACTCCAAGGATACAAGGATGTGGCTTAGGGGATGTTTGACAGAGGTTTAAGGGCTGATTTCAGGTGATTTGGTCGCTGAAAGATGAGAGAAATCGGAGGAAATGGTGAAGGAATCCGACTGAAATGATATGGGTTTGTATTTAAAAGAATTTTGATCTGCATGGCCTTCGCGTACCGCGGAGACCGATCAAAATTGTCTGCCGCGTACCGCGATGTAATTCGGGAGTCTCGACTCCCGGTTTGCTTCGCGTACCGCGAAGATTTTCGCCGAAGGGGGTATCGCGTACCGCGACGGGCCAACTTCATTGTTTTTCGATTTCGTTGATACGATTTCGCTCGTACTCGATTCCTAACGTTTATCCTAAACACCTAACATATGTTTAGCACATAATCATGTAATAACATATAAGTTTGATTGATCACCAACGTTCGTGAGACACGTGTGTGTGTTTCAATAATTCCTCGAATTATCTTCAGTAGTTTGTGTTCGTGTCTAACGAAGTGTTTGCACGCTTGATTAATCCAAATCAACGTGTGATGCACAATTCAATAATTCCCCGAATTATTGTTTTGTGTTAGTGTTGTGGTTGCCACACTTGGTTTCCAAAACCAATGTGCAATGTATGATTCGATAGTTCCTCGAACTATCGTTTTGTAGTTGTTTGTGTTCAACTCATCTAATTAAACATAATTAAATGAAATGCAACAAGTATGAATGTGAAATGTAAAGAATATAAGAGTTGCAATTTACCTGAAATTGCCGGGTGTCACATCATCCCCTTGTTGAAAGAAATTTCGTCCCGAAATTTGGTTGCTGTCGGTGATGTTTGAGAAGCAAGAGTGTTTGAGAAACAAAAATTTTCTGGTTGTCACATCATCCCCTTGTTGAAAGGAATTTCGTCCCGAAATTTATTTGTTGTTGTCGACGTTCGACGTTGTCTGCTTGGAGAGATGGGGATATTTACGCATCATCTGATCTTCACGTTCCCACGTGAATTCAGGTCCGCGTTTCGAGTTCCATCGGACTTTGACAATTGGGATCTTACTCTGCTTGAGTTGTTTGACCTCACGGTCCATGATCTCTACCGGTTCTTCCACGAACCGTAGTTGTTCATCCACCTGGATCTCATCCAGTGGAACAATAAGTGTTTCGTCAGATAGACACTTTTTCAAGTTTGAGACGTGAAACACGTTGTGAACTCCGTCGAGTTCGGCTGGTAAATTGAGTTGGTATGCCACTGGACCAATCCTCTTCAGGATCTCGAAGGGTCCTATATACCGTGGGTTCAGTTTGCCTCGTTTACCGAAACGAATGACGCCTTTCCATGGTGAGACTTTCAGAAGGACTTTATCTCCTACCTGAAATTCCAAAGGCTTTCGGCGTTTGTCGGCATAGCTCTTTTGACGATCGCGAGCTGCTGCCATGCGATTTCTGATTTGCACGATTTTCTCGGTTGTTTCATGCACAAGTTCCGGGCCTGTGAGCTGATTGTCGCCCACTTGCGCCCAACAGATGGGTGATCGGCATTTCCTGCCATAGAGTGCCTCAAAAGGCGCTGCCTTTATGCTTGTATGATAGCTGTTGTTGTAAGAAAACTCCACTAACGGTAGGTGAGTTTCCCAGCTGTTACCGAAATCCACTACGCACGCTCGTAGCATATCTTCAAGGGTTTGGATCGTGCGTTCGCTCTAGCCATCAGTTTGTGGGTGATACGCTGTACTCATATCCAACCGCGTGCCAAGCGACTTTTGTAGTGATTTCCAGAAGTTAGAGGTGAATCTGGCGTCTCGATCCGAAATAATGGAGATTGGCACTCCATGTCGCGAGACTACTTCCTTGACACAGATTCTGGCTAGTCTTTCCATCTTGTCATTTTCCTTGATCGCAAGGAAATGTGCTGACTTGGTCAGTCGGTCCACAATTACCCAAATAGTGTCACATCCACTAGGTGTTCGGGGTAATTTGGTGATGAAATCCATGGATATATGTTCTCATTTCCACATGGGGATCTCGGGTTGTGTGAGTAATCCAGAGGGTTTCTGGTACTCGATCTTGACTTTGGCACAGGTCAGGCATTTGCCTACGTAGATAGCGATGTCGGCTTTCATGTGTGGCCACCATTAAAGTACCTTCAGATCGTGATACATCTTATCAGATCCGGGGTGAATGGAATATCGGGATTTGTGAGCCTCGTCCATCACAAGGTCTCGTAAGTCCCCATAATGTGGAACCCAGACGCGTTCCATGAAATATTGTAAGCCATCGGCTTTTTCTCTGAGTTGTTGCTCCATTCCCCTCAGCGATTCTGTCGCTAGATTTTCAGGTTTCAGTGCCTCCACCTGGGCATTACGTATCTGTTCAGGGAGATTGGGAAGGATTGTGAGCTGTAAAGCTCGTACCCTCTTGGGTTTCGAAGTGTTTTTCCGGCTTAGAGCATCGGCCACCACATTGGCCTTCCCCGGGTGATACTTGATAGCACACTCGTAGTCGTTCAGGAGTTCGAGCCAGCGACGTTGTCGCATGTTCAGTTCTTTCTGCTCGAATATGTGTTGGAGACTCTTATGATCAGTGTATATCGTACACTTTGTACCGTACAGGTAGTGTCTCCAGATCTTGAGTGCAAATACCACGGCTCCAAGTTCCAAGTCGTGGGTGGTGTAGTTCTTCTCGTGGACTTTCAGTTGTCGAGAAGCATATGCGATCACCTTTTCTCGCTGCATTAGCACACAGCCGAGTCCTTGTATCGAGGCATCGCAATATACTACGAAGTCATCCGTTCCATCAGGAAGTGATAGGATAGGTGCACTACAGAGCTTCTGCTTGAGAAGTTGAAATGCATCCTCCTGTTTGTCAGTCCAGAGATACTTCTTGTCCTTATGGGTTAAAGCTGTGAGTGGTTGGGCTATCTTTGAAAATCCTTCGATAAATCGTCGATAATAGCCTGCCAAGCCTAGGAATTGTCGCACCTCAGTTGGGGTCTTTAGTGCTTCCCAGTTCTTGATTGCCTCTATCTTAGACTTATCCACATGAATCCCTTGTTCATTAACAACATGCCCCAAGAATTGGACTTCTCGAATCCAGAAGTCGCATTTTGAGAGTTTAGCGTACAGCTTCTCTTTCCGTAGTAGTTCAAGAGCCAATTGAAGATGCTCTTTGTGTTCCTCTTGGGTTTTGGAGTAGATGAGAATATCATCTATAAAGACAATGATAAATTTGTCGAGGTAGGGTTTGCATACTCTATTCATGAGATCCATGAATACTGCGGGTGCGTTTGTCAGCCCAAACGGCATAACCAAAAACTCATAATGGCCATACCGAGTGCGAAAAGCAGTCTTGGGTATATCTTCCTCCTGAATCCTCAACTGATGGTACCCAGATCGCAGATCGATCTTAGAGTAGTAACTTGACCCTTGTAATTGATCGAACAGATCATCGATCCGAGGTAAGGGGTAACGATTCTTGATTGTTACTTTGTTTAACTCCCGGTAGTCGATGCACATACGAAACGTGCCATCCTTCTTCTTTATGAATAAGACCGGAGCTCCCCAAGGCGAGAAGCTTGGTCTAATGAAACCCTTGTCCAACAGCTCTTGCAGTTGGTTGGACAGTTCCTGCATCTCCGAAGGTGCAAGTCGATATGGTGCTCGTGCGATAGGTGCTGCTCCCGGCACAAGGTCTATGCGGAACTCCACTTGTCGAGATGGTGGAAGTCCTGGTAGATCCTCCGGGAATACGTCGGGATAGTCGCATACGACTGGGATGTCTTCGATTCTCTTCTCCTCTTCAGTCTTGTCAGTGATGAGTGCCAAGATGGATGTGTATCCCTTTCGTAAGCATTTGTGAGCTTTCATGCACGAGATGATGTTCAGAGGAGTGTCACTCCTTTCGCCCTTGATGTCTAGAGTTTCTCCGCTAGGGAGGGGTATGCGCACGACCTTGTCGTGGCAAATGATTTCAGCCTGGTTTTCAGACAACTAATCCATGCCCACTACGACATCAAAACTGCCTAGTGTAACTGGCATGAGATCAATCTTAAATTTGTGGTTAGCTAGCTCTAGTGTGCATTCTCTCAGAATGTGCTTAGTTACAATCAATTTACCATCAACTAGCTCTACCGTGTATTCAACCTCTAAGGGTGTTGGGGTTATGGCAAGTATCTTACTAAAGTCTTTAGATATAAAGCTTTTCTCAGCTCCAGTATCAAACAATACAATAGCATAATTATCGTTTAAGAGATACGTACCGGTTGCAAGGTTGGGATCCCTCCTGGCCTCCTTGGCCCCAATCACGAAGGCTCGTCCCCTCGTGCCATTGTTCCCATTGTTGTTGTTTTGCTGGTTGTTGTTGTTGTTTTTCAGGTGTGGGCAGTCCTTCTTAAAATGCCCTGGTTTGCCACATTCGAAGCAACCCTTTGGTGCTTCAAGTTGTTGTTGTTGTTGTGGCTGTGGGGTCTTTGCAAGCAGTTCACCCTGCAGTCTTTGGCTGCATGTCCCCCTTTTCCGCAGCGCTGGCATTGGAAACGGCCACATTGACCCTGTGCATGATGGAAGTTGCACTTGTGGCATTTGGGATGTTTTCCAGCATAGCTTCCTTGGTTCTGGGTGGTTGGGATGGGTGGGGCATAAGCTTGGGTTGATCCAAACTTACGTTGCTGTGGTGGTGGTTGGAGAGTGGTTGGTTTGTTCAGGGTGTCATCCCATTTCCGTTTGCCCTTGTCGTTGGTTGTGGTCACAGCACCACGTGGTGGTAAGAGTCCTTGTGCAACCGCCGAGTCAGTGAGTTTGTGGGTAAGTCGCACGGCTTGTTGCATGGTAATGGGGTCAGCAGAGAGTACCATTCCCTGGATTTGAGGTGGCAATCCATCGATATATTTCTCTATATGTTTGAATGGTGGGGTTGCCATCTCCGGGCACAGGTTTGCCAGCTCATAAGACCTGGCAGTGTAGGCCTCAACCTCAGAACCTATCATTTTGTGGTTCCAGAACTCCGTCTCAAGTTTCTGCACCTCACCACGAGGGCAATATTCGCGGTTCAACATTTGTTTAAAATTATCCCAAGGCAGTGCGTTGGCTGCATCAAGCCCTAGGCTCTGAACATTGGCGTTCCACCAAGTGAGGGCAGCTCCCTCGAACGTCCCTGCAGCGAACTTGACCCTGTCCTCGTTCCTGCAGTTGCTCATGGCGAAGGCTGATTCCGCCTTCTCAATCCAGCGTAATAGCCCAACAGCTCCCTCAGTGCCGCTGAACGAATGGGGTTTGCAATCCAGGAACATCTTGAACGTACAGAGAGGAGGGTTAGGATTTGTTCCTGAAATATGCAAAGAGTAGAGTTGGGTTAGGCACCGGGTAGACGTGTTGGATTGGAAGCAAGTGTTTGTAGTGCAAGGTGAATATGAACAGATTCATCACCTTGGTTCAGTGGGTTTTGATTTCGGGCAGCTTCCCGTGCAGCAAGTACCTCCTCGACTCGCTCGTTGATGAGCGCGTTCAGTTCAGCTGCGGTAAGGTTGATGTTTCCTCGTCCGCCTGCATTCCTGCGTCCTCCACGTCTTCCAGCCATGATCTTCATAGCGAGAATACGTGTTAGTGTTTGTCTAATGACTAATGTAGTGTGTGCGGTAGGTACTGTAAAGAACGTGTAGAGCTATCGGCTCTTCCCCGTCATGGGTAGTCACGTGCAGTGACCAACGTAATGCATAAAAGATGTAACGTGTGTGCAAGTACTACAATACTAAGCACTATGTGTTGTGTGGAGACTAGTGGTTATAGACTAAGTTCACTAAATGCAAACCTAATTCGCAATAACCGGAGTCTCTGATACCAATCTGTCGCACCCCGAGAAATCCCGTCCCTTCCGGGGCGCGAGCGGCGGCAGATTGTCAGGATCGCAGTCTCCGGTCACACAACATGCGAGACCTATATGTCTGATTTCGTACGTACATCCAATAATTTGGATAAAACAGTTTAGTAATATCAGAGTTGCGGAAGTGAAGTATAAATTAACAAAACAGTTTAATCATTCATAGTTGCGGAAGCGTTAAATCAAAATGGTTTTCAAAGCGATACGTGACAATAGTTGCGGAAGCGATTTAAGCTGATTAACATTACATAACAACCAAATGGTAATAAATGTTTGATAAACTAAGACACTTAAACAGATGCATGCGACTCCGGCCTAGCATCCTATTCCTGGTGCGCGTGCCTTAGTTACCTGAGAAAACATGCGAGTAAAAGGTCAACACAATGGTTGGTGAGGGCACAGGTTTGTAATCAGCAGTAAACATCAAAATGTTTAAAGTAAAGTTTGCGGGTCTATTTTTCAATACAATGCAATATCAATTGATAGCTAGTCAATATGTTTTATATCATATGCGGGTTCGCAACCGAAGCTAACATGCTGCCTCCCGCCATATCCATCCAAGATATGGCAAATGTTGTTTGGTCAATTATGCACTGTTCCGACCTCCAGTCGGGGTGGCCATACGGCTCGCAACAGTGGGGCTTGTCAGGCCCAAATAGTACTATTCAGAATTACCACGCTGAGCGCAACGCGCTATTAACGGTTCGAGGTGTGTTAATGAGGACTTATCAGTTTTGTGGATGTATGCCACACATATGCATATACGATATTAGCATGTACAAAAATAACCAAAAGTGTGTAAGTTGTACAAAAATAGTTGTAAGCAATGTTTTCTCCCCCAAAGGTAGAAATTGTAAAAAGGGGCCGTGAACTCACCTGTTAGTAGTTCCGGTATGCATGAGTGTTCGCGTCTGCGAAAGCTAGCACCTGCTAGTATGCACCTATAACCATATAGGTGTGAGTATGTGTTTTGTGGTGCGTTGTAATCCATACAACTCCAAGTGTCGGTGTGCTCAACCGAGTGTGTGTGTTAACTAGTGAGACTCGATGAATCGTTGGTGACACGATTGTTGTGTTTATGTGTCTTAATACACATAAGACACCAAGATGCATCCTATGACTCTAATCACATAAGTTACCATTTTTAGAAAGTTTCCAATTTAGGAAAGTGTGGTTATGAAATCCCATTTCATAAAAGTACTAACTTCCGAAATGTTTATAAAATACATTTAAACCCTTAGAACATGTTGTTTTCGCATAAATCCCTGTTTGTGCCGTTTTGCCCAAATAAAGTTTCCTTATTTGGAAAGTATCCGTTTAAAAGCTCGTTTTCACAAAACGAAGTTTCCAATTTGTTTAGAAATCATTTTTAAACATATTTCAAGAATCAAAGTTCATCAAATCTTTCAAAAACATCAGAAGCCCTTTTTTAGATTTACAAAAGTTTCCATTTTTAGTAAGTTTCTATAAAACCATGATTTTGACAAAAATCGAATATCAAGATGTGTTTCTAAACACCCCAATACTCATTTACCAACATCTAGACATGTCTAATCATGTCTAGATCATCACAATCCAAGACTTTGCACATAAAAGTTTCCTTTTATGGCAAGTGTGTCCAAAACATTATCATATCGAATCTAGCTTAACCAAAACTCAATCCTAACATTTCTAAACACCAAAATCAGTAAACCTATAACAATACTCATCAAATCACCAACAATTTCAAGCACGGCAACTAAATGGAGTTGCATGTGGGTTATAACCCATTGCATGTATGATCTAATGCTAGACAATCATTTAAAACTACCTTAGATGTGTATATTCGAGTTGTAGTAGGAGTAATACACTCTGGAAATGGTTGGAGATGATTCCTCAACTTGTTGATAGCCTTCAAGGACTCCTTTGATGCTCCAATGCCTTCAAATCACTCCAAGGATACAAGGATGTGGCTTAGGGGATGTTTGACAGAGGTTTAAGGGCTGATTTCAGGTGATTTGGTCGCTGAAAGATGAGAGAAATCGGAGGAAATGGTGAAGGAATCCGACTGAAATGATATGGGTTTGTATTTAAAAGAATTTTGATCTGCATGGCCTTCGCGTACCGCGGAGGCCGATCAAAATTGTCTGCCGCGTACCGCGATGGAATTCGGGAGTCTCGACTCCCGGTTTGCTTCGCGTACCGCGAAGATTTTCGCCGAAGGGGGTATCGCGTACCGCGACGGGCCAACTTCATTGTTTTTCGATTTCGTTGATACGATTTCGCTCGTACTCGATTCCTAACGTTTATCCTAAACACCTAACATATGTTTAGCACATAATCATGTAATAACATATAAGTTTGATTGATCACCAACGTTCGTGAGACTCGTGTGTGTGTTTCGATAATTCCTCGAATTATCTTCAGTAGTTTGTGTTCGTGTCTAATGAAGTGTTTGCACGCTTGATTAATCCAAATCAACGTGTGATGCACAATTCAATAATTCCCCGAATTATTGTTTTGTGTTAGTGTTGTGGTTGCCACACTTGGTTTCCAAAACCAATGTGCAATGTATGATTCGATAGTTCCTCGAACTATCGTTTTGTAGTTGTTTGTGTTCAACTCATCTAATTAAACATAATTAAATGAAATGCAACAAGTATGAATGTGAAATGTAAAGAATATAAGAGTTGCAATTTACCTGAAATTGCCGGGTGTCACACTTATGGAATGGTGTTAAGGGTAAAAACGCCTAATTATCATTAACAACAATGTCCTATGCGGATTAGTATGTGGTGGGACGTCGTCTGGGCGGGGTTGTAGCCTTGACCCAGGGGTATGCCCTATATATAAGCATACCGGTCTGGATGATACATGTGGTGTTAATGAGGTTAGGGTCTTTACCGAAAGAAGGGTTCAAAACATTTTCAAATTTACAAAACTATATGAACTCACCAACCATGTGTTGACTTGATCTTTTTGCATGACTTCTCAGGTGATGAACAGGTCAATTAGGAAGTCATTACTTCTGGGCTAGGACTTCAATTAGAAGACTTAGTATTTTGGACCTGCATACTTTTGAAGACATCATACACATACCATTTTGTATATCTTGTGTAAATACAAGATAGAAACTTATGATGTTAATAGTAGATTTACATTGTTAAATTATAAACAATACTGATGTAATTTAACTTTGTAATTCTATCATATTTAGCATTTCTCATTTATGTATCATGTGCCATATAACAATCTGATCAATCCGATTATCACTCACGATATCGCGCCCCGGGAACCTTCCGCCCGACAGGACAACCGATCCTATCCCGCCGGCTCGGGGTGTGACAATAGTCCCATCATATAACTTCAGGGTGTGAGTTTGAAATCACTTTGAGATCTCAGCATCACATATGGGTGGAGCGAATCTGGAGATCCTGTGAGTTATTATAGGAACTTCCATGATATACTTCATTACTCCACGAACATTCGACATCAAATCTCTGAGTTTCCCTATTTCCTTAAAAAAGTAAAACAGGTGTTTTACTCTTAAAAACCACAATAAAATATTCAACTTTAATTCTGAACCACAATTTTTTTTCTGTTTAATTAATTAAAATATAAAAAAAGTTTGATCTAAAGGTCCACGTAGGGTTTAAGGGTTTTCTTTTAAAGATCGGGTTTTCAAAGTATTCAATCGCTATATATATAGGGAGAGGATGAAATGTTAACCCATGTTTATTGCGTTAACCGAATAACTACATCTTATTACTTTAGGGCCCACATTAAAGTAAATCTAAATGTGTATGTTTTTTTATCTTTTTTAATTAATGTAGGGCCACTTACATTAATAAAAAAAGATGAAAAAACATAAACCTTTAAATTTACTTTAATGTGGGCCCCAAAGTAATGAGATGTAGTTATTCGGTTAGTTAACGCAATAAGAAAGGGTTGACATTCGAACCATCCCCTTTATATATATATATGTATATATACATATATATATATACATATACATATATATATATATACATATATATATGTTCAATTGAGAACCAATGTAAGTTAATATCTAAAAGAAAACCATTTCTAGCCACAAGTTTGAAAGGTATAAAAGTAAATTCTAGTGTTTTTCAAGGGTAATTACTTTTATACCCTTAAAAACTTGTGGCTATAAATGTATTTTTTTAATTCTTTACAATTTTTTAGTTTTTATTACAATGAATCCATACATACATATATATATATATACACACACACATATAGGGTATGGATAATTTGAAAACCTTTACTTAATGCGAAAACCATGAACACCACATATCTAGCCATTGATTTTAAGATTGTGTGGTTGAGATTAATCTTGGGTATTTTGATTTATTTAATTGTTTGGTAAAATCTTTGAAAAGTACAGAAAGAGTATATAGGTCTTTCTACTATTTGTACTTAAAACAAATATTTTACTTTTCAAATCCTCAAAAACCATACACCCACCATTTCCATACCAAAAACCGCCACCCAAATTTACTCCCATTTTCTGGTGGTGTTACGCTTAAGTTACTGACATGTTACAACATTTAAACGTTGTATATACATATATAACACATTAACATAAAATTTTAAAACTAAAACAGTTACATTAAAACTAAAACAGTTGCATTAAAAAAATTGATTCTTTAAAAATGTCACACCCCCTACGCCACGTGTGGAATCCACGGCGCGGTGACGATCGATGGTTGAATCATGCACAAGTATTGAATAAGAAAAAACACAATGCATTACTATATTTCATAAAGTTTAGACCAATGCTTAGTTACAGACATTCTATCTATCAACAGACTGACAACTACAGACCCAAAAATATTGTTTACAAAATAAGACTCAGACAAGACAATTAAACAATCAGGATTATGTGAGTTTCTAATCCATCCTAGCTTGTTTCTTCATCTTGTTCTATCTTAACTATGGTCTCCTTAGTTGTCCTTGTGAAGCTCTAAACCTGATTACCTGAAACACGTGAAAAGTAACTGTCAACTACAAAAGTTGTTGGTGAGAACAATAGGTTTAACATTTGTAAATATAAATCTGCATTGTAACACATATGTATAAAGCATTGAATGAAAATAACATGGATAGTTGCAACCCAAACTAACATCAAGTAAAAACAACGTGTGCAAATAGTCTAACGACTGTGTACTAGAAAAGCCAACATATAATCCAGTCTCAAACTACGTTTGAAGTCAGAAAAGTAGTCAGCAACGCATTCAACACGAGTTGTACTAATGAGTTTACTCAAAAGTCAAACTCCATGTTGACGTACCCGGTCAATATGACCTATGCTAGTAAAATTAATTAGCAGCAAATCCATATTACCGTAATGCAACCAATCTGCAGTTAGTTTTTAAAACAAATTTAAAACGCTAACCGCAGCCTTGGCGTAACCAAAACGTGTCCCGCTTTCCCTTGTTGTGATCACCCAGTACTAACATTATAAGAATAAGAATAAGATTAAATAAGTGTCTTGATGTGTGTACAAGTTTGTTCACAACGATGAACACCATGCTTTAAGTTTTTTAAGATTTAATCTTGTGACTGAAAACCTTTGGTTGAATACCCATGATTGATTACCATGACTTTGAAATCCTTTGATTTATACCACTATGAAAACCCTTGATTGAATCCGGTGATAGAAAACCTTGTATGAATACAAGGTTTGAACGAAAACATTTAATAAAACATTTATTTTAAAACACGGTTTATAGTTTAAAAGCTCGTAAGAGTTTGTAAAACTTAATCCATCAAAGTGTTTAACATTTATAAAACATTTTATGTAAAACCGGTTGTAAAATAATTTATAAAACTCTTTTATAAAACTTTTTAGTAGAAAATGTTTAAGAGTTGATAAAACATTTAGACATAGTTGAGAAATCCCTTAAATTTGTAAAGGGAACCTGTAATTGTTGAAAAGTAGCATGAATCCTGTATATGAGATATGTTTGTATAAAGAGTGTTTGGTCACGTGTTCCACCCTAAAACAGTTGAAAAACAGTAAAAGAGGGCTAATGTTCTCACCTGACAGCAGTAGACTCTGAACCTGAATAAGTTGCAAGAAACAAGACTTCTAACTGATTCCAATATCATTGTAATCATACATATAATATAAGATTTATAATGTTATGAACTTTGATTGATTGATCGACTTATGTTAACTGGTCGACTTGTATTACTTGTTAACAGTTACTTCTTGAATAACTTGTTCTTATGTTTAAAAGCATTGTATGAATTTGAATATCGTGATTAAGTCACTTGATTGATAATTGATTCATGAAAAAGAATGTGTCATGTTCTTTTATGCACAACTTGTACGCGTAAAAATAACAAGTGTTGATGAATTTGATAACCTTTTGTTTCCATGTATTTCTTTAAAAATGTTTATGTGTTTTAAGCTTTTATGATCATGTTAAAATTTTATTCCTAAATTAAGTTAGACTTAATTAGAATAAAACTAATCCCACAATCACTAGAATCAAAGTAGGGTCATAATACCCTACTTGATTCTTTTAAGCTTAAATAATCATTTGAAAGTTCATTAGTGTAGAACTTAGAAAATCCTTGGATTTAGAACTCATATATGGACCAAACAACTAATATCGACATTCTTTAGAATGGTGGGACAGTCGAACTTAGTAGAGTCGATCATCCTAGGTTCAAAGGTATACCATCGATATTATCATTATCGATGGTTCCTTCTTGGTCGATGTTAGCTTTCGGTACTCGTCCAACACTTAAGTTTATTGGTTCTAAACTCCTTGGATTAACAATTAAGATAGGATGTTGATTTTAAATTCTTGCATGGCTGTTTATGTTGGAATAGCTTCGGTTAAGCTCAAAACACTACCCATAGATAAGGATAAAATCGATGGGATTTCAAACAGCACTTTTCCTTCGATGTTAATATTTTCAATCCGCCACTACTTGAGTTTGATTGGCTAATGTTTACTTATTATTATCTTGGGTCGGTGGTATGTAACAAGCATCACAGAGAATAATTATCAATTAGTTGAGTTGCATAGATGGTCCACAATGTCCTAACATTACTTGAGTTTAATTGGTTGGTGTCCCATTATTAGTGATGTGGTTCGGTACTTCATTCACAGCATTCTTATCATCCCCAGACTAATATAATCGAACAAGACTTTTTCCCATTACACTTGGATTGAGTTTATGATGGTTCTGGTAACAAGGTTCGATGGTTATCTGGCCTACTAAATATCAAAAAAAATCGATGCCAGCCTAATTATTTGGAAACTGCAGTCCATCGATTCTGCAGCATCATTCCCGTCGATATTTAGTTCCAGATGCTACCATCGACCTGCTTGGCCATTAATAATCTTAATCCAAGTTCTCCCAAGTGTTTATAACTCATTTTCGAGCCTGGGTTTGTAACTGGAACGAGCTGAAACTCGGTGCTTAAACAAGGAAGATGATGAATAGTACCCTACAATAACGTACCTTCTTTCTACGATTCTGGCCAGAATACTTCGAATCGGCTCCGATCCCTTGTACTTCCAGATTCCTCTCATCGAGACGGTCGTTTCAATATATTATATGCGCTATTTGGTGTAGAAACGAAGAAGATATGAGCGATTTAGTGAAGTTTTTCTAGTGAGAAATGTAGGTTTCGAATTTGATGAGAAAGAGAGAGGTGAGAGCTGCACTTGTTGAGGAAAATGGAAGAAAATAAGGGTTTTGATGCCCCCGTTGGTTCCCCGCATGTTCGGGTTCGGTTTCGTGTATTTTTACGCGCGCGTTCTTACGATTACGACATTAAATATCTTGAATTGTAAAATAGTTTTCTTTAATTGTTTTTGATGAGTTTTAAAATTGTAAAATATAAAATGAGATAATTTACTTATTTTTACTTTTCGTTCGTAGTCAGACCGTTAAACGAATATAATTACGTGTATACCCGTAATTACGTACGTTTTTGGTCGTTTTTGCGCATTTATTGATGTTTACTCGAAATTATAAGTTCGACATAAATATTATTACGAATCGTCATCCATAATAATACTCAGTCTGGCTTACGCATTACGATTTGTTTATATTTGTTTGTCATAATATTTGTCATAACACTACGCACTAACACTATCCTATTACATCGAACTCAGTATATGTATAGGGCATACTCAGAGTCCAGCGCCAGCCCACCACTGTTTCGATATAATACAATAATGTTCTTGCCTAGCGTAATCGACTGTAAATAAATAATACATACTTGTTCCTAATTAAATAGATCCTATAACACACAAACATGAACACATGAATCACGTTGACATATTGAATATAAATACACATTGTTCTATCACTATTTATGACTACCATGACTAAATGCACAGATGTTACAAAAAAGTACATAAGGTACAAAAGGTGGAATCATGACCTGTCACATCGGTTAAAATATTTTAAAAATTCCTTGAAACTGATTCTTTAAATGTAACATATACGTAACATAAGTGTAACTACGACGCATGTCGCACATTTCGAACACATTTAAAAAACTTCTCATAATAAAATCAAAAGACAACTTCTATGAAAGCATAAAAAAGAACAAACACCCTAGATATTTTTTTAAACCACATTTAACATTAATAAAAAAAACAAAAAGTGCCTGTTATTCCCTACTTTTCGACATTCACGATAACGAGATCAAAACCCTTGTCTTGCAATTACATGAATCATGCCCAATAACCTAATTTTGACATGTACAACAAGTCCTATGTGTAAATCATATATAAATCATATGTAATATAGTTGTTCACAGTAAAAGCTATCTAAGTTGTTATATGTAAACCTTGTGTAACAAACGCAATTTATCCGTAAAACATATGTAATATAGTTGTTCCTAGTAAAACATATGTAATATAATAAAAAAAATATTGTAGTTAATATGTAACATCTTTGTAATATAGGTGCATTTACAAACAAATTAATTCTAAACTTGGATTGATATTAACTCATTTCAGTTTATAAATTCATTAAAATTCCTGTAAAATAAAATGGCACAAGCATGTTAGTTTATAAAGAACATAAATATATCACTGATTTTTAAAATAAATGAATTGATTTATTAATAAAATTAAATTAACAAGCATAAACGAACTTAAACGAACAAATATAAACGAACGTAAATGAACGAATAAAAACGAACGTTCACAAACATAAATGAACAAATGGGACGTGTGTTCAGGTTCGTTCGTTTAATTAAATGAACAAAAAAATTTTGTTCATGTTCATTTACTTACTAAAAAAACTTTGATGAACGAACTTTTTACTTGTTTAGTAAACGTTCGGTTCATTTACAGGCCAAAAAAATGTAAAAATTAAAAAAACTAGACTGAAAAAGGTAAAAACATTGGTAACATCATTGTATTTGCTATGATGCGGCCTAGGAGGCTGCCTAGGCGCCCCTCCACTAAAAACTATATGTAAAACAATGGTAACATCGTTGTATTTGTTATGCGTAATGACCGTAATTTATATGTAAAACATATGTAATATAGTTGTTCCAAGTAAAACATATGTAACATAGTAAAACAAAGATTGATGTTAATATGTAACACCTTTGTAACGTAGGTGCGTTAACTATTTAACAATTCAGAAGCTGAAAAACATTGGTAACATCGTTACATTTGTTATGATGCGGCCTAGGTGGCTGCATATGTAACATAGTAAAACTAAGAATGATGTTAATATGTAACACCTTTGTAACGTAGTTGCGTTAACTATTTAACAATTCACGACCTAAAAAACATTGTTAACATCGTTACATTTGTTATGATGCGGCCTAGGCGGCTGCATATATAGGGAACACGAACATTTAAACGAGCAGGGTTTTCTTGTTCGTGTTCGTTCGTTAATAAACTTAGTGTGTTCGTGTTCGTTTATGTTGGTTCGTTAATACTATACATGAATGGTTCACAAACATAGACGAACATATGTAAACGGACATAACTAAACAAACATAAACGAACATGACTAAAGAAACAAAACAACCATTATTGAACAAAAATAGTTAAACAAACATGAACGAACAAATGAATTGTAAAGTTGGATTGATATTAACCCATTTCAGTTAATAAATAAATTAAAATTCCGGTAAAATAAACGAACGTTCACAAACGTAAATGAACAAATGGGACGTGTGTTCATGTTCGTTTATTTACTAAACAAACTTTCATGAACGAACGTTTTACTTGATTGCTAAACATTTGGTTCATTTACAGGGGTCAAAAGTGTAAAGAATTAAAAAAAAAGACTAAAAAAGGTAAAAACATTGGTAACATCTTTGTATTTGTTATTATGCGGCCTAGGAGGCTGGCTAGGCGCTAGGCTCCCCTCCACTAAAAACTATATGTAAAACATGGGTAAAATCGTTGTATTATTATGTGTAATGAATGTAATTTATATGTAAAGCATATGTAATATAGTTGTTCCACGTAAAACATATGTAACTTAGTATAACAAAGATTGGTGTTAATATGTAACACATTTGTAACATAGGTGCATTATGTGACAATCCGACTTTTCGGATTAACCTTGTTAACTGAAGATGGTGAGATCATAGGCCAAGAAGACATATAAGGCCCAGTAAGGCCAAGGAAGGCCCAGAATGATCAAGGTAAGTCCAATGAGTCAAGGTAGGCCCAACAAGGCAAATGTGGGCCCAATAAGGCAAGGGTAGGCCCATTGAGATCTAGGTAGGCCCAATGAGGCCCAAAGTAGGCCCAATGGTATTTAGGAGGCCCAATGGGATTAATCAAGCCCAATAATATTTCAATTAGCCAGTTAGTGACAATCCGGCAAGTTCAGATTAACCCTGTTAATCAGGAATTGACAGATATGATTCGAAATCGATCAAGATTGAATTAGAAGTGGTATAATTAATCAAATTAGGTTTAGGAATATCCAATTTACAAGAATTTGACTTGTAAAAGGGGAAAATGACCAATTTTGACTTTTACAAGTCAAAATTCGGCCAAATTATTAACTGAGTTTGAATTTCACATTAAAACTAAGTAAAAACCGAAATTAATTAACCTTAATCATTCTATTAATGATTATTATCAGTTTCCATACGTTATAAGATCATTAACCCGTCGAATTAAATCAAAATGATAACCAAGAGATGAAACCGTAATGTAATCAAATCAAAACCGTATACCTTGATCACAATTAGCAAAATTGGAACTCTAGAACTGTTAGTCGGCATCCTTAGGGCCTGTGACATACAATAATTTCATCTGAGAAGCCACAGAAGGAATACTCGATCGTGAGTCGGCCGAACCACAAGCTTGAAATCGAACTACTTCAATCCGACATCAATTCAGGTAAAAAGTTATTCCTTTACAACCTAAATTGACCGAATAAACATAGCCCCATGTTAACTCAAGGTTACATTCTCGAATTATACATGTTCAAACAATTAGGGTTCGTGCTAAAGTCGTTTTGGGGTTCTCAATGTAAACGATGTCGAAAATCCAATTAATCAGTGTCTTTAGTTTCAGAAGCATTCGACTAAGGATAAACACATGCCAATTTCAGTTCTAAACATCGAATTTTAAGAGATCTGATTCTAGGGTTCTTGAGCAAAACGGTTTTGGGGATTTCCATACAAACGAATTCAAGAATCAAATTGATTATTATAGTTAGATTCAGAGTGTTCCGATTTAGGGTAAGCACATGATAATTTTATCAAACTATAACGAATTGATGGGTTGCCTAATCTAAGGTTCTTGAGTTAAAACTTTTTGGGGTTTTCGATCTTGCTGCTTATCATATTCAAATTAAATGGGATAGATAGGTTCGAAATATTCTATCTGATGAAACCCCTAAGAAATTACAGTCTAACATTAACGGATTTGATGAAATCGAATTGTGGGGTTAAGACACGTTTCGAAATTAGATTAGATCAAATTACATTGTTGTGGGGTGTTAAATTATCAAATTGGTTGCATGATCGAACTCGATTGGGTCCCCTGAACCAAAGCCCTAAGGTTTGAGGACCAATCTGAATCGAATTGGTAGGTTATTCGGACTTCAATTATTCGGTTATGATTAACTATAAGGTTAGTGGGCCGAATGGGCTTATAAGGATTAAAAACCATAGATGTTAACAAAATCTGGAATAGATGAAGTGGTGAGGTGATTGTACTAAGAGGTGGAGGTCGCGGGTTCGAACCCAGCCTCTGCCGGTTTTTGGGTTTTTTAAACCATTTTAGTATTTTTGTCATAACTTTCGCGTACGAACTCCGAGTTAACCCGTTCAAGTTGCGTTGGAACCGTAACTAAATCCTGAACGTATTAGAATAATAAAATTCATATTTTAATCCGAAAACGAAATCGCGTATAATTACGGTTATTTAAATAAAATCAAATATGATTTTATTTAAACGATTTCAAAGGCACGCGTATATACGTATGCACATTCTTAACAAATCCAACATATGTGTGTTGACGCATATGTGATTTCAAGCACAAAACGATTATTCGAATAACACAACGTTATTGTTTAAACACAGATCCTTCGTAAGAGGATTTTCTACGCAAGTTCACATATTTGATCATTCTGCAATACTCAAAGGTGCGTACACGGCCCCTTTCTTATTTTAAACTGTTTTGGGGGAGAAAACATGTGCAACAAACTATTTTTAGATACATATCACTTGCATGAGTTAGCTGTTTACATTTTGTGACAACATAGCAATTTGAAAGTCCTTACACACCTCGAACCGTTTAGTTTGCTATAACGCAAAGCGTGGTAGTTGGAAATAGATCTATTAGGTTTGACAAACCTCACTTGGTAGATGGGATCTACGCAAGTGTTTAACTGACCAAACACATTTTACTATTGTTGTGCTAGACAATAGTGGCAAGGCAAAAACATGCTATAGCATGGCAATTCGTCAGTTTCGGTGTCGACCAATTATGTAAATAGTTTATATGACTAGCTATCATGACTGTGCATGTGTGATTATGTTATCTACAAACTTGATATTCAACTGTTGTTTTGAACATTGTGAATGCTTAAAACCTGTGTTATGCACCAACCTTTGTGTTGACTTGATTTACATGTTTTCTCAGGACGCTAAGGTACGCAACAAAGCTGGCATGGACTAGGAGATAGAGTCGCATGCATGTTTTACATTTATTGTTTAAATTACACATTTGAGGATTTGGTTTTGTAATTTACATATTACAACTGTTATTGGTTTTAAACGTTTCCGCAATTTTTGAAAACTCTGATGTTATGTTTTTAAGACTAAAGTATGATTTGAAATTCATATAGAGGTCTTCGTTATGTCTAATGATCTGAGATCCTGGTTTTTCACGTTCCCAAACGGTATGATTCCGTTAGTTGAAAGTTTGGGGTGTGACAGATTGGTATCAGAGACATTGGTTATAGCGAACTAGGTTTGCATTTGTAGACTTAGACTATGACTGTTAGACATTAGACACATATGTTTACACATAATACTTAGAAATTACATATGACATTATGTAATTGACTTGTTTACACATTCCATGGCACTGCACTTACATATGGTATTATGTAACAGGCATGGCATCATCATCAGTACCTTACATTTATATTGATGATTCTGAGGACGAGACACCGATAGTTCCAGCACCACCGTCATCACCACCACCACCTATTCCATCTCCTCCATCATATGAGAGGGATGACTCAGATCCGGAGGAGGATCCAGACGAGGACCCCGAGGAGGATCCGGAGGAGGATCCAGAAGAGGATCCAGAGGAGGATCCGGATGAGGACCCGGAGGAGGATCCGGAGGAGGAGCCAGTGGAGGGCACTCAGCAGATCCCTGCTGAGGGACCTTCTACACATCCACCACCAGTATTGGATATTCCGGAGCCTAAGAGGCAAAGGACTGACGCTGAGGAGATCGCCAAACTGCGCGAGGATTTGTATGAGGCTTAAGACAGGATCGCACAAAACTCTCAGGAACTATGGGATGCTAATGAGAGGCAAGAGGAACTTGCCCATCTGGTTCATGATATGCGGGATGAGATGATTAACTTGATTGATCGTCTTGAAGCTTCAGAGAACCGAGCTGAGATCTTGGAGGGCAAAATAGAAGCCTTAGAGGATTTAGTAGCCTCAGACAATGAAGAGGAGGAAGAGGAAGAACCAGCACCAGTTGTTGATTCTGATCCTGAATCCTCTGTTGAGGATGATTGAGTTTCCTTGTTTTGTTAAAACTTATTAGGAACGGGTTGTGTTCCTACACTAGATGTTTGGAAAATTATGTTTTGATTTCAAAAGTATTGTACTCAAATCAAAATTTCTATCTATTGAAAAGCTATTATTTATTTCCAACAGTTGTGTTGATTTATATATTACATGTTGTGTTTGTTGTTTGCTTACACATGTCACATTGGATTTTGATAACGCTCTAACATTTCTTTTAATTAGGAAGATAATGGCCAACGAGAACGTTCACATGACAGTTGCTGAGCTCAACGAGCTAATCAATAACAGAGTCGCAGAGGCAATCGCACAATATGCTCAGACACACACCACAGGGCCACAGGGTCCGGCAGGGGGACTGGTTAACCCACAGTTATGCACGTTCAAGATGTTCTTGGACTGTAAACCACACAACTTCAAAGGGTCGGAGGGGGCCATAGGACTCCTTCGATGGATTGAAAAGGCAGAATCTGTGTTCGAGATGTGCAACTGCCCTGACGAGAGCAAGGTGAAGTTTGCTACGGGAACATTGGAGGGTCCAGCATTAATTTGGTGGAACTCAAATGTTCAGACTTTGGAATTGGGGGAGGCTAATGCCTTGACTTGGAATGGCTTCAAAACTTTAATGCAGGAGGAGTACTGTCCTCGTAGTGAGATGCAAAAATTAGAGGAAGAATACTGGCACCTCAAGATGGAGGGATCAAATATTGAAGAGTACACGACCCGGTCACATGAATTGGCCAGACTTCTACCACACACGGCTACTCCAGCCAGCAAGTGGATTGAAAGATACATTGGAGGACTAGTGCCTCAGATTCAGGGGTTGGTTAGTTCAGCAAATCCCACCACCATTCAACAAGCTGTTCGTTTAGCACATCAGCTTACTGATCAGGCAGTATTACAGGGGACTCTGCCTAAACGAACATCTGCTACCAAGGTGGGAGACCATAAAAGAAAGTGGGAAGGTAACAACTCCAAGGGTCACAACCAACAATCATATCAGCAAAACCGGAAGCAAGACTCAAACAAGTCTTATCATAATTCAAGCAGTGGTCAGCAATCGTCATCATCGGGGGGTTATATTGGTAAACACCCCAAGTGCAACAGGTGTGGGTATCATCATGCAGGTAATCAGTGTGATAGAGCTAGGTGCCAAAGGTGTGGCAAGATTGGACATGCGGCTAAGGATTGTCGCGGGGAGCTACAGAACAACCACAACAACCAGAATAATAACCAGAACAACGCACAGAAGGGTTGTTTTGAGTGTGGCAAAATGGGGCATTTTAAGAAAGATTGCCCACAACTCAAGAAAGGTGGGGACAATAATGTCAATGGCAATGGTAATGGCAACGGTAATGGTAATGGCACCAACAACAACAATAACAATAACAACAACAACAATGGTGCTAGGGGCAGGGCGTTTGTGATTGGAGGACGTCAAGCACGGGAGGATCCCAACATTGTTACGGGTACGTTCTTCTTAAATAATCACTATGCCTCTATGTTATTTGACACTGGTGCCGACCGGAGTTTTGTATCTAGTTCACTTGCTAAGTTGCTAAATGTTAGTCCCATTGCCTTAGATAGTCCATACACTGTGGAATTAGCTGATGGTAAGTTGATAGTAGTGGAAAATATTTTTAAGGGATGTATCCTTGATTTGATGGGTCAAACATTAGAGATTGATCTTATGCCTATTGCCTTAGGTAGTTTTGATGTGGTCATTGGTATGGACTAGTTGTCCAAACACCAGGCTGAAATCATATGCCATGAAAAGATTGTTCGCATACCTCTTTCGCAGGGAGAGACATTGTATGTACAAGGCGAGAAGAGCAGTACGCCACTGCGTCTCATATCTTGTATGAAAGCACACAAATGTCTGCGTAAAGGTCATACGGCAGTTATAGCACTTATAACTGAAAAGCCGGTAGCTGAGAAAAAGATTGAAGATATACCAGTAGTCTGTGAATTTCCGGAGGTGTTTCCAGAAGACTTGCCGGGATTACCGCCTATCAGACAGGTGGAATTCCGAATCGATCTTACACCAGATGCAGCACCGATAGCTAGAGCGCCTTATCGACTTGCACCGTCAGAGATGCAAGAATTATCTACACAATTGCAAGAGTTGTTGGATAAGGGTTTCATACGACCTAGTTTTTCACCGTGGGGAGCTCCAGTTTTGTTTGTAAAGAAGAAGGACGGAACTTTCCGTATGTGTATCGATTACCGGGAATTGAACAAGGTTACTATCAAGAACCGGTATCCGTTACCCAGAATTGACGATCTGTTTGATCAGTTGCAAGGTTCGAGTTACTACTCGAAGATTGATCTCAGATCGGGTTATCATCAACTAAGAGTTCAGGAGGAGGATATCCCGAAGACAGCATTCAGGACACGCTATGGCCATTATGAGTTCTTGGTCATGCCATTTGGGTTGACAAACGCTCCAGCTGTATTCATGGATCTCATGAATCGTGTTTGTAAACCTTATCTTGATAAGTTTGTCATTGTTTTCATCGATGACATTCTCATCTATTCACAGTCTGAAGAAGAACACGCAAAACATCTTCGATTACTATTGGAATTATTGAAACAGGAACAATTGTACGCTAAGTTCTCGAAATGTGATTTCTGGATGCGAGAAGTACAATTCTTGGGGCATATAGTTAATGAAAAGGGTATACATGTTGATCCAGCGAAGATTGAGGCGATTAAGAATTGGGAAGCACCAAAGACCCCTACCGAGGTACGACAGTTCCTTGGTTTGGGGGGTTATTATCGACGATTCATTGAAGGTTTCTCAAAGATCGCTCAACCACTTACAGCTCTTACGTATAAGGGGACAAAGTATAACTGGACGGATAAACAGAAAGCTGCATTCCAGTTATTGAAACAGAAACTCTGCAGTGCACCGATTCTGTCCTTACCGGAAGGGACGGAAGACTTCGTGGTGTATTGTGATGCATCTGCACAAGGTTTGGGATGTGTGTTGATGCAACGTGATAAAGTGATTGCTTATGCTTCCAGACAACTACGAACACACGAAAAGAATTACACTACTCATGACTTGGAATTAGGAGCAGTGGTTTTTGCTTTGAAGATTTGGAGGCATTATCTGTATGGAACTAAGTGTACTATTTACACTGATCATAAGAGCTTGCAATATATCTCTGATCAGAAGGAGCTTAATATGAGACAACGACGATGGGTTGAGTTGTTGAACGATTATGAGTGTGCGATTAAGTATCACCCGGGAAAAGCTAATGTGGTAGCTGATGCTTTAAGCAGAAAAGACACATCAACAAGACGGGTTCGTGCACTTATGATGACAATACATACTGACTTACCTGACAAGGTACGCAGTGCTCAACTCGAGGCCTTGAAAACGGAAAACTTGGTACAGGAATCTTTACGAGGGATGGAAACACAGTTGGATGTCAAGTCTGATGGAATTCGTTATTTCATTGATCGACTGTGGATACCTTTTGTCACACCCCGAGCCGGCGGGGTAGGATCGGGTTTCCCCGACGGGCGGAAGGTTCCCGGGGCGCGATATCGTGAGTGATAATCGAAGTGATCAGATTGTCTACATTGCACATGATGTAAATGAGAAATGCTAAATATAATAGAATTACAAAGTTAAATTACAGCAGTATCGTTTATAATTTAACAATGTAAATCTATTGTAACATCAATAAATAACTATCTTGTATTTGCACCAGATATACAAAATAATGTGTATAATGATGTCTTCAAAAGTATGCAGGTCCAAAATACTAGTCTTCTATATGAAGTCCTAGTCCAAAAGAAATGACTTCTTAATTAACCTGTTCGTCACCTGAGAAGTCATGCAAAAACAAAATCAACACATGGTTGGTGAGTTCATATATTTTAGTAATTGAAAACGATTTGTAAACCTCTTTCGGTAAAGACCTTAACCTCATTAACTTCACATGTAATATCCAAATCGGTATGCTTATATATAGGGCATATGTAGGGTCGAACTTACCGCCCGCCCAGCCAACATCCCACCACATACTAATTCACATATGACACTGTTGTTAATGATAATTAAGCATTTTTACCCTTAACACAATCCCATATGTACCTCTGTTTATTGTTCCTGTCATTACAATCATTTGAAATCCCTGTTGATTCCTTAAGTTCATCATACAATATGATCAACCACACAATTGTATAAACAGTTATAAATGCTTAATTAAACAAGTAAGTAAACATTTAATAAAATCTAAGTCCTTATGATTGGGGCCTTTGGTCATACTCGAGTAGACTAGTCTGTCAATCTAGGTACTTAGTAGTTAGGGAAACTGTAAATATCCTCAAACATACGACCTACAAGTCAAACGGTCTAGCTAGGACTTCTTGAAATGCAGGATTTTATGTTTCGTCAATGTTTTTGGCGTATGTTATCTCTGATATTTCCCAGACTTTCCCTTAAAAATGATTTAATGATCGTCTGATTCTGTCACAAGATGTACTTGATGTGTTGATCATAGAATACAAGATTCATTGATCGGTTGTACACTTGATTCATTGTTCAACAAACACTTGGTTTGTAGAACATTGATTGTTGTCTTTGCAAAGATTGTTTTATTGATGTCTTGATGTCCCACACTTGTTTTGTCAAAATGTTTGATTTGATTCCTTGAATTCACCCACTTGATTTGTCAAAATGTTTGTTTTGATCCCTTGAATTCACCCACTTGTTTTGTCAAAATGTCTAGTTTGATTTGTTTGAAATGTTTTGACTTATTGAAAAGTTTAGTTTAACTTGATTATTCACTTAATATATAAGTAAATCAGTTAATAACCTGCATAAAATCTTCCTAGACATGATCTAGGATAACATTTATATATATGTAAAACATATAATTTAAAAGCATTCAAGTAAACAATTTAAATAAACAGTTTACGCATGCTTCTCAGCCCCGCGTTTTAAACAAAATGTTAGAAAAGGGGCAATGAACTCACCTGTGCTGCTATGTAATTTGATCTAACACAAAATGCGCGCTCCTGTATGTAAGCTAAGTTTCTTCGGTTCCTGAGTTATTTTATAAGAATTCGAATATAATAAGTACGCGTAGTAGTCGTTGTGCCTAAGACCTTGAGTCTTGTTGTGTGTGCAACTAAATGTCTTAATACTAAGTGTATCTAAGATCTACTCTATCTTAATTACCCTTCTTATGATCCCAATTCCCATGATTAGTTACTAACTTACCTTTAAATTTTAGAAAATTTCGGCAGAGTTTCCTTTGTTTTAAAACAATTCCAGACAATTAAATCGTCTCTTTTTCAACAAGTCCTCAAACAATTGAATCAAAGTAAATATTTAAATCAAACCATTACAATTAACTTAATAGACTTAAAAGAAACCGGTGTCATTTACAATTTACATTTCAAATTAAACAAGATTTTAGAAATTTACTAATTTAACTTTTAAATAAATTCACAATGCCTTTATTTTATCAAAACGTCATTACTTAAGTTTAAGTAAACAGTTGATACGTGTTGGGCTTAATTAGGCCCCAATTGGGCCCATTCAGGCCCAACAACAACCTTTTGGTTTTTACTTGATCATGGTCCAAAATGTTTGAACCTTATGACATCAATGTCCAAGTTATTCATGTTAGCAACTCATCTTAAGAAATTAATATATGCTAATGGCCTAAGTTATAGATATTTTACAAGGGAATTTGTTAGTAGCTATCGACAATTAACTTGTAAACCTTTGCTAATTATCAATAACACTTTATATCATAACACTCCATGTGTGCATGACTTGTATCCCGGTTATCATTCCCATGCATAACCACATACCCCCATGCATACAACTTACGTGATAATTTCTCATGATATGCTAGGTTTTTAAGACCAACTAACATTTCCTAGATCGTTTACACTTGTTCTATTGTTCTTAGATCTCCATGCATCACGATAATTTAGGGTTTTATAACAATTTGGCCCGAATACCCCTACATGGCAGCGAACCTTGTTGGGTTAGTGACCAAGGGTTCGGCTAATCCTCCCAGTTCCTACGAACCCTCAAGGTTCGGCCCTTGTGTAATCGTTTGGTTCCAGGTTCATGAGGAAGAAGGGTTCGTTGGTCTATGATTTCGCAGTGTAACCGGGTTCGTGAGGTGATGGTTCCTGGGTTCGTGCCTACTAGGTTCGACTAAGTAGGGTTCGCTTAGATAGAAGGGTTCGTTACAATGCATTAAGGTTCGGTGACCAGGCGAGACAAGGTTCGTTGCAGACTCTATCAGGTGGGCAGGTTCGTGAGTCAGACAACAGGGTTCGTTGCTGCTCCATGCAGGTTCGTTGCAGGCATCCTTTAATGATGACAGACTCGTGAAGCCAACCCACCAGGGTTCGGTGCAGAAGATGGTTCGGTGCAGGTTCGCCCAACGAACCCTTGGGTTCGGCCAGCTTCTGTTGATGCTGTTCGGGTTCTGTTAACGAACCTGTGAAATTCCTTGAGTGTCATCCTCGATCTTAAGACCTCAACCTGTTAAAATCTGTTCCTATGGTTGCCTAAATATGCAAGACATCTTCATCTATGTGTTCTAAGTGTTTAATGCCGGTTATAATAACAAAACCAATTGAACTCGTGAAAACCCTATAAAACCGAATTTAAAATGATGATTTACCTTAGATTTCGTGGATGGAAATTTGAAATACTTGTACTTCCGTGATCTTCGTGTTGAAAGGAACTCTTGGCACCTAGAACACTTGAATCCAACGAGATTTAAGCCTTCAAATCTTAGAAATAATAGGGTTTTCTTGTGAAGAACTAGAGAGAGAGAGGGTAAACGAATTTAGAGAGAGAGAGGAGAGTGATGGGTGGTGGTTGTGGCATTTATGTCACATTAAATGTGAGTTAAAATACCCGATCGGTTGGTCTCGTTCGGTTTCGCGTAAAAATACCGGTTTCGCGTAGTTTTTACGGCAAAACGATACGATTATAAAATAGAATTTATTTAATTATTCTAGGTTGTGATTCCTAATAAATTAACTAATATCTTTTATTTATTTAAAATTTAAAATTTTAATTAACTGTTTAAATCGAAATGTACGGTCGTCGCGCGCATTCGTTCGGATCGTCACCCGTACGAACACGACGAAAACTATACGTTTCAATCTTGTTTTCTAATTATAGAATATCATTCAGAACGTTAAACTTCCAGATATATTCGTACAGATCGTTACCTATACGAATAACCCGTCCATTTAGCATTCACATAACGATATTCGTGTGTTTGTTCCGTAGACCTCACATACGTTTATACATAATAAATCCTAAACAAATAATAATCACATAGTGGTTCTGTGTTGCCAGATAATTACCCGACTCAAGAACCATCGTTCTGAACTGGTTTCTGTTAAATGTGTCTGAAACTGTTCTATGACAACTCACCATGATAATGATAATGATATGATATGAATATGAAAATTACTGAAATGTGTATGATTCATACCTGTTTTGCTGTTCATGTACTGTAGAGATCACTGTTCCGGTAACGGTTCCGGCACTGATGTTACAGTCTCCCCTTGTTAGAGAAATTTCGTCCCGAAATTTAAGAGTTGTTATCAGGTACATGTCACACCCCCAAATTTCCACTTGTGGCAAATGTCCACGTGGATGTGACGTGTCCAGAATCACAGCTCAAGGTCATATAGAACACCTCTATATGCGTTTACAATCCAAGTTTGACACATACACAATTAAAGTAGTTTGCAACGGAAAAAAGTATTTCATCATATAGCAGCGGGAATATTCAAATGTTTGACTATGCAGCGGAAATCAAAAGTTGTTAAACACTACGATGTTTGATAAAGATACATATTCATAATAAACAGTGTTTGTATGAAAACATAGATAAATGCATGCAGATCCTATGCTCGATCCCTACGTGCATTCCTGGCATCCATAGCCTGCTAGTTACCTGAGAATACAAGTTTGAAAACAAGTGTCAACACGATGGTTTGGTGAGTTCATAGGTTTTGATATACATATAGTAAAGAAAGTGTGTCATGCTGTTTATCAAATGTTAGTACCGAGCCCTAGGCCCAAAGTGTCAGTGCGTCACTACCGAACTAGACTTGTTTGTCCTTGCCTCCGCTATGCCTCGTATGCATAGCAAGTTAGGTCAGAATTTGCACGGGTTATGACACTCAGTCAACATGGTGCCCCGTGGGGTTAGTCATTCCCTAATGGATCCATCCAAACCTACCACGTTGTTCGTACATTAACGGTAAGACTTTGTGAGGGCTTGTAACGAGTTCAACACTTAATGTTTGTCCAAAAAAACCAGCATACACAATATGTTTGTACAGTAATAATGTTTGACTCGATGCAACTAGCATTCTCCCCCTAATTAAAAGCATTTGAAAAAGAGTAAAGAGGGGCCGTAAACTCACCTTAGTGAATAAAGCGATAAGTAAGCGTAAGCTCCTGCGTCGAAATGCGTGTCGGTCACCGGCAACCTATATCGTATACCGTACGTGATGGTGTTGTTGTGTGTAGTGACGTGCTGCTAGTGTTTCGTGTTTTGTTAGGCTCATGTTTGTGTCCAACAACCTTGGTTGTTCGTGTTTGTCCGTGTCGGTCCAAAATGACCGTGTTTTGCTCGTGTTGGTCCACATTGACCGTGTTTGACCATGTTTGACCGTGTTTGACCGTGTTTGACCGTGTTTGACCAAAGTTGACCGTGTCAAGTCAACGACCGTTGGTGAACCGTGTGACGGTTTGTGAATCGTGTAGCAATCGTGTAAGTGTTTTGTCGTGTGCACAACGCGTAGGTCGCGTTTATGGACAACTTACTATTTATAGTAAGTTTCCATTTTTAGAAAGTTCACAAAGCATAACGGTTTTAGAGTTCTAGCATGTTCAATAGTCCTACGGGGTCATGTTAACACATAGCACATTATCATACAAGTTCATATACGCCGATATAGCATGTTAGTGCACAAAAGTTCCTAAAATGGAAAGTTTCCATTTTTAGCATACGTGACATCGGAAACCATCTAACTTAGTATTCTAATCATCATGTTATAACATATTAAGCCATTTAGGAAGCTCAATCATTCAAAACGTTCATAAGTTGGTTTTTGTAAAAATAAAGTTACTAAATATAGTAACTTCCTAATTTTGCATAGAAATGACCATTTAACATCTCTAAACCAATTTTTATATCACCAATCATCATAATAAATCACTTAACACCATGTAATCATGTCATCTCTTCCCAAATTATCATTTAACAACATTCTTTACCCAAAAAGTTACTATAAATAGTAATAATGACAAGTATGACTACAAACATCATCAAAACCTTTCTTTAACAAATCAAATCATCATATTATTATCCTAACAACAATCCTTTATACATGCATGTTCACCATATCATCCATAACACTAGTTTGTAACCACAAGTTTCTAAAAATAGCAAGTGTGCCAATTATTCACATTTTAACCATCAAGATCATGATCTAATCTTGCACAAACTCTTAAACATCATCAAGAATCATCCTAATGTAACTAAAATTATCTAAATGCTTTAGATCATACATGCATGCATCAATATCATCATAAATCATCATTTTAAGCATAAAGGTTCATACCCATCACTTAGATCATCACCAAACTCAATAATAACATCATAGATCATCATTAATAGTAGAATAACCATCAAACCCAGATCTAAAACTAAGAAATCCGTGCATGTGTTGGTG